>CM035158.1:97205746-98405746 GCA_020205615.1 Panax quinquefolius | reverse complement strand
TGCCGCGCCCATGCCCATTCTGATGAGCATAGTCCAAGAGTTCTATGCCAATGCCAAAGTCACCATGAACGATACCTCTATGGTTCATGGTGTTGAGGTAGACTACAGACCCTTCGCCATCCAAAACGTGCTGAGAATCACCGCAAGACCACCAACAGGGGTGGCCAATTGGATCACAGGGGCACATCTAGACACGAATTTGGAGCTTGTTATCGCTAAGTTGTGCGTGCCAGGCACGAAAGGGACTTACAAAGTTGGCATGACCCAGCCTCGAATATTTCCAGCATTCAAACTAAGTCAATACGCCAAGGCATGGAATCTATTCATTTGTGCCAAGCTATTGCCTTCATCGCACCAACATGAGATCACGGCGGAAAGGGCTGTAATTCTGTGGGGCATTATAACTAGCAAGTACATTGATGTGGGGTATTTAATTCATCAAAATATTGTGAAGTATCTGAAGGGAACTACCACTGGGAGCAATCCACATGCTTCAGTGGTAGCCATACTATGTGCGCAGCAGGGGTGCAATTGGGGCAACGAACAAATGCAATATCCAAGTCAAGACATCACACAAGCCACCATTGCTAAATTTGAGGACTGGGCAGGTGGTGAGCCACACCCGCGAGGATTGGGATTCATTCTCCGCCCCACCTTCCCAGAGCCATCCCAAAGAAACCCCCTCGGCCCGGATGAGGCGGTCCATCCACCGAGCAGCACACCGGTTCCTAGCGATCGGCGACGACTTGAAGGTTGGGCGCAAAGTCGACGCCATGTATGATAACTTTGGAACATTTTCTCACGGGACTCACTCGGGGCATTGGTCAAGCCTTCACAACAAGGAACAATGCTAGAATGACCTCGGTTTGGGACGGTCGTATGTGCGTATCCACTACTGATTCACCACCGAGGAGGGTGGTCAAAGCGAATCTTTAGGGAAGTTTTTCGTGCCCTTTACCTTCATTCAATGGGGACATTGAATATTTTAAGTTGGGGGTATTGGGGATCACAAACATAGTAGTTTAGTAGTTTAGTTTTATTTAATTGGTGCATGTTTAGTTAATTTTGCATGTTTATGTGTTTAGTTAAATTTTTGCAGAAAATTTTTAATTTTTATTCTTTATTGATTGTGTTAGTATGTGTTAGTTGCATGTCTCACACAAATTCTTGTAATAGAAATTTTGGTTAGTTGTGATGATGATAGTGAATTGTGAAGGATTCTAGAGTATGTTAGATATACATGACTTAGTTATAATGTTTTACACGATGAGATGCATGTTGTTATTTAAATGCTTTCAGTATGCACGAATATGTTCACAATCACTTGTAGGTTTAAGAAGTGTGTGTTGCATTGCTTGATAGAACACATAGTTGTAAAAAGAGAAATATGTGGAACATGCATGTAGATTTGAAGCATTGACATTCAAACTTTGGGAACACATGGGCATGCCTGTTATCGGGACGAGATGGAGCATAAAACGCACTCGCTATAAAATAATAATAATAAAAAAAAGAGTAATAAACACCGCGAGAAAGTGCAATAATCGCCCTCGTGAGAAGAAATAAAGTAATAAGCCCTTTGTTGAACCTTAGTTTGTGTTGATATGTGAAACAGTCTGTGTTGCATGAGTATACATGAGTCTTGATTTAAACTAAAAGTTTCTGTTTGGAGCAATGTAGCATATATATTCTTTGCTTAGATCAAGTTTTTCGTGAACGCCACACACACAGCATTTCTATAGCATACATGAATTATCTGAGTGTAGGATGTTATGCCTATAGTTTGGTTTGAGATTGTATTCTTGGATTTGGATAATTATTTGAGGTAATTTAATTTGAAATTACATTATGGTGGGGATTATCTTGAGACTAGTTTGCATCGTAGAGTAGTAGCATAGTTGCGTAATTGCATTTTCATTATTCATTAGTATGCATTGCTTGAAATGACAACAGTTCAAGTTTGGGGGTATTTGATAAGTGGTATTTTTACCTACTTATTGCATACCAATTCATGCTAATTGTGCTTGACTCAAGTACATTTTATACATTTTAGTTGCATTTCACGTTATTTTGCATTGCATGTACTTAAAACTCCTTTTGGTGAATAAGTGCGAGAATCGACTTAATTTTGGTGGAATTAGAGGCTAAAGGATGCGTGAAGGCGAGTAATGACGAGGATGTGCATGGTATGGAGGTCTGATGAAGCATGAAGGTGAAATGGAGCAAGGAGATCAAGCGATGAAAGAACAAATAGCGCAGACAGTAATGAAGCGAAATCAAATCGAGCGAGCACGCAGAAGTGCAATGCATGCAGAGAAAAGCACAGGAAGCGCACCGCATGCAAGTACCAGGCTGGACCGGACCGAATAACCTCTTTGTAAGTTCTTGTGATGCATGAGGTGAGGGCGCGCCTCATGAGAGGTCGTTGGAAAAGAGCAAACATTCTGTAAGTCTCACGGTTGAGAGACTGAGAAGCTATAGAAGGCTTGTGACCATGTGCGATCTTGTCTTGTTGTAATTTTGTTTTAATTTTAATTCTTAATTAAATGATGTGTAATTGGTTTTAAACAATTCTGACTGGTGTTAAACACACACTTGATAACTTTTAGCTTATTCTTTTCATAGAAACTAGGGTTTACACCTTGGGAGAGATTCCAACGTAGAACGAAGCTAAAATGTCTACTTCTCTACTTCTTCTTGAAATTCTCTATCATCGTGGATTTTGATTATTATCTATTAGATTTCTATGAGGATTTAATAGTTGAACATTGGTATCTATCCAGCGATTGGGTTTGATCGTTCTATCTTTCTTACTTCAATTGTTTGTTTATTAATCATGGTTAACGTTGATCCCATAATGGCTTTTGGTTCAGTCATGAACTAAACTCCATTATGGGATTCTAACGGATCTTAATATGTAGTTTGGTTGTACGCTTAAATGCTAGAGATGTTTTATATATCATATGGAATATCTGTCATGGTTGTTTTACATGTATGAATGCTTGATCACCATTCATCTCAGTACCTGTATGGAATTGACAATGAACATATGGGTATGGATTGTAATCATGATAGCATGTGAATATGAAATTTGTTGTATATGGCTTTGCGTATTTTGTGAACCGGATAGACATATCTTTATTTCACCGTATGAGCTAGAATAAGGGCTTGAGCTTAAAATCAATATAATTGCAATTTCACATAGACATATAGTGATTTTGGTTGTATTGGTGATTACATAGAGTCTAACATCTGTAGATGTTGTGTAAGTAGGTTATAGTGCATTGAAAAATAGTTATAACTCTCTTCGTGCTCTTTGCTATTTTCCTGTGATATGTGAACACTTCTTGCATGATAGTGGCGATTAGATGAAATATTGAATGAAGTTAGGATCCCATTATTTCCAAATTATATTTATTTCATTATCATCCTTATTTTTAGTTGGTTTTAATAATTAGTTTAATTCAACAATTTTAGTCAATAGTCTAAGCATATAAATAAGGTGAGTTAATTGATGCATGATAGTTTAAATTTAACAACTTTCTCTGTGGGATCGATACTCTACTTACTATGTACTACTTGTTGACCCATGTATGCTTGCATGACTTAGAGCTCTTTTATTAGAACTATAAAAGAGGCAACAAGTTTTTGGCGCCGTTGCCGGGGAAAGGCGTTAATTTAGATAATTATCATCAGTTTAAAGCTAAATTGTATGACTTAGACAAATCTGTTCATTTCTTATTTCTATTTTTGTTTCGTTTATGGTTGCAGGTACTTGTAGATTTTTATGCACACAAGATCCTCTAATTCCGAATTAACACCAGCGCAGAAAAACATCAACGAGAGAGGTTGGAAAGCTAGCGTGCGAAGAAATCTATAAGCTCAGTTAGAGAGTATTATACCGGATATGGTAGAAGAACAGAGAATCGAGCAAAGAGAAGAGCATCGGGCTCTAAGGGAGTATTATATGCCAAAAATAAATGGACTACAGTCAAGCATAGTCAAACCAGCGATAGCAGCAAACACCTATGAAATCAAACCGGGCACGATTCAGATGGTACAGAACTCAGTTCAATTTGGGGGTGCTGCTACAGATGATCCGAATGAGCACCTATTGAGCTTCATCGAGATCTGCGACACATTCAAATATAACGGTGTGACGGAAGATGCCATCAAACTACGGCTATTTCCATTTTCATTGAGAGATAAGGCTAGCAGTTGGCTACATTCTTTGCCGTCACGGTCAATAACCACATGGGAGGACTTAGCACAGAAATTCTTAGCCAAGTTCTTCCCAATGGCCAAGACTGCAAAGATGAGGACAACAGGGCGAGTCGTTATATGAGGTGGGAGTGTTAGAAAGAGATGCTCAGAAAATATCCGCATCACGGTATGCCAGACTGGATGGTGATAAATTCCTTTTACAATGGGTTAGGATGGCAGTCGAGACCGATTGTGGATGCAGCTGCAGGAGGGGCGTTATAGGCAAAGAGATATGACGAGGCCTATATGATTATCGAGACTATGGCTGCGAATGATTATCAGAATCCTACAGCTCGGATGCCATAGCCCAAGGTTGCAGGTGTGTTAGAGGTTGATGCCATTACACAGTTGTCGGCAGAAATGGCAGTTATGGCTAAGAAGATAGATACTTTGGCAGAAAGCAAAGTGAAAACAGTTGCCTTCGTTTGTGAGATTTGTGTGGGGTCATACTCCACGGATCAATGTGCCATCAGCTCAGAGTTAGTACAGTATGTGAGCAATTACAGAAAAGACCAAGGTCAATTCCAGAACACATACCACCCCAACAACCGTAACCACCCAAATTTTAGTTGGTCAAATAATCAAGGACAACAGCAGCAAAATCAGTTTCAGCCGAACCATTAGTTTCAGACAGTCATCACAACCGCAGTTTACATCAAAACCACCGTTTCCACCAGGATTTCCTCAGCAGCAACAACATCACACTCTAGCTACACCACAGCCGGAGAAGAAATCAGAGATGGAGGAGATGATGTTGAAATACATGGCAAACACTGAAGTCATAATCAAAAGTCAAGCAGTAGCTATCAAGAATCTTGAGACTCAGATGGGGCAGATGGCGAGCATGCTGAACAATAGGCCCCAAGGTTCATTGCCAAGTAACACTGAGAAAAATCCAAGGAGAGACGGGAAGGAGCAGTGTTAAGCAATCACATTGAGATTTAGGAAAGACTTGTGAGACATGCTGTCAAGTCGCGCGCTGCTGCATGATAATACCAAGGAGGCGTGCGTCTGACATGTACAAAACGAAAGCGGAGAGACCGAAAAGAGATACGGCCGATGACGCGCCCACGCGTGAGTTATAAAGGGACATCGCATTGGCGTCATGGCGTGGCGAGAGGTGGAGACGAGGAGGAAAATCTGAAAAATTCGAGGGTCGGAGGAAGAGAAGGACAAAGTAAATTTAGAAGAAGATCAAGAGTCCAGACAACCACTACTTCCTCAAGTACCATATCCATGAGAGGTTAATTAAGCGAGAAAGATGACAAAACAGTTCAGCAAGTTTCTGGAGGTATTTAAAAAGCTGCAGATCAACATACCTTTTGCAGAGGCATTGGAACAAATGCCAAGCTATGCAAAATTCATGAAAGGTATATTGTCAAGGAAAAGAAGATTAGATGAGTTCAAAATAGTAGCCTTGACGGAGGAATGCGATGCGGTGCTCAATATGAAACTACCTCCAAAGCTGAAAGATCTGGGTAGCTTCACAATTCCGTGCACCATTGGGAAAATGAACTTTAGCAAGTGTTTATGTGATCTAGGGGCAAGTATAAACTTGATTCCATTGTCAGTGTTTAATCAGTTGGGACTACCGGCTCCAAGGCCGACAAACATATCACTATAGCTAGCTGACAGATCCATCACATATCCACGGGGAATTGTTGAAGATGTGTTGGTTAAGGTGGATAAATTCATTTTTTCGGCTGATTTTATCATCCTAGATTTTGAAGAGGACAAAAGCATACCAACCATACTAGGGAGACCATTCTTAGCCACGGGCAGGACTTCAATCGATGTACAAAAGGGAGAACTAACGATGCGTGTACATGATCAAGAGGTCACATTTAATGTCTTTAAGGCGATAAATTTCCCATCGGATGAAGAAGAATGCTTTTTGGTTAACTTGGTGGATTAAGGTCCGAAGGATGAATTACAGAAACCGAGAAATTATGGACCGTTGAACTATATAACGGGCATAAGTTCAGAATTGAAGGTAGAGCCGTTAGCGGAAGCCGAAGTAATTAAATTTCGAGGTGCGGTGGACAATAAGGAAGGCACCTCAATTCTTGATGTGACGTGAGATTCAGAGACAGTCAAGCTAATTGACTATAACTTAGCATTGGATGGGAGGCAACCCATTATTTCTACCCCCATTTATTTTTTTCTATTTAGTTAGTCATTTTGGAGTATTTTAGTTAGTATGTCTAATTCATTGTTAAGAAGATGCTAGATGTTCATGCTTAAGTATGTAGCAAGAATTGTGAGGCGAATATTTGCACAATAATAGCATAATGTGGCCACTAATTCATGCCTTAACCATATGCCTTAATATTTGTGTAGGTACCATTGGTGGAAAGCAGCACTAATGAGAGGAATGAAATCAAACTTAGATTTCGGGAGATACTAGGGGTGTGGCCCATGCAAAGATAAACTGGCATGGCATACGCGCCAAGCCAATCTGACCATCAAACCTTACAGTATATTGCGTGCCTGGCGCCCACTCGATACACATGCATACACGCTGACAAGCAAAACCGATTAGATCTAAACATTTTTAAAAGAGAGTCTTGGCTCATTTGGACTCTCATTTGCAATAATAACAGACGCAAAACTCTCTCACTCTCCATAACTCACGTCTCTATCTCTCTAGCAGTTACAGATTGAAGCCGTATATCTCTCCATCAAATCTCCATGAATTCCTCCACGTTCAAAGCTTGTCCACCTCTCATCCCTTTTATAAAGCTAGGGTTCTCAATTGGGTCTGTAGACACAAGGGTGAAGTTTATCAATTCACAAAGTTACATTCTCTCTCTCAGTAAGTTCATCTGCTATCTCTATCAACAATCTCAAATGGGTCCAAAAAGAGCACAACCATCTTCATCTTCCTCCTCCTCCTTCGGCAGTCACGAGGAGGACATTGTCGACCACAACAAGTTCTTATGTTTGGAAGCCCAACAGGAGTACTATCGCATTGTCGCGAAAACATTCATCAAGGAAAGAGGATTTAGATCCGACGGCCAAGATGGACAGCTTTGTGCCATGATCCACGAACGAGGATGGGGTGGACTGACTGCCGCGCCCACGCCCATTCTGATGAGCATAGTCCAAGAGTTCTATGCCAATGCCAAAGTCACCATGAACGATACCTCTATGATTCGTGGTGTTGAGGTAGACTACAGACCCTCCTCCATCCGAAATGTGCTGAGAATCACAGCAAGACCACCAACAGGGGTGGCCAATTGGATCACAGGGGCACATCTAGACATGGACTTGGAGCTTGTTATCATTAAGTTGTGCGTGCCAGGCACGAAAGGGACTTACAAAGTTGACACGACCCAGCCTCGAATATTTCTAGCTGCCGCACTAAATCGATACGCCAAGGCATGGAATCTGTTCATTTATGCCAAGCTATTGCCTTCATCGCACCAACATGAGATCACGACAGAAAGGGCTGTAATTCTGTGGGGCATTATTACTGGCAAGTACATTGATGTGGGGTATTTAATTCATCAAAATATTGTGAAGTATCTGAAGGGAACTACCACTAGGAGCATTCCACATGCTTCAGTGGTAGCCATGCTATGTGCGCAGCAGGGGTGCAATTGGGGCAACGAACAAATGCAATATCCAAGTCAAGACATCACACATGCCACCATTGATAAATTTGAGGACTGGGCAGGTGGTGAGCCACGCCTGCGAGGATTGGGATTCATTCTCCGCCCCACCTTCCCAGCAGCCCCCTCAGCCCGATAAGGCAGGTCCATCCACCCGAGCACACCCGGTTCCTAGCGATCGACAGCTTCGAAGGTTGGAGCGCAAAGTCGACGCCATGTATGACAACTTTGGAACATTTTCTACGGGACTCACTCGGGCATTGGCCAAAGCCTTCGCGCAACAAGGAACAATGCTAGAATGGCCTCAGTTTGGGACAGTCGTGCCGTATCCACCACCAGATTCACCACCCGAGGAGGGTGGTCAAGCAGATCATTAGGGGAGTTTTCTATACCCTTTACCTTTATTCAATGGGGACATTGAATATTTTAAGTTTGGGGGTATTGGGGATCATAGCATAGTAGTTTAGTAGTTTAGTTTTATTTAATTGGTGCATGTTTAGTTAATTTTGCATGTTTATGTGTTTAGTTAAATTTTTGCAAAAAATTTTTAATTTTTATTCTTTATTGATTGTGTTAGTATGTGTTAGTTGCATGTCTCACACAAATTCTTGCTTAATAGAAATTTTTGGTTAGCCAATGATGATAGTGAATTGTGAAGGATTCTAGAGTATGTTAGATAGCACAGCTTAGTTATAATGTTTTACACGATGAGATGCATGTTGCTGTTTAAATGCTTTTGGTATGCACGAATATGTTCACAATCACTTGTAGGTTTAAGAAGTGTGTGTTGCATTGCTTGATAGAACATATAGTTGTAAAAAGAGAAATATGTGGAACATGCATATAGATTTGAAGCATTGACATTCAAACTTTGGGGAACATGGGCATGCTACATTATTGGGGACGAGATAGAGCGTAAAACGCACACGTTTAAATGAAAAGGGGAAGTGAGATGGAGCGTAAAACGCACTCGCTATAAAAAAATAATAAAAAAAAGAGCAATAAACACCATGGGAAAATGCGATAATCGCCCTCATGAGAAGAAATAAAGCAATAAGCCCATTGTTGAACCTTAGTTTGTGTTGATATGTGAAACAGTCTGTGTTGCATGAGTATGCATGAGTCTTGATTTAAACTATAAGTTTCTGTTTGGAGCAATGTAGCATATATATTCTTTGCTTAGATCATTTTTTGGTGAACGCCACACACACACAACATTTCTATAGCATACATGAATTATCTGAGTGTAGGATGTTATGCCTATAGTTTGGTTTGAAATTGTATTCTTGGATTTGGATAATTCATTGAGGTAATTTAAGCTGAAATTCTGTTATGGCAGGGATTATGTGAGACTAGTTTCCATCATAGAGTAGTTGCATAGTTGCGTAATTGCATTTTCATTATTCATTAGTATGCATTGCTTGAGGGCAAACAACAGTTCAAGTTTGAGGGTATTTGATAAGTGGTATTTTTACCAACTTATTGCATACCAATTCATTCGAATTGTGCCCATCTCAAGTACATTTTATTGTGTTTTAGTTGCATTTCACGTTATTTTGCTTTGCATGTACTTAAAACTCCTTTTGGTGAATAAGTGCAGGAATCGGCTTAATTTTGGTGGAATTAGAGGCTATGCGGATGCGTGAAGGCGGTAATGACGAGGGATGCATGGCATGGAGGTCTGATGAAGCATGAAGGTGAAATGGAGCTAGGAGATCAAGCGATAAAGAACAAATAAAAGAAGAAATGAAGAGAACGAAGCAAATTCAATTGAGCCGAACTGCAGAAGTGCAAGCACATGCATGAAATGGCGAGAAAAGCACAGGAAGCGTCTTGCCGTGCAAGTACCTGGACTGGACCAGAATGACCTCTTGTAAAGTTCTTGTGACCGAGGAGAGGTGGGCGCTATGCGCGCGAGAGAAGCTGACTAGAAAAGAGCAAAGATTCTGTAAGTCTCGCGGCCGCGAGACTGAGAAGTATAGAAGCCTGTGTGCATGTACGCGATCTTGATGTTGTAATTTTGTTTTAATTTTAATTCTTAATTAAATGATGTGGAATTGGTTTTAAACGATTCTGACTGGTGTCAGACATACACTTAATAACTTTTAGCGTATTCTTTTCATAGAAACTAGGGTTTACACCTTGGGAGAGATTCCAACATAGAATGAAGCCAAAATATCTACTTCTCTATTTCTTCTTGGAATTCTCTATCATCGTGGATTTTGATTATTATCTATTGGATTTCTATGAGGATTTAATAGTTGAACATTGGTTTCTATCCAGCGATTGGGTTTGATCGTTCTATCTTTCTTACTTCAATTGTTTGTTTATTGATCATGGTTAGCGTTGATCCCATAATGGCTTTTGGTTCAGTCATGAACTAAAATCCATTATGGGATTCTAACGGATCTTAATATGTAGTTTGGTTGTACGCTTAAATGCTAGAGATGTTTTATATATCATATGGAATATCTGTCATGGTTGTTTTACATGTATGAATGCTTGATCACCATTCGTCTCAGTACCTGTATGGAATTGACAATGAACATATGGGTATGGATTGTAATCATGATAGCATGCGAATATGGGGCTGTTGTATATGGCTTGCGTATTTTGTGAACCAGATAGACATATACTATTTCACCGTATGAGCTAGAATAAGGGCTTGAGCTTAAAATCAATATAATTGCAATTTCACATAGACATATAGTGATTTTGGTTGTATTGGTGATTACATAGAGTCTAAAATCTATTAATGTTGTGTAAGTAGGATATAGTGCATTGAAAAATGGTTATAACTCTCTTCGTGCTCTTGGCTATTTTCCTGTGATATGTGAACACTTCTTGCATGATAGTGGCGATTAGATGAAATATTGAATGAAGTTAGGATCCAAATATTTCCAAATTATATTTATTTCATTATTATCCTTATTTTTAGTTGGTAATCATAATTAGTTTAATTCAACAATTTTAGTCAATAGCCTAAGCATATAAATAAGGTGAGTTAATTGATGTATGATTGTTTAAATTTAACAACTTTCTCTGTGGGATCGATACTCTACTTACTCTGTATTACTTGTTGACCCGTGTATGCTTGCATGAGTTAGAGCTCTTTTATTAGAACTATAAAAGAGGCAACAGAAATTCACAAAGTGTGAATTTTGGCTTGAACGAGTGTAGTTTCTAGGACATATTATTGATAAAGATGGCATTTCCATGGATCCAGAAAAAGTAGAAGCAGTTAATGAGTGGGAGCAACCAAAAATGCCAACCGAGGTTCGATGTTTTCTGGGGTTAGCGGGATACTATAGAAGGTTCATTCAGGACTTTTCTAAAATAGTTACTCCGCTGACGAATTTGATGAGGAAGTCGGTGAAATATGTGTGGACTGAAAAATGTGAGAACAGTTTTTAGGAACTAAAGAAGAGGTTAAGTGAGGCACCTGTATTGTCTTTGCCTGATGATACAGGGAATTTTGTAGTGTATAGCGATGCTTCGCATAGAGGACTGGGTTGTGTGCTCATGCAGCATGGCAAGGTCATTGTGTATGCGTCACGTCAATTAAAGGATTATGAGAAGGCCTATCCTACTCATGATCTAGAATTGGTAGCTGTAGTTTTTGCCTTAAAAATATGGAGGCATTATCTATACGGTGAAAAGTGTGAGATATACACGAATCATAAAAGTCTGAAATATATCTTCACACAGAAGGAGTTGAATATGAGGCAGAGAAGGTGGTTGGAACTAATAAAAGATTATGATTGTGATATCTTATATCATCCGGGGAAAGCAAATGTAGTAGCCGATGCGCTAAGTAGGAAGGGTAGAGAGAAACTGTCAATGTTAACAACTCAGAATGAGTTATTAACAGCGATGGCGAATATGGAATTAGAAGTTAAATTACCGAATGAAGCAGGGGAGATGTTATTTTCCATGGAGACTCAACTGACCATAGTGGAACGTGTTAAGGAAGTGCAATTGAGCAATGAGGAATGCGAGCATATGAAGAAGAGGATAGAAGATGAAGAAAAGACTAAGTATAACCTTGATAAGGAGGGATTACTTTGTTTTGAAGGAAGAATTTGGGTTCCAAATAATTTCGAATTAAAGGAAGAGATAATGAGTGAGGCCCATAGTTCGAGGTACTCGATACATCCCGGTAGTACGAAGATGTATCAAGACCTTCGTCAAAATTTTTGGTGGCCGAACATGAAAATGGAGATAGCAGAATATGTTAGTAGGTGCTTAACTTGTCAAAAGGTTAAGGCTGAACACCAAAGACCGAGTGGGTTGTTGCAATCATTAGAAATTTCAGAGTAGAAATGGGAGCACATCACAATGGACTTTGTGGTGGGACTTCTAACAACAAGGAAAGGATACGATGCTATTTGGGTGATAGTGAATCGATTGACGAAATCGGCTCATTTTCTACCAATAGGAGTTAGGTATAACCTAGACCAATTAGCTAAGCTTTATGTCAAGGAAATTATTTTAAGACATGGAGTACCTATTTCGATTGTGTCAGATCGTGATCCACGATTCACATCGAACTTTTGGAGAAGTTTGCAAGAGCAAATGGGAACGAAGTTGAGATTGAGTACGGCGTATCATCCTCAGACAGATGGATAAAGTGAATGGACAATTTAAACGCTTGAAGATATGTTAAGATCTTGTGTTATAGATTTCAAAGGGAGTTGGGACGACCATCTACCGTTGGTGGAATTTGTATACAACAATAGTTTTCACGCTAGTATAGGTATGCTGCCTTATGAAGCGTTGTATGGGACAAAGTGTAGAACTCCACTATGTTGGGATGAAGTGGGTGAACATCGAAAGTTGGGACCTGAGTTGGTACAACAAACATGGTAAAGCTAATACGTACTCGATTGGTAGCGGCTCAAGATAGGCAGAAGAAGTATGTCGATCCTCACAGAGAAAAGAGAGAATTCGATGTAGGGTCTTATGTCTTTCTGAAAGTATCGCCTTGGAAAGGGAAGATACGTTTTGGAAAGAAAGGAAAGTTAAGTCCAAGGTTTATAGGACCTTTTGAGATTTTAAGAAGGGTAGGAAAGGTAGCTTATGAAGTAGCTTTACCTCCAGAAATGGAACGTATACACAATGTGTTTCATGTGTCTGTGTTGCGTCCCTATAAGCCAGACTATAAACACGTAATAGAGTATGAATCTATCCAGATAGAGAAAGATTTATCGTATGAAGAACTTCCAGTTCAAATTGTTGATAGGAAGGAGCATGTTTTGAGAAATAAGATAATCCCTTTAGTGAAGGTGATATGGAAAAACCACAATGGTGAAGAAGCAACGTGGGAACTCGAAAGTAAAATGAAGGAAAATTTTCCTCATTTGTTTATGTAATTATAAGCGAGATTCTGGGGACAGAATCCTTATAAGGGGAGGAGAATGTAATGCCCAAGAAAATCGAATTTATATGAGAATTAAATTTTTATTTGATTATGTGAATTAAATGAATTTAATTGATTATTTATGTGAGTAAGCTATGTGAAGGTCGTTCTATGACCTAAAATGTGCGAATGTGGTTAGTATTCTGGCTATGTGCTAGAATTAATTGTTTTGAATTTTCAAGACGAAAATAAAAGTTTTCCGAGGAATTCCCGTAAAAATACTATTCATCCGTTTCTGCTCGGGAATTAAGTTTGAAATTTCGAGAAACGCATAATGATAGAATATGAAGACGAGATGGAATATTTAATAATATTTCATTTATGGCAAACGAAGTTTTCGCCCGCGGACTTAAAACCTAAGGGTTAAGAAGAATGATTTCCGAGAAGGAAATGAGCTTCATATAATAAATTACGATAATGATTTTGCGTACGTTATACGAGTATGATACTATTTAGTATACGAGTATTATACGAATATTTAATATGACGTATAATATAAATATTGTACGAGTACTATACGAAGAGAATACGTGAATTATACGTGTAGAATACGATTGGTGTATTGAACTTAGAGTTAAGGACTTAATATGATTCAATTGGATTTGGATTATACCAAGCCCAAGTGATTAAGTAATCAAGCCCAAAGAATTATGAGTTAAAGCCCAAGATTAGGATTAATTAAGTCGATCCAATAAACCGAACCGTGGATCTAACTGGTGGGTCACCGAATGGGTAAAACCCATGGGGCAACCCATAGGGATGACTCATGGGCATGTGGGCCGGTCACTTGATGGCCAAGTGAAGTGATCTACTTGATCACCAAGTATTTTACTTGGTGATGAAGTAGTGAATAGTAAGGAGGTGGGGAGAAAAGACCATCTTGCCCTCCATTTGAATTGCCTATAAAAGAGAAGCTTATGTTGGTTATTTTTGGTTTTCCAAGAGTCATCCAATATATATTTAGAGAGAGAAAGAGCTAGACATAAGCAAACATCCCACTTTGAAGCTTTTGATTAGAGATTTTAGCAAGAACACCAAGATCGTAAAGGTAATATTCCCTTAATAATAGTTTTCCATCCCCTTTTAATTTCTTTGTTATAAAGAATCATAAATTGGTGGAGCATGCCTCTTATAGAGGAATAAGGATGGCTTGTAATATATAAAACCATTATAAGTTATATGTAAATGAAAATCGTAAGGGTTTACGTAAGTTAAAACCGTAGGAAATATTAAATTATGAACTTTGTTGTTGATGGACAAATTGAACACCATCACTATTAAGATATGTGCATCTTGCTTGGTTAGGATGTAGATATGAAATCAATGGAGTGTTCCATTTTATTTGGCATATAGAACACTAGTAACGAAGTTATGGCAAATTTTACCGAATTAGACGTTAAACGTCAAAAATGTAGAAATTCCGGATTAGTAGTTGAAAGTTTCCGTGGGACTTGAAAACATTGGTTTATAATGTCAACAAGTGAGATAGGGTATTTAAGAGTCATGGGCTCAAGAATCATCGGATTCTGACTTAAAACGAAGAAAATGAGTATTGAACACTCGAAAGCGTTTAATGAACGCTCGAAAATGAACTTAGAAGTGAATTTCAAGTTAATGGATTCAGAATTGTAAAATTCTTATATGAACGCGTAGAATATGTAATTTGAGTTGTAGTCTTTTGAACGGACCAAATCGGACTTATAACGAAGAAGTTATGAAACCGGGAAGTTCACTAAAAATTTTATCTGTAATTTTATCTGGTGTCGAGGTCTTTGAGTCAATGCGCTGGCTGCAACAAGGCTTATCGTATGTGCACAGCACTTGAACAGTGTAATGACCTACTAAAGAGTGGCACCACAGCGCCACTCATACGAAGGAGTTTCGCGCTGCAGCGCCGGAACCGGGACTTAGCTATTGTGAATTGGCACCGCAGCGCAAGTGTTGTATAGAAGGCCCACGCCGCGGCGCCGAGGCAGGGGAATTGTTAGACAAGTTAGGTTTTGAATTCAATTGTTTCAAGACCAATATGAAATGAGTTTATATACTTAATAAGCGTACTAAAGCTATTCCTATGTTACATATACTAGTGTATATGGTGATGAACTTAAGAATTGAATGCGAGTTGTTAGTATGATAACGAAGAACACGAAGTGTTAATAAATAAACCGTGAATGGTACTCGACATTGGTACTTCACCAATGATGATTGAGTTCGGTTAGTAACGTAAGAATGTTAACAAGCCGGGATGAAGGGTAGTAAGTTGAATTGACATTATTAATGAAATAAAGTCAACTAAGACATAGAAGAGAAAGAAATTAATGAAATAATGTGATTGATTGTTTGGTAGCTAATTACAGTGTGTTATGTGAATATATCATGTAGATTCTGTAAAGGCTATGAGCAGTCGAATAAATTATTTAAAGACGCTTGAAGGCAAGTTTTCTTAAACGCTTGTCTAACCTTTGTGTTAGTCATGTTTTCTGTGATTCATTGTACTGAGTTGCATGAATGATTTTAAAGAAAGGGTCAACGCCAGTTTTAACTCGGCTAGACTATTTGTAAGAGATAGATTGATTTGTATACATATCTTTCTATATAGAAATGATACTTATTTATCCTATGCCAAGTATTTGGCACGGATTTAAAGGTAAAGTTTTGTCATGAACAAACAAAAGTAGTTTTTCATCGATTATTCGATGGGCACACGCAAGTTTGCCAAAAATTAAATGTAAATCGTTTAATGAGATAAATGTTGATCACATATAGTACTATAGGTCGATCACCTAGAAAGTGCTCATAAGTAATCTTGGGATGTCTGACCTTTGTCTTTGGGATGTCCTTTTCAAGTATGAAAACGGAAAGATAATGTTCATGGTCTTTCGACCGGTTTAGAATTCGTAAACTATTATATACTTTGGGAATTGATGTTATGAATTGTTAAGTATTACTGTTTCATAATACTTCATGACTATTTGTTCAGTTATGGAAGATTTTCATATAATTCATGAATGTGGTATTGATATTATTCTTTGTTAGACATGATAAGCTTGTTATGCTCACTTCTTTCGTGAATTATATGATTGCAGTTAAAGCCGAGCATACTGAGAATGCTAAGAGAAATAAGGGCAATGCTAAGATGGATAGTTAACCATCTTGTAATAGATTAGTATGATTGTATGTATTATACTTAAGAACAACGGATGATGTAATCGGTTTATGAACCTGGGAAAGGATTTCACTTTGATTGTAATAAGAAGATAGTAATTACATTCATTATGTTGTGTTTTCAATGGAATGATTGTATAGTTATGAGTACCGTGTAGCACCATATGTCGGGTTGGAAGATACCCGAATTTGGGGGCTTCACAATTTCAGTAAATTCTCCCTGCCTTTTCTGTTCAGGGCATCTGCCATTACATTTTCTTTGCCTGGATGTTACAGAATCTCACAATCATAATCTTTGATCAATTCTAGCCATTGGCGCTGCCTCATGCTTAGATCCTTCTGTGTGAAGATATACTTCAGACTTTAGTGATCCGTATATATCTCACACTTCTTGCCATACAAATAATGCATCCAAATCTTCAAGGCAAAAACTACCGCTGCTAACTCCAGGTCATGAGTCGGATAACCCTTCTCATAGTCCTTCAATAGACGTGAAGCGTACACAATGACCTTGCCATGCTGCATCAATACACAACTAAGACCCTTATGTGACGCATCACTATACACTAAAAATCCTCCCATGTTATCTGGTAAAGCCAACACAGGTGCTTGACTGGGACTCTTCTTCAACTCCGTGAAACTCTCATCACATTTCTTCATCCAAACGAACTTCACCGTCTTTCTAGTAAGGTTGGTCAATGGCGATGCTATCTTTGAAAAATCCTGGATGAATCTCTGATAGTATCCTGCTAATCCCAAGAAACTCCTTGTGTCGCCCCCAAATCTGGGTACTTTTAACCCACAGATATGGTGCTACACGGTACTCATAACTATACATTCATTCCATTGAAACAACATCAAAATGATTGTATTTACTACATTCTTATTACAATAATAATAATAAATCATTTCCCCAGGTTCTGTAACCGATACATTCTTCGTTTATCATAATATGGTTCTTACAAACATATTAGTCTATTATAGGATAATCTACTTATCCATCTTAGCTTTGCCTTTATCTCTCTTTGGGATCCTCGGGTTCTTTTCTACTTTAGTCGCAATCATATAATTCAAGCAAGAAGTGAGCATAACTAGCTCAGCAAGTCTAACAATAGATAAAACAAATACCACGTTGAGAATTATAAGATTATCTTCCATAACTGAACAAGTAGCTATGAAGTAATATGAAACATTAAATAGCACTTTTCATTTCATAAAATAATTTCAGAGTACATATAGTAATTTAAGAATTCTGAGCTGGTCAAAAGACCATGAACATTCTGTTTTGGTTTTCATTCACATAATAGGACAACCCGACACTAAGTCTGTCAGTCCGATATATCTTACGAGCACTTCTAGGTGATTAGCCTGTAGTACTCTATGTTGATCAACACTCATCTGTTAAACGTATTTACGTTTAAATTTTGGCAACCTCACGTGCCCATCGAATAATCGATGTGAAATACATTTGTTTGTTCATACACAAGCTTACCTTTGAATCCGTACCAGAACAATTGGCATAGGATAGCGTTAACAATACTATATCGAAAGACTTGTAAACAAATCAATCTAACTATTAGGATTAGTCTAGCCGAGTTAAAACTGGCATCGACTCTTTCATAAAATAATTCATGCATCTCATAACATGAATCACAGAAAACTTGGCTAACACGAAGGTTAAACAAGCGTTAAGAAAACTTACCTTCAAGCGTCTTCAAATAAATATTCAATAGTTCTTAATCTTTACAGTTTCTACATGATATATTCACATAGCACACTGTAATTAGCTACCAAACAATCTAATCACATTATTTTTACCAACTTATTTCTCTTCTATAACTTAATCGAAATTATTTCATTAATAAAAGTCGTTTCGACTTAACTATCTTCCATTACGGCTTATTAACATTTTTACATTACTCAATCAATACTCAACCATCATTGGTTAAGTACCAATGTTGAATCCAATTTACTTCCTCACACTTTATGCTCTTCGTTTAATTACTATTAAACATCGTTAAATTCCTAAAGTCATCACTATAAATGTGATTTAAGATTTGTCTTACCATGTATACTATATATGTGACGCCCCCAAAACAGGTATACATCATCCATTCTGAGTCGCCAAATACATGGTACATAAATCAAATACAAACTTAATTATACAACTGTCGTGTACAATACGACCAAACATAGCTGAGAGTTTAAACAAGAATATTGTCTTCTAAACAATATCCACTCTCAAATAGAGTCCTCATTACATTTATTATCACACTATTTCATAGAATAGTGAGGACTACTATAGCCACTTATCCTGGACCATCACTCCATTCCCCGACTCATCCCCAAATTTATATTCTCATTTCAAGAGAACAATAAAAAAAAAAAATTCGAGCTCAACTAGCCCAGTAAGAAATATTATGACTAAGATAATGCAGAATAAATTATCCTTATCCTTCAACAGTATTACAACTGATAGAATACAATAGACAGCAAGTTTAACTGCAGCGAAATAAGCAATCCATTAGAAGAGTCAAGTAGAGCATGATATCTACTATCTTCTATGATTTAAAAAGTTTTTCATCAACTTTATTGCTGAGACTCATCTTAATAAATAAACCACATCATCGAATCATCCCTACACTATGAGCCAAGGATATTCATGTAATCATCAATGGTCATGATTATACCGAATAATCTCTGGTCATAATCATACCAACAAATGTCCATCAATGCACTACGGGCCAATGAGGACTTTTACCACATCATTTGTAATATTACGGGTCATGATTATACCGAATGATCCCTGGTCATAATCATACCAATCAACAGTCCATCTATGCACGTAAGCCAAAGATGACTTTCATCACAATATAAGCATGAGGATGATGACAATAATATAAGCATTAATCAAACGAAATCAAGGATAAATATTAAAGACTTTAAATTTATCCAGAGTTTAAAAATATCCAATTGTCAACATGATACTGCTTTGTGGAGTAAAATTCAAGAATAATATTCATGTATCAAAAATAATTTGGACAAAAAAAAACCCCAAATTAACCAAATTTTTATGTAGTAGTTAGTTTACTAACCTATATGACAATGCCATATGTAAAAACCAAAAAATTAATTCAAATTCAAATTACTTAGAAAAAAAACTGAGGAAAAATCAAACAAGACAAGAACTCCATAAAGTGTGGTGCTTTTGATTTGAATACAAGAAATGGCAGTTCTAATTTAATTAAATCCTCATCCACATAGTTCAAGAGGTATAGATCTCAAAAGGGACATTTTCTACAGTGTATTTGTTTAAAGCAGTAATGGAATAACCTATATCTCAAAAAAAAGTAGAACGGCAATGATAATGGAATTATAATGAAAACCACAGTCCAGCATTTGGTACAAAACTTATGCAGTGTGCTGAAGTGTAGACTGTAGAATGCACTTGGGCAGTGAACCAAATTATCATCCACTTTATCAGTCCCTTAGTCATAAAAAAAGGAACGAAAAACTGAAAGTTGTTGTTTTGGGAATTGCCAGTAATGGCAAAATGGGCTGACTTGGCAATGGACCCATTCCAATTCTAATCATTCATCTAACCAAAATGCCAGTAAAATGCTAAAAACGAGTTGGATAATTAAGAAATTGATGCAGTGTAGAGATACGTGAACCTAGATTAGTAGTCACTTGTCAGACAAACAAATATTTGCTTTATAGCTAAACAATGTACAAAGTTACTATATATTTTTCTCCAGTAGTAAAAATAAGGGCTATATTGCAAATTCGGCCCTCCTATTTGTCATGTTTTTGCAAAAGTGTTCCCTAAAATTTTATCTTAGCATAGGTCTCCAGCATAAGATTGATTAGTCAAACCTTTTTTGTCAATAAAAAAGTGATTATGCTAGTTAAATGTGATGGAAATTGCTAACATATTATTCCAATTTTTTATGTAAATAAAAAAGTGATTATGCTAGTTAAATGCAATGTTCTAAAAAGGTATTGTAGGCGGGAGGCGAGGCGGCGAGAGAGGCCTAGCGCTTAGGGGGGGACTGAGGCAAGGGCTAGGTGGGATTTTTTATTTTATTTTTCAGCTTTTAATATTTTATCTTTCATTTATCCAAACAAAACAATAATATAAAACAAAACAATTTATAATAAAGATATTAAAGTCATTTGCTTAAAATTCAAACACATATTCATATTGCTAATGTCAAAGTTCAAAAACAAACATGCAATTGTTCAAAGTTCAAACATATTTTTAACGTATTAGTTTTATTCATAAACAAGATTGCTATTAAATAATAAAATTTAAATTTTAAAATTTAATTCAATATTAAAACTTAAGAAACTAAACATAAATTTAAGAATTATATTGAATTAAATTAAATATTACAAATGTATCATTTATATAATTTGAAGTTGGTATAATTTCAAAAATTACAACTATAATAAAATTATCCATTTTGAATTGATATTGTTCACTTGTTGTGATTTGATATACTACAACCTGTATTATGATTATGGTAAATCATTAGAAAAATAAATATATCGAGATCCTGGTTTGGGTAGTTATTAAAATTAAAAAAAAACTCTCCGCTAGGCCCGCTTAATTTTCCTGGAGGATTTTTTTGGCTTTTAGCTGCCTAGACGAGGGCTGGGTGGCAAAAGAAGACTTGTAAGCCAAGCCAAGGGGGGCTTAGCACCAGATTTTATTTAAAGGACCTAAGCGGGATTTTTGTAACACCTGGTTAAATGTGATGGAAAGTGCTAAAATATTATTCCAACTTTTTCTATCAATAAAAAAGTGAATTTTCTTGGTTAAATTTGACAAAAAATGTTACCATACTATTACCATGTCTAAATTAATATGCACCATTTTACTACTATCTTCCTTGAACTAATATGCACCATTTTACTAATACTATCTCCCTAAACTAATATGCACCATTTTACTATTACTATCTACCCTTAATTAATATGCACCATTTTAATATTACTATCTTCCCTCTGTTTTCATTCCTTTAACAGATGATTATACCAAATCAACCAATTACTTCATTCTCGTATTGGACTATCTTTTTGAATGTCAACTCACATAATTAAATACATTCAACATCCACACAAAAATAAAAATAAAAAATAACTAACTAACTAAATAAATAAAAACTCAGTACCTATATTCCATAGTAGACTAAAACGGTACTAATCAAACACAAAATTTAACATCAACTTTTATACAAAGGAAGCAAAGGAAAATAACCTTTCTAGCTGAATCCGATGTTAAAAACTCCTTAGACAAGTCCTGCAAATATATTAGATATTCATTCAATTACGCATTAGCAAACAAAAAACTTAGAACCAGGATATATACATAAAAATATAGAGAGATAGAAGGGGAAAAAATTAAAAGGAAATTTACCTCAACTTTAGAGAGCTTCCCTTCATCCAATACTTTAAACAGGGCAAAACCCGCAGGAGTTTCAAACAAAACAATCATAATTTAATCCCCAAAAAATACCCAATACCTGAAAATTATCAGCAAAAGAACATTTTCCAATTAATCATGATAAACTTGACCAATCTAATTAGGAAAACCCAATAAAATCAAAGCATTGAAGCTCACCAATTTGCATAAGCAAAGAGAGAGTAAATGCATATATACATTTATACCTTTATGGACAAAGAGTTCGTTCGAACTTTGGAGCTGCTAGTTTTTCAGAGGAGCTGTAGGTGACAGAGATAACTCTGATATGCGGAGGCTTTAGGGTTTAACGTAGCGGTGAGGAATTGTAGGAAATTATGGGACGATATTAGCCCTAATATTTAAGAACACTATCGATTATATCCTTTAATGTTTTGTTGTAGAAAAAAAATATATTTTATAGACGATCGATATTTCGCTTTCTTTATACTAACCCTGTAGGATGGCAAAAACACCATTTCAAACCACGAAGTCAACACCGTGGGACAACAACTTCAACTCCGGAGACAGCCCCTTGAGACCGCCACAGTACAATTCCACCCTTGAGAAAACCCCAGAAGGGCAAAGATGTAATTTTGCCAACACAACACAGATCAACAACCGTCTGGCTAAGGACAGGGTCAAAAGATCCACCACGGCAAACCCTAGTTCCAAAATTGTGCAAAACACTCACATACTACTTTCGGATACTTAAAGATGTTATTCTGGTCATGTACCCATCTTTCCAAATTCAGAAAGGGGCAAGTTCGATGTAATTGCATAGCTCTCGCAACGATCTTTCTGGAATGGTATGACACACCTTACGATTCCCTGATTGCAAGATACAGATGTTTTAGTAGATAGCTCAACGATCGAGGGAACGAACTTCAAGGCTGTGGGACCCACTAGGCCCAGCCGCTGCGGCTGTCGTGGGTCTACCTACGGCAGGCCGTGGTCCTTAAATACAGCACTTCCAGCTCACTTTCAGATAGATTACCATAGATTTCAGTCAGATCCAAAAAAATGGAGAGAGAAAATTCGAGAGCTAAAGAGAGAAACAGCTTGAATCTTAACTCCAAACACAGTAAATCTCAGTTTCATACACTTCTATACATATAAACTTTATTATATCAACTTTCTACCGGTTGAATATGTGACGCCCCCAAATTCGGGTATCTTCCAACCCTAGAGATGGTGCTACATGGTGCTACAACATTCATAACAGTTCATCTATATAAACTTTATGACATGAATATAACTATTATTACATCATATCCCAACATTCTCCCAAGTTTCTATAACCATTACATTCATCATTTGTCATAGTATTAATTCAAAACAAAAGTAATACTAATCTATTATAGGATAACTATTTATCCATTTTAGCATTTCCTTTGTCTTTACCGGATCCTTCAATTCGTTCTTTCTTAGCTGAAATCATATAATTCAAATAAGGAATGGGCATTAACAAACTCAGCAAGTTTGCCATTTATATTGCAACAACAAAATCAAGAATCATATGATTTATCTTCTATAACTGAACAAATAGTTATGAAGTACTATGAATAACAAAATAGCACTTTTCCTTCTGTTAAAACATTTAACGATGATAAACACTAGTTAAATTCTGAGTTTGGTCAAAGATCATAAACATTCCATTATTCTTTCTTTGAAAAGGATAACCCGGCACTAAGACCGTAAGTCCAATATTCCTTACGAGCACTTCTAGGTGATCAGCCTATAGTACTCTATGTTGATCAACATTCATCTGTTAAACGTATTTACGTTTAATTTTAGCAACCTCATGTGCTAGTCGATTTACGACTTAAAAACCTTTATTTATTCTTACTCAGGCTTACCTTCGAATTCGTACTAAAGCAATTGGAATAGGATATCATTTATAACAATATTTTGAAAGATTTGTAAAATAAACCAACAAAATACTTTAAATCTTTGTCTAGTCGAAACAAATGACATCGACTCTTTCTTAAATAATTCATGCATATCATGTCATGAATTTACAAAGCTTGTCTAACACAAGGTATAGACAAGGGTTTAGAAAACTTGCCTCAAGCGTCTTCTAACTTTTACTTTAGTCAATCTTTACATGTCTACATGATATAATCACATTAACACATAATTAGGTCACATAACAATCATTACATATTGTCATTAACCTATCTTCTTCTTCTTTCTATCATAACCTATCCGAATCATTACAACTGATAACATGTGTTAGGTTATTCATTGTTCATTATGGCTTTATAACATTTAAATATCATAAGTTACCATTTTTGTTTAACATCTAGGAATTATAACCTATGTAAATCCTAGACGTTCGTCCGATGCGAATACGGTTCAAGGATATCGTTTCCGTACTTTGTGTTCATAATTTCATAACCTTTAATCAATACTTGATTGTTAAATTTAAGGTTTTAATCATCCTTTAAGATATTGTTTTATGTCTAATTAAAGTCCATAATCAATCCTTAAACATTCCCCAAGAGTTGAGCAGTTAAAAGCTCTTCTCTGCCTTTTGCCCTAGTCCAGCGTAGTGGCGCCAGGAACCTTTACAAACTCGGCGCTACAACGCATATTAATAGAACCTAAGCTCCGACTAGGTATTGTGGTGCCCCATTTTCTTCTTTGTCAGGCGTTGCGGCGCCATCCTAGTTCCTTTGAAAATTTTTATAAGTGTTGAAAAATTTCAAAACGCTTACTTCTCGAATTCATAACTCGGTCGTTATAACTCCGAATGGCTTCATTCCAAAGCCATTTTCTTATTCTATATACTACAATTTCTCCCAGACAAAATATTTTTCTGAATCCGTTATTAATCCTTTTCATTGGCTCAAATTTCATTGTTCGTTCGTAAGGCTGTAAACGAGCCAACACAGTTCGGGCTCGATTCGGGCTCGACTCGAAAAAATTCGAGCGAGACTCGGATTCGTTAATAATATGATCCAAATCTGAGTATTAAAAATAGTTCGAATAAAAATATGAGTAGAATCTGAGCAAGGTTATACTCGACTCGTTTAAGATTCAAACTACTCGAATTTTTGATTGTGATTCGATACATACTCGGTTAATACATATTCGATTAGATGTTCGATATATTCTCTTATAATATATACAAATTTAAATCAAATTAGGTAATTAGTTATTATTTTGTTTTGTTTTTAATTGTGATTTTATATTTGGAAAGTGTAATAATAAATATATTTTCTCAATTTTAAGTAAAATAACAAATTCAATTTATAAATATATTTATTATAAAACTAGTTATTATGTGGAGACTCGAATTCGAGCTTGAATTTGAAGCTCGCGAGTAGTTTGAATAAATATTCGAGTCGAGTCGGATCGAATTCGAGTAATAAATATTCGAGTCGAGTCGAATCTGAGTATGATTTTTCAAATATAATTCGAATTCGAGCCGAATTCGAGTACGAATTTATAATTTCGAGTCGAATTCGAGTAGCTCTCTGTTCGCTCTGGTTTGACTCGTTTACACCCTTATTCGTTCGTTCTACGACTTTTAACGTTCTTTGTTCGTCCGTAATTCGTTCATCCAATGTTCGAATTCGTCAGTTCTTGAGTCTATGACATATAAACTTCATGTTTTTCAATATTTTAACGAAATCCTAGATTTCTAGGTTCATTGTCAATATTCTAATTCATCCGAAAATCATAGTTAACTACGATTTAGACGGTTAACGTCTTTTACTGAAAATTAGCCATAACTTCGTTATTACGAATTTTTACTCCGTTCCAAATGGAATAAATCCATCATTCATTTTTCTACATCCTAGCCAAGCAATAAGCAATTAACTTATACGCGGTGGTTTTAAACTTGTCCATCAACAACAAGCTCTAAGTTTTTCATGCGTTCTTCATTAAGTTCTTAACCATTAATTATGATTTCACTTATTAGGCATTCATTAGTATTTTTAGTCTACTAATATCCATCCTTATATCATCGGATGATACATATACCACCAATAAACACTTGTCTATTAATCAAAGAATGAAGATAGATGAAGATTAGTGGTTTAAAATCTTTTACCTGTTGTGTTCTTGAGTTGTTCTTGCTTAAATGAATGGTTGATGACTTAAGTAATCTTCTTCTTCCTCTTCTTGCAAATCCAAAATTCCCTCTCTTTCTTTTCTCTCAATATGCTCTTAAGTGTTTGTGATTTTGCTATGAAAAGAAAAATGAAGACAGAGGCATTGTAAAAGTTGGGGTATAAAGGTCATTAAGACAACTTTCATTTGCTTCTAATTTGGTAACCTAAGTTATAGTCTTGCATAATCAATACCCTTTGGTTTACAAACTCACAAAACACCCCCTCATCATCCACCACTCAATTCAATCAAAACCATCATCCACCCTTCATTTTCACCAACAAAACTTTTAAGTTACCATGGCATTAAATGTCACCTCCTTAACCAAACCTCCTTACTATTAATTAACCAAGCTTCCCAAGGAAGCTTGGCTACCTCATTTGATCGGCCCTATGGGGTTGGTGGGTGTGATACCCCCAAAATAGGTATACATCACCCATTCTGAGTCGCCAAATACATGGAACAAAAACAACTACAACTTTATTAATACAATTGTCGTGCAAAATACGACAACACATAAACTGTGAGTTTAAATACAAATATTGTCTTCTAGACAATATCTACACTCAAATAAGTCCTCATTACAATTATTGATACACTATTTTACAAAATAGTGAGGACTACTAAAATAACTTTCTAGAACCATCATTCCACACCCCGACTACTTCTCGCTATATTCTCGCTTCCTGAGAAGAAAAATGAAACAAAAAGGAAAAGGGTGAGCTCAACTAGCCCAATAAAGAATATTATGACTAAGATAATATAGAATAAATTATCATTAGTCCTCAACAGGGAAAAATATGATAGAGTATAATAAACCACAAGTTTCAGATCAATGTTCGCAACGGAAATAAAATTCATTAGAAGAGTTAAGTAGACAATGAAATCTACTATCATCTATGAATTTAAA
This sequence comes from Panax quinquefolius, assembly GCA_020205615.1. Lineage (NCBI taxonomy): Eukaryota > Viridiplantae > Streptophyta > Magnoliopsida > Apiales > Araliaceae > Panax > Panax quinquefolius. The sequence continues at coordinate 98,378,789 of CM035158.1, read as the reverse complement.
AGTTCATCATCAATATTTTATCCCTATAACATCAATCAATATACATCTTGAATCAAATATTAATCTTTGCACTATAGGCCAAAGATATTCATTAGTTGGTCATGTTCATCTCAACAAATGTTCATCTTTGCACTACGGGCTAAAGATATTCATCAGAAAATCATTCATCTTTGTACTACAGGCCAAAGATATTCAGTTATATCATCATTTAGGACTGAGGATGATGAAAAATATTTTAAAGAAAACGAATCCAGTGAGACAAAAGAACAAATATTAGGAATTCGTACTTTAGACAATCAAAGTTCAAAAATACTCCATAATAAACCATAATGGAGTAAAATTCAAGAATGAAGATCAAAACATGGATACAGTCAAAGATAGTACTCATAATAGACATCTTGGACAAAGAATGAAAATTTAATTTTTCTGTGAATAGTGTCGTATTCGTGAATAGTGCCGTATACGTGAATAGTAATCCCGACACAAAAAGGTAGAAATTTCACAAGAAAAATTATACTAATATTTTGGCATAATGATATTGAAAGAAATAATATCATTTACGAAAAAAAACATTTCTTACCTCAAAAGAATAGTACTTCTAGCTGGAATATCAGATATAACGCTGAAGGGAACTTGCACTATATAACAACACTCAAAGTATCAAAATACTCACAAAATACGCTCGATAATATAGAGAGAGAAAAAACTTCAGTTTCTGGTGTGATTTTCAATTTTAACCTAAGCACCCTATTTATAGAAAAATGCTTAGAACACCAAAGTAAAAAATTTAATAAAATAATAATATTTATTAAAATTTTCCTACGCCCACCTTAGAATTCTGAACTCAGCATATTTTCAATACAAGTGGGGCCCACCAACATAATAAAAATGTTTTTCTTAAAAAAATATTTAAAATTTCAAAAATTAATTATTCCAGAACTTCAATAATTGATAATAAATAGCTCTTTTATCAGAAAAATTCAAATCTTATGTCAATTCCATAGAAAATTTAATTCTCTACAACTTTGCAGCTTTAAGTTTTTCCAAATTCCAAATGTAAATTGGATCAAATTCATATACTGATTATTTTATAAAGTTATACTCAAATTTTAAATCAAAATAAGGCCCACCAACATGTTAAACATGTTTTTAGCATTTATTGTAACAAAAATACTTTTCCTCCTCATTTATTCATATATCACAGATTCATTATAAAAATATCACCATTATTATATTATTGAAATATAATAATATATTTAAATGAATTATTTTATCAGAAAAGATAAAATATCAATTTTCAACAATTGTCACTTTTCTAAAAATTCTTCCATTTATATCCACATAAATAAATATTTTTCTTATCATATAAATCAATAATTAATTATTCACAAAATATAATACAGAATCACAATAATGACAACCAGGTCGTTCCTTGGAAAGAGGGGGCTTTTCGATAAGGATTTTTTCTTACTCGCGCGCAATTAGATGACCTAACCCCTTTCCTCGACAGAACTATCTAGACATTGCCAATAATGCTATCTAATAATATTATTCAAATAATATGAATTATTGATATGATAATGGGAAATATTGTGCAATGACGATTATTGAACAACAATAATATAAAATATCAATGTAGCAATTATTGAATCAATAAAATAAAATATTGAACAGTAATTACTGTAATAATTATTGAGTAGAGCCTTCTTACATAAGAATCAATAATTGGTGCAATACTGGTGTCATTTCTTGAACACCGCCAGACATCGCTTTTTTTAACCACTGAGTATTCCAACAATGTTAACCATAAAAACTACACCGTTATTTATAAAAACTTATACTTGTCGTTTTCTTCATCTAATCGCTTTCCGTTATGGGGCCCACAAAAGGTTTGCAAGTGCATCATTTAATATTCCCCGACAACAAAAATATTCCATTTTACCAAAACTAATATTCATAACAACAATGAATATTTTATAACCACTTGCTCATTTAAGATATTTTCACATTTTACCCATAACTAACCACATTAATCAAATCAACCCTTATTATTTCAAAATAATAAATAGAGGAAATTCAATTTCATTTATAATAAGTTGGGGTCTTACAACCTCCACTCATTATGAAATTTTGTCCTCAAAATTGACGTACATACCCGGTGTTTCAAAAAGGTGAGGATACCTCACTTTTATTTCCATTTTCAACTCCCAGGTTATTTCCTCAGTAGCATGGTTCCTCTACAAAACTTTAACTTGTGGTATGACCTTTGTGCGTAGGTGATGAGTGAGTTTTATACTCATAATTGACTGTGTCTGAGCTTTATCTTTTGATTGATTTTAAGTTTTTGTGTCTAATCATGCATGTTTTATGTTTTTTTGTAGGAATTGGGACAAAAGTTATTTGGATCGACGTTTGGGGTTGCTAGATTCACGTTTTTGGCTTGCAATTTACATAATAGTCACTTCAGAGCCAATTTGAGTATTTCTACAGACCTTATTTTGAAAAATTTAAAGAATAAAAGTTGTAGATCTACGTCTCCTCTTTCCGGAACATCTTGAATCATCAAAATCGGAGTTCAGACGAAGAAGTTATGGCCATTTTCCCAAAGGACGTCGGAGCAGAAAATTTCCAAAAATGGGGCCAGCGCCGGGGCGCCCAAACCAAGGCTATTTGCAGCGCCGAGGCACTAGGGAGCAGTGTTCCAGCGCCGTGCCCAGCGCTGGGGCGTTGGGGAAGAGTTTGGTGAGGCTTGAACGCGTTTTGAGGCGAATTTTGACACCTTTTTGACTCCAAATTAGATTGGGTTTGTTCCTAAACTAAAAATTGGACTTGTAACCTATAAATACATGATGTAAGGCCTAAAATAAAGGGAGAATACATAGATTAGACTAGATAAAACACTCCATTAGATTAGAATATAAACCCTAGTTCTTAATTAGCCATTGGAGATTGAAGCAAATTAAAGAACACTGAAGATTAAGAGCAAGAGCAAGAGGGGAACAATGTCTATTCAGTTATGGATTCTTGGTTTTAATTCATTAATTATGAACTAACTCTTTTATTAAGATTTCAATTGAACCTTTTATGTCTATAAATTAGTTATTCAAAGTATTCCAATTATTTGTGTCAAATTGAATTATTTATCTTGTCTTTAGCCTATTGATTAATTATCTGATCAGTAATTACCTTGTTACTCTAGAAGGAATTGAAAGAGGAATTCTAGGGTTAGAACTGGGCATGATAACATGTGACTTAGTTTTTTGCATGGCGGATAATTAGGTTCGTGAATTGAATAGAAATATATGTTCACCGCATGTAACACATAAGGAATTGGAATTGAAGGAGTTTAATTCAATTATTTTGCATAGGAATATAGCAAGATTAATCTGGATTAAATAGAAGTCAATTGATCACTTGGAAAATGACTTTTGACATTTAAGAATTCCTGTTAACAATTCAGTAGGTATAATAATTGGGATAATTGGATAATTGATTTATAGTTCATAATTGGGGATATTGAAGTCTTAATCTTTATTTATCTGAATTCATTCGTTGAGTCTTAATCTTTATTTATTTGAGTCTTAATCTTTATTTATTTGAATTAATTGTCTTAATCACAATTTACGATTGTTTAAATAAAATTGATTTGGTTAAGAGTTAGTAATTGGTAATTTTTATTAAATAGTTCCTCGTGGGAACGATACTTTTCTTATCACTTTATTACTTGTTGACCGTGTATACTTGCACGTATTCATTGATTGCGAAATCGACCAACAAGTTTTTTTGGCGCCAATTCTTACGGGAATTAGTTTAATATTTTTTTACCAATATTAATTTCAATCAAATTAGTCTTAATTTAAACATTTTTATTTTTATTTTTATTTTTAATTCTCTTCCTATATTTCTCTCTTTTCAGGTACCATGGATGACTTTGCGTATCAATGGCCATACACGAACATGACTCAACCAAGGGAAACAAGGATTGATGGACTTAATACATTTTCTGTAGAGCCAATACAAATTGAGGCAAATTCGAAGACGTTGTAGGTTATCGTAGCCCAACAGAGTCGAAGGATGGCCAAAATAACTCAGTCAAGGGGAGCGGAGATTGACAGACTCGCGACACTTTCTGCATTATCAACACAAATTGAGACACTTTCGAGGAGGTTAGACACTTTTGAAGCACAACATCATCAAAGTGTGGCGGTTACTTGTGATTATTGTGCTGGAAATCATAGGAGTCATCAATGCGCCATCAGTTTCGAGCCGGTATAGTATGGTGGTGATTACCCCAACTATTATGTCTATCCCAACAACTATCATCAATATTGGGGGTATCACCCGAATTTTTCATGGAGTAACAATCAAGCTCAAGCACCTAGACAACAAAACACATCCGGATTTCAAAATCAGACTCAACAACAGCCAGAGAGGAAAACAAGTTTGGAAGAAGCTTTGGAAAAATTCATTTTAGCTACTGACAAAAGGATCGGTGAACAAGATAAGTTATTGAGTCAAGTAGATATGAATGTGAAAAGCCAAGGTGTTTCATGGAACCATACTCATCAAGATCAATTTTATGCTCCAAGTCCAACGTACCCACCGGATTTCTCGTGTCCACCTCCACTACAACAGGAAGAACATTCAAATTTGGAGGAAGTTTTGTCCAAGTACATAGCTTCATGTGAGGAGAGGAGGATTAATCAAGAGATATTGAGTCAAAATTTTACAAACCAAACGGAACAACTAACCAATGCCTCGAACATTTGTCCTCAATACACTTGGCTCTATGACATGAATTCCGAGACTGATGGTGAGCCCGAACCAAATCTGCAACCGGATGTGCCAAAAGATATAGATGTTGAAAGAGAGGAAAGACTTGGGGACCAAGAAAAAGAGATCGACGAAGATCTAACTTTGAGTACCAACGAAGATGAGCCAATTTTGATAGTGTCCCATGTACCTTCTCCACCAAAGTTCAAGAATCCGAGCAGTTTTGCAAAACCATGCCCAATTGGCAGTCATGTCGTCGCGAAAGCTCTTTGTGACATAAGAGCTAGTACAATTGTGGAGTCATGGTGGGTTGAAAAGGGGAAGATAGAGGAAGATCTCATTGTGTTTACTAAGCTTCAATACCCCAATCTGATCATAGACATAATGGAGAAAACACCTAGTTGTTGGACGTTCTTAATAGGGAACCTATCTACAAAGAGCATGCTAGGTGACTTTAATTCAAGGGTCTTTGCTAATGGGAACCTCCCAAAAAGAGATATTATTACTGATGAATGGAGGATTCCTCAATTTTCGAAGGGGGATTGGATAGAGAATTGAAGAAGTCAGGCTGAGACTATAAAACAAGCGCTTATTGAGAGGTAACCCAAAGTTAACTTTTATTTTTAGTTTTATTAGGTTTTATATTAGTAGTTTTGAATTTGCATTTATTTAGGATTTAATAAAATTGCGTCTATCATGGTTTACAGGTTATTCAAGTCAAATTCAAGTGTGGTGCCCAATTTGTTCCATGTCTTGCTTTATTCTCCAAACTTAGTGGACAAGGAGGAAGATTGCTATATTTTCGTGGAAGTCCTCCGCTTTACTTTTTTTATATTTCAACCATTGAGGACAATGTCTAGTTTAAGTTTGGGGGAATTTTAGTGTCGTATTGCATATAGTTAGTTATCTGCATAGTAGTTCGTTTTTTTATGTGTTAGCATTGTGTTTTTTTAGGTTGCATATAATACATGGTAGTTATTTGCATATTCATATATGTGTTGCATTAGTATGTGTTCATGTAGTATAATTGCATTTTTTTTGCATGAATCTGTGCGATAGGTTGGTGTGGTCTTAGCTCGGCCTATGATAAGATTGGTTTTGCATGTTAACTTGAACATTATTGATAATTGATGATGAGTTCTAATTTTAATCATGATGATAATCTGAGCCTGTCTTAAATTTATGTAACCGGTTAGCACTTAAAGTTTAACTGTTTTAATCCACTTGGTTCAAGGGTTTCATAATTTGTTTCTGAGGGAAAATCTTGGTTAAAATTTAAGGAAATTAGTGAACTGGCGGTAAAGGTTGGAATGACGTAAAAGGTTGAGTTTAGGGGAATCTATAGGGTATATATATACAAAATGAAAATGAAAAAAATGAGAAAGAAATGATGAAAAAAAATAGAAAATCCAGAAAAAAAAGAGAAAAAAAGAAAAAGAAAAAGAAAAAGAAAAGAGAATAAACATCGTGGCATACTTGTCTAGTTTTGTGGCCTTTGTTACTTGAGTAAGTAAGCCCGAGGGGATTGTCTTTACACCTAGCGCCCTAAGGTCTTAATGGCTTGGGAGTCGTTGGTCGAAAGCTCGTTAAGGTAGCATTGAAAAGCCTAAGGGAATAAGATATTGCACAACCATGAGAAAAATAATAAAATGAATAAAACACGAGAAAGAGAAAAAATGCCCTCGTGGTTGAATAAAAGTATAAATAAATCATGTATTTACCCTAAGACTTGGTAATTACTCAGTTTTAACCGGAGTTGTCATGTTCACAAAAATAATTGAATTGGAACTGAAATTTTCCTTCTAAGAAGTTTGTTATGTGATTATCTTGAACTGTGGTTGGTTAGAATGGTTAACAAGCACACACACACAACATGGGTGATGACTGGTTTGGATTGACTAATTGGTTAGAGTTATGGATTTTGACTTGATTGGATATATTGTTTGAGTATCATTGATATCTTTGAGGCCTGTTGCCATATATTATACTGATTTATTACTGGATTCGTAGGTATATTAGGAAGTAGATCATGCATATGCATTCATGTAGTTGAGTTAGTTCGTTTATTTTTAGTTCTTTTGTGTTTTTGCTTGAGGACAAGCAAATATTTAAGTTTGGGGGTATTTGATGAGTGAGTTTTATACTCATAATTGAGTGCGTCTAAGCTTAATCTTTTGGTTGATTTTAAGTGTTTGTGTCTATTCATGCATGTTTTATGTTGTTTTGTAGGAATTGGGACAAAAGTTACTTAAATCGACGTTTGGGGTTGCTAGATTCGCGTTTTCGGCTTGCTATTTACATAGCAGTCACTTTAGAGCCAATTTGAATATTTCTCCAGACCTTAATTTGAACAACTTAAAGAAAGAAAGTTGTAGATCTACGTCTCCTCTTTCCGGAACATCTTGAATCATCAAAATTGGAGTTCAGACGTAGAAGTTATGGCCATTTTCCCAAAGGACGTCGGAGTAGAAAATTTCCAAAAATGGGGCCAGCGCCGGGGAGCCCAAACCAAGGCTATTTGCAGTGCCGGGGCACTAGGGAGCAGGGTTCCAGTGCCGTGCCCAGCACTGGGGCATTGGGGAAGAGTTTGGTGAGGCTTGGACGCATTTTGGGGCAAATTTTGACACCTTTTTGACTCCAAATTGGATTGGGTTTGTTCCTAAGCTAAAAATTGGACTTGTAACCTATAAATACATGATGTAAGGCATAAAATAAAGGGAGAATACATAGATTAGACTAGATAAAACACTCCATTAGATTAGAATATAAACCCTAGTTCTTAATTAACCATTAGAGATTGAAGCATATTGAAGAACACTGAAGATCAAGAGCAAGAGCAAGAGGGGAGCATCAGATTTGCTGATAACAGATTCTATTCTCTTTTCTTATCATACTTTTTTCTTTTAATGTCTATTCAGTTAGGGATTCTTGATTTTAATTCATTAATTATGAACTAACTCTTTTATTAAGATTTCAATTGAACATTTTATGTCTATAAATTAGTTATTCAATGTATTCCAATTATTTATGTTAAATTGAATTGTTTATCTTGTCTTGAGCCTATTGATTAATTATCTGATCAGTAATTACCTTGTTACTCTAGAAGGAATAGAAAGAGGAATTCTAGGGTAAGAACTGGGCATGATAACATGTGACTTAATTATTTGCATGGCGGATAATTAGGTTCGTGAATTGAATGGAAATATCTGTTCATCGTATGTAACACATAAGGAATTGGAATTGAAGGAGTTTAATTCAATTGTTTTGCATAGGAATATAGCAAGATTAATCTGGATTAAATAGAAGTCAATTGATCACTTGGAAAAGTACTTTTGACATTTGAGAATTCCTGTTAACAATTCAGTAGGCATAATAATTGGGATAATTGGATAATTGATTTATAGTTCATAATTGGGGATATCGAAGTCTTAATCTTTATTTATCTGAATTCATTCGTTGAGTCTTAATCTTTATTTATTTGAGTCTTAATCTTTATTTATTTGAATTAATTGTCTTAATCACAATTTGCGATTGTTTAAATAAAATTGATTTGGTTAAGAGTTAGTAATTGGTAATTTTTATTAAATTATTCCTCGTGGAAACGATACTTTTCTTATCACTTTATTACTTGTTGACCGTGTATAATTGTACGTATTCATTGATTACGAAATCGACCAACAGTATTCCTCTTACGTTAAGTCTTCGGCTATCTTGTCTGATTCTAACTCAATAATGTAGTTCGGGTCTTTCACATATTTATGAAGCACAGATATATGAAAAACATTATGAACATGAGACATGTTTGGAGGTAACACGAGTCTATAGGCCACATTTCCTACTCGGTCAAGAATCTGAAATGGACCAATAAATCATGGATTGAGCTTTCCTCTTTTCACGAATCTTGTAACTCCCTTCCACGGTGCAACACACAACAATACATGATCCCCAATACTAAATTCCATGTCCTTTCGATGAACATCCGCATAACGCTTTTGTCGATCTTGTGCCGTTTGTATATGTTGTTGAATCATTTGGATCTTTTTTGTAGTAATATGTACCAACTCTGGTCCCAACAATGTTGCTTCACCCACCTCATCCCAACATACTGGAGAGCGACACTTTCGTCCATACAATGCTTCGAATGGAGCCACACCTATACTTGCTTGGTAATTGTTGTTGTAGAAGAATTCCACCAATGGTAAATACTTATCCCAACTCCCTTTGAAGTCTAGGACACTGAGTCTTAATAGATCTTTAATAGTTTGAATAGTCCTCTCTGATTGTCCTTTCGTTTGATGATGGTATGCCGAACTGAATCGTAAATCCGTGCCCATAGCTTTCTACAAGCTAACCCAAAATCATGAAGTGAATCTTGGGTCACTGTTGCCTCTTTTATAGTTCTAATAAAAGAGCTCTAACTCATGCAAGCATACATATGTCAACAAGTAATACAGAGTAAGTAGAGTATCGATCCCACAGAGAAAGTTGTTAAATTTAAACTATCATGCATCAATTAACTCAACGAATTTATATGCTTAGACTAATAACTAAAAATGTTGAATCAAACTAATTATGAATAATAACTAAAAATAAGAATACAAATAGAATAAATATAATCTGAAAATAATGGGACCCTAACTTCATTTAATATTTCATCTAATCGCCACTATCATTCAAGAAATGTTCACATATCACAGGAAAATAGCCAAGAGCACGAATAGAGTTATAACCATTTTTCAATGCACTATAACTACTTACACGGCATCTATAGATGTTAGACTCTATGTAATCACCAATACAACCAAAATCACTATATGTCTATGTGAAATTGCAATTATATTGATTTTAAGCACAAGCCCTTATTCTAGCTCATACGGTGAAACAAGTATATGTCTCTCGGTTCATAAAATCACGCAAAGCCATATACAATGACCCCATATTTGCATGTTATCATGACTACAATCCATACCTGTATGTTCATTGTCAATTCCATACAAATATTGAGATGAATGGTGATCAAGCATTCATACATGTAAAATAATCATGATAAATATCCCATATGATATACAAAACAATCCTAGCATTTAAGCGTGCAACCAAACTACATATTAAAATCCGTTAGAATCCCATAATGGAGTTTAGTTCATGACTGAACCAAAAGCCATTATGGGATCAACGTTAAACATGATCAATAAACAAGCAATTGAAAGAAGAAAGATAGAACGATCAAACCCAATCCCTAAATAAAAACCAATGATCAACGTTTAAATCCTCATAGAAATCCAGTGAATAATAATAATAGAAATCCTGATGGCGAGAGAATCCCAAGAAGAATTGAGAAGTAGGCGTTTTGGCTTCGTTCTACGTTGGAATCTCTCCCGAGGTGTGTAAACCCTAGTTTCTATGATGAAAATATGCTCAAAATTATCAAAGTGTAAATCGACACCGGTCGAGAATCGTTTAAAACCAATTATAAATCATTTAATTAAAATTTAAAAAAAAAACAAAATTCTGACATCGGCGCATCGCCATGTATGTATATCGCCGCTCTCTCTACGAATCGTCTCGCGCGGGCGTGAGACTTTCTGAAAATGTGCCTGTCGGTAGGCCTCTCGCGTGGTAGCGCGTCCCCTGCACTTCATCTCTTCGCGGCGCGTAACTGCGATGAGGTCATCATTATGCGTAGGGTACTCGCGTGTGGCGCGCCCCGAGCTATTCTTGCGCTTGATTGCAGCGGCTTGCACTCTGAGTTACGGTTCTAGTTTTTGGCTCTACATCATGTCTTCTGCTGCTATTTATTCTTTCATGCTTGATCCTCTTGCTCCATTCTTGGTCTCCATGCTTCATTGTACCTCCATGCCATGCACATCTTCGTTTGTGCGTCGCCTTCATGCATCTATTAGCCACATGCCTTCTAATACCACCAAAATTAAGCCGATTCCTGCACTTATTCACCAAAAGGAGTTTTAAATAAATGCAATGAAAAATAACGTGAAATGCAACTAAAACACAATAAAATGTACTTGAGATGGGCACAATTAGCATGAATTGGTATTCAATAAGTAGGTAAAAATACCACTTATCAAATACCCCCAAACTTGAGCATTGCTTGCCCTCAAGCAATCATACTGAATGAACAATGAAAATGTAACTACAAAATATACAACTACTCTATGATGCAAATTAGTCTCACATAATAATCTGCCATAATGAATTTCAGCCCAAATTACCTCGGTGAATCATCGAGATCCAAGAATATAATTTCAAACCAAACTATAGACATAACATCATACACTCGAGATAATTTCATATATATTTATAGAATCTTTTTGTGTGTGTGTGTAGTGTTAACAAAACTTGATCTAAGCAAAGAATACATATGCTACTTTGCTCAAAGCAGAAAATTATAGCCTAAATCAAGACTGTGTATATTCATATAATGCAGATTGTTTCAACATATTAGCACAAACTGAGGTTCAACAATGGGTTTATTGCTTTATTGCTACTCATGAGGGCGATTTACGCACTTTCCCGCGGTGTTTATTGCTATTTTTCTTTTTTTTTTTTTTCCAATGACTGTGCAATGTCTCAATCCATTAGGCATGCTGCTACCCCTTAGCGAGCTTTTAACCAACGACTCCCAGACCATAAAAGACCTTAGGGCGCTAGGTGTAGAGACAATCCCCTCGGGCGTACTTACTCAAGTAGCCGGGGCCCCGAATTAAGACTAGCCACGTTATTACTATTCGATTTTTTTTATACATAGCATACCCATGTTCTACCAAAATTTGCACGTCAATGGCTCATACAGTCTACAACACTTTCCACATGTTTCTCTTTTTAAAACTACATGTTCTATCAAGAAATGCAACACACACTTCTTAAACCTATAAGTGATTGTGAACACGTTTGTGAATACCGAAAGCATTTAAACAGCAACATGAATCTCATCGTGCAAAATATTATATCTTAGCTCATGTTATCCAAAATATTCTAAAATCCTTCACAATTCACTATCATCATTGGCTAGGCAAGAATTTCTATTAAGCAAAAATATGTGTGAGACATGCAACTAAAACATACTAACACAATCAAGAAATAATAAAAATTAAATTTTACGCAAAAATTTAACTAAATACATAAACATGCAAAATTAACTAAACATGCAACAATTAAATAAAACTAAACTACTATGATATGTCCCCCAATACCCCCAAACTTAAAATATTCAATGTCCTCATTGAATGAAGGTAAAAGGTATACAAAAACTCCCCTAATGATCGGCTTGACCACCCTCCTCGGGTGGTGAATCAGTGGTGGATATATGCTGCGGCGGTCCCAATGAGGCCACTCTAGCATTGTTCCTTCTTTGCTTGAAGGCTTGACCGAGGCCCTTGTGAGTCCCGTAGCAAAAGTTCCAAGATTGTCATACATGGCGTCGACTTTGCGCTCCAACCTTCGAAGCTGTCGATCGCTAGGAACGGTGTGTGCTCGGGTGGACGGGCCTACCTCATATATCTGAGGGGGCTGCTGCGATGGCTCAGGAAATGTAGGCCTGAGAATAAAACCTATCCGCGTGGATGCGGTTCACCCCCCGTCTAATCCTTGAACTTGGCAATTATGGCAGGAGTGATGTCGTGGCTCGAATTTTGCAATTGCTCGTCATTCCACGTTACTCCTTGTTGGGTACAAAGCATGGTTGCCACAGAGGCATGCGGAATACTCCCATTCATGTTCCCCCACCAATAACGCAGCATGTTTTGATGAATTAAGTGGCCGACGTCGATATACTTGCCTGTGATAATGCCCCATAAAATGATCGCTCTCTCTGTAGGTACTTCATGCTTGTGAGGGGACGGAATTAATTTGGTGCATATGAACAGATTCCATGCTTGGGCATAACGATTCAAGGTGGAAGCTGGAAAAGATCTAGGCTCGGTCGTCCCTGGTTTATAATTCCATTTGGTTCCTGGGATACACAAATCCGAAATTACTATGTCCAAGTCCGTCATCAAATGTGCACCTATAACTTGATTCGCGACCCGATCGGTGGTGTATCGATTATTCAAACCTTTGCTCACGATGGTGAGGGACAAAAATCCACTTGCATTTGGCGAACCAGCGTTATCCCTCCTTTCAGCTCCATCTCCTTTGCATTCACATAGAACTCCCGAACAACTCCCATGGGAATAGGCATAGGCGTTGCGGCTAGGAGAACCCAGCCTCTTTCTCGTAGCATATTCCATAGTTGTCCATCTTTCTTATCAGGTTTAAATCCTCGTTCCTTCACAAATGATTTAGTCACGAGGTGATAATAATCTTGCTGAGCTTCCCAGCTGATAAATTTTCTGTGTTCCATGATATCCTCGTCGTGATCAATGGATGATGAGTCTGATGATGAAGAGATGGAGATGGAACGTATTCTTTTTGGACCCATGAGTAGATGATAGGTAGAGAATATAGATGCTCTGCTATAGATGAGAGTACGCCCAAACTTGCTTGTGACACTCCCTGCAAAAACCCTAGATTTATGCTAATGGAGAGAGAGCTGTGTTTATGAGCGATGAAGAGGGTTTTATGATTATGGGAGAATAGAAGAATACGCTTTATATTATGGAATGGGAGAAGTCAAGTAGACCACAGATCGGATTTTTACGTTTAAAAAAAAAATTCACTGCTTGGCGTCATGCTTGGTAGCATGCAAATTTATAATGGGATGGCTTGTGGCGTGCAAATGACTTGCTAGGAGTTATTAGCTCTTGACTTCGGTTGGCTGCTGTGACCATGTGATGTAACTTCATGAACTGCATATTATTTAGCCCAATTTGCATATCAGTGATAAGTGCAATTGCAAACACCTACTGGAACATGAATGCACAACATATTATTTATCAGGCATGAAATAGAAATGATGTAACTACTACTCTACTAAAGGAATGAAAAGAAAATATAGGTAAAAAGAACGGGTTGCCTCCCATCAAGACTGTCTCTAAATCTCATGTCGACGAGAGAATTGAGGTGACGTTCTGTCTGTCCACCTTGCCACCGAAGTAATGTTTCAATCGTTGGCCATTTACCTTAAAAGGCTTGTCCAGAAACTGATCATATACTTCAATTGCACCATGCGAAAAGATAGTCTTCACTGTAAATGGGCCTGACCATCTCGATTTCAGCTTTCCGGGAAAAAGTTTAAGTTTGGAATTGTAAAGCAAAACCCTTTGTCCTGGTTCAAATATTCTTTCCATGATCTTTCGGTCATGCCATTTCTTTACTTTCTCCTTATACAACTTTGAATTCTCATATGCCTGCAACCTGAATTCATCTAACTCATTGAGCTGGAGTAGTCGTTTCTCCCCTGCAGATGTTAAATCAAAATTGAGTTTCCGTATTGCCCAATATGCCTTATGCTCTAGCTCCATAGGGAGGTGGCGGGCTTTTGCCATACCACGAGTTGAAAAGGCGACATGCCCAACGGAGTTTTGTATGTTGTTTCGATAAGCCCATACGGCATCATCTAACTTCAACGACCGATCCTTAGTGTGGGATTCACAACTTTTCTAGGATTCTTTTTACTTCGCGATTGACACTTGACTTGACCATTTATTTGCGGGTGATCTGTTGTAGCAATCGATGATTCACCCATACTTAGCCATCAAGGTATAAGCTACTATTTGCGAAATATTTGCTTAAATCACTAATGATAGCCCTTGGGGTCCCAAACCTCGTGAAAATGCTTTTGTGTAGAAATCGAGGGCGACCTTGGCATCATTAGTCGGGAAGAGCTATGACTTCAACCCATTTTGAGACATAGTCCTTCTGCGAGCAAGATGTAGAGATTTCCGCGAGGAAGAAACGAAAGGTCCCATGAAATCAATCCCCATACATCAAAAATTTCTACTTGAGGATTGTATTCAATGGCATTTCATTTCTTTTAGAGATGTTGCCCACTCGTTGACATCTATCACTGCCATTTGGACAAAACTATATGCATCTTTGAAAATTGTCGACCAGTAGAATCCTGCTTGTAGCACTCTAGCCGATGTTCGTTCTCCACCGTAGTGACCTCCATACACCGTAGAATGACACTCTTGTAAAATCCCCTCGGTCTCGCTATATTGAATAAGTATGGCTCATCCCATATATACCATTTAACATCGTGCAGAAATTTCTTCTTTTGATAACCCACCAAGTCAGAAGGTACCATCTTACTTACCAGATAATTCGCGTAGTTTGCGAACCATGGCACTTCACCTTTCACCACAAACAACTGCTCATCTGGAAAGGAGTCGTTGATCAGAACTTTGTTGTTTACTTCTCTGTCCGGATTCTCGAGTCGAGATAAGTGGTCCGCCACTTGGTTTTCAGTCCCCTTTCTGTCCTTGATTTCCAAATCAAATTCCTGCAATAATAAAATTCATCTAATCAATCGAAGTTTTGCATCCTTCTTTGCCATTAAATGTCGAATCGTTGCGTGATCCGTATACACTATCACCTTTGTGCCAATCAGATATGCTTGGAACTTGTCAAAGGCGTATACCACTACCAATAGCTTTTTCTCTGTGGTGGTATAATTCAATTGTGCATCTGTTAGGGTCTTGTTGGCATAATAAATCACATAAAATATCTTTTCTTTCCGCTGCCCCAAAACAGCCCCAACGACATAATCACTAACATCACACATCAATTCAAATGACAAAGTCCAATCTGGTGCAGTAATCACTGGTGCTGAAATAATTTTCCTCTTTAAGTGTTCAAATGCTGACATGCAGACTTCATCGAAGCTGAACTGTGCATCCTTCTCTAATAGACTGCATAGCAGTTTAGTTATTTTGGAGAAATCCTTAATGAATCTGCGGTAGAAACCTGCATGTCCCAAAAAACTGCGAACTCCTTTTACTGAAGTGGGTGGTGGAAAGTGCTCAATAGTTGCCAGCTTCGCCTTATCCACCTCAAGTCCCGTCTTTGAAACTTTGTGTCCCAATATGATTCCTTCTTGTACCATGAAGTGACATTTTTCCCGGTTTAGCACTAAGTTCATTTCAACACATCTTTTCAAAACTATAACCAGATTTTCAAGGCATAGGTCAAATGAGTCCCCAGAAGGCGAGAAATCATCCATAAATACCTCCACATTCTATTCCACCGTATGCGAAAATATAGCCATCATGCATCTCGAAAGCGTGGGTGGCGCATTGCATTGTCAGAAAGACATCCTTACGAAAGCAAAAGTGTCGTATGGACATGTGAAGGTAGTCTTTTCACGGTCTACGGAGCTATCATAATTTGATTGTAGCACGAATATCCATCCGGAAGGCAATAGTACTCATGACACTGCTAATTTGTCAACATCGATCGATGAATGGGAGTGGGAAATGATCTTTCCTTGTAGCTTTGTTGAGCTTGCGGTAATCCATGCAAACTCTCCACCCTATTCTTTGTTTCGTGTTGGAATTAACTCATTATTCTCATTAGTCACGCATTGTCATACCACCCTTTTTGGAAAACTTTATCTTTGGGCTCACCCATGGTATATCGAGATCGGATAAATTATTTCTGCATCTAGCCATTTCGGCACCTCCTTCTTAACCACTTCTTTCATTATCGGATTAAGCCTCCTTTGTTGCTCATTTGTTAGCTTGCTACCATCTTCCATCGAGGATCTTGTGCATGCTGATATGAAGGTTGATCCTTTGATATCTGCTATAGTCCATCAATATGATTTGATTTGAAGCACTTTCGTAGCAATTTTCTCCTGACAAGATGTTAGTAGTGCGACGCGATAATCACAGGTAATTTTGAATCGAACTTAAAATGCATACTTGAGATGTTAAGGGAAGTGGTTTTAACTCCAACTCTGGAGGTGACTCAAGAGATGGCTTTAACTTTACTGAGGCTTCCCCAGCTGTTGTCAATGGCTCTGCAGGTGATCTAAATCTCCTGAATTGTGAGGTGGTATCCAGATATTGCACAAATTCATCGAATTCCTCGTCCTCCACATCTGAACTCTCATTGGTGATATTCTTCAAAGGTTCATAATCTGCAAGACTCCGCACCTCATCCGCTGCGATCCGATCCACCAATCAAATCGACCGAAAACATTCTTCTTCATCATTTTGGGAACTTCATGGCTTTGAAGGCGTTGAAAGTGACCTCCGATCTGAACACGCATAGTGAGCTCCCCTTTACGCACATCTATCAAAGTCTTGCAAGTGGCTAAGAATGGTCTCCCTAGTATGATTGGTATGCTTTTGTCCTCCTCATAGTCTAGAATGATGAAGTCGGTAGGAAAAATGAACTTGTTCACCTTTACCAACACATCTTCCACAATTCCCGTGGATCGTGATGGATCTGTCGACTAATTTGTAATGATATGTTTATCGGTCTTGGGCCGCAATCCCAATTGATTGAACAACGACAAGGGCATCAAGTTTATACTTGCCCCCGGATCACATAAACACTTGCTAAAGTTCATCTTCCCAATGGTGCTTGCGGAATTGTGAAAGTTGCCGGATCTTTCAGCTTTGGAGGTAATTTCTGTTGGAGCACTGCACTGCATTCCTCTGTCAAGGCTACCGTTTCAAACTCGTCTAATCTCCTCTTCCTTGACAATATACCTTTCATGAACTTTGCGTAGCTTGGCATTTGTTCAATGCCTCGGTGAATGGTATGTTGATCTGCGACTTTTGAACACCTCGAAACTTCTTGGCTGTTTGTCTTCCATACGCTTAACTAACCTCTGCGGATATGGTACTTGAGGGTGCATTGGTTGTCTTGGACTCTGGACCTTCTTTTACGAATTTGCCTTGTCTTTCTCTTCTCTTTGAGCCTCGAATTTTCGATTTTTTCTTCCTTTTCGATCAATTTCTTTCTTCGCCTTGCGGTAGCGCGTGCTTCCTTAGTATTATTAGGCTCAGGTATGACGACTTGCGAGAAAACTATCAAATCTTTCCACGATCTCAATGTGATTGCTTGACCTTTGCTCCTTCCGTCTCTTCTAGGATTTGTCTTTGTGTTACTTGGCAATGAACCTTGGGGCCTATTATTAAGCATGCTTTCGCCATCGCCCCATCTGAGTCTCAAGATTCTTGATAGCCTTTGCTTGGCTTTTGATCATGACTTGATGTTTGCCATGTATTTCAACATCATCTCCTCTATCTCGATTTCTTTTACGGGTTTGTGGAGTAATTTGGGTGTGGTGTTGTTGTTCTTTGAGAGAATCCGGTGGAAGCGGTGGTTTTGGTGTAAAGCGTGCCATTTGAGATGATTTGTGGTTGAAAGCTGTTGGTTAAATTTGGCCCGATGTTGTTGTTGTCCTTGGTTATTTGACCGACTAAAGTTAGGATGATTGTGGTTGTTGGGGTGGTATGTGTTCTGGAATTGACCTTGGTCTTTTCTGTAGTTGCTCACATACTGTACTGACTCTGAGTTGATGGCACACTGATCCATGGAGTGTGACCCCGCATAAATCTCAAAAATGAAGGCAACTATTTTCACTTTGCTCTCTGCCAAAGTATCTATCTTCTTAGCCATAGCTGCCATCTGTGCCGACAACTGAGTAATGGCATCAACCTCCAACACACGCAACCTTGGGTTTGTGGCATCCGAAGTTGTAGGATTTTGATAATCATTCGCGACCATAGTCTCGATAAGCGTATAGGCCTCGTCATAGCTCTTTGCCCGTAATGCCCCTCTGCGGTTGCATCCACAATCGGTCTCATTGCCATCCTAACCCATTGTAAAAGGAATTTATCACCATCGATCTGGCATACCGTGATGCGGACATTTTACGAGCATCTCTTTGTAATGCTCCCATGCCTAATATAAGGACTCATACTGTTGTTGTTGCTCGAAGCGAGAGATAGTCGTCCTCATCTTTGCGGTCTTTGCCATTGGAAAGAACTTGGCTAAGAATTTACGTGCTAAGTCCTCCCGTGTGGTTATTGACCTGGCGGCAAAGAATGTAGCCAACTTCTAGCCTTATCCTCAATGAAAATGGGAATAGCCGTAGTCGATGGCATCCTCCATCACACCGTTTGTATTGAATGTCGCGAGATCTCGATAAAGCTCAATAGGTGCTCATTCGGATCATCTGTGTAGCAGCACCCAAAAGCTGAAGCGAGTTACGCACCATTTGAATAGTGCCTGGTTTAATTTCAAAAGTATTGGCTGCTATCGCCGGTCTGACTATGCTCGACTGTAATCCATTTATGTTCGGCATGGAATATTCCCTTAGAGCTCGATGCACTTCTCTTTGCTCAAGTCTCTGTTCCTCAGCCATTCTGGATGTTGTACTGTCTAATTGTGCTTGCAAATTTCTTCGCACGCTCGCTTTCTAGCCTATTCCATTTATGTTATCCTGTGCTGGTGTTAGTTCTGAGTTGGATGATCGCGTGTGCATAAAAATTCACAAGTACCTCAAATGAAAAATGAAACAAAAATAGAAATGAGAAACGATCAAAATTGTCTAAGTCATACAATTTAGCTTTAAACTGATGAGAATGATCTAAATTAACGCCTTTCCCCGACAACGGCGCCAAAAACTTGTTGCCTCTTTTATAGTTCTAATAAAAGAGCTCTAACTCATGCAAGCATACATGTGTCAACAAGTAATATAGAGTAAGTAGAGTATCGATCCCACAGAGAAAGTTGTTAAATTTAAACTATCATGCATCAATTAACTCATCGAATTTATATGCTTAGACTAATAACTAAAAATGTTGAATTAAACTAATTATGAATAATAACTAAAAATATGAATACAAATAGAATAAATATAATCTGGAAATAATGGGACCCTAACTTCATTTAATATTTCATCTAATAATCGCCACTATCATGCGAGAAATGTTCACATATCACGGGAAAATAGCAAGAGCACGAATAAAGTTATAACCATTTTTCAATGCACTATAACCTACTTTGACATCATCTACGGATGTTAGACTCCATGTAATCACCAATACAACCAAAATCACTATATATATATGTGAAATTGCAATTATATTGATTTTAAGCACAAGCCCTTATTCTAGCTCATACGGTGAAAAGCGGTATATGTCTATCCGGTTCACAAAATATGGAAGCCATATCAATGACCCCATATTAGCATGTTATCATGACTATAATCCATACTTGTATGTTCATTGTCAATTCCATACAAATCTTTGAGATGAATGGTGATCAAACATTCATACATGTAAAACAATCATGATAAATATCCCATATGATATACAAAACAATCCTAGCATTTAAGCGTGCAACCAAACTACATATTAAAATCCGATTTAGAATCCCATAATGGAGTTTAGTTCATGGTGAACCAAAAGCCGTTATGGGATCAACGCTAAACATGATCGATAAACAAGTAATTGAAAGAAGAAAGAAAGAAACGATCAAACCCAATCATTTGAATAAAACTAATGATCAACTTTTAAATCCTCATAGAAATCCGGTGAATAATAATAGAAATCCTGATGGCGAGAGAATCCCAAGAAGAATTGGAGAAGTAGAGCGTTTTGGCCGTTCTACGTTAGAATCTCTCCCAAAGTGTAAACCTAATTCTTATGATAAAAATACGCCAAAAATTCTCAAGTGTACGTTTGACACCTGTCAGAATCGTTTAAAAACCAATTACAAATCATTTAATTAAAAATGAAAATTAAAACAAAATTACTGACATCGATCGCAGCATGTGCGTGCCCTCTTTAGCATCGTCTCGGCGTGGCGTGAGACTTCTGAGAATGTGTGCCTGCTGTCAGTAGACCTCTTCTCGCGGTAGCGTGTCCCCTACACTCATCACCTGCTGCGCGGTCGCGTAACTTGTAGTAGGTCATCATTGTTTGGTCGGGTACTTGCATTCAGGCGCCGCTCCCCAGTACGATGCCTGCATGCGGCTTGCACTCTGGAGTTACGGTTACGGTTTTGACTACTGTCATCTTCTGCCTTTGCTATTTGTTCTTTCATGCTTGATCCTCTTGCTTCATTGTACCTCCATGCCATGCACATCTTTGTTTTTGCCTCGCCTTTACGCATCTATTAGCCACGTGCCTTCTAATACCACCAAAATTAAGCCGATTCCTGCACTTATTCACCAAAAGGAGTTTTAAATAAATGCAATGCAAAATAACGTGAAATACAACTAAAACACAATAAAATGTACTTGAGATGGGCACAATTCGCATGAATTGGTATTCAATAAGTAGGTAAAAATACCACTTATCAGTCACGATCCGAAACTATGGATATTGGCATGCCATGCAATATCACAATCTCATTTATGTACATACTAGCAAGATGTTCAAGGGAATAAGTCTCCCGTATCGGCAAGAAATGAGTAGACTTAGTTAATCTATCAACAATAACCCAAATTGCATCTATGCCTTGAGAAATCGTGGGAAGACCCGTAACGAAATCCATGGTAATGTGTTGTTACCACTTCCATTTTGGAATCTCAAGTGGTTGCAATGGACCCTTAGGCACTTGATGCTCCGCCTTTACACGTTGACAAGTTAAACACCTGGAGATAAACTTCGTGATCTCTCTCTTTATATTGTTCCACCAAAATGTATGTCGAAGATCACAATACATTTTGGTACTTCCAGGATGGATTCCAAACGGTGTATTGTGTGCCTCCATCATGATCTTGTATTTCAAATCAGAGTCGTTAGGAACACAAAGTCTGGAGTTGACTCGAAGTATTCCTTCTTCATCGATTCTTGCTTCTGGGATAACACCTTCTTGTACTTTCTTCTTCATACACATCAGCTCCAGGTCTGTAGCTTGAACAATTTTAACTTTATCGATTAAAGTTGGTTCTATATGTATACTTGACATCATCGCATGGGTCCCCGGAGTCTTGAATTCTATCTTTATCTTTTGTAAATCACACAAAATGGGCCTTTGTGTTGACAACATCGCACTCATTCCCGCATATGATCTTCTACTTAATGCGTCAGCTACCACATTTACTTTTCCAGGATGGTATTGAATGGTGTGGTCATAATCTTTCAACAACTCGAGCCAACGTCGTTGCCGCATGTTGAGTTCCTTTTGGGTGAAGAAATATTTGAGGCTTTTATGATCCGAATATATCTCCACTTTCTCCCCACATAGATAGTGCCTCCATAATTTTAACGTAAAAATGACTGCTGCCAACTCTAGATCATGAGTAGGATAATTCCTCTCATATTCTTTGAGTTGTCACGAGGCATAGGCTATGACCTTCCCATATTGCATGAGAACACATCCTAACCCTTTGCCTGAAGCATCACTGTAGATAACAAATCCATCCGAACCAGATGGTATTGCCAGAACAGGTGCCGAAATGAGTCTCCTCTTAAGCTCTTGAAAACTCTTCTCGCATTCCTCGCTCCATACGAATTTTGTATCTTTTCGAGTCAGCTAAGTTAACGGAGTATCGATTCGAGAAAATCCTTCCACGAATCTCCGATAATAACCAGCTAAGCCCAGAAAGCTACGTACTTCGGTTACTATCTTAGGTTGCTCCCAACTTTGTATTGCTTCAATCTTCGCTGGGTCAACAGATACTCCATGTTTTGACACCACGTGCCCAAGGAATGCTACTTCCTCAAGCCAGAACTCGCATTTCTTCAGCTTGGCATATAGCTTATTTTCACGAAGCGTTTGGAGTACCAGCTTCAAATGGTGCTCATAATCTTCACGACTTTTGGAATATATGAGGATGTCATCAATAAAGACAACAACAAACTGATCCAAATATTTCTTGAATATTCGGTTCATCATATCCATGAAAGCCGCAGGAGCATTAGTCGATCAAAAGACATGACTAAGAATTCATAATGCCGTGTCGAGTTTTAAAGCGGTCTTGAGAATATCCTCGATTCTAATCTCAAATTTGATGATATCCAGAACGAAGATCGATCTTTGAAAAGAATTGTGCTCCTTGCAACTGGTCAAACAAGTCATCAATGCGAGGTAGCGGATACCTATTCTTGATGGTGACATGGTTCAATTCCCGGTAGTCAATACAGAGTCGCATACTCCTGTCTTTCTTCTTTACGAATAAAATAGGAGCACCCCAAGGAGATGTACTAGGACGAATGAAACTGATGTCCAACAACTCCTGTAGTTGGACCTTTAATTCCTGAAGTTCAATAGGAGCCATTCGATATGGGATATTAGAAATGGGCTTTGTACCAAGTTCAAGGTCAATAACAAATTCAACTTCACGTTCTGGGGGTAGACCGAGAAGTTCTTCAAGAAATACGTCAGGAAATTCTCTAACAACATAAATATTATTCAAATTTGACGTGTTTTTGTTCAAGTCCATGACATGGGCTAAGAAAGCTTGACATCCATTTTTTAATAAATGAATGGCTTTATGGCTTGATATGACAGTGATTGACTTTAGTGGTTTGGTTGCTTGAATTCGCATAACAGGTTGGTTAGGAATATGAAAACTAACAACCTTACGAAAACAATCAATTTTGGCATGATGAGTAGTTAACCAATGAATCCCTAAAATCATATAAAATGCAAGTATCTTTAAAGTGATAAGATCAACAGGTAATGTGATGGTGCCAACTTGGATCAAACAAGATTTATAAACAGTGGATGTAATGAAAGTTTCTCCTAATGGAGTCTCTACAGATAAGTCAAAATCTAATTTCTCTGAAATCAAGTTTAAACGTTGAGCACAAGCAGGAGAGATAAATGAATGGGTAGAACCGGTATCTAGTAAGGTATAAACTTCGCAAGAGTTTATGATTAGCTTACCCGTGATCACCTCGTTTGGGTTCCTCGCATTTTGGCCAGTCACGACAAACGCTCTTCCAGGAACCACTGACTTTGACTTGTCTGGGACAACCTTTTGAGTCACCATCCTCGCTGGACTTGGTTTCGCTACAGTACAATCTCGAGCGATATGCCCTTCTTTTCCATAATTATAACATACCTTGAACTGTTGTGGACAGTTTGGGCTGACGTGTCCCTCTTTTCCATATTTATAACATACGACCGGTGGTCGTTCTCTTCCCTTAGAAATAGTTGATGCTGGTGCTGACATCTTCACATTGTCATTGTTGTACCTTCTCTTTTTAAAATCTCCCCCCGACTCGCTTCTTCTATTTTCATGGCCACGATTACCACTAGAGTGGTTACCGCTTTTGTCCGTATTTTTCCCTCCCCGCTGGTTATCATTGCTCCGATGACTGCTGCCACTGGTATGACCCTGGTTGTGGTCCCTCGGTTGAATGTACTCATTATCTCGCTCTAATAATTAAGCCTTGTTGACAACAACTAAATATAGAGAAAATTTATGAGAAATGAGATATTGACGTATATCGGGTTTCAAACCTCTCAGAAACATCCGCGTCATATGTTCCTCATTCTCTACCAAATGAGGTGCAAACCTGGATAACTCTGCGAACTTAGCCTCGTACTGGGACACCGTCATGTTGTTATATTCCAATCTAATAAACTCCACCTCCTTCATATGACGAATACTTTCAGGAAAGTACTTGTCATTGAACAGTTTTTGAAACGTTTCCCAAGACATGTTGAGTGCAATTTGGTGGTACACTTCACTGATTCCCACTCAGATGTCGCCTCACCACGGAACATAAAGGTGGTGAATGGAACCTTCTATTCCTCCGTGCATCCTAAGACAACGAATATCTTAGTAGTTTGCTTGACCCACGTTTCCGCCTTAATCGGATCCCGCTTTCCCCATAATTCTGGTGGTCCCAACTCTTTGAAGCGCTTGGTTTGTGACAAACCCGCGTTGCTATCATTTCCACCAATTATTTTGTACACAAGTCTCCTCGTCTGATTTATATGAAGCGCAAAAAGCTTCTAAACATCCCATCGTTCAGCGATCGGTGGTGTTGTTCTGGGGAGGAACATTATAAATCTGTTGATGTTGCGCGTTCTCTGATTGGTGAGTAAAGGTGTCTCCACGGTCTCATTTACTCCATTGTTAACATTCTCGATTGTCATTCTCAAATACGCCATAAAACAAAGGGTTAATTAAAGAAATTAATATATCACATAATATCCCTATATTACGACTGACCAACAAATAAGCTTAGGTAGGACACACTAGCGAAGGATTTACTAGTGTCTCCCTCCTAGTTCTATTCCCGATCTCCACGGAGACCATATCCTAAGGTGCGATACCAAACTGTGACGCCCCCAAAATAGGTATACATCACCCATTCTGAGTCGCCAAATACATTCTATAGAAACAACTACAACTTTATTAATACAATTGTCATGCAAAATACGACAACACATAAACTGTGAGTTTAAATACAAATATTGTCTTCTAGACAATATCCACACTCAAATAAGTCCTCATTACAATTATTGATGCACTATTTTACAAAATAGCGAGGACTACTAAAATAACTTTCTAGAACCATAATTCCACACCCCGACTACTTCCCGCTACATTCTCGCTTCCTGAGAAGAAAAATGGAACAAAAAGGAAAAGGGTGAGCTCAACTAGCCCAGTAAAGAATATTATGACAAAGATAATATAGAACAAATTATCATTAGTCCTCAATAGGGAAAAATCTGATAGAATATAATAAACAACAAGTTTCAGATCAATGTTCGCAACGGAAATAAAATTCATTAGAAGAGTTAAGTAGAGAATGAAATCTACTATCATCTATGAATTTAAAAGTTCATCTCAATATTTTATCCCTGTAATATCAATAAATATACATCTTGAATCAAATATTCATCTTTACACTACAGGCCAAAGATATTCATCAGTTGGTCATGTTCATCTTAACACCTGTTCATCTTTGCACTACTGGACAAAGTTATTCATCAAAAAATTATTCATCAGAAAATCATTCATCTTTGCACTACAGGCCAAAGATATTCAGTTATATCCTCATATAGTACCCATAATAGACATCTTGGACAAAGAATGAAAATTTAATTTTTTTGTGAATAGTGTCATATTAGTGAATAGTTCCGTATACGTGAATAGTAATCCCGACGCAAAAAGGTAGAAATTTCACAAGAAAAATTATACTAATATTTTAGCATAATGCTATTCCTTACCTCAAAAGAATAATACTTCTAGCTGGAATATCAAATATAACGCTGAAGGGAACTTGCACTGTATAGCAACACTCAAAGTATCAAATTATTCACAAAATACGCTCGATAATATATAGAGAGAGAAAACTTCAGTTTCTGGTGTGATTTTCAATTCTAACCTAAACACCCTATTTATAGAAAAATGCTTAGAACACCAAAGTAAAAAATTTAATAAAATAATAATATTTATTAAAATTTTCCTATGCCTACCTTAGAATTCTGAACTCATCACATTTTCAATACAAGTGAGGCCCACTAACATAATAAAAATGTTTTTCTTAAAAAAATATTTAAAATTTCAAAAATTAATTATTTCGGAACTTCAATAATTGATAATAAATAACTCTTTTATCAGAAAAATTCGAATCTTATGTCCATTCCATAGAAAATTTAATTCTCTACAACTTTGTAGCTTTAAGTTTTTCTAAATTCCAAACAGAAATTGACCGAAATTCATATACGGACGATTTTACAGGCTATAATCAAATTTCAGTCTAAAATGGGGCCCACCAACATGTTTAACATATTTTTAGCATTTATTGTAACAAAAATACTCTTCCTCCTCATTTATTCATATATCACACATTCATTGTAAAAATATCACCATTATTATATTATTGAAATATGATAATATATTTAAATGAATTATTTTATCAGAAAAGATAAAATATCAATTTTCAACAATTGTCACTTTTTTAAAAATTCCTCCATTTATATCCACATAAATAAATATTTTACTTATCATATAAATCAATAATTAATTATTCACAAATAATATTACAGAATCATAATAATGACAACCAGGCCGTTCCCAGGAAAGAGGGGGCTTTTCGATAAGGATTTTTTTTACTGGTGCACAATTAGATGACCTAACCCCTTTCATCGATAGAACTTTCTAGACATTGTCAATAATGCTATCTAATAATATTATTCAAATAATATGATTTATTGATCTTATAATGGGAAATATTGTGCAGTGACAATTATTGAACAACAATAATATAAAATATCAACGTAGCAATTATTGAATCAATAAAATAAAATATTGAACAATAATTACTGTAACAATTATTGAGTAGAGTCTTCTTACGTAAGAATCAGTAATTAGTGCAATACTGTGTGCTACTGTGCAACACCGCTTATTACTATTTTTTTAACCACCGAGTATTCCAACAGTGTTAACGGTAACAACTACGTCGTTATTTACAAAAACTTATACTTGTCAT
This sequence comes from Panax quinquefolius, assembly GCA_020205615.1. Taxonomy (NCBI): domain Eukaryota; kingdom Viridiplantae; phylum Streptophyta; class Magnoliopsida; order Apiales; family Araliaceae; genus Panax; species Panax quinquefolius. Next base: position 98,351,694 of record CM035158.1, on the reverse strand, counting down.
TTTTTTCATCCAATCGCTTTCCGTTATGGGGCCCACAAAAGGCTGCTCCGTCGTATGAATATTCCCCGACAGCAAGAATATTCCACGACCAAACGAATATTCACCGACAACAATGAATATTTTATAACCACTTGCTTATTTGAAATATTTGCGCATTTTACCCATAACTAACCACATTAATCCAATCAACCCCTTACTATTTCAAAATAATAAATAGAGGAAATTCAATTTCATTTATGAAAAGTTGGGGTCTTACAGTGGGGCCCTCATGGGTTGCCCAACCCACGTCATCATACCCACGACCCATGGTTCGACTCACAGGTTTTGGTTCTTGGTTCGGGCTTATGTTTAATTTAATTTGGGCCAAACATAGGGCTTGAATTAACATTCTTTTGGGCCTTGATTTAATTCTTCATTAGGCCTCTTAACATTCCTATTGGGCTTCCCAAATATCCAAGCCCAATAGCCAATAAGTCCATCTTGACTTTCATTGACCAATACTTTAACTTTACGAATTCTTACCGTATAATTCTTGTATTTATTTCGTATTCACCTCTTATAATATTTGTATTATACGTTGTCTTATTCTTCGTATTATACATATACAATACATTATGTTATACTCATATTCTTTCCGTATAACAATATTCTTATTATACTTAATCATTCATTTTCTTAGAAATTCATTTACCCTAACCATTTGAATTTGAGTACGCAGGAGAAAAATTACGTTTTCCATAACTGAATTATTATTGGATAATCCTAACATTACGCGTTTCTCAAAAACTCAAAAATAATTCTAACATTACGCGTTTCTCAAAAACTCAAAAATAATTCCCGAGCAAATATGGATGAATAGTGATTTTACGAAAATTTCTCTGAACACTTTTATTTTCACCCTGGAAATTCATACTATTTAATTCTAGCACACAATTACAATACTAACCACATTCATTCATTCTAGGTCATAGAACGATCTTAACTTCCTTACTAAGAATAAATCCACATAATATTACTTTAATATAATCAAATAAAATTTATTTACCTTATAATTCAATTTCCTTGGTTGTTACAGAATACAAGTTCTTGGCATTTTTTAGCTTCGTTTCAGAGTTGATCAGCCCCTCTTTGTTTATATCTCATTTAAATACGTAAGATATTCTTATATTCGTGTTTATTTGCTGCTTGAACACACACACACACATACACAAATATATATATATATATATATATAAGTGCTATATATATATATATATTGCTTGGTTGTGCATATATCTAACATTTTTACTGATTATTTTGTATATATAATTGGTATTTGCAGTATTTTGACTAGATCTATCATAATCTAGCATTTAACCAGTTTAAGAGCTTCATAGCTCAAACCATCGAGCTAGATCGGCTTAGATCTAGGTAGATCTAGTTTATTTTCAAGTTTTACAAGTATTTTGTTGCTTTATGCTTCCCTAGATCCATATCTAGTGGAAATGGGAATCCTAACTATCCACATGCAAGGATTTAATCGATAAATCACTTGTTAACGGAGTTAGAAGGCAATATATACATATATTGTGTTTTAATATCTATTTCATACATGCTTTGGAATATCACGTGAGCCTAGGAACCATGGGGTTAAAGATCCAACAAATGGATCCAAACCCGGTTCCCAAGATTGACTAATTTCAGTTGTAATATCAGTTTGTTATCCATTGTACATGTAATCTTGCGCCTTAAATCGGGATTAAAACGATATCCCGATTTAAGGCCCCATAATAGTGAAATCGTGGTTGTAGGTGCTCGGGCTTATTTCGATGGCTTCCATGCCCACAAGGAGCTCGACCCTTGTAGTTCATAGTTTCAATTTCGTCACCAATGATGATTTCAAATCAAATTAACAAAGATCTTATAAAATATGGATCGCGATGGGATGGATAGACTTAATGGGAAAAAATCAAGCAATTAGAACCCCGAGTTTTAAACCACCCCAAAGATACTTTGCATCCCAATGAAAATCAAATAAAGTCATTTCTAGGATTAAAATAAGGCTTAGTCTAGGTTAAAATTGGAAGTATTAAAGGGAGACAAAGGGTTTGAAAACCATCTTTTCAAAACTTCACTTTCATATTCTCTGTCTAAAAATGAACTTTTCTTCAAATCAAACCCTTCCGGCATAGGTTCAAAGGAGCACATCACTACTTTCAAAAATAAATCACTTGAGCACATTTTCAAAACTAAAATCACACACACACACACACACACACACAATTCATGTTTAGGGAATTAAAAAGGTGCGATAACCGTGTTTCATGGAAGTCAGGGGGTGCCTAATACCTTCCCCTTGCTTAAGAAAGCCCCCGGACTCTATGAATCTCAGGTTCTAGACCAATTCTATGGAGTCACATATTGGGCCATACTGCGAAAACCTTTCAAATCCGGATGAGTTTGTACATCCTTTTGAATTCATACCAATTGGCGACTCTGTCTAATTCGGCTCAACCGCATAAAATCAATCTTTTCAAATTTATCGACATGTATGTCAGTCCTTTTCCTAAATCTCACCCTTAAACAATCCACAAATAAATAAATGCAAAAGGGTAACAACAATTAGGAAAATCGAAAATCCTCGAAGTCAACATGTGGTGACTCCGCTGGGGATGCTAAAGGGATTAAATTGCATTTCAGTCTTTTCAATTCCTCTTTTATTTACATGTTATATGTGTGTGATGAATGATTTATTTACAATGTTTTATATTAGTGCTTCGCATAATGTCATCATATTGCATGCGGTAAGGCGCGATGAATGTATGTTATGTGATTATTCCACTAGGAGGTGAACCCGTTGGTGGCTGATTACTGGACTCAAGGGAGTATAATCCCGCGAGGCTTAGGAAAGGCACCACTCAGATCCGATCCAAGCAAAAGATCAGATTCATTCCCATCGAGTAAGTTATGAAGATCTGAGAACCTTCATGCCGAAAAGCCTGTGAGAGTAACCCTAAGATAGGTCAACCTTTGATAATCCTTACGCTAAGGGAAATCTCTTAATGCCTTACCTCTTTCAATTCTTGTCAAATATCAAATGTCATACTTGTTCTTTTATCCTGTCATCAAAATAATTGACCCTTGTTTTACAAGAAAAGATTAAAAAACCTAAAACTAACACATTGCATGTCATGCATTTAGACCATGGGTATTTATCAGGACTAAAATACATATCCTAGCTTTTGTAGGGGCAAGATTGGTCCAATTACTCGATCGAAGGCTAAGAAGGCACAACTCCCATCCCCCAACAGAGTGCCCCACCTAAATCTGTCCTCGTATCTCTAGAGGAATTCGAGGAACTTAAGAAGTAGATGATAGAGGTGGCTATCCTACTAAAGGAGCAGTGCAAAACCACTTAGGGTTCAAAGACGCAAACTCAACCAGAATCCTCCGAGCAAGGGGCAGTCAAAGTTCTAGCAAAAGGTAGAAACACAGATACCTTCACCTCACTCCAGTGAGGCAATCACCAATAAAACCCCTGAAATCACTAACCTCAGGGATGACATAAGAAATATGGGTCAACGAATGGAGGAAACCATCCGGTCGATAAAAGGGACCGAAACATATGGGAGTGTTAATTATTTAGACCTTTGCATATTCCCAGGGGATCGATATCCCAATAAATTTTAAGTCCCAGATTTTGAGAAATACAGCGGGTTAGGAGACCCTTATACCCAGCTGAAGGTATACATCAGAGAACTTGGATCATACGCAGAGGATGAAAATTTAAGAATGCAGCTATTCCAGAAAAACCTAACTGGAGAGACCAAGGCATGGTACGCCCGACTCGATAATTCTAAAATCCACACCTGGGAAGAATTAGCCCACACCTTTCTGAATCAATACAACTTTCAATCATAAATGATATTAGATCGGTATCAAGTGACTAAAGTCAAGAAGCAGAACAATGAGTTTTTCTGAGAATACGCCCAAAGATGGAGACGTATGGTAGCACATGTTAGCCCACCCATGATAGAAACTGAGATGGTGATGACTTTCATTGACATACAAGAAGCTCCATATTATGAGAGGGTCCTTACGGGAATAGGAAATCAATTTTTAGAAATGATCAAACATGGTGAAATGGCTAAAATGGGGTTGAAGTATGGCAAGATTAAAGACCTCGCTACTCTAGAAGCAGTAGCTGGGCACATCCAGATAGGAAATTATGTGAGTAACCCTCGAAGGGCTCACAAAAAGAAGGAAGAGAATGTATCCTTAAAAAATAAAATAACTATTCCCCTTTCCAATCATCCATAAATCCTCCAAGTCTTTCATCTCAAAAAGCTGGAGAAGGCATGCAAAGAAGAACATTTACACCCCTTGGGGATTCGCTCGAGAACGTATTGACGCTTCTAATAACACAGAAGAAGATTACTCAGCTCTTTTCCCCAATCAATCCAAATGGGAAATAACATAACCCAAGCAAAAAATGTGCATACCATTCTGGGGCTCCTGGTGATGACACCCAAGAATGTTGCTCTTCAAAACACAAAATTAAGGACCTGATAGATAATGATCGTAGTGACAACACCCGAACAACCATACGCTCATGACAATCCTTTGCCTCAGCATAATGAAGTGGGGGTGAAATGATTAGTGTTGGGAGCTATAAAGGTTATAAAATTCTTAAGAAGATCGGAGAGTCATCACAACCAAGTGAAGCTAACCCCATTAAGTTGAGTTATTTAGAGGGACGATCTGCGATGGGGCATGAAATAGAATTGATCAATATATAACTTTGTCAACTGGTAGAACTAATAGTACATCAACATCAAGTAACCAGGCAGCTGATAGGCCAGATCGGCTAGAGGCAAACAAACATCCCTCCATCTAGAACCATCCCAATTACCAAAAGGGATCAATTCTACTTCCAAGAGCATGTAACATGGGCATATAAATTTGTAAGGGAAGCAAGGTTCTAAGCCCGCAGAGAGTTTGAGGCAAAAAGAAAATTCACCCCCTTGGCCCAATCCAGGGAGGAAATTTTACAAATGCTGATCAATGAGGGAAAGGTAACAGAGTTGTTACTCCCAATGTACATTAGATCAAGGAGATTCGACACCACTAAGTTATGTCTGTACCACTCTAAAACCCCTGGTCATGACACAAAAGAATGTTGGGCACTCTGCCACCTAATCCAAAATCTAATTGATACTGGTGATCTGTAAATGGTGAGTGATGTTCATACCTTTCCTAAAGGAGAAGTGATATATCCCCTAAGACAAGATGTCTGGAGGGAATGATTGCCGTTATTGCCTCTAATACAACACCCTTGGTGATTCAAGGAATTGGGGACCAAAGAAGAAAATTCATGTGGAGATAACTGCGCCGTAACCTGTGACAACCCAAAAAATTATAAGTTTTTAAACGATTAAAATAAAGGTTTAAAGAATAAAACCTAGCCTGGAAATAGAGGAATGATTAAATTTTTTAAGAAAAACCTGTATGGTTTGACATCTGAAAGAATGTAAAGAAAATTAAATGTGAATGATATAAATTCTGAAGAATAAGAATTAAGAAGATTGCTATATGAGGTTTTGTAATTAAAAGAATGTATTATGTCAAGCTGATAATAATAGAAGAATATTGAAGAATAACATTTTTGTATGAGTTTATGAGATGTGGATAAAGAAGTTAATACCATTGAATAAGTATGTAGTCAGGAGCTGAAGCAAGATAGTTAAGACTTGGGCTACGAATGGAATTTTTTCCATGGATTAGATAAAAAAGGATAATGGAAAGTGAAAATAAGATAATACCTAATGATAAGGTAAGATGCTGAGATGAGTTGTTAAGAGAAATTGTGTAAGAGTTTAGTAGTGAACTAAACTAGAATGTTACAAGAATAGTGATTCCTGTATGGGATTCTTGTAAGATGGGAAGAATGTAATAATTAAAGGATGAACAAATAAACCAATATGGTTAATTAATTTAAGTATGTGAGAAACAAGATAAAACTATGTTATAAATTAACATAGCTTGAATGATGGCCTTGAACGGCAATTGAAATGAATAATAATCAATAAATGGTTAGTTAATATGATTAATCAATGAAAAGGCAGTAAGTTAAAACTCAAAATTTGAGTTAGGGATATAATTTTGAAGCACGGAATGATCGGTTGCGTTCAGAACGTCAAGTTTAGTCAAAAAAGTCTGTAAACAGGAAATGTGTTGGGGTTGACTTTTTGGTCAAAGTAAACAATTGAATTTTTAGGGAGAAAAGTCAAAATTGGAGTTATGAGTGGAATTTGAAGATGTAGATGATATATTTAAATCTGGAACGTTGAAATTAGTAAGAATAGACTGCGAACACAAAATGTGTCGGGGTTGACTTTTTGATCAAAGTCAACGGTTGACTTTTATGGAGAAAAATAAAACTTGAAATTTGGAGATAAATTTGATGAAACAGATGTGTCGATGACGATGGGAGCGTCGAATTTAGTAAGAATCGACTATAAACTCAAAATTTTGATTTTTCGAGTCTGAAAGTTAAATATGAGATTAAATAAGCAAAACGAGGAATTAAAAGTGGGACCCACAAGGGCCAAATCTGCTAGATATTCAAGCACATGGGTTAGATGACCAACTCCCAACCACTCCCAACCACTCCCACCTACTCCACCAACTCTTACCTAACCACTTTTCCTCTCCTAAATTATTTAGCAAAGGAACGGAAAGAGAAAGAAGCAATTCTCTTCATTTCTCTCACCCACACTCGACCATGAAGGAGAAAGAGGAGAGAGAGACTAGCCACGGGAGAGATGAAGAAGTGAGAAAAGAAGAAGAGAAGGAAGAAGAAGGAAGAGAAGAAAAATCAAGTTTTTTTTCAATAGTCCCACCCTTCACCACTCAAAATCAAAGAGATGAGAGAGAGCATGGAAGAGAGCTTGAAGGCTTGAGAAAGAATAGCTCGAGTGGAGCTAGAGAAGAAGAGATGAAGAACATGAAACTTTCATTATAGCAATCTTAAAAAGAAGAAGATGAACCAAGATGAGGAAAAACTTAAATAAGGTAATTTCTAAACTAAATTCATAAAAATTTCTTGGAATACCTTTTTTTTGAAAATCTAAAATCCTTAATAAGTTGAGGTGTTATGTTTATATCTTAAATGGTATGAAATCATGGAAGCATGAAGGATGAAGCAAACTATGAAGCAATGAAGGAAGAAGAAGAACTCAAAAGGTAAAACCCAAACCTTTTCATCTCTTTAATTTTCCTAAAAGTTTGATTTGTTGAAGCTTGGGTTATAGGGGATCATGATGGATCCAAAGTAATAAGGAAGTATATGATAATGATTTTATGTTTAATCCATGTCATAATCAAATTTATGATTAAAAAGTTAGGCCTATGTTAGAGGATGAAGAAAAGTTATGTTGAGAACGTAAATCAGACTTGTAAAAGTGTTGATGGTTGATTTATGTGTAAAGTTCAAGGAAGAGGATCTATAGATCAAGAATTTATGGAAATATTACAATTTGAACGGACTAAAAATGATTTAGATTGAAGTCCTAGCGAAAGTTTTCGTAAAACATGTTAAACGATGAAAAACATAGTCTTGGGGGGCTTTTGAGCCAAATTTCAGACTAATTAATGAATCTGAAAAATTATGAAATCATGAGGGTTTTGTAGAGCATGTTACAATCTTTCCATAGCCTCAAAAACAAAGTAATTTCGATAATGGATGAAGAAGTTATGATGATTTGAAGTATGTGCATCAAATAATGCAAAATCTAGAAATTTAAGTTAAGTGCCAAGGGTTGAGCACCTAGGGGATGGGTTCAGCACTAAAGCTCTATTCTTGGGCGCCTAGGCACTTTCCCAAGGCAAAATTTTGGCGCCTAGGTGCTGGTCAAGTGTTAGGCCAAAATCTGTCCAGATGTTCTTTAATAAATTGAGCATAACCTTTTCATACGAACTCCGATTGAGATGATTAAAGATGATTCAGAAAGATAACAAGTAGATCTAAAACTTTTATTCTTTATGTTTTGAGATTTGAAATCGGGACCAAGGCCTAAAATTGCCATTTTTGGGACTGATGTGCATTCGGAGGCAATCGGAGGGCAACGGGCATGCGTGTATGCAACGTGTAATGTTTTCAACGATAAAGGATATTGTTTTAAGTTGTAAAACATGTAAAATTATGAAATATAATGATATTTAACATTAATTGATGATGAATTAGATAAGTATATGAGCATGTGAAGCCTTCGCAAAATAGGGAAATCGGACGTGTGATGAATGAACGTCGAAACGTCGTGCCAAGTGTTAATGAACTTAAAAAGTGTTTCAATTCAAATGAAATGAGCATTATAAGATATATAATGGGTTTAATATAAACCAATAAGAATGTATGATTATGAGGGTCGTAATATTTTCGAACTACACGATGCCGAGAGATGTTTTGAAGTTAATCGCGTTAATTAAACTATAAGGCGAGAACGATATGAAATAAGAATTAATATAAACCAATTTGAGTGTCATTAAGTGACTAATTGGTATATTCTACATTAATGATATATGTAGGTTGTTCGATGAGCTATGTAGCGTAAGCGGTGAAGGAGCATATAAGGCAAGTTTCCTAACTTACTCAATCTTATGTTTCAGAAAGTTCTCCAGCTTCATATGATGATGTTCTTATGAAGGTTATACGATGTATTGATGTCCAAATTTTAGAAATGATTAGATATATTGTGTGAATTCTAATCGTATGCAAATCTTGTCATATGTTTTGATGTTAAAATTTCATTAGTTCATAAAATTCATTAGATGAGATGAGTTATTCTATATGGAATTCTTATTGATGTAGATATGAATTATAATAATTCTTTAATTGAGATATATTGATGATGCCAAATCATATTGTTTGGGCAATTGATAGTATAGGTTGCACTCCGTGCAACAATGTGTTGATGTTGATAGATGTGGTTATGATTGCACCCCGTGCAACGATGTGATAGAGATTATAGGCAATAACGTGCTAGACCAATATCCGCACTTAGGTGTGATCCAAAGAGATGTTCCAAAATTGAACTATTTAAGATGCTAAGTTATGATAATCAAGAATCATGATGATAAATAGGTGAATGTAAGATGTTATCGAATATGGTGATGGTTAGAATGATGATAGCGATGTTAGATGATAATGAATCCAAATTATTCCTGTTTTTTTGTATGACTTCACAATTATTATTTCAATTGTTGAAGATTTTTATCAGATGTTATTCTAATTCTATATTGTTGTTTATTCATTTGTTTATACTTGTTGGGCAATTGATTGCTTACCATTGCTATATAAAAATGTTTTTCAGCTAAGCCAGGGTAGATCAGAGGATTCAGTAAGGACAGAAGATGAAGATTTTATAATAGAAGAAAATTTGTATTAATTCTAATACTTTTAAATGATGTATTATTCATTTATATTAGATGATGTATAAGTAAAGGTCTTAGAACCTTGGTTTAGATGTGATGTATTGTAATAAATATAGAGAATATATTCATGATGTTAAGGATATGATGGATGATTAGTACCGTGGAGCACTGTGGCCGGGCGGTCCAACTGCCTTGAAGTCTTTAAAATTGGCTAATTGGTTTCCCGTCTGGTTTCCTGCGGTTGGTGTTTGATTCCACATAGCTTCTGCCATCATGTTAATAAAGTCTTGCATTGGTTTTGGTTGAGCTCCCTCTGCATTGTTAATAGACTCTTCAATCTCTTGGTTTCATAGTACTCGTCTGGGTGGCATTATCTAGTTAAACAAAGTTCTAACATGTTACTCAGGTTTTATTATCATATAAGTATTTAGCATGTAATACGATACTATATTCAAACAATCACATGATCATCATGTGAGAGTTTTAGATTACCAAACTTTGGAATTCTTCTTCCCTGATTAGTGGGTTAGGTTTGCTAAAAATACCGATTCAGTTTACTGAATTTTTATAACATCAAATAGACAATTTAGTATGTAAATTCTCAAACACATATCATAATAATGCATTTATATTCATATAACAACTTTGGTGTCTTACGCGTTCATCACAGGTATATTGCTATAAATGATACCATCCCATTTTAAAAAACGAAAGATGGGATTCACTTAAGCCATTCTTTCCTACCTACATAAGTTTAAAATATAACCTACATACAAACTACCTCGCACCTGCTGAGGCTAATATAAACCCTAGTAAACCAAAAGTAGTACTAGTGCATCTATTTACATAACATATCTACTAACATCATTGCTTATCCTGAGAAGTCTAGGATGCACCTCCACGCACTCGACGTCAAATAGATCGACTAGACTCTCCAACCTTGAAGCTCATCCTCACCACCCCAGCTCTCTGGCCCATATAGGCAGTGTCTAGTGCCCTTGCAAAGGTGTTAATCCTAACATCCTTGGCCGCCATCTCCTCTCGCAGCTGATCCACCATCCTAGCTGCCTTGATCCAAGCCTTCTCAATTCTTATCTTATCATCTATCTCCAAATCAAACTCGAATTTAAGAGCTTGATTCCTAATCCTTTTTTCACCTAGTTGGGTATTGGTCAGCTCCAGACTCTCCTGGGCCTGTGCTGACACTAACTGTGCCTGATATTTAGCATCCTTATACTGCTGCTTTGTATGTTGCAGAGTGTGGTTCTCTGCCTCCATCTGGACTACTCTCTCCTCAAGCTCGCGAATCATGTCGAGCAATCCTCCCATCGGATTAAGTGAAGTATTCATATCCTCTATAGGCTCTGACTGATCATCAGAGTGACTATCCTATTTCTCATCCGACATCCTACAAATACCACAAATAAAACCAACATCATTACCACAATACAATATATTCATTGATAAAATGAAATGATATTTTATTCAGTACAACTAAAACTCAATGGATCTCCTCAACCCATCACCTACATACTCTATATGAGTTTTCTACTAAGGTTATAACCTAGGTTTCGCATTCCTAATGTTTATAACCTACAACTCTTATACCAACCCGTGTCACCCCCAAATCTGGGTTTCCTTACCTCGAATTCGGTGTTCACGATACTCAACAATAAACATACTTTCTAACTAATGTGGAAGAATAAACATACATTGTTTATCATAATAGTAATAAAGTCTTACAATCATAGTCCCAAGGTTCTTTAACCTTAACTTAAAACGTACTCTTAATACTATAAAGAGTTTATATAACCAAATAGCATTTAAAATAAACTAGTACATAAGCCTTCTCAAACATCTACTCTCGAACCTTCCCTTTTCCTTTGTCCCCTTTGGATGTTTCTGCCTTAGCTGAAATAAATGTCATGATATAGCAAGGGTAACAACTAATTTGCTTAGCAAGTTTATACACAAGGGAGATATATCATGATTAGAAAGAAGTTTCGCTTTGAATGTTCAACAACAGTATAAAATTGTTAAGGAACATGAATTAATAGTCAATAGTTGAATATTCGAATAATTGAATAACAAGTATTGAGTGGTTTGAAATAACCATGAACATTTGCCAAGGTTCTCAGCATTTAAATTGGTCCTTTTAATAAGTTTTGGTAAGCAAGGGGATCAACCTTTCATACCCCGTGATTTATGCATAAACACTTAATAATCCAGCATTGATATCATGCTTTAATCAGATTTGTCCTTTTCTCAGCCAAGAGTTCTTACCATATCAATTTAATAAGAACAACTTTTAAAACACATTTGATTTAACAAATTTAGACATGCTTGATCTAGCCGATAAAATTAGCATATATCTATCTTATAAACAGTTCATGAATGAAAGAACTTTAATTCCATAATAATAGAACAAGAATTCAATTGCACAAGGTGTGAATCTCAATAATTAGTATAGATGTGAATAATCAACAATAATTATTCACTAACATGCTTCGAAAATAATAACTCGAGTTTGAGTTATGGAAGTTGCCTCGTTTGTAGGCTACTGCTTCACAATTAAATTGTATCCGCTAGGCAGTTTAATTATCTTTCTTTGAGAGACCTATAGTTAACGTGACGCCCCCAAATTCGTGTAACATCGATTATAGAACATGGTGCTCACGATACAACATACATCATCATCTAAGTAACTCTAACAATAATAATAATATATTAACTATTACATACTTATTCAAAATAAAATCCCAAGTCTTTACAACCTTAAATAAACTGAAACTTTAACTTAGCGTTTATCGCTACATTACATCATATGCAGAAATATAACTTATTACATAAATAACTCTCATCATTTCATATTATTAATATTATAATAAGAATAGAGAAATGATATCACTCTATCAGGGAGTCACATTTTAATAAATATAGAGAATATATTCATGATGTTAAGAAATGATATCCATTAGGTATTAGTACCGTGACCCATTTCTTCTAGTGAGTCATCTTGACTGCTTTATGATTCTCTGAATCTTGATTTGCTTTCCCATGACTAATGATGGGTTCTTTGGATCGACAGTTTTAGGCTTTTGAGAGACTTCCTTATGTATTGCCCCCAAAATAGGTCCAATCCACCCAACCCATTCTGGGTCACCACAAAATACATCAACACAATTTTCAAATACAAATCTTCAAATTCTAACTTTTAAACTGACGTATAGAATACGACCACAGTTAAACTGTGAGTTTTAATACAAATATATGTAACTCTCATGGTGCCTTGACCACAACACCTTACAATGGCACTTTACATAAAAGTACAGTCAATAACTATTTTAGAAATTAAGATCTTTGGAAAATATTCAAGGAAACCTTTGTACATGGAAGGCCATGCATCTAAGTTATAATAGATATCATATGACTCGAGAATTATCCTTGGTTGACCCAATAGACCCCAAATAAAAATAAGAAGATTACTATCATGTTCTTTCCAATGCCGAGTCTTCTCTTGACATATATTTATCTCCATTATCTCCAATTGAGAATTATATTTTAACCAAACTCCGAGATTATATAGGTAGTGCTCAAAGATATAATTAGCAAGTGCATGTGCACAACCCTGTCTTATGATAACATGAAGTCGTCTGTCATTAGACATCTTGTATGATAGTGGCAAAACACCCTTCCAAAGTTGGGTTTACATCACCCTATTCGGTTCACCAAAATCAACGGTTAAAATGGCGTATAAAATACAACACACTTATCTAAAATTCTCAATTAAATTATTTCCATCTTTGTTTTAGGGAAACCTCAATGACTATAGACCATCGATTCTATTCCTCATTACCCGGCCGACCCAGCTACACTCTTATTACCTGAAAGGAATTGTGAAGCAAAAGGGTGAGCATAACTAGCCCAGTAAAGAATATCATGACTAAAGGTTATGATCATGATATTCACTCTTATTCGTGTTTTCATCAATGATCATGATCATGCTAAACAACAATTCATCTTTGCACCCTTGGCCGAAGAGAACACATGGTTATGATCATACCAACATAGGTCCATCAATGCACTACGGGCCAATGAGGACTTTTGTGACGCCCCCAAAACAGGTATACATCACCCATCTTGGGTCGCCAAATACATGGTACATAAATCAAATATAAACTTAATTATACTACAGTCGTATACAATACGACAAAACATAGCTGAGAGTTTTAACACGAATATTGTCTTCTAGACAATATCCACACCCAATGGAGTCCTCATTACAACTATTATCACACTATTTCATAGAATAGTGAGGACTACTAATGCAAATATCTCGAACCGTCACTCCGTTCCCCGACTTGTCCCAGCTATATTCTCATTTTCTGAAGAGAACAATGAAAGAAAATGTAACGCCCCAAAATTCGGTCTATCTTCACACCCAGATTTCGTGCGTCACTAGTACATCATTCATCCAACATGCATCATTATATACTGAAATATAACAACAAACACTCTCAAATCCCAGGTTCTAAAAACCTTATAGATTTTCTCATTACAAATAATGATAATTACATTATTCTTTACATCTTGCACGAGTGACTTTTATCCGCCACCAAGGATACATAATCGTTCATTAAACTATTCTATAGTTTAATTCTCATCTTTCTACATTACAAGTCTTCACTTGATCTTCTCGCTCATTCACATCCTGAATGGCACTTCATCTGGATACCGACAGCTTGATCTATACGGGATCCTTAAGTTTTTCTAACATCGTTTGCTGAAAATATTTTTCATTTAAAGCAAGTGTGAGCATTCAGTTGCCCAGCAAGTCTTAACAGTTGAACAAAAAACTTTAAGAGTTTAACATTCCTTTGAAACTTCGATAACCGAACAAAGGTTATGAAGCAGCTTGAACAATAGGAATAATCTTGATTCCTATCATTTTAAAACATTAGTCACATTCACTTTGAAATACTTTCATTCTCTACTATCTTTCATACACATTCTGTCTGGCTAGAATTAATAGCACAGACTTAACAATAATGGTTCATGTATAAAAAGAACATTCTCTTATTGAACAGTTCAATCATAGAACAGTTCATATCATTGAAACACCGAAGTGTTCACATTGTGGCACAAGGCCTCATACGTTCTACCACCTTGTACAAATATCACACATTCAAGACATGTATGTAACTTCTCAAGTTCAACATCTGAGAAGTTTAAGAAACTAGCATTCATTTAAAATATGAATGAAGTTAGGAAACTTGCCTTACACACAGCTACAGCTTACGCTGAACTGCTCATTCCATTCCCTATAACACATAAGGAAATAACACATACACCAATTAGTTATATATTTGACTTATGCATTGGTTTACTTAACTTTACTTCTTAAGGTTCGCGTTCTTGCAATCTAAGTTTACGCGACCAACTTTCATTACCATTCTACGGCTTCATGACATACGGAGATGTCATACTCAAAACGTTCTTCATCTTTGATGATTTACATTCTTATCTTCTTCTTATAACTTCTCTAGGACTCAGCACACATCGCTTCTCTGCTAGTAGTCCATATGGTACTCTTAGTGGTTTCCCTCAAACAACCAACAAACAAGTTCCCGTCTCGTCTACACTGCCCACACAGTGAGTTAGATCGGTTGCCAATTTCATATATACCTTCGCTCTCTGAAGGAATTGTTTAGCTCAGCTCCCATATGTCAACCATCAAAGGTTACGATTGTACCACAACCTAACTTATCTTAACTTATACGAACTATTAAATATAATGTTCATTAAGTCAATTTCTTATTCCTTATGGCTTTCTGACAATTAAATGTCATACCTCAGGATTCATTTGTATCCGACTCACATTCGGCTTTCATTAATCTTATTACCATTCGATACGGCTTTCTTGATACCATTCGTATGTTACTTACTACTTTCATCAATGTCTAAGTCATACAACTAGGGTATACTTAGAACGTTCGTCCAACGCGAATACAATTCACAAGGATCGTTTACGTATTCAACGTTCACGTTGCTCGTCTCTTAATCTCTCATTCAACCTTTACTCAAGGTTTTAATCACTTTCGATCGTTATCCATCCCATGAACCCCATGTTCATTATTCTTTCTTAATGTCAAAGCCATACTGATCGTTGTATGCTAAGACCGATCTTTCATTGCAAAAACGTTGCGTTCACAGCGTCTATACGCTTTACATTCATCTCTCATTTCCTTGTCATAACATCGAAATGTTATACATTACTATCGTCCATCAACGTCTAAGGAATCACCATCATAGCAATCCCTATACGGTCCCCGGCTATCGGTCCCGTAACCCATAATTACATTCTTTTAATCTCGTTTAATCTTTCCTTTCAACCTTTATTAAAGGTTTAAAACACTCGATTAAGTGTTACATTAGTTGAACTATATGTTCGTATCTCTTTCTTGCACATCCCCCAAAAATTGAGCAGTTAAAAATCTCATTTCTGGTATTGCTCTGCATTGGTGCCGCGGCGCCACTCTCAAGATTAAGACTCAACTATTTGAAGCTGCCGAGTTAAGCGAAGACGTGACTTCCTCACGGCTACTGACTGCAAATACCACCATTCTAGGCATGATCAAATGGCCCGCCAAGACCTTCTTCCCGAAAATTTTTTCTAAGTCTTTGGTCGTTCTGAGACGCGTACTTCAAAATCTCATAACTTCTTCGTTATAACTTAGAACGAGATCGTTCCAAAGCCATTTTTGTTCGTTATTTAATGTACTTCGATTACCCCCAGATAGAAATTTGTTCTAAATCCATTAACATGCCATTCAATTGGCTTAATCTTCACCCTTCGTTCATTTTAACCTTTTTAACGTTCTTCGTTCGTTCGTCCGTAATTCGGTCATTCAAACTCAGAACTCGTTTGTTCTTGAGTCTACGAATCATGTTTTATACGTTCTCTTACATTCTTATGAAACCCTACACGTTCGGGTTCATTTACTAACTTTCAAATTCTCGATCTTTTTTTACGAAATTTTTTGCCATAACTTCATTATAGCTCAATTCTAATCCGTTCTTCAAGAACGTTTCCAACGTTCCTAACCAAGCAATAAGCATCTAACTTATACACAATGGTTTTAAACTTGTCCATCAAAAACAATTACACTACGATGGTTTTAAATTTGTCCATCAACAACGTTCTTCGCGTTCTTCGTGCTCTTCGTTTGTTCTTCATTTTTAATCGATATTTTGGATTACGATTTCACTTTTTCTTGGAATTTGATGTTATAGAATATCATTCCTTACTTATTTGACCTACTCATTCGTAAATTTCATTCGGATCGCTCAAAATTCTTACGAATCTTATACTTCCTTAAGAAATTTATAAACTAAATTTCTAATTCTTATTTCTTCGTTTTCTCATGAATTCATTATTAACATTATCTACTTCTTATCTTTATTAAGTTATATATTGAACATATTAAACTTAAAGAAAATTAGAAGAAACTAGGATTCGGATTACCGTTCATCCTTAAATTCCTTCCGTCGGACAAAGTTTGCTCACGAGCTAACTTTTCCTCTTTCTTCTCCCTTTCATCTTCCATCCGAACTCTCTCTCTTTCTCTCTCAAATGATAGGATTTTCAAAATCCCATTCAAATGAGATTAAGCTTCCTATTTATAGATTTTCAAGGCTAGGGGAATTTTTGTAAGACCCCAACTTAATATTAATGAAATTTAATTTTCTCTATTTATTATTTTGAAATAGTAAGGGTTGATTTGATTAATGTGGATAGTTAGGGGTAAAATACGCAAATATTTCAAAATAAGCAAGTGGTTATAAAATATTCATTGTTGTCGAAGAATATTCGTTTGGTCGTGGAATATTAGATCGCTTGTCAGAATATAAATGCATTTGACAGTAGTGACCATGTGTGGGCCCCATAACTTGAAAGCGATTGGATGAAGAAAATGACAAATATAAGTTGTTTAAAAATAAACGTAGTTAGTTGTTACCTTATTATCGTTAAAATACTCCTGGTGGTTAAAACACAAGAAGATACTACAGTATTGCACCAATTATTGATTCTTACGTAAGAAGGCACTACTCAATAATGGTTACGATGAATTATTATTCAAAGATTTTATTGATTTAATAATTGTTGCGTTGATATTTTATATTCATTGTTGTTCCAATAATTGTCATTTACAATTATTTTTCATTATCGAAGAAATAATTCATATTATCCTAATAATATTATTAGATAACATTATTGGAAATGTCTAGAAAGTTACATCTAAGGAGAGGTTTGGTCACCTAATTGCGGCGCTTGAGAAGGAAAAATTCTTATTGGAAAGCCCTCTCTTTCTTGGGAACTGCCTGGTTGTCAATATTGTGATTCTGTAATATTATTTGTGAATAATTAATTATCGATTCATATGATGAGAAAAATATTGATTTTATGTGGATATAGATGGAAATTTTTTTTTAATGTGACAATTGTTGAAAATTGAAATTTTATCTTTTTTTGATAAAATAATTCATTTAAATATATTATTATATTTTAATAATATAATAATGGTGATATTTTTTTACAACGAATGTGGGATATATGAGTATACGAGGAGGAAGAGTATTTTTGTTGCAATAAATGTTTAAAACATGTTAAACATGTCGGTGGACCCCATTTATTGACTGAAATTTGATTATAGCTTGTAAAATCTCCCGTTTGTGGATTTCGGTCAATTTTTGTTTGGAATTTGGAAAAACTTTCTTCGGCAAAGTTGTAGAGAATTGAATTTCCTATAAAAACACGCGAGATTTGAATTTTCTGATAAAAGGGCTATTTATTATGAATTATTGAAGTTCAAGTCTCAAAATAATTGATTTTTGGAAGTTTAAAATATTTTAAATAACAAAAACATTTTTTTCATTATGGCGTGTTACACATGTGTGTTGAATGAACTGAATTCAGTTCTTGGAAGGTTGGCGTAGGAAATTTTATTATAAATAATAATATTATATTAAATTTTCTGCTTTGGTGTTCTAAGCATTTTCCTATGAATAGGGTGCTTAGGTTAGAATTGAAAATCACACCAGAAACTGAAGTTTTCTCTCTCTATATTTGAAAGTAGTATGCACACAAGCCAATCATGTTTGATGATAAAGCATATACTTTGTAACAATCTTATTCATTTATTAATAAAAAGTATTAATTTATTAAAGGCTTTTAATTATCTACGTGATCTTTGTTTTATAATATGTGATAAACCCATAGTTTTAAGCAATGCTTTTAGAATAATGATGATGATCATTCTAATGAGATCTAAATTCTTAGAAAGCTTAAAACTAAAATAGTTCCCAATCATTGGATTACTAAATTGGGGATTAGTGAATCCGGATAGATTGGTACATACGTTGCTTGCTCATTGGATGAGGATGATTGATCTCATGATCATTTGTGTGGAGACACTAAAGCAAGTATGTAGGTGCTTATTAGAGAATAAGTTCATCGAACGCATTGGCTCGCTAAGGAATACCTAATGGAGTTTTATTTGCTGTCAATAGGAATTCTGTAGTGATAGTAGAAGACAAGTGATCCTTGGACTTGAGATCATCATAGTATCTTATGTATGATGAGTTATACTTTGACTTATTCCTTAAGACCCTTAGGGTATATCAAAGGGTATGCTTGGGTATAATAAGTTGTACATGGAGATAATGTATGATCAATAAAGAATCTACCACTTCTAATAAAAGAAGAAAATGTCCTATGTGATTCGATAAATGACAACCCAAGAGTCCTTGGTTAAGGCGAGAATGAAATTAGAAAGGAGTTTCTAATTTGCATTATTTGAGTTGTGCATTTAAGAGTCGAAATACATATAATTAAATAAAATAAGACTTGACAAATAATTCCATGTCTTATATTTAATTGGGACATTGTATGGTGGAAGGATTGAATTGTACGATAACTATTTACTCAAAGGTTCTTTAATGATTAATGTTGAAATTTATATTATCCGGAAAGTCGTTGATCGCTAGGGAGGCTTATCCCTATGTAGAATAAATATTATTTATTTAAATAAATTAATTGTTTAATTTATTTATTTAAATAAGATTAGAATTGTTCTAATTGATTTATTCATTTAGGTTTAATATGGAGAACCTAAAGGGTCACACCATAAAAGGAAGAATAATTATTTAAGAAGTTAATGGCATAATCATAATAATATGTTAAGTATATTTATTTTAATCTATGGTGATAGAATAAATTAAATAGCTTAATATTTATTATTTAATATTTTAGAAATATTAAATATAAATTAATAAGAGGAGTCTTATTAATATTATTACAATTATTATTATTTTAATTTCTAAAAGAGTTTAGGAATTAATTTAATATAAGTACTCTCATTTATTCCTAATTGGATTAGGAAGGAAAATTAGTTAAAGGAGTTTAATTAATTATCCCTAATAAGATTAGGGAGCTTAATTAATTAAAAGAATTTAATTAATTAAATAAAACCCAATTCCTTAATTGTTAAGATGGGTTGCCCACATCTATAAATAAGAGGAGTCTTATTATGAGTGGTATGGGTTGTTGACTTTTACAACGTAATAATTCCAATTTGTTGGAGAGTACCCTTTTTCTATAGAGATAGGAAAAACTAGGGTTAGCCATAACACCCTTCTTCTTGAATTTTCTTCTTCCTTGGTGGATCACCTCAGAGGCCAAACATTTGGGTGGCTAACGTTGATCAAAGGAAGGAACCAAACCCGGTGGATTCAAGATTGAACGCGAAAGGATTTGGAGGTGAACTTGTACCTGAGGAAGCTCGATCTTCAAGGGTATGATTTTATTCTTTATCTTTTCGTTTAATTAATAATTGTGCATAAAGGGTGATCCGGGTATATGGTTTGTAAAATTTTAAACTCTGATTTTACACGCTTCCGCACTTTTTATATATTTTGATTGCGTTATGAATATTACAAAACCAATAAAGTGGCATCGAGCCAAAACTTTTTGAATTAATTATTAATTGTTTTGATTTGATATGTATGTTGATATGTGTTTAGAATAATTTAATTGGGCATAATTTAATTGTATAAAATTTTAAAAAAAAATAAAATAAAAAAAAAAAAAAAAAAAAAGTAAGTTACAAAAAAAAAAAAAAAAATGAATCATTATTGCTTGAAAATTCTAAGAGATTTAGTACGCAATTTTCATGCACGCACGAAAATAAAGGAGCTGCCGTTTTTTTCTCATGGCTTGCACGGAAATCGAGGCGAGGCAATAAAACGGCAGAAATCGTAATAAAGTGAAGGTGGTAGCATGCAAAATCTTTTTTTTTTTTTTAATTAAAGTGCACGGATCATGGCAGGTTCTATATATATATATATATATATATTATATATATATGACATATACCGTATAATATATATTAATTATTTTATAATTAAAATAAAAGTTTATTTTAATTTTAAAATAAAAGATTTATTTTAATCTTAAAATAAAAAGGTTTATTTTAATTTTAAAATTAAAATTTTATGCTAACTAATTAGAGTTGGAATTGGATTCCATGATAACTAATTAGAGTTGAAATTGGATTGCCTAATTTCCTTAAATAAAGGAGTTTATTTAGATATGAAATAGATTTCATATTATTCAAAATAAAAGAGTTTATTTATGAATACAGAAAGAATTATCCGTGTTTCCTTTAAATAAAAGATTTTTTTTACATGGAATTGGATTCCATAATTAATTAAAATAAAAGAGTTTATTTTAATTAAAGATTTTTTTTTATTACATGGAATTGGATTCCATAATTAATTAAAATAAAGGAGTTTATTTTGATTAAAAATTTTGATTAAAATAAAATAGTTTATTTTATTCAAAATTGGATAAATTAAAATAAAATAGTTTTATTTTGATTTAAATTTGGATTAAAATAAAGGAGTTTATTTTGATTCAAAAATAGATTTTATACTAACTAAATTTGCCCATTAAATGATATCAATATATATATTAAATGTTTATTATTCATGAGATGAATGTTATTTATTGATGCATATGGTAATGTGTATGATAATAAATGGGATTGATTATGGACTATTGACCAATGCGATTGGATTTTATTTTAGTTGGATGCATGAATGTATGGGTTTTATTAAATGGGGTCTGCGTACCTCGTCTTCTCTAATTTTTCTTAATGTAAATTCTATCTCCTCCCATGTATTTCCCTCGATGCCGATCAAGGTTTCTATTTATTTTAAATAGTTTTGTAATAGGAATATTTAGAATTATTTTGAAGAATTAGAGATCAAGGGACAAGAAACGCATGAAGACCCGTTTGTGATGGAGCCCGGGTTTAAATGTAATAGTTATATTTAAATATTATTTCTTGCACCCCTAGGGTTTGACCTTTTGGTTCACTTGGTGGCTCTAGTGAACCAAACTAGAATAAAAGTCCATAATCAATCCGGGTAGAATATAGTATTCTATATGTGCATGCTTATACTATATATATATTATATATTATGCAAACATGCTTCGCATGTTCATTAATATGACACGTATTTATATATATATATGTAAATGCGCTTAAACAAGATGAGACAAATTAATAACAAATCCCTCAATTTTTTATATTAAGTCCTAAGCGTTCAAAGATATTTTGAATATCGAACGTCGCCTTCTAGCATGATAAAATTAATAGAGTATTAAATATTTAATATGAGTTTGTTGTGTCACCACAAGGCAAGTATTAAGTATTTAAGATGTTAATTTATCACATTTGATGCTTATAAAGAAAATTGAACAATATTGTTTTGTTGTGTCACCACAAGGATGATATTTTTCTTTTTGAATATATGGAGTGCTAGGTCGGACTTAACTTGGATAATTTTGATTCGGATGTGCCACCACTGATCAAAATAATCTAAGAGGCAAAATACAAGGAGTTGATAGTTGATGTAATTGACAAAAGTTGTCTACTTATTTATTTATATATAGTTTGTTGTGTCACCACAAGGCTATATACATTTGAAATGGGATCCTTATTCTCACAAGCAAATCTTTAATTAGATTTTGCCGAACTATATAAGTGAGGTAATATAGTTTGAAGAAAATAGTGGGAGATACCAATTTAAAACAAGACCTAATTTATTTTGGTAATTAATAATAGAATGTATGTTAAAATGTTGTTAATTACAAATTCATTTACGTAATTTTACAATGTCTAAAATTACTATCATCATGAAGCATATTAGATGCTAAATTAATCGGAATCAATTAAAGCGGATTGTTTAAGGAATTTGAGAATAGTTCTCATAGTGAAAAAGCTATCTTATGTCCTTAATACGCCTATCCTCGCAATGGTTGTAGATAATGCCTCCGAGGAAGAGATTGTTACTTTTAGAAAGTGGCAAGATGATGCATGGATTGGCTCAATGCATCATGCTCAGATCCACGAGTAATAAGCTTCAGCCACAAGATGAAACTATGGATGCTCCTACTATATTCCCGCACATCAAGTAGTTGATGGTGAGGAAAGTGGGACCGATAGATATCGAGATATCTAAGGAGCTCTTCCGATCTAGAATGGCCAATGGCACTATAGTACAGAAAAGGTTCTTAACATAATCAATTTGATTGATCAATTAGGACAACAAGTTTTGTCATGGATGGATAGTTGAGCTAAGATTTGATCTTGCACTCACTCCCGGATTCCTTTCACAATTGTTGTGAATTTTTCATATGAACAAGCTAGATATCAGCCTCGCTGATTTGCTTAACATATTGAAAAATGTTGAGAGTCACTTTCCAACCAAGAAAGATCAAGTCTTACCTGGTAGAGGCCAAAGGATCTTCTGAAAAGAAGAACGATTCAAAGAAGGTAAATAGAAAGGCATAAACAAAGGATAATAAGAACAAAACCGATATGGATAAGAAAGGAGTTTGCTTCCACCGCAATGAGCACTCGACATCGGAAAGAAATCATGAGAAGTATCTTGCAGAGGCTAACCAAAGAAGCTTAGTGAAGTTTCGGTTATAAATACAAATTTGTTCATGATTTAAAATAAAATTTTCTTTAAGTCAAGGTTCTACTTGGGTATTGGATACCGACTTTGGTTATCATAAATATAGATTTATGAAGGGACCAAGCAGAAGTAGAAAGCTAAACAAATATAAGTAATCCTATGTGTGGAAAATGAAGCAAAGGTTGCAACATTAGCCATAGAAACTTATAGTTTAGCAATACTACGGGCAAATCTATTAAGTAAATAAGTTGTTATTGTATTTCAGTTCTTGAAGAAATATTATTTCCATTTTATTGTTGGACAATAAAATTTTTGGTATTATAATTAAGAACAATTGTTGTTCTATTTATAATAATAATGTTTTGTATAGAATCGAATATTACTTAATGGATTTTGTATACTGACTTACGTGAAAATATATTTTGCAAATTGAACAAACTAGTATAAGAAAATGAGATGATCATTCAAAGAGTTGAATGTGTGTATTTTCTGAAATACAAGTATGAATTATTTGAAAGGTTCAAAGAATTCAGAAGAGAAACAAATTGGCAAAGTATTAAGATTTTTTGATTAGATCAAGGGATAAATACTTGTGCAATAAGTTTTTAGATCATCTCAAATGGTTTTCTCACAATGGACGCCTCCTGATATGCAATAGTTGATTGATGTATCTGAAAGGAAAAATCGTACCTTGTTGGACATGGTGCGGTCCATAATGATTTTACCGACATTCCAGTATCCTTCTAGGGTCATGTCCTAGAAATGACTGCATATCTACGAAAATGGTAACCTCTAAATCCGGCCCCAAGACTCCATAAAAGTTATGGAACAGGAGGATTCCTAAACTTAAGTATGTTAAGAATAAGGGTTGTCCAAACTTATGTGAAAAGGTTTCAAAAGGATAAGCTTTGGGACAAGATTTGACAAGTACAGATTTGTGGGACATCCTAAAGTAAGTTTAGGCTATATGTTCTATAATCCTACTTAGCAAAAGGTGTTTGTTACGAAACACGCTTCCTTCTAAGATAAAGGTGTTTATCATTGAAGGACTAGTGGGAGGATAATAGATCTTGAAGAGTTCAAGAACCACAAAAACACTATAAGTCAAATAAGAGGAACCTATAGATAGACCTATTGTACCACAACCGAATCGTAAATCTGGAATAGTACCGAAGATACCTAGGAGGTATGGGTTCATCATGGATGATGATGATGATGAGGTACGCATCATAGAAGATGATGATCCAGAGTTACATACGATGAGGTAAGAGTTCTAGTGTGTACAAAAGGGTAAGTGGGAGCGTCGTGACATTCCTAGTATTATATGTTGATATACTACGGATAAGGAATGACATACCAATGCTACAATTAGTAAAGATAAAGTTGTCTAAACATTCCTCCATGAATGATTTGGGAAGAGTATCTTAATTGGGGATATAAATCTATATAGATAGATTTAAGAGGATGCTCGACTTAACCCAAGGAACGTATATTCATTTGATGCTAAAGTCGTTTAGCATGGCAAACTCCAAGAGATGTCTCATGTTGATGAGCCATGGAGTGTATCTCTCTTAATAGTCCCCATAGACTCCAAAGAAGAGAGATCGCATGAGTGACAATCATGTATGCAATGAAATATACGAGACCTGATGTTGATCGGTCATATTCTGGAGAAGATCACTGTAAGACAGTGAAAAACATCTTAAAGTTCATAACCAAAGCACTAAGGATGTGAGCATACATGGTGGGTCTGAATTAAAACTAGAGGGCTTTACAGACTCAAGTTTTTCAGACAGACCAAGACGACCGAAAATCCACTTTAAGGTAAAGTGTTACCTTGAACAGTGGTGTAGTGAATTGGAAAGGTTCCAAACGAAAGAAAGAGTTTTGGTTTAGTGATAAAGACAAAGTATATAGCTATAAATGAAGTCGCAAGTTGATTGTTTGGATTAAAAGTTCATTCTGTAACTAGGAATAGTTCCCAAGTCTCATCTTGGATCTAAACATGTGTTGTGGCACTTTCATTTGATTATTAGAATCATTGAAAGATGGGAAATCACTATAGAGATAGTGGACTCTCATGAACAACATTACATATCCATTAACTAAAGCTTATCCAATAGCAGGATAATCGCCACTTAGAGAAGAAGAGTATAAGATACCATGACGATTGGCTTTAGTGCAAGTGGGAGATTGAAAGTAGTATGCACACAAGCCAATCATGTTTGATGATAAAGCATATACTTTGTAACAATCTTATTCATTTATTAATAAAAAGTATTAATTTATTAAAGGCTTTTAATTATCTACATGATCTTCGTTTTATAATATGTGATAAACCCATAGTTTTAAGCAATGCTTTTAGAATAATGATGATGATCATTCTAATGAGATCTAAATTCTTAGAAAGCTTAAAACTAAAATAGTTCCCAATCATTGGATTACTAAATTGGGGATTAGTGAATCCCGGATAGATTGCTACATACGTTACTTGCTCATTGGATGAGGATGATTGATCTCATGATCATTTGTGTGGAGACACTAAAGCAAGTATGTAGGTGCTTATTAGAGAATAAGTTCATCGAGCGTGGGCTCGCTAAGGAATACCTAATGGAGTTTTATTTGCTCGTCAATAGGAATTCTCGTAGTGATAGTAAAAGACAAGTGATCCTTGGACTTGAGATCATCATAGTATCTTGTGTATGATGAGTTATACTTTGACTTATTCCTTAAGACCCTTAGGGTATATCAAAAGGTATGCTTGGGTATAATAAGTTATACATGGAGATAATGTATGATCAATAAAGAATCTACCACTTCTAATAAAAAAGAGAAATGTCCTATGTGATTCGATAAATGACAACCCAAGAGTCCTTGGTTAAGGCGTAATGAAATTAGAAAGGAGTTTCTAATTTGCATTATTTGGAGTTGTGCATTTAAGAGTCGAAATACATATAATTAAATAAAATAAGACTTGACAAAGAATTCCATGTCTTATATTTAATTGGGACATTGTATGGTGGAAGGATTGAATTGTGCAGTAACTATTTACTCAAAGGTTCTTTAATGATTAATGTTGAAATCTATATTATCCGGAAAGTCGTTGATCGCTAGGAGGCTTATCCCTATTGTAGAATAAATATTATTTATTTAAATAAATTAATTGTTTAATTTATTTATTTAAATAAGATTAGAATTGTTCTAATTGATTTATTCAATAACCTAGGTTTAATATGGAGAACCTAAAGGGTCACACCATAAAAGGAAGAATAATTATTTAAGAAGTTAATGGCATAATCGTAATAATATGTTAAGTATATTTAATTTAATCTATGGTGATAGAATAAATTAAATAGCTTAATATTTATTATTTAATATTTTAGAAATATTAAATATAAATTAATAAGAGGAGTCTTATTAATATTATTACAATTATTATTATTTTAATTTCTAAAAGAGTTTAGGAATTAATTTAATATAAGTACTCTCATTTATTCCTAATTGGATTAGGAAGGAAAATTAGTTAAAGGAGTTTAATTAATTATCCCTAATAAGATTAGGGAGCTTAATTAATTAAAAGAATTTAATTAATTAAATAAAACCCAATTCCTTAATTGTTAAGATGGGTTGCCCACATCTATAAATAAGAGGAGTCTTATTATGGGTGGTATGGGTTGTTGACTTTTACAACGTAATAATTCCAATTTGTTGGAGAGTACCCTTTTTCTATAGAGATAGGAAAAACTAGGGTTAGCCATAACACCCTTCTTCTTGAATTTTCTTCTTCCTTGGTGGATCACCTCTAGAGGCCAAACATTTGGGTGGCTAACGTTGATCAAAGGAAGGAACCAAACCCGGTGGATTCAAGATTGAACGCGAAAGGATTTGGAGGTGAACTTGTACCTGAGGAAGCTCGATCTTCAAGGGTATGATTTTATTCTTTATCTTTTCGTTTAATTAATAATTGTGCATAAAGGGTGATACGGGTATATGGTTTGTAAAATTTTAAACTCTGATTTTACACGCTTCCGCACTTTTTATATATTTTGATTGCGTTATGAATATTACAAACCTAACAATATTATCGAGCGTATTCTTGTGAGTATTTTGAGTATACTTTGAGTATTGCTATACGGTGAAAGTTCAAGTCATAGCCTATATCCGGTGTTTCAACTAGAAGTACTGTCTTTGTGAGGTAAGGGATATTATTTTTTTTCGTAATGATATTATTTCTTCAATATCATAATGCCAAAGTATTGATCTGAACTTTTTAATCAAATTTGGAACTTTTAGTGTCGGGGTTACTATTCACGATATCTAAGACTATTCACGTATTCTAAGACTATTATTCTACGAATACGACACTATTCATCGAAAAATGAAAATTTTCCTTTTCGTCCAAAACATCTATTTTGGATACTAGCTTTGATTGTATCCATGTGTTGATCATTCTTGAATTTTACACCACTATGATTATTTTTGAGGTATTTTTGGACATGGATAAAACAAAGTACAAATCCTTAATCCTTAATCCTTGTCATTTTGTTTCACTGGATTCGTCCTTTAAAAATATTTTTCATCATCCTCGCCTTCAATGATGATATTATTGAATATCTTTGGCTGTAGAAGGCAAAGATGAATGAATTTTCAAGAATATCTTTGGCCCGTAGTGCAAAGATGAAGCAGTGTTTAGATGAACATGATTAATCGATGAATATCTTTGGCTCAGTAGTACAAAGATGAATATTTGATTCAGAGATATATATTGATTGATGTTACAGGATAAAAGATAGACGATGAACTTTTAAATTCATACATGTAAGATAGTAGTTTGCATTTCTACTTAACTCTTCTAATGAATTATTATTTCACTGCGAATATTGATTTAAAATTTGTTGTCTATTGTATTCTATTAGATTTTTCCTCGTTGAAGACTAACGATAATTTTTTGTATATTATCTTAGTCATAATATTCTTTATCGGGCTAGTTGAGCTCACCCTTTTCATTTTTGTTCCATTTTTCTTCTCAAGAGAAGTAGAATATAAGCGAGTATTTAGCCTGGGGTATGGAATGAAAGTTCTAGAGAGAGTTGTTTAGTAGTCCTCACCATTTTGTAAAATAATGTATCAATAAATGTGATGAGGATTTATCTCGAGTATAGATATTGTCTAGAAGATAATATTTGTATTCAAACTCACGAGTTTTATTGTTGTAAGAATAAAGTTGTAGTTGTTTCGTACCATGTATTGACAACTCGTAATGGGTGATGTATACCTATTTTGGGGGCGCGGTTGATTGGTATCATAGCTTAGGGATATGATCTCCAAGTGAGATCGAGGAATAGAACTAGGAGGGGAGAGACGAGTAAATCCTTCGCTAGTGTGTCCTACCTAAGCTTATTTGTTAGTTGGTCAAGATATAGGGATATTATGTGATATATTGATTTCCTTAATTAACCCTTATTTTATGACAAGATTTGAGAATGTCGATCGAGAATATTAACAATGGAAATGAGACCGTGGAGATGCATGTACTCACCAACGAGGAGAACGCAACAGTCGGGCAATGTTCCTCCCGTGAACAACACCACCGAAAGCAAGCAGATGATGAACGAGGGATGTTTAGAAGCTTTTTGCGATTCATGCAAAATCGCACGAGGAGACTCGTGTTCAAAATATAGGAGGAAATGATAGTAATTCACGGGTTGTCACAAAAGCGATTCAAAGAGTTGGGACCACCAGAATTTAAGGGAAAGCGAGATCCGATCATATGAAACATGGGTCAAGCAAATTACCAAGATATTCGATGTCTTGGGATGCACGGAGAACAGAAGGTTCCATTCGCCACCTTTTTATGTTTCGTGGCGAGGCGGATCATCGGTGGGAGTCTCAGTGAAGCGCACTCCATCCAACCGCACTCAAGATGTCTTGGGAGACGTTTCAGAACTATTTAATGACAAATACTTTCCCGAAAGTGTTTGTCATATGAAGGAAGTGGAGTTTATTAGATCGAGCAGAACAACATACGATTGTCTCAAAGACGAGGCAAAGTTTGCAGAGTTATCCGTGTTTGTACCTCATTTGGTGGAGAATGAGGAATGTATGACGCTATTGTTTCTTAGAGGTTTGAAACCCTAAGATACGTCAAGATATCTCATTTTCATAAATTTTCTCTCTATTCAGGGATGTTGTAAATAGGGCTCAATTATTAGAGCGAGATAACGAGTACGGTCAACCGAGGGACCATAACCAGGATCGTATCGTAGAGATAATACCAATAGAATAATGATAACCAAATGGAGAAAGAAACAGACGGACAAAAAATGGTAACCACTCTGGTGGTAATCATGGCCATGAAAATAGAAGAAGCGAGTCAGAGGAGATTTTAAAAGAGGAGATTTAACAACGACTATGTGAAGACGACGAAGATCTGCAAGTAAAGAATCGGTTCTAAGGGAGGAGAACGACCACCGGTCATATGCTATAAATGCGGGAAAGAAGGACATATTCAAACCGCCCACAACAATTCAAGGTATGCTATAATTGTGGAAAGGAAGGACATATCGCTCAAGATTGACGATAAGCGAAACCTAGTAGTTCAATGAGGGACGGTGACTAAAAGATCGTCCCGTAAAAGTCAAAGTCAACGATTCCGGAAGAAGCGTTTTGTTGTGATCGGTCAAAATGCGAGGAACCCAAACGAGGTGATCACGGGTAAGCTATTTATAAATTCTTACTAAGTTTATACCTTACTTGATACCGGTATACCCATTCATTTATCTCTCCCCGCTTGTGCTCAACATTTAAACTTGACTCGAGAAATTAGACTTTGACCTATCGTGGAAACTCCGTTAGAGAAACTTTCATCACATCCAATCGCTTATAAATCTTGTTTGATTCAAGTTGGCACCATCACCTTACCATTGACCTTATCTCTTTAAAGATACTTGCTTTTGATGTGATTTTAGGGATTGATTGGTTAACTACTCATCATGCCAAAATTGATTGTTTTCGTAAGGTTGTTAGTTTTATATTCCTAACCAACCTGTTGTATTTAATTCAAGAAACTAAACCATTAAAATCAATCATCATCATATCTAATCATAAAGCTATTCGCTTATTGAAAAACGGATGTCAAGCTTTCTTAGCCCATGTTATGGATTTGAATAAAGACACGCCAAATTTGAATAATATTCGTTGTTATTGACTTTTCCCGACGTATTTCTCAAGAACTTCCTTGCCTACCCCCCGTAACGTGAAGTTGAATTCTTTATTGATCTTGAACCCGGTACAAAGCCAATTTCTAAAACCCCATATCGAATGGCTCCTATTGAACTTCAGGAGTTAAAGGTCCAACTACAAGAATTGTTGGACATCGGTTTCATTCGGCCCTAGTACATCTCCTTGGGGTGCTCCTGCTTTTATTCAGAAAGAAGAAAGACGGGAGTATGCGACTTTCAGTATTGACTATCGGAATTGAACCATGTCACCATCAAGAATAGGTATCCTCTACCTCGTATTGATGACTTGTTTGACCAATTGCAAGGGCACAATTCTTTTCAAAAATCGATCTTCGTTCTGGATATCATCAGCTGAAGATTAGAACTAAGGATATTCCAAAGACTGCCTTTAGAACTCGGTACGGGCATTATGAATTCTTAGTCATGTCTTTCGGATTGACTAATGCTCCTGTGGCTTTCATGGATATGATGAACCGAGTATTCAAGGAATATTTGGATCAGTTCTTTGTTGTTTTTATTGATGACATCCTCATATATTCCAAAAGTCGTGAAGATCATGAGCACCATTTGAAGCTGGTACTCCAAAGGCTTCGTGAAAACAAACTATATGCCAAATTGAAGAAATGCGAGTTCTGGCTTGAGGAAGTAGCATTCCTTGGGCATGTGGTGTCAAAACATTGAGTTTCCATGGACCCGGTGAAGATTGAAGCAATACAAAGTCAGAGCAACTCAAGTCGGTGACCAAGCACGTAGCTCGGGTCTATTTGGTTATTATCTGAGATTCGTGGAAGGGTTTTTCTAATCGCTACTCCATTAACCCAAACTAACTCGGAAGGATACAAAATTCGCTTTGGAGCGAAGAATGCGAGAAGAGTTTCCAAGAGCTTAAGAGGATACTTATTTTAAGATTCGTTTCTAACAATACCATCGGTTCGGATGGATTTGTTATCTACAGCGATGTTTCAGGCAAAGGGTTAGGATGTGTTCTCATGCAATGTGGGAAAGTCATAGCCTATGCCTCGCGACAACTTAAAGAGTATGAGAGGAATTATCCTACTCATGATCTAGAGTTAGCGCAAATAATCGTTTTAGCGCTTAAAGATATGGAGGCACTATCTATATGGGGAGAAAGTGGAGATATATTCGCACCATAAAAGCCTTAAATATTTCTTCACTCAAAAAGAACTCAACATGCGGCAGCGACGTTGGCTCGAGCTATTGAAAGACTACGACCACACTATTCAATACCATCCTCGAAAAGCGAACGTGGTAGCTGACGAGTTGAGTAGAAGATCATATGCAGGAATGAGTGCGATGATGTCAAGTATACGACATAGAGCCAACTTTAATTGAAAAAGTTAAGGTTGTTCAAGCCAATCAATCCGGAATGATGATGCGTATGAAGAAGAAAGTACAAGAAGGAGTTATTCAAAGTGAGAATTGATGAAGAAGGAATACTTGAGTCCACTCTAGACTTTTTGTGTTCCTAACGACTCGATTTGAAGTACAAGATTATGATGGAGGCACACAATACACCATTTGCAATCCATCCCGGAAGTACTAAAATGTATCGTGATCTTTGACATATATTTTGGTGGAACAATATGAAGAGAGAGATTGCAAAGTTTATCTCGATGTGTTTAACTTGTTAACGTGTAAAGTGAGCATCTAGTACCTAAGGGTCCGTTGCAACCACTTGAGATTCCGAAATGGAATTGGAACACATTACCATGGATTTCGTTATTTTGGGTCTTCCTACGGTTTCTCAAGGCATCAATGCTATTTGGGTTATTGTTGATAGATTAACCAAGTTCGCTTCATTTCTTGCCGATCACGGAGACTTATTCCTTGAACGTCTTGCTAGTATATACGTGAATGAGATTGTGAGGTTGCATGGCATGCCTATATCCATAGTTTGGATCGTGACCCAAGATTCACTTCAAGATTTTGGGTTAGCTTGCAAAAAGCTATGGGCACGGATTTACGATTCTGGATTCAAGCATACCATCCTCAAACCGGACGGACAATCAGAGAGGACTATTCAAACTCTTGAAGATTTATTAAGACTCGTGTGTCCTAGACTTCAAGGGCGGTTGGGATAAGTATTTACCATTGGTGGAATTCTCCTACAACAACAAGCTTATCGTGCAAGTATAGGTGTGGCTCCATTTGAAGCATTATATGGACGAAAGTGTCGCTCTCCAATATGTTGGGATGAGGTGGGTGAAGCAACATTGTTGGGACCCGAAGTTAGTACGTATGACTACCAAAAAGATCCAAATGATTCGACAACGATATTAAACCAAGACAAGATCGATAAAAGAGTTATGCCGATCTTCATCGAAAGGACGTGGAATTTAGTATGGGGATCATGTATGTCATGCGAGTTGCTCCATGAAAGGAGTTACAAGATTTGGGGAAGAGAGGAAAGCTCAATCCATGATTTATTGGTCCATTTCAAATTCTTGACCGAGTAGGAAATGTAGCCTATAGACTTTGCGTTACCTCCGAGTATGTCTCGTGTTCATAATGTGTTTCACATATCGTACTTCAGTAAATATGTGAATGACCGAACCACGTTATTGAAGTTAGAACCGGACGAGATAGTCAAGACTTAACGTATGAGGAGGTACTGTTAAGATCTTGGATAGGAAGGAGTATGTCCCACGCCAAGAAAGGTTATACCACAAGTTAAAGTTTTGTGGAGGAATCATGCTATAGAGAGGAAATGACCCGGAATTGGAAACGGAAATAAAAGCGAGGTATCCTCACCTTTTCAAAACACCAGTAACGTGACGTCAATTTCGAGGACTTAAATTTCATATGGAGGGAGGTTGTAAGACCCCAACTTATTATTAATGAAATTTAATTTTCTATTTATTATTTTGAAATAGTAAGGGTTGATTTGATTAATGTGGATAGTTAGGGTAAAATACGCAAATATTTCAAAATAAGCAAGTGGTTATAAAATATTCATTGTTGTCTGGGAATATTTGTTTGGTCGTGGAATATTAGATCGTCGGAAATATTCGCACGACGGCGTAAACCATGTGTGGGCCCCATAACGGAAAGCGATTGGATGAAGAAAACGACAAATATAAGTTGTTTAAAATAATAACAGTAGTTGTTACCATTAATACCGTTAAAATACTCGGTGGTTAAAACACAAGAAGACACTGCAGATTGCACCAATTATTGATTCTTACGTAAGAATGCACTACTCAATAATGGTTACAAAGAATTCTTTATTCAATATTTTATTGATTTAATAATTCTTTGCGTTGATATTTTATATTGATGTTGTTCAATAATTGTCATTACACAAGATTTTTCATTATCGAAGCAATAATTCATATTATCTGAATAATATTATTAGATAACATTATTGGCAATGTCTAGAAAGTTTCATCTAAGGAGAGGTTTGGTCACCTAATTGCATGGCCAAGAAGGAGAAATTCTTATCGAAAGCCCCCTCTTTCACGAACCGCCTCGTTGTCAATACTGTGATTCTCAGTAATATTATTTGTGAATAATAATTAATTATTGATTCATATGATGAGAAAAATATTGATTTTATGTGGATATAGATGGAGAAAATTTTAATGTGACAATTGTTGAAAATTGAAATTTTATCTTTTTCGGATAAAATAATTTATTTAAATATATTATTATATTTTAATAATATAATAATGGTGATATTGTTTACAAACGAATGTGGGATATATGAGTATATGAGGAGGAAGAGTATTTTTGTTGCAATAAATGTTTAAAACATGTTAAACATGCTGGTGGACCCCATTTATTGACCGAAATTTGATTATAAACAGTAAAATCTCCCTGTTTGTGGATTTCACCAATTTACATTTGGAATTTGGAAAAACTTTCTTCTCGCAAAGTTGTAGAGAATTGAATTTCCTATAAAACTCGTGAGATTTGAATTTTTCGATAAAAGGGCTATTTATTATGAATTATTGAAGTTTCAAGCTTCAAATAATTGATTTTGGAAGTTTAAAATATTTTAAATAACAAAACATTTTTTTCATTATACGTATTACATACACATGTGTGTTGAATGAGCTGAATTCAGTTCTTGAAAGGTTAGGCGAGGAAATTTTATTATAAATAATAATATTATATTAAATTTTCTACTTTGGTGTTCTAAGCATTTTCCTATAAATAGGGTGCTTAGGTTAGAATTGAAAATCACACTAGAAACTGAAGTTTTTCTCTCTATATTATCGGAGCGTATTCTTGTGAGTATTTTGAGTATACTTTGAGTATTGCTATACGGTGCAAGTTCAAGTCAAAGCCTATATCCGTGTTTCAACTAGTAAGATTGTCTTTGTGGAGGTAAGGGATATTATTTTTTTCGTAATGATATTATTTCTTCAATATCATTATGTCAAGTATTGATCTGAACTTTTAATCAAATTTGGAACTTTTAGTGTTTGGGTTACTATTCACGATATCGACTTTATTCACGATATCTCTGATATTATTCACTTAATATGACATTATTCATCTAAAATAAAATTTTCCTTTTCGTCCAAAAACATCTATTCGGATACTAGTTTTGATTGTATCCATGTTTTGATCATTCTTGAATTTTACACCACTATGATTATTTTTGAGGTATTTTTTGGACATGGATAACACAAAGTACTTAATCCTTAATCCTTAATCCTTGTCATTTTGTTTCACCGGATTCGTCCTTTAAAAATATTTTCATCATCCTCGGTCTTAAATGATGATATTATTGAATATCTTTGGCCTGTAGAGCAAAAGATGAATGAATTTCAAGAATATCTTTGGCTCAGTAGTGCAAAGATGAACAGTGTTTAGATGAACATGAATTAATCGATGAATATCTTTGGCTCAGAGTGCAAAGATGAATATTTGATTCCGGATATATATTGATTGATGTTCTGGGGATAAAAGATAGGCGATGAACTTTTAAATTCATACATAGAAGATAGTAGTTTGCATTCTCTACTTAACTCTTCTAATGAATTATTATTTCATTGCGAATATTGATTTAAAATTTTTGTCTATTGTATTCTATTAGATTTTTACTGTTGAAGACTAACGATAATTTGTTGTATATTATCTTAGTCATAATATTCTTTTATCGGGCTAGTTGAGCTCACCCTTTTCCTTTTTGTTCCATTTTTCTTCTCGGGGAGGCGAGAATATAGCGAAGTGCAGCCTGGGGTATGGAATGAAAGTTCTAGAGAGAGTTGTTTAGTAGTCCTCACCATTTTGTAAAATAATGTATCAATAAATGTGATGAGGATTTATCTGAGTATAGATATTGTCTAGACGATAATATTTGTATTCAAACTCACAGTTTTATTGTTGTAATAATAAAGTTGTAGTTGTTTCTGTACCATGTATTGACAACTCAGATTGGGTGATGTATACCTATTTTGGCGGCGTCACAATTTTGGTCTTTTCACACCCTAACCTCCTTACTATTCATTACTTAAGGGCTAAGTTAACTTAGCCCTCAAGTTTGCTTAGCCCTTAAGTTTCGTAGTTCCGTTTTTCAGGTTTCCTTCGACAGTTTTAAAAACTGCGATTCTCGGAATCCAAATAATTTTGGATATTTCGTCTTTCCTTTAACGATTAACTTGTACGTATTCTTCGGATTTTTGAAAAACTAAAAAACCCTTTTTGACGTTAAGTGTTTTCCTTCACGTTTTCCCCTAATGTAGCTAAACAAGTGAAAAGTACAAAACAGTACTTTTCGTCATTTTTATTTTCTCCGATTTCTGTACGTTTTTCGAGAAAAACTTTTATCGGCATACTTAACTTTTCACGATATATTATCATCAAATATTTCGATAGAATGTCATTTCGACATACCGAACTCTCGGAAAGGCTTATGTTATTCAAACCCTAACCTTTAGGTTTCGTCGGGTGAATAGTGCCTATTTCGTCTTTCTCCCCGAAAATATTTTGTCTCCGAAATTTTTTTATTTTCGTCTAGAAAATTCCTACTCGTTCAGTCTAGCTCGTAGCCAAAATCCTCCAGATTAATAACCATTCTAGGTTATAGAACGATTAATAAACACATAGCACAGAATAGTATTAATAAAAATTCATTTTATTAATAACTAATTCTTTAAATCTTAATTTCTGGACAATCCGGATTTTCGGGTTGTCACATCCTTTCCCCCTTATAAAAATTCCGTCCTCGGAATTTCTTCAAACCATACCCATACTCGGGTCATTACATTCACCCATTCTTCACAGAATTTCGTCTTCGAAATTTTAACTTACTCTTCTTTTCAACTTCTCTTCAAAGAAGTTCTTATCTTTCTTACATTCCCTACCCTTCATAACTTATCAAGAATCATGAAGTGAAAGGAATAACGAGGAATATATAGATTCCTTTAAAACATTTCATTCTTTTTTGCTGAGGGGTCAAATTGACCATGAACTCTTACTAGGTTAAACAACCTTTCGCCGTAAACCTTTCTTACACGGTAAGTTTACAATCACAAAGAAGGTAAACTCCCTCTCTCATACGTAGGAGATCATGCCAATCGTATAACCCCAGTTCAGGGTATGTTCACCTCAGACTTACTCATCAGATTCCACACCAAAATAATTTGGTTTGGCATAACTTTTCAAAGAAAGCTCGATTTTCTTTTAATCATAACATACCATTCATCTTAGCCAAATCAAGTAACTTAGACCATACCAATAAATTTGACATCAACTTGAAACATTCTGCTCAGCCCAATTTCAATCGACATCGACTACTTCTTTAAATTCTTTTGCAATACATCAAAACGTTTTCACGACTTCATGATACCGCAGACTTCATAGTACGTTGAGGACTTCGCCGCTTTATGACTTCATCATTATGCATCATACCATAAAGAAAGTTGTTGATCCTCCGATCAAATTCCACAACAAAGTTTAATCAGACATTAATAACTCCATCCTTTTACCATCCTTGCATTAAATGCACTGATGATATAAAATTCATTTTGATATTTCAAATCAATTTCTGTCTAGCCGAATCAACTAGCATAGACATATCAAGAATAGTTCTTTTAAAATCCATTGGTTTCAAAAATTAAACTAATTCATTCATTTTCAAAACGCGCACATCAACACGATTTTAAGAAACTTCAAAATCTAGCATAGCTAGATGACTTGGAATATCCTATTCTCCATCTTCCTTCATTGTCTTACTTGCGACAATACTTAATCTTCTCTAGCACCTTCAATGCTAAATCTACTTAAAATACTTACTTTCAGTCTAAACAACCCTATACCTTAGTATAGTTCATCAACTTACCACACTTTATGTGTTTAGGAACTTTCCACAACCATATGTGTTTAAGAACTTATCTTCGCAGTATGTAATCCAAGAACAAATCAAGGACTATCCATATGCTTAGGGCTCAAAAACATAGCATATAACTATGAGTCACAAACTTTTCATAAGTATGAGTTTCAAGAACCTGCACCTATCTTATCATTCTCTACCTATCAATTATATACATGAGAAAAGATTCACCTTCTCTTCATATACACATTGATAGCACGACATACAATTCCAATGATTATCACTATAATAACTATGTAATCACAAACCCCCTCCCATTCGAAGGTTTGTACTACTCAGCTATCACATGAGTCCTCAATCGAAATCTTAGAACTTCTAACTTTCTCTTTACTTAATATTAATTTTCTTTAATTCGTATACTATCCTTTACAACTCAATTTGAGTTCTTCTTCCCGTAGTACTTACTTCAGTAGTATTCATTCATTCATAGCATTAGCTATGAATCATTCATCGCTTAGCGGATCATCACATTACTACGATTTACTATGATCACGTGGTGATCTTCTTATCCTTCACTTTATGATTATAGTCTTAGGTACTCATACCTAAGATTTATAACCTATCAGCTTTGATACCAACTTGTAACGCCCCAAAATCCGGTCTATCTTCACACCCAGATTCAAAGTGCGCCACTAGTACATCATTCATCCAACATACATCATTATATATCAAAAATATAACAACATACACTCTCAAATCCTGTGTTCTAAAAACCTTATAGCTTTTCTCATTACAAATAATGATAATTACAT
This sequence comes from Panax quinquefolius, assembly GCA_020205615.1. NCBI lineage: Eukaryota > Viridiplantae > Streptophyta > Magnoliopsida > Apiales > Araliaceae > Panax > Panax quinquefolius. The sequence continues at coordinate 98,312,881 of CM035158.1, read as the reverse complement.
TATTCTTTACATTTTGCACGAGTGACTTTTATCCGCCACCAAGGATACATAATCGTTTATTAAACTATTCTATAGTTTAATTCTCATCTTTCTACATTACAAGTCTTCACTTGTTCTTCTCGCTCATTCACATTCTGAATGGCACTTCATCTGGATACCGACATCTTGATTTATACGGGATCCTTAAGTTTTTCTAACATCGTTCGCTGAAAATGTTTTTCATTTAAAGCAAGTGTGAGCATTCAATTGCCCAGCAAGTCTTAACAGTTGAACAAACAACTTTAAGAGTTTAACATTCCTTTGAAACTTCGATAACCGAACAAAGGTTATGAAAGTACTTGAACAATAGGAATAATCTTGATTCCTATCATTTTAAAACATTAGTCACATTCACTTTGAAATACTTTCATTCTCTACTATCTTTCATACACATTCTCGTCTGCTAGAATCAATAGCATGACTTAACAATAACGGTTCATGTATAAACAGTAACATTCTCTTATTGAATAGTTCAATCACGCATAGTTCATATCATAGAAACACCAAGTGTTCACATTGGCACAAGGCCTCATACGTTCTACCACCTTGTACAAATATCACACATTCAAGATACATGTATGTAACTTCTCAAGTTCAACATCCGAGAAGTTTAAGAAACTAGCATTCATTTAAAATATGAATGAAGTTAGAAACTTGCCTTACATTACATACTACATACCATACCGAATCGCTTCATTCCATTCCCTATAACACATAAGAAAATAACACATACACCAATTAGTCATATATTTGACTTACGCATTAGTTTACTTAACTTTACTTCTTAAGGTTCGCGTTCTTGCAATCTAAGTTTACGCGACCAACTTTCATTACCATTCTATGGCTTCATGATATACGGAGATGTCTTACTCAAAAGGTTCTTCATCTTTGATGATTTACATTCTTATCTTCTTCTTATAACTTCTCTAGGACTCAGCACACATCGCTTCTCTGCTGGTAGTCCATATGGTACTCTGAGTGGTTTCCCACAAACAACCAACAAATAAGTTCACGTCTCGTCTACACTGCCCACAGAGTGAGTTAGATCGGTTGCCAGATTCGTATATACCTTTGCTCTCTGAAGGAATTGTTTAGCTCAGCTCCCATATGTCAACCATCAAAGGTTACGATTGTACCACAACCTAACTTTTCTTAACTTATACGAACTATTAAATATAATGTTCGTTAAGTCAATTTCTTATTCCTTATGGCTTTCTAACAATTAAATGTCATACCTCAGGATTCATTTGTATTCGACTCACATTCGGCTTTCATTAATCTTATTACCATTTGATACGCTTTCTTGATACCATTCGTATCTTACTTACTACTTTCATCAACGTCTAAGTCATACAACTAGGGTATACTTAGAACGTTCGTCCAACGCGAATACGATTCACAAGGATCATTTACGTATTCAACGTTCATGTTGCTCGTCTCTTAATCTCTCATTCAACCTTTACTCAAGGTTTTAATCACTTTCGATCGTTATCCATCCCATGAACCCCATGTTCATTATTCTTTCTTAATGTCGAAGTCATATTGATCGTTGTATGCTAAGACCAATCATTCATTGCAACAACGTTGCGTTCACAGCGTCTATACGCTTTACATTCATCTCTCATTTCCATGTCATAACATCGAAATGTTATACATTACTATCGTCCATCAACGTCTAAGGAATCACCATCATAGCAATCCCTCACGTTTGATTCATCATGACTACGGCCCCCGTCTATCGGCCCCAGAACTCTGTAATTACATTCTTTTAATCTCGTTTAATCTTTCCGCTCAACCTTCATTAAAGGTTTAAAACACTCGATTAAGTGTTACATTAGTTGAACTACATGTTCAGTATCTCTTTCTTGCACATCCCCAGAAATTGAGTAGTTAAAAATCTCATTTCTGGCATTGCTCTCAGACTGGAAGGCCATGGCTACTTTCAAAGACTAAGACTCGTGTTACTGGCATGCAAGTTAGTAGTACGTGATTCTCCTCGACGCAGCAGCGGTAGCCACCATTCTAGGTATGATCAGCATGCCATGGCGCCAAGACCTTCTTCCCGAAATTTTTTTCTAAGTCTTTGGTCGTTTTGAGACGCGTACTTCAAAATCTCATAACTTCTTCGTTATAACTTAGAACGAGATCGTTCCAAAGCCATTTTCTTCGTTATCTAACGTACTTCTATTACCCCCAGACAGAAATTTGTTCTAAATCCGTTAACATTCCATTCAATTGGCTTAATCTTCACCCTTTGTTCATTTTAACGTTTTTAACATTTTTTGTTCATTCGTCCGTAATTCGGTCTTCCGAACTCGGAACTCGTTCGTTCTTGAGTCTACGACTCACGTTTTATACGTTCTCTTACATTGTTATGAGACCCTACACGTTCGGGTTTATTTACTAACTTTCAAATTCTCGATCTTTTTTTACGAAATTTTTCGCCATAACTTCGTTATAGCTCAATTCTAATCCGTTCTTCAAGAACGTTTCCAACGTTCCTAACCAAGCAATAAGCATCTAACTTATACACAATGGTTTTAAACTTGTCCATCAAAAACAATTACACTACGATGGTTTTAAATTTGTCCATCAACAACGTTCTTCGCGTTCTTCGCGTTCTTCGTGTTCTTCGTTTGTTCTTCATTTTTAATCGATATTTTGGATTACGATTTCACTTTTTCTTGGAATTTGATTTTATAGAACATCATTCCTTACTTATTTGACCTACTCATTCGTAAGTTTCATTCGGATCGCTCAAAATCCTTACGAATCTTATACTTCCTTAAGAAATTTATAAACTAAATTTCTAATTCTTATTTCTTCGTTTTCTCATGAATTCAACTATATGAATTCATTATTAACATTATCTTCTTCTTATCTTCATTAAGTTATGTATTGAACATATTAAACTTAAAGAAAATTAGAAGAAACTAGGATTCGGATTACCGTTCATCCTTAAATTCCTTCCGTCGGACAAAGTTTGCTCACGAGCCAACTTTTCCTCTTTCTTCTCCCTTTCATCTTCCATCCAAACTCTCTCTCTTTCTCTCTCAAATGATAGGATTTTCAAAATCCCATTCAAATGAGATTAAGCTTCCTATTTATAGATTTTCAAGGCTAGGGGCATTTTGGTCTTTTCACACCTTAACCTCCTTACTATTCATTACTTAAGGGCTAAGTTAACTTAGCCCTCAAGTTCGCTTAGCCCTTAAGTTTTGTAGTTCCATCTTTCGGGTTTCGTTCTACAGTTTTAAAAACTGCGATTCTCGGAATCCAAATATTTTTGGATATTTCGTCATTCCTTTACCGATTAACTTTTACGTATTCTTCAAATTTCTGAAAAACTGAAAAACACTTTTTGACATTAAGCGTTTTCCTTCACGTTTTCCCCTAACGTAGCTAAACAAGTGAAAAGTACATAACAGTATTTTTCGTCGTTTTTATTTTATCCGATTTCTGTACGTTTTTCGAGAAAAACTTTTATCTGCTTACTTAACTTTTCACGATATATTATCGTCAAATCTTTCAACGGAATGTCATTTCGACATACCGAACTCTCGGAAAGGCTTAGGTTATTCAAACCCTAACCCTTAGGTTTCGTCGGGTGAATAGTGCCTATTTCGTCTTTTTCCCCGAAAATATTTTGTCTCCGGAAATTTTTTTATTTTCGTCTTGAAAATTCCTATTCGTTCAGTCTAGCTCGTAGCCAGAATCCTCCCGATTAATAACCATTCTAGATTATAGAACGATTAATAAACACATAGCACAGAATAGTATTAATAAAAATTGATTTTATTAATAACTAATTCTTTAAATCTTAATTTCTGGACAATCCGGATTTCCGGGTTGTCACAGAAAAGGGTGAGCTCAACTAGCCCAGTAAGAAATATTATGACTAAGATAATGCAGAATAAATTATCCTTAGCCTTCAACAGTGTTAAACTAATAAAATACAATAAACAACAAGTTTAACTGCAGCGGAATAAGTAATCCATTAGAAGAGTCAAGTACAACTTAATGTCTACTATCTCTTCTAGATTAAAAGTCTATCGTCAATATTTCATTCTTGTAATACTCAACAACAGTTCTTTGTTATACCCAAGACAAAAAGAACTATCATCACCTGTCTTCACCTAAACCACCAAAGATTAAATATGTTATGAGTAAATGAATTAAATATGTTATGTAAAGTAACAAAATTGGTAAATAGGATTTTATGGCTTGAGAATCCTATATAGGGTATATGTAGATTTTTGATAAGGGATTTGATCATTGGTGATGAAATTTTATGAGTATGGCATTTTTGAATGATTAAATGCATTATTTGGTAAAGTATAAATAATTGAAATAAATTGTTTATAAGTTTAAGAAGTGATTAAAATATTGTTATAATATTAATAATATTAGATTATGAGTTTATTAAGTGATTGATAATATTTGGATAAATTTAAAGTCTTTAAATATTTATCCTTGTTGTTGTTTGATTAATGCTTATATCATTGTCATCATTCTCATGTTAATATTATGATAAAAGTCATCTTTGGCTTACGTGCATAGATGGACTTGATGTGATTATGACCATGGATTATTCGGTATAGTCATGACCGTAATGTGACGAATGATGTGGTAAAAATTCTCAGTGGCCTGTAGTGCGTTGATGGACAGTTTTTGGTATGATTATGGCCAGGGATTATTCGGTATGGTCATGACCATTGATGATTTAATGAATATCCTTGGCCCGAAGTGCATGGATGATTCGATGATGTGATTTATTTATTAAGCTGAGTCTCAGCGATAAAGGAATTGATGAAAACATTTTAAATCATAGAAGATAGTAGATTTTATTCTCTACTTGACTTTTCTAATGGATTGTTTGTTTTGCTACAGTTAAACTTGATGTCTATTATATTATATCAGTTTAACATTGTTGAAGGTTAATAATAACTTATTCTGCATTATTTTAGTCATAATATTTCTTACTGGGCTAGTTGAGCTCACCCTTTTTGCTTTCATTGTTCTCTTCAGGAAATGAGAATATAGCTGGAACGAGTCGGGGAATGGATTGACAGTCCAGATGATAGCATTAGTAGTCCTCACTATTCTATGAAATAGTGTGATAATTAATGTAATGAGGACTGAATTTGAGTTTGTATACTGTCTATGAGGACTCCATTGAGAGTGGATATTGTCTAGAAGACAATATTCTTGTTTAAACACTCAGTTTATGTTTTGTCGTATTTTACACGATAGTTGTATAATTAAGTTGTATTTGATTTATATACCATGTATTTGGCAACTCAAGATGGGTGATGTATACCTATTTTTGGGGGTGTCACAGTTGGTATCAAATCTTAGGGATATGATCCCTGGCTGAGATGTGAGACGAGAACTAGGAGGGGAGAGACGGGAAATTCCTTCGCTAGTATGACCTACCTAAGTTTATTTGGTATTTAATTGGTCGATCAGAGTATAGGGATAATATGTGATTTGTTAATTAACCCTTGTTTTGTGGCATGTCAATTAACTTTTGTTTTGAAGATGTATTCTAGAATGATATCTGAAATACAGGAGATGAGAAATGGAAAAATTATGATAGAGTGGAAATAATCGGGAAGGTATAATTCGAAAAGAAAGCAAGGTATGTTTTAGTTGTGGAAAAGACGGTCACATAGTCCAATTTTACCGTGCACCAAAGCCAATTTCAGCTGGGACGGTGGCACCAAAGGCGGATACGGACAAAACAAAGTCGGTGGTTTCAGGAAGAGCGTTTTCGTGACTTCTCAAAAAGCGAGTAACCTGAACGAAGTTAGCATGGGTTAGTTAATAATAAATTTTTGCGAAGTCTATACCTTATTAGATACCAGTTCTACCCATTCTTTTATCTCTCTTGCTTGCGTTCAACGTTTAAATTTGACTCCGAAGAAGTTAGACTTTGACTTATTAGTTGAAACTCCGTTAGGAGAAACCTTCATTACATGTGCTATCCAAGTCTTGGATGAGAGTCACAGTTTTGAATGATATTTCTATTGTTAATAAATTTCCTGATGTATTCTTGAAGACTTCTTAGCCTACACCTAGAGCGTGAAATCAAATTTTGTATTGACCCCAGTACAAAACCCATTTCTTCAACCCTTAAATATTTCTTCAGTCAAAATGAACGTATAATGTGCTAAAGACGTTGGCTCGAGCTGTTGAAGATTATGATCGTACCATTCAATACCATCGTGAAAAAGCGAACATGGTAGCTAACGTGTTGAGTAGAAGATCGTATGCGTTTACGAGTGCGAATATACGAACCTACGTGAAGATAACGAATATATGATTAAAATCGACTTTAATCGATAAAGTTAAAGCCGCTCAAGCTACAGACCCGGAGCTGATGAACACGAAGAAGAAGGTTCAAGAGGGTGTTATTTTAAACATTAAGAGTTTCTGAAGAGAGGAAATCTCAACCCTCGATTTTAATTGGCCCATTTGAAATCCTCGATCGAGTAGGGACTGAGCCTATATACTCGTTTTATCGCCAAGTATGTCTCGTGTTCATAACGTTTTAACGTATCGATGTTACATAAATATGTGAATGACCCGAACCACATTATTAAATTAGAACCGAACGAGATAGCGGAAGATTTAACATATGAAGATGTACCTGTTAAAATCTTGAAATATATTTAACACTCAAAGGTTATACCTCAAGAGTTAGAATCCGAAATGAAGTCAAGGTATCCTCATCTCTTCGACATACCAGGTATGTACATAAATTTCGAGGGCAAAATTCCATAAGGAGGGAAGATTGTGAGACCCCAAATTTTATGAATAAAGATTTAAATTTCTCGAAATATTTTTTTAATATTATGGTGTGGATTTAATATAATGTTATAGTTGTGGGTAATATTTATAAATTTTGCAAAGTATGCAAGTTGTTATATTATATTCGATTGGTCGGGGAATATTCTTTTTGTCGGGGAAAATCGTGACGACTCAGACAATCATTGGTGGACCCCATAAACGAAATTATCATTGGATTCGAGAAAATGAGAAAAATATTATATTGAAAATAACGGCGGAAGTTGTACCGTTAATACTATTGAACTACTCGGTAGTAAAAGTACAGTAATACGCATGGTTGTTATTGATGCTTACGTGAGAAGTCACTCAATTTTGTTCAATTATTGTTACAATAATTGTTGTATAGTATCTCACGTTACTTGATTCAATTATTGTCAATATTTTATATATTATTAAATTAATAATTGAGACGACGAAGTTATTGACATTAGTATTTGCAATATTAACGATGTCTAGAAGTTCTGTCAAGGAGAGGTTTGGTCACCTAATTGCGCGCCAATAGGGAGAAATCCTTATTAGAAAGCCCTTTTTTTCCTGGGAACGACCTAGTCGATTAATAGTGTGAATTATAATAATGATGATGAAGTTTTGTTTTATTAGTATTATTAATGTAATAAAATGTAAAAGCTTTTTATATAAAAAATGTAATACTTTTTATAAAGTTATTTATTTTATTAGACAATAATTAGAATATATTATATTTTATTATGCATAGTGTTTGTATAGTATATCTCTATTATAGTGTTTGCATAGTAAAATCTTTTTATATAAAATAGAATACTTTTATAAAGTTATTCGTTTTATTAGATTATAAATAAAATATATTATATTTTATTTAAAAAGATTTTGTTTTATTAGAATATTTTATTAAATCAATCTGGACCATCCATTTAAAAGTGAATCAATCTGGACCGTTCATGAATTAGTTACTATTCAATCCATTCTTCTATAAATAGAAGCTCATTCCTTCATTATTTCTTAAGAATTCACTAAAACTCTAGAGAGAGAAACTGTAGAGAGAATTCTTCTTCTATAATCTTGAGCGTATTTCTTTAGAGTTTAAGAAAGCTTTGAGCGTAGTGCAAGTTTTCTTCAAGTATATCTCCGCCCTACCCGCTTGAGAGTACTCTTCTTTATAAGGTAAGGGATATTATTTGTTGTCAGTACCGTAAGGGGTATTATTTCTTTCGTATTCATGAAGAGAACTTCTGATATTCCATTCTTTATTATTTTGTTGGAATAACCTGTATACGAGACTACCCTATACTTGGTGAAATTCTTTCGTTATTCCATTCTTTATTATTCATTGAATAACTCAGATATGCCAAGTACCACATACATGGTGAAATTCTTCTATTATTCCATTCTTTTTATTATTTTGAATAATATCTCTGTTGGTGCGAAATTCTTCTATTACGCATTCTTTATGGTTCCATTATTTATCATTCGTTGGAATAACTTATTCTGTGCGGCCTATCGCATACATGGTGAATTTTGTTGTTATTCAATTATTTATTATTCGTCGAAATATCGTCATGCATTGCACGCATGACCTGGTTCCATTATTTATTATTGCCGTAATATCCCGCTCATCCATTTACGCATTTGATTGGTTCCATTCTTTATTATTCTATTGGGAATAACCTATCTGTGCAGTCTATCGCACGCATGGTGAATCCTTCTGTTATTCCATTCATTATTATTCTGTTGGAATAACCTGTATATGTGGATTATCACATGCATGGTGAATAATCCTTTATATTCATTTCTTATTAAATTGTGGAAATGATCTGTTTACGTGGATTATGATGAAAGTCATAATATAAGCATTGGACTGTTGATTATGATGAAAGTCATAATAAAAGCATTGGACTTATGAAAATCATGGGTATATGTAGTATTAGTAAGTGTTATGATAAGTTATGTTGCTTATTATGTGAAAACATGAAAGTTTCTTAGAAATCAAAAAGGATTGAAAATCATATTTTGGTGAAAATGGAATATGAAATTCAATCGACCATATCTCCTATTCTATTTTGATTTTTTAAGTGTGGTCAAGTCCTAGAGTTAGATCTATGAGTTTTCTAACTTATCCAAGTGGAATCACTAGAAAATATGTTGTAGATTTTCGTGTGGACTAATTTTAGCAAAGGAGTCAAAAACTAAAAATTTCTAAAATGGTTACTGCCCAGAAGTTTAAAAGGGTTGTTTCGGCTACTTAATTTATGAGAAAACTTCCGGCCTTTTGAGACATAAAAATATATGGTATAAAGTACCTCCTGTCCAAAAATGAGCTCATTCTGACTTAAAATGAGCAAGTTCTGACCATTTCAATATTTAGGGTTTTTCGACGAAAAACGCTATAATCAGAGTTCTATAACTCCAATGACCATGAAATTTAAACTGGAAGATCACGTTAACATATATAAGATCATGCAAAGCTTTGGGAATTCTAGAGTTAAACTTGAGGTAGCTAATTTCTTAAGGAATTAATTAGAAATTGATTTTTGAAAAATAGTAAATGAATTTTAAAAATTCTGAGAAAAATATATGTTCAATATGGGACTATATTCTGTTAAATCCCAGAAAAGAAATATTTTTGCGACTGATTTGGTATTTTTTATGAAAATGAACTAGTTATGAATAAATGAATTAAATATGTTATGTGAAGTAACAAAATTGGTAAATAGGGTTTTATGGCTTGGGAATCCTATATAGGGTATATGTAGATTTTTGATAAGGGATTTGATCATTGGTGATGAAATTTTATGAGTATGACATTTTTGAATGATTAAATGCATTATTTGGTAAAGTGTAAACAATTGAAATAAATTATTTATAAGTTTAAGAAGTGATTAAAATATTGTTATAATATTAATAATATTAGATTATGAGTTTATTAAGTGATTGATAATATTTGGATAAATTTAAAGTCTTTAAATATTTATCCTTGTTGTTGTTTGATTAATGCTTATATCATTGTCATCATTCTCATGTTTATATTGTGATAAAAGTCATCTTTGGCTTACGTGCATAGATGGACTTGGTGTGATTATGACCAGTGGATTATTCGGATAGTCATGACCGTAATGTGACGTAATGATGTGGTAAAAATTCTCGGTGGCTTTGTAGTGCATTGATGGGACGCTTTTTGGTATGATTATGACGAGGATTATTGGTATAGTCATTTGACCATTGATGATTTAATGAATATCCTGGCCCGTAGTGCATGGATGATTTGATGATGTGTTTTTTTATTGTCGAGTCTCAAATGATAAAGAAATTGATGAAAACATTTTAAATCATAGAAGATAGTAGATTTTATTCTCTACTTGACTTTTCTAATGGATTGCTTGTTCCGCTGCAGTTAAACTTGATGTTTATTGTATTTTATCAGTTTAACATTGTTGAAGGCTAATGATAACTTATTCTGCATTATCTTAGTCATAATATTTCTTACTGGGCTATTTGAGCTCACCCTTTTTGCTTTCATTGTTCTCTTCAGGAAATGAGAATATAGCTGGAACGAGTCGAGGAACGGATTGATAGTCCAGATGATAGCATTAGTAGTCCTCACTATTCTATGAAATAGTGTGATAATAAATATAATAAGGACTGAATTTAAGTTTGTATACTGTCTATGAGGACTCCATTGAGAGTGGATATTGTCTAGAAGGCAATATTCTTGTTTAAACTCTCAGTTTATGTTTTGTCGTATTTTACACGACAGTTGTATAATTAAGATGTATTTGATTTATGTACCATGTATTTGGCGACTCAAGATTGGTGATGTATACTTATTTTTGGTGGCATCACATATGCGGTACTTCGCATAAATAGGTTATTCAAACATAATAATAAAGAATGGAATAACAACCCTTATGAGTATTGAAAGAAAATAACTCTTTTCATGAATATGAAAGAAATAATACCCCTTACCTTAGAAGAAAACTGGATCTTTGGAATAGTGAGGCGAGACTTTCTTCTTCTTTTTTTTCTTTATAATTCTCTCTATAATAATTGCTCTATAGCTTTAGTTAATTGGTGAAAAATAATGAAGGAAAGAGCATCTATTTATAGAAAAATATAGTTTCAATAATTGCACATTTTGGGGCTCGAAATATTACAGTATAATACCTTCCTCTTTTTCTTCATTTTTAATTTAGTCCTGCAAGTATTATCAAACTTTCGCCACCTCCCCTAATAGTAAATCATTTGAATCAATAGTAAATCATGTGACTCAATAGTTCTAAACATGTGAAAAAATTAATTATAGTATAGTACCTTCATCTATACCTCCATTTTTAATTTAGTCATGCAAGTATTATCAAACTTGCACCAACTCCCCCAATAGTAAATGAATGTGATTCAATAGTACACACATGTGAACAAATAGTTATAATCATGTGAATTAGTAACAATTAATTGCTCATTCATCCGATTAATTACCCGATAACTTCCAGACATCAATTATTATCGAAATAAATGCCGATTTCCACTAACACTAATAATTCCCACACAATGGAACTATCAATTTCATCTTTAATCAACACGAACTTATTCATCATTAATATTATAACTAACAATATTTAACAACCAGGTCGTTCCCAGGAAAGAGAGGGCTTTCCGATAAGGATTTCTCCTTATTGGCGCGCAATTAGATAATCTAACCTCTCCTTGACAGAACTTCTAGACATTGTCAATATTACAAATAATAATATGAATAACTTTGTCGTCTCAATTATTGATTTAATAATATATCATATTATACAGATGATACTGTGACAATAATTAAATCAATAATATGAGAGATATGATGCAGCAATTACTGTAGCACTAATTGAATATAACTAAGTGACTTCTCACGTAAGCATCAATAATCAATACTGGTGCTACTATGCAACCAGCGCCAGACATCGCATTACTTTTACTACCGGGTAGTTCAACGCTTTTAACGCAGTAACACTTTCATCGTTATTTTTAATAAAAGATAATTACATCGCTTTTCTTACTACTACGACAATACTTACATTGTTGGGTCCACCAATGATTGTGTCATCGCATTTAATATTTCGTTAAAACAAATATTCCCCACCAATCGAATATTATATAACCACTTGCTTACTTTTGCAAAATTTATAAATATTACCCCAATTTATAACATTATATCAAATCCACATCATAATATTCAAAAAAAATATTTTGAGAAATTTAAATCTTTATTCATAAAATCCGGGGTTACACAATCTCCCCTCCTTATGAAATTTCGCCCTCAAAATTTACGTACGAACCTGGTATGCCGAAGAGGTGAGGATACCTTGAATACCTTGATCGTCGAAAACATTACACGTTGTATATGTGCATGCCCGATGTCCTCTGATTGCCTTTGAATGCACATCAGTCCCTAAAATAGCCATTTTAGGCCTTGATACCGACCTCAAATCTCAAAATATAAAGAATGAAAGTTTTAGATCTACTCGTTATCTTTCCGAATCATCCTGAATCACCTCAATCGGAGTTTGTATGAAAAAGTTATGCCCAATTTACTAAAGGACGTCCGCACAGATTTTGGCTTAGCACTTGACCAGCGCCTAGGCGCCCAAATTTGGCCTTGGGCAAGCGCCTAGGCGCCCAAGAACAGATTCTAAGCACCGAGCCTAGTGCCTGGGCGCTCGACCTTTGGTACTTAACTCCAATTTTCCAGATTTTGCAACTTTTGACACACATACTTCAAATTTTCATAACTTCTTCATCCGTTATCGGAATTATTCCGTTTTCGAGGCTATGGATAGCTTGTAACATGCTCTATAAAACCCCCATGATTTCATAAATTTTTAGATTCATTAATTATTCTAAAATTTTGCTCCAAAGTCCCCCAAGACTAAGTTTTTACTAACAATGATACGTGAAAAACGTTATGAATACGCGACATACTTGGCGGTAAAACGAGTCTATAGGCCATAGTTCCTACTCGATCAAGGATTTAAAATGGGCCAATTAAATTGAGGGTTGAGATAACGCCTTCTTGAACCTTCTTCTTCACAATCATCAGATTCGGGTGTGTAGCTTGAGCGGCTTTAACTTTATCGATTAAAGTCGATTCTACTTGTATATTTGTTATCTTTACATGGGTCCCTAGAGTCTTTAACTCTATCTTCATCATTTGTAACTTATACGAAATGGGTCTTTGTGTTAACAACATCGCACTCATAAACGCATACGATCTTCTACTCAACGCGTCAGCTACCACGTTCGCTCTTCCACAATGATATTGAATGGTATAGTCGTAATATTCAACAGCTCGAGCCAACATCTTTGGCGCATGATACGTTCGTTTTGGTTGAAGAAATATTTAAGGGTTTTAGAAATGGGTTTTGTACTGGGGTCAATACAAAATTCGATTTCACGATCTAGGGGTAGGCTAAGAAGTCTTCGTATTAACAATAGAAATGTCATTCAAAACTGTGACTCTCATCCAAGACTTGGATAACACGTCACATTGATACCTATCAACTTGCCATCATTATTCACGACGTCCCCTACGGATATTCTGGCTTCGGTGTATTCTAAGACTTGGAAGTCACCAGCGAAAGGCTTGGGGCTCTTTACTTATGGCTTGATATGATAATGATTGACTTTAGTGGTTTGGTTGCTTGAATTCGCAAAATAGGTTGGTTAGGAATATGAAAGCTAACAACCTTACGAAAAGCATGGTGAGTAGTTAACCAATCGATTCCTAAAATCGCATCAAAGGCAAGTATTTTCAAGGAGATAAGATCGACAGGTAACATGAAAGTGTCAACTTGAATCAAACAAGACTTATAAACAGTGGAGGTAACGAAGGTTTCTCCTAACCGAGTTTCAACCGATAAGTCAAAGTCTAATCTCTCCGGAGTCAAATTTAAACGTTGAGCACATGCAAGAGAGATAAAAGAATGGGTAGAACTGATATCTGCCTTTGGTGCCACCATCCCAGATGGACTTGACTTTGGTGCATGACAAAATTGGGCTAGGTGACCTTCTTTTCCACAATTGTAACATGCTTTAGACTGCATCACACAGTTTGGACTGATATATCCCTCCCCTCCGCATTTAAAGCATATAATTGGTGGTCGTTCTCCTTCCTTGAAAACGGGTGTTGGTGCTGTTGTCTTTCCATCATTGTTGAACCTTCTCTTCTTGAAATTTCCACTCCTATTATCTTGACCATGATTACCATCGAAGTGGTTACCATTCTTGGCATGATAATTTCCCCCACGATGGTTGCTGCAACCGGTATGATTATTATCGTGTTGTTGGTCGTTGCCTTTTGGTTGTGTTGACTCATTATCGCGCTCCAATAACTGAGCCCTATTCACAACATCTGAATATAAATAAAGTTTGTGAGAAATGAGGTATTGACGTATATCGGGTTTCAAACCTCTTAGAAACATTCGTGTCATTCGCTCCTCATTATCGACCAAATGGGATGTAAACCGGGACAAATCGGCAAACTTAGCTTCGTACTGCGACACGGTCATATTGTTTTGGTCCAGCTTGATGAAATCTACCTCCTTCATGTGATTTAATACTTTGGGAAAGTACTTGTCGTTGAACAACTCTTAGAACTTCTCCCAAGACATCTTGAAAGGCCAGTTCAGTAGTGCTTTTCTGATTCCCACCAAAGAATCGCCTCTTCACGCAAACATAAAGGTGGCAAGGGAACCTTTGCTCTCAGAGCATCCCAAGATATCAAATATCTTGGTGATCTACTTTAACCACGTCTCCGCCTTTAAGTGGTTCTCGCTTTCCCAAAAACTCGGTGGGCCCGGCTCCTTGAATTGCTTAGCGGTGACCGACCGTGGGTTGCCATTGTTTCCACCTGTATTATGAACAGGAGTCTCTCTCGTCTGATGTTGCATGAATTGCATAAAGTCTCTGAACATCCCGTCATTCATCATCTGATCGGTGTTGTTATTTACCTGAGGATTATTGTCTTCCTGCTGCACATTATCCTGGGTATTGATCGTTGGTGACTCAATGGTCTCATGTGCTTCATTGCTGATCTCAACATTTTCAGATGCCATTTTTAAACACTGTCACAAAACAAGGGTTAATTGACATATCACATATTATCCCTATACTCTGACCGATCAATTAAATACCAAATAAACTTAGGTACGTCATACTAGCAAAGGAATTCCCCGTCTCTCCCTTCCTAGTTCTTGTCTCACATCTCAGCCAGGAATCATATCCCTAAGCTTTGATACCAACTGTGACGCCCCCAAAACAGGTATACATCACCCATATTGAGTTTCCAAATACATGGTATAGAATATAAAAACAAACTTAATTATACAAACATCGTGTAATATACGACAAAACATAGCTGAGAGTTTAAACAGGAATATTGCCTTCTAGACAATATCCACTCTCAAATAGAGTCCTCGTTACATTTATTTTTACACTATTTCATAGAATAGTGAGGACTACTAATGCTATCATCTAGACCGTCACTCCGTTCCCCGACTAGTCCCTGCTACGTTCTCATTTCCTGAAGAGAACAATGAAAGTAAAAGGGTGTGCTCAACTAGCTCAGTAAGAAATCTTATGACTAAGATAATGCAGAATAAATTATCATTAGTCTTCAACAATGTTAAACTGATAAAATACAATAAACATCAAGTTTAACTATAGCGGAATATGCAATCCATTAGACGAGTCAAGTAGAGCATAATATCTACTATCTTCTATAATTTAAAATGTTTTCATCAATTTTTATCACTGAGACTCAGCTTAATAAATAAACCACATCATCGAGTCATCCCTGCACTACGGGCCAAGGATATTCATTAAATCATCAATGGTCATGAATATACTGAATAATCCCTGGTCATAATCATACCAAAAACTGTCCACCAATGCACTACAGGCCACTAAGGACTATAACGAATAATCCCTGGTCATAATCATACCAAGTCCATCTATGCACGTAAGCCAAAGATGACTTTCATCACAATATAAGCATGAGGATGATGACAATGACATAATAATTCAACAAAAATAAGTTCAAGAATAAATTTTAAAGATTTATAAGTTAATTTATCCTGAAATCAATTACATCCAAATTGTCAACATGATACTGCTTTGTGGAGTAAAATTCAAGAATGCTCAGAAGAATATTTTCATGAAAAGATACTGGATGAAGCGCAAATATCCAGGATATTCTACTAATTTCATGGATAGAAGCCAAAACTTTAACCAACTGAGTATAATAGAATATATGAAACTGCAAATGGATTTTCCCCCGCCATGCGGTAATCCACGTAAACAGATCATTTCCATAATTTAATAAGGAATGAATACGAAGGATCATTCACCATGCATGCAGTAATCCACATAGACATGTTATTCCAACAGAATAATAAAGAATGGAATAATAGAAGAATTCACTAGGCGACGTAATCTGCATGCATGTGTTATTCCAATAGAATAATAAAGAATGGAACTGTGTCACGCAGAATCCGCAGCATGTATATGATATTCCAAATGTAATAATAAAGAATGGAACCAGTCACGCGTAATCCATACATGCATGTGATATTCCAATGTAATAATAAAGAATGGAATAACAACAGAATTCACTAGGTATGCGATAGACCACACAGACAGGTTATTCCAACAAAATAATAAAGAATGGAACCAGGTCATGCGTAATCCGCACAGACAGGATGTTCCAACAGAATAATAAAGAATGGAATAACAAAAGAATTTCACCATGTATGCGGTAATTCACATAGACAGGTTATTCTAAAATAATAATAAAGAATGGAATAACAGCTCTTACGAGTATTGAAAGAAAATAATTCTCTTTATGAATACAAAAGAATAATACCCCTTACCTTAGAAAAAATTGGATATTGGAATAGTGAGGTAGCAGACTTCTCTTCTTCTTTCTCTCTATAATTTCTCTATATAATAATTGCTCTATAGCTTTAGTGAATTGGTAAAAAATAATGAAGGAATGAGCTTCTATTTATAGTAAAAAATATAGTTTCCATAATTGCACATTTGGGGCTCAAAATATTACAGTATAATACCTTCATCTTTTCCTTCATTTTTAATTTAGTCATGCAAGTATTATCAAACTTGCACCAAATCCCCTAATAGTAAATCATGTGAATCAATAGTAAATCATTTGACTCAATAGTTCTAAACATGTGAAAAAATTAATTATAGTATAGTACCTTCAACTATACCCCCATTTTTAACTTAGTCATGCAAGTATTAATTATCTTGCACCACCTCCCCTAATAGTACAAGAATGTGAATCAATAGTACACACATGTGAACAAATAGTTATAATCATGTGAATTAATAACAATTAATTGCTCATTTATCCGGTTAAATGCCCGATTGATCAATATAACCTCTAGACATCAATTATTATCGAAATAAATGTCGATTTTCACTAACACTAATAATTCCAACACAATGGAACTATCAATTTCATCTTTAATCAACACGAAATTATGCATCATTAATATTATAATTCACAATATTTAACAACTGTGTCGTTCCGAGGAAAGAGGGGCTTTCCGATAAGGATTTCTCCTTATTGGTAGCCAGCAATTAGGTGACCAAACCTCTGCTTGACAAAACTTCTAGACATTGTCAATATTGCAAATAATAATATGAATAACTTTTCCGTCTCAATTATTGATTTAATAATATAACATATTATACAGATGATACTGTGACAATAATTGAATCAATAATATGAGAGATATGATGCAACAATTACTGTAGCAATAATTGATATAACTGAGTGACTTCTTACGTAAGTATTAATAATCAATACCGTGTGCTACTATACAACCACGTATATTACTTTACTTTTACTACCGGGTGTTTTAACGGTAACACTTTCGCCGTTATTTTTATAAAAAGATAAATCTGTCATTTTCTAACTACGACAATACTTCCGTTGTGGGGTCCACCAATGATTGTGCCGTTGTACAAATATTCCCTGTTAAAATGAATATTCCCCGACCAATCGAATATTATATAACCACTTACTTACTTTGAAAAATTTATAAATATTACCCACAACTATAACATTATATCAAATCCACACCATAATATTCAAAAATAATATTTCAAGAAATTTAAATCTTTATTCATAAAATCTGGGGTCTCACACATAGGCTATGACTTTTCCATGTTGCATGAGAACACATCCTAACCCTTTGCCTGAAGCATCGCTATAGATAACAAATCCATCCGAACCAGATGATATTGTCAAAACAAGTGCCGAAATAAGTCTCCTCTTAAGCTCTTGAAAACTCTTCTTGCATTCCTCGCTCCATACGAATTTTGTATCTTTCCGAGTTAGTTGAGTTAACAGAGTAGTGATTTGAGAAAATCCTTCCACGAATCTCTGATAATAACCAACTAAGCCTAGAAAGCTACGTACTTTGGTCTCCAACTTTGGTTGCCCCCAACTTTGTATTGCTTCAATCTTCACCGGGTCAACAGATACTCCATGTTTTTGACACCACGTGCCCAAGGAATGCTACTTCCTCAAGCCAGAACTCGCATTTCTTCAACTTGGCATATAGCTTTTTTTCACGAAGCCTTTGGAGTACCAGCTTCAAATGGTGCTCATGATCTTCATGACTTTTGGAATATATGAGGATGTCATCAATAAAGATAACAACGAACTAATCCAAATATTCTTTGAATACTCGGTTCATCATATCCATGAAAGCCGCAGGAGCATTAGTCAATCCAAAAGATATGACTAAGAATTCATAATGCCCGTACCGATTTCTAAAGGCAGTCTTCAGAATATTTCTAATCTACAATTGATGATATCCAGAACGAAGATCGATCTTTGAAAAGAATTGTGCTCCTTGCAACTGGTCAAACAGGTCATCAATGGGCTTTGTACCAGGTTCAAGGTCAATAAAGAATTCAACTTCACGTTCTGGGGGTAGACCGGGAAGTTCTTCAGGAAATACATCAGGAAATTCACTAACAACAGAAATATTATTCAAATCTGACATGTCTTTATTCAAATCCATAACATGGGCTAAGAAAGCTTGAAATCCATTTTTCAATAAACGAATGACTTTATGGCTTGATATGACAGTGATTGATTTTAGTGGTTTAGTTGCTTGAATTCGCATAACAGGTTGGTTAGGAATATGAAAACTAACAACCTTACGAAAATAATAAATTTTGGCATGATGAGTAGTTAACCAATCAGTCCCTAAAATCACGTCAAATGCAAGTATCTTTAAAGAGATAAGGTCAACAGGTAATGTGATGGTGCCAACTTGGATCAAACAAGATTTATAAACAATTGATGTAATGAAAGTTTCTCCTAACGGAGTCTCAACAGATAAATCAAAGTCTAATTTCTCCGGAGTCAAGTTTAAACGTTGAGCACAAGCAGGAGAGATAAATGAATGGGTAGAACCGGTATCAAGTAAGGTATAAACTTCACAATAATTTATGATTAGCTTACCCGTGATCACGTCGTTTGGGTTCCTCGCATTTTGACCAGTCATGACAAATGCTCTTCCAGGAACCGCTGACTTTGACTTTTATGGGACAACCTTTTGAGTCACCATCCCCGCTGGACTTGGTTTTGCTATAGTACAATCTCGAGCGATATGTCCTTCCTTTCCACAATTATAACACACCTTGAACTGTTGTGGATAATTTGGGCTGATGTGTCCCTCTTTTCCACATTTATAGCATACGACCGGTGGTCGTTCTCCTCCTTTAGAAACAGTTGATGCTAGTGCTGACGTCTTCACATTGTCATTATTGAATCTCCTCTTTTTGAAACTTTCACTTGACTCGCCTCTCATATTATCATGACCACGATTACCACCAGAGTTGTTATCGCTTTTGTCTAAATTTTTCCCTCCCCGCTGGTTATCATTGTTCGACGATCCGCCACACCAGATGACCCTGGTTGTGGTCCCTCGGTTGAACATACTCATTATCTCGCTCTAATAATTGAGCCCTGTTGACAACATCTGAATATAGAGAAAATTTGTAAGAAATGAGATATTGACGTATGTCAGGTTTCAAACCTCTCAGAAAAATCTGTGTCATACGTTCCTCATTCTCCACCAAATGAGGTGCAAACCTAGATAACTCCGCGAATTTCGTGTCGTACTGGGACACAGTCATGTTGTTCTGTTCCTGTCTAATAAACTCCACCTCCTTCATATGACGAATACTTTCAGGAAAGTACTTGTCATTGAATAGTTTCTAAAATGTCTCCTAGACATCTTTGAAAGTGTACCGGATGGGTACGCTCACGTGATTCCCACCAAAGATTCTACCTCACCACTTAAACATAAAAGTGGCAAATGGAACCTTCTGTTCCTCCGTGCATCCCAAGACATTGAATATCTTGGTAATTTGCTTGACCCACGTTTCTGCCTTAATCGGATTCGGCTTTCCCCATAATTCTGGTGGTCTCAACTCTTTGAACAGCTTGGCTGTGACCAGCTGTGCGTTGCCATTGTTTCTACCTATTTTTTGAACAGAAGTCTCCCTCGTCTGGTTTTGCATGAACCAAAAAAAGCTTCTAAACATCTCATCGTTCATCGTCTGCTCAATGGTGTTGTTTACAGGAGGAACATTGCCGGCCTGTTGCACGTTCTCCTCGTTGGTGATTAATGGTGTCTCCACGATCTCATTTACTCCATCGTTAATATTTTCTGCTGCCATTCTTAGATACTGTCACAAAACAAGGGTTAATTAAAGAAATTGACATGCAAAATAATAACCCTATACTCTGACGAACCAACAAATAAGCTTAGGTAGGACATACTAGCGAAGGATTTACTCATCTCTCCCCTCCTAGTTCTATTCCCCGATCTCCACTAGAGACCATATCCCTAAGCTCTGATACCAACTGTGACGCCCCCAAAATAGGTATACATCACCTATTTTGAGTCACCAAATACATGGTACAGAAACAACTACAACTTTAATAGTACAATTGTCGTGCAAAATACGACAACACATAAACTGTGAGTTTAAATACAAATATTGTCTTCTAGACAATATCCACACTCAAATATGTCCTCATTATAATTATTGATATATTATTTTATAAAAATAGTGAGGACTACTAAAACAAATTTCTAGAACCATCATTCCATACCCTGACTAGTACTCGCTATATTCTCGCCTCCTGAGAAGAAAAATGGAACAAAAAGGAAAATGGTGAGCTCAACTAGCCTAGTAAAGAACATTATGACTAATATAATATAAAATAAATTATCGTTAGTCCTCAACAGGGAAAAATCTGATATAATATAATAGACAACAAGTTTCAGATAAATATTCGCAGCGAAAATAACAATTCATTAGAAGAGTTAAGTATAGAATGAAATCTACTAACATCTATGAATTTAAAAGTCCATCATTATATTTTTTCCCTGTAACATAAATCAATATTCATTTTAAATCAAATATTTATCTTTGCACTACATGCCAAAGATATTCAATTCTCTATAACTTTGTATGTTTAAGTTTTTCCAAATTCCAAGCAGAAATTGACCGAAATTCACAAACGGACGATTTTACGCTCTATAATCTAATTTCAGTCACAAAATGGGGCCCACCAACACACAAAACATGTGTTAAATATTTTTTGTAACAAAAATACTCTCCCCCCTCATTTATTCTTTTATCACACATTCATTGTAAAAAATATCACCATTATTATATTATTATAATATAATAATATATTTAAATGAATTATTTTATCAGAAAAGATAAAATATCAATTTTCAACAATTGTCACTTTTCTAAAAATTCCTCCATTTATATCCACATAAATAAATATTTTCCTTATTATATAAATCAATAATTAATTATTCACAAATAATATTACAGAATCATAATACTGATAACCAAGCTGTTCCCAAGAAAGAGAGGGCTTTCCAATAAGGATTTCTCCTTACTGGCGCGCAATTAGGTGACCAAACCTCTCCTTAGACAGAACTTTCTACACATTTCCAATAATGTTATCTAGTAATATTATTAAAATAATATGAACTATTGATCTGATAATGGAAAATACTGTGTAGTGACAATGATTGAAACAACAATAATATAAAATATCAACGTAGCAATTATTGAATCAATAAATAAAATATTGAACAGTAATTACTATAACAATTATTGAATAGTGTCTTCTTACGTAAGAATCAACAATTGGTTCAATACGATTGTTGTCTTCTTTGACAAAGAACGCCAGTATTCGTGTTTTTAACCACCGGGTATTCCAACAGTGTTAACGGTAACAATTACGCCATTATTTATAAAAAAAACTTATACAGTAAAACCCCTATTTAAGAATACTCTATATAAGAATAACCTCTACAATATTAGACAAAAATTTGGTCCGAATTTGGGCCAGTTATAAATAGGAATAACCTCTAAATTATAATATGTTATATTCTTTTTAAGTCCCGTATTAAGAAACTATACCTCTATATAGTAATAATAATATATATATATATATATATATATATATATATATATATATATATATATATATGAGAGAGAGAGAGAGAGACAATATTAATTTTAAAAGACTATATTTTCCTATAAAAGACTACATTTCCTATAAAGGACTATATTTTCCTATAAAAGACTAAATTTCCTATAAAAGACTACATTTTCCTAGTTTAAAAATCTAAATAATTTATATTTTCTTTATTTTTGTTATAAAATCTATATTTTTGTTAAAGTGGATATTTTTGGGTGATAAGAAAATATTTTGTACCAATACCTCTATTTAGTAATAATCTCTCAATTAGCATACAAATAGTTTGGTCCTAAGTCTATTCCTAAATAGAGGTTTTACTGTACTTGTCATTTTTTTTCATCCAATCGCTTTCCGTTATGGGGCCCACACAAGGCTACGTCGTCGTACGAATATTCCCCGACAGTAAGAATATTCCACGACCAAACGAATATTCCCTAACAATAATAAATATTTTATAACCACTTGCTTATTTAAGATATTTGTGCATTTTACCCATAACTAACCACATTAATCAAATCAAGCCTTACTATTTCAAAATAATAAATAGAGGAAATTCAATTTCATTTATAATAAGTTGGGGTTTTACAACCTCCTCTCCTTATGAAATTTCGTCCTCGAAAATGACGTACGTACCTGGTGTTTCAAAAAGGTGAGGATACCTCGCTTTCATTTCCGTTTCTAACTCCCAGGTCATTTCCTCAATAACATGGTTCCTCCACAAAACTTTGACTTGTGGTATGACCTTTGTGCGTAGGACATGCTCCTTCCTATCCAAGATCTTGACAGGTACCTCCTCGTACGTTAAGTCTTCAGCTATCTCGTCTGGTTCTAACTCAATAATGTGGTTCGGGTCTTTCATATATTTACAAAACATAGATATGTGAAAAATATTATGAACACGAGACATGCTTGGAGGTAATGCGAGCCTATAGGCCACATTTCCTACTCAGTCAAAAATCTGAAATGGACCAATAAATCATGGATTGAGCTTTACACTTTTCCCGAATCTTGTAACTCCATTCCACGGAGCAACACGCAATAATACATAATCCCCAATACTAAATTCCACGTCCTTTCGATGAAGATCCGCATAACTCTTTTGTCGATCTTGTGCCATTTGTATACGTTGTTGAATCATTTGGATCTTTTCTGTAGTAATATGTACCAACTCTGGTCCCAACAATGTTGCTTCACCCACCTCATCCCAACATACTGGAGAGCAACACTTTCGTCCATATAATGCTTCGAATGGAGCCACACCAATACTTGTCTGGTAACTGTTGTTGTAGAAGAATTCCACCAATGGTAAATACTTATCCTAACTCCCTTTGAAGTCTAGGACACAGAGTCTTAATAGATCTTTAAGAGTTTGAATAGTCCTCTCTGATTGTCCGTCCGTTTGAGGATGGTATGCCGAATCAATCAGAATCTCGTGCCCATAGCTTTCTCGCAAGCTAACCCAAAATTGTGAAGTGAATCTTGGGTCACGATTCGAAACTATGGATACTGGCATGCCATGCAATCTCACAATCTCATTTACTTACATACGAGCTAGACGTTCAAGGGAATAAGTCTCCCGTATCGGCAAGAAATGATTAGACTTGGTTAATCTATCAACAATAACCCAAATTGCATCTATGCCTTGAGAAACCGTGGGAAGACCTGTAAAGAAATCTATGGTAATGTGTTACCACTTCCATTTTGGAATCTCAAGTGGTTGCAATGGACCCTTAGGCACTTGATGCTCCGCCTTTACACGTTGACAAGTTAAACACCTCGAGATAAACTTTATGATCTCTCTCTTCATATTGTTCCACCAAAATGTATGTCGAAGATCACGATACATTTTGGTACTTCTAGGAGGGATTGCAAATGGTGTATCGTGTGCCTCCATTATGATCTTGTATTTCAAATTAGAGTCGTTAGAAACACAAAGACTGGAGTTGACTCGAAGTATTCCTTCTTCATCGATTCTTGCTTCAAGGATAACACCTTCTTGTACTCTCTTCTTTATACGCATTAGCTCCGGGTCTGTGGCTTGAGCAACTTTAACTTTATCGATTAAAGTTGGTTCTATGCGTATACTGGACATCATCGTATGGGTCCCCGGAGTCTTGAATTCTAACTTCATCTTTTGTAAATCACACAAAATGGGCCTTTGTGTTGACAACATCGCACTCGTTCCCTCATATGATCTTCTACTCAATGCGTCAGCTACCACATTCGCTTTTCCAAGATGGTATTGAATGGTGTGGTTGTAATCTTTTAACAACTCAAGCCAATGTCATTACCGCATGTTGAGTTCCTTTTGGGTGAAGAAATATTTGAGGCTTTTATGGTCTGAATATATCTCCACTTTCTCCCCATATAAATAGTGCCTCCAGATCTTTAGCACGAAAACGACTGCTGCCAACTCTAGATCACGAGTAGGATAATACCTCTTATATTCTTTAATTTGTCATGAGGCATAGGCTATGACTTTCCCATGTTGCATGAGAACACATCCTAACCCTTTGCCTGAAGCATCGCTGTAGATAACAAATTCATCCGAACCAGGTGGTATTGTCAAAATAGGTGCCAAAATAAGTCTCCTCTTAAGCCCTTGAAAACACTTCTCGCATTCCTCGCTCCATATGAATTTTATATCTTTTTGAGTCAGTTGAGTTAACGGAGTAGCGATTCGAGAAAATCCTTCCATGAATCTCCGATAATAACCAGCTAAGCCCAAAAAGCTACGTACTTCGGTCACCGACTTCGGTTGCTCACAACTTTGTATTGGTTCAATCTTCATTGGGTCAACAGATACTCTATGTTTTGACACCACGTGCCCAAGGAATGCTACTTCCTCAAGCCAAAACTCGAATTTCTTCAACTTGGCATATAGCTTGTTTTCACGAAGCCTTTAGAGTACCAGCTTCAAATGGTGCTCATGATCTTCACGACTTTTGGAATATATGAGGATGTCATCAATAAAGAAAACAACGAACTGATCCAAATATTCCTTGAATACTCGGTTCATTATATCCATAAAAGCCGCAGGAGCATTAGTTAAACCAAAAGATATGACTAAGAATTTATAATGCCTGTACCGAGTTCTAAAGGCAGTCTTCAGAATATCCTCAATTCTAATCTTCAATTGATGATATTTAGAACGAAGATCGATCTTTGAAAAGAATTATGCTACTTGCAACTGGTCAAACAGGTCATCAATGCGAGGTAGCGGATACCTATTCTTGATGGTGACATGGTTTAATTCTTAATATTCAATACAAAGTCGCATACTCCCATCTTTCATTTTGACAAATAAAATAGGAGCACCCCAAAGAGATGTACTAGGACGAATGAAACCGATGTCCAACAACTCCTGTAGTTGGACCTTTAACTCCTGAAGTTCAATAGGATCCATTCGATATGGGTTTTTAGAAATGGACTTTGTACCAGGTTTAAGGTCAATAAAGAATTCAACTTCACGTTCTGGGGGTAGACTGGAAAGTTCTTCTGGAAATACATTAGGAAATTCACTAACAACAGAAATATTATTCAAATCTGACGTGTCTTTATTCAAATCCATAACATGGGCTAAGAAAGCTTGACATCCATTTTTCAATAAACGAATAACTTTATGGCTTGATATGACAGTGATTGATTTTAGTGGTTTATTTGCTTGAATTCGCATAACTGGTTGGTTAGGAATATGAAAACTAACAACCTTACGAAAATAATCAATTTTGGCATGATGAGTAGTTAACCAATCAATCCCTAAAATCACGTCAAATGCAAGTATCTTTAAAAAGATAAGGTCAACAGGTAATGTGATGGTGCCAACTTGGATCAAACAAGATTTATAAACAGTAAATGTAATGAAAGTTTCTCCTAACGGAGTCTCAACAGATAAATCAAAGTCTAATTTCTCCGGAGTCAAGTTTAAACGTTGAGCACAAGCATGAGAGATAAATGAATGGGTAGAACTGGTATCTAGTAAGGTATAAACTTCGCAATAATTTATGATTAGCTTACCCGTGATCACCTCATTTGGGTTCCTCGCATTTTGACCAGTCACGACAAATGCTCTTCCAGGAACCGTTGACTTTGACTTTTCTGGGACAGCCTTTTGAGTCACCATCCCCGCTGGACTTGGTTTTGCTACAGTACAATCTCAAGCGATATGTCATTCCTTTCCACAATTATAATATACCTTGCACTATTGTGGACAATTTGGGCTGATATGTCCCACTTTAGCACATTTATAGCATATGACCGGTGGTCATTCTCCTCCCTTAGAAATAGTTGATGCTGGTGCTGACATCTTCACATTGTCATTGTTGAATCTCCTCTTTTTGAAACTTCCACTTGACTCCCCTCTCATATTATCATGACCACGATTACCACCAGAGTGGTTACCGCTTTTGTCTGAATTTTTCCCTCCCCTCTGGTTATCATTGCTCCGATGACTGCTGTCACCAGTATGACCCTGGTTGTGGTCCCTCGGTTGAACGTACTCATTATCTCGCTCTAATAATTGAGCCCTGTTGACAATATCTGAATATAGAGAAATTTGTGAGAAATGAGATATTGACGTATATCGGGTTTCAAACCTCTCAAAAACATCCGCGTCATACGTTCCTCATTCTCCACCAAATGAGGTGCAAACCTAGATAACTCCGCAAACTTCGCCTCGTACTGGGACACAGTCGTGTTATTCTATTCCAGTCTAACAAACTCCACCTCCTTCATATGACGAATACTTTCAGGAAAGTACTTGTCATTGAACAGTTTCTGAAATGTCTCCCAAGACATGCTCAGTGCGGCTGGATGGGTACACTTCACAGATTTTCACCAGTAATCTATCTCACTACGGAACATAAAAGTGGCAAATGGAACCTTCTATTCCTCCGTGCATCCCAAGACATTGAATATCTTGGTAATTTGCTTGACCCACGTTTTTGCCTTAATCGGATCCGGTTTTCCCCATAATTCTGGTGGTCCCAACTCTTTGAACTGTTTGGCTGTGACTAGCTGTGCGTTGCCATTGTTTCTACATGTATTTTGAACAGGAGTCTCCCTCGTCTAGTTTTGCATGAACCGAAAAAAGCTTCTAAACATCTCATCGTTCATTACTTGCTCAGTGGTGTTTTTTACAGGAGGAACATTGTCAGCCTGTTGCACGTTCCCCTTGTTGGTGATTAATGGTGTCTCCACGGTCTCATTTACTCTATCGTTAATATTCAGCTGCCATTCTTAAATACTGCCACAAAACAAGGGTTAATTAAAGAAATTGACATGCAAAATAATAACCCTATACTCTGACCAACCAACAAATAAGCTTAAGTAGGACATACTAGCGAAGGATTTACTCGTCTCTCCCCTCCTAGTTCTATTCCCCGATCTCCGCCAGAGACCATATCCTAAGCTCGATATTAATTGTGGACGCCCCAAAATAGGTATACATCACCCATTTTGAGTCGCCAAATACATGGTACAGAAACAACTACAACTTTATTAATACAATTGTCGTGCAAAATACGATAACACATAAACTGTGAGTTTAAATAAAAATGTTATCTTCTAGACAATATCCACACTCAAATAAGTACTCATTACAATTATTGATACATTATTTTATAAAAATAGTGAGGACTACTAACATAACTTTCTAGAACCATCATTCCATAACCCGACTAGTACTCACTACATTCTCGCCTCCTGAGAAGAAAAATAGAACAAAAAGGAAAAGGGTGAGCTCAACTAGCCCAGTAAAGAACATTATGACTAATATAATATAGAACAAATTATCGTTAGTCCTCAACAGGAAAAAATCTGATATAATATAATAGACAACAAGTTTCAGATCAATATTCGCAGCAAAAATAATAATTCATTAGAAGAGTTAAGTAGATAATGAAATTTACTAACATATATGAATTTAAAAGTCCATCATCAATATTTTATCCCTGTAACATAAATCAATATTCATTTTGAATCAAATATTCATCTTTGCACTACAGGCCAAAAATATTCATTAGTTGGTCATGTTCATCTCAATACCAGTTCATCTTTGCACTACGGGCCAAAGATATTTATCAGAAAATCATTCATCTTTGCACTACAGGCCAAAGATATTCAGTTATATCATCATTTAGGACTGAGGATGATGAAAAATATTTTAAAGAAAACGAATCCAGTGAGACAAAAGAACAAATATTAGGGATTCACACTTTAGACAATCCAAGTTCAAAAATACTTCATAATAAACCGTAGTGGAGTAAAATTCAAGAATGAAGATCAAAACATGGATACAATCAAAAATAGTACCCATAATAGACATCTTGGACAAAGAATGAAAATTTAATTTTTCTGTGAATAGTGTCATATTCGTGAATAGTGCCGTATACGTGAATAGTAACCTCGACACAAAAAGACAAGAATTTTACAAGAAAAATCTTACCAATATTCTGGCATAATGATATTGAAAGAAATAATATCATTTATAAAAAAAAATAACATCCCTTATCTCAAAAAGACAAGACTTCCGATTTGGAATATCTTGGATATAATCTTTGAAAGAACTTGCACCGTATAGCAACACTCAAAGTATCAAAATACTCACAAGAATATGCTCGATAATATAGAGAGAGAAAACTTCAGTTTCTGGTGTGATTTTTAATTCTAACCTAAGCATCCTATTTATAGGAAATTGCTTGGAACACCAAAGAAGATAATTTAATAAAATATTTATATAAATTTCCTACGCCAACTTTTTTTTTGTCAAAACATCAGCCACACAAGTGGCCCACCTCACAAAAATTACAAAAAATGTTTTTCTTATTAAAATCATTTAAAACTCCAAAAATCAATTATTCCGGAACTTCAATAATTCATAATAAATAGCCCTTTTATCAAAAAAATTTGAAACTTATGTCCATTCCATAGAAAATTCAATTCTCTACAACTTTGTAAGTTTAAGTTTTTCCAAATTCCAAGCAAAAATTGACTGAAATCCACATACGGACGATTTTACGGGCTATAATCCAATTTCAGTCACAAAATGGGGCCCACCAACACACAAAACATGTGTTAAACATTTTTTGTAACAAAAATACTCTTCCTCCTCATTTATTCATATATCACACATTCAATGTAAAAAATATCACCATTATTATAATATAATAATATATTTAAATAAATTATTTTATCAGAAAAAATAAAATATCAATTTTCAACAATTGTCACTTTTCTAAAAATTCCTCCATTTATATGCACATAAATAAATATTTTCCTTATCATATAAATCAATAATTAATTATTCACAAATAATATTATGTAATCACAATCATCGATAAACCGTGTCATTTCCATGAAAGAGGAGGCTTTCCAATAAGGATTTCTCCTTACTGGAGCGCAATTAGGTTACCAAACCTCTCTTTAGACAGAACTTTCTAGATATTTCTAATAATGTTATCTAGTAATATTATTAAAATAATATGAACTATTGACCTGATAATGGAAAATACTGTGTAGTCACAATTATTG
This sequence comes from Panax quinquefolius, assembly GCA_020205615.1. Classification (NCBI taxonomy): domain Eukaryota; kingdom Viridiplantae; phylum Streptophyta; class Magnoliopsida; order Apiales; family Araliaceae; genus Panax; species Panax quinquefolius. The sequence continues at coordinate 98,282,892 of CM035158.1, read as the reverse complement.
AAACAACAATAATATAAAATATCAACATAGCAATTATTGAATCAATAAATAAAATATTGAACAGTAATTACTGTAACAATTATTGAGTAGTGCCTTCTTACGTAAGAATCAATAATTGGTGCAATACTGCAGTACATCTTCTTGCAACAAACACGTATACAGTGTTTTAACCACCGGGTATTCCAATAGTGTTAACGGTAACAACTACGCCATTATTTATAAAAAAAACTTATACTTGTCATTTTCTTCATCCAATCGCTTTCTGTTATGGGGCCCACACAAGTCGCTACCATCGCATTTAATATTTCCGACAAGAAGAATATTCAACGATCAAATGAATATTCCCCGACAACAATGAATATTTTATAACCACTTGCTTATTTAAGATATTTGCACATTTTATCCATAACTAACCACATTAATCAAATCAACCCTTACTATTTCAAAATAATAAATAGAGGAAATTCAATTTTATTTATAATAAGTTGGGGTCTTACACAAATGATAGATTCCACGGCACGCTTGCATGAGGTGGTCGTCGCCCCGATCGTTTCTAGCAAAGTTATAGGATGGATTGCTTGCAACACCTTAACTCCTCGTCTATATTGAGACGGTAATCTTAGTACAATTGCTCACATTTGGAATTATGTGTTAAATAGACACCAACGACACCTTGACCCCTCGCTTATATTGAAGCGATAATCTTGGTGCAATCAATAATTGATGCGGTAGAAGAAGCCACACACAGCTCTGAATTATTGTATGATAAGTCAAATTGAATCTCAAAGAAATAACTAAGAAAATACGTAGGAATTATTCAAAGAACTCAAAAGTAGAGAATAATCTCACAAGTAGAATAAATCTAAATATTATTGAATGTTGTATGAATTATATTCATATGACTTATTTATACTAATAATAAAACCCTAGAATCCCATAAAGAATCAAAAATTTGTTTTTGGGAATAAATTCCTATCTAAAAGAAACCTAATAACATTAGAAATATTAAGGATATAAAAGTTCCCTAAAATACATGAAAGAAATCTAATCAAATAAGGAAAATCTTGTCAAAAATTCGTAGCCTCAAAAAACGTACCCAAAATTTTGGCACTATGGCGCGGGGCGCGCTAGTCTTTGGCATGGGTCACACTACTCATACATAAAAGTGTCTAATGGCCTACCACGGGCCACACCTATGTTGGCTTATAGGTTGTACGGGGCACACTGCATGGCTAGAGTTTCTGGTGGCTTGGCACGGGGTGCGTTGCTTCCCATACAATCTTTCCGTAGGCCGCGTCAGTCAGTCAGAAGTAACTCTTAGTATGGAACAAACTGTTGTATTAAATTCAAAAGTTTCAACTCCAGTTCCAAAGTCTTTAAACTTCTTCCCTCCTCACTCCAAGCTCCCTTAATAATCCCGTTAAGTCCTTCCTTAAAGCGCTTAGCTCGACTTCTCATCATGGGTCCAACTAGAACTTGTACCGAATCCGATCCATGAGCTCCATTTAAATTCCAACTAGGCATGTCCTCATCACCCATGCATTGGTGATACATCACTGGTTTGTAGTTTGTCGGTGATCGGGTGCCTTTAGAGGCTAATATCACTGCCACCACTGTTCACGCCATTCTCGGTTTTACTCCTCAGGAGTGGGACTTCAAGACCTCAAATATCCGGCCAGGCTCTTTAACTGTGGATGCAACTCGAGGTACTTTATAAGAGCCTTTTCCTGAGGACTTTGTGGAGAGAGATCGCATCTTGCAGCATTTGTTTTTGACCATCATGAGGGGTTGTTTCATTACGAATAATTACTCCACTGTCCCTTTTAGTTTGGTCAGGGTTGTTCAGGATGTAGATCGCATTAGAGACTACGACTGGGGGGTCTTTTACATTTGTGATATACCTTTATGGGATGAGACTACACTCTAAGGGAGTGACCGATGCTTGGCTCCGCTTCTACCCATTTCTTCTGGTGAGTCATCTTGATTGATTTATGATTCTATGAATCTTGATTTGCTTTCCCATGACTAATAACGGGTTCTTTGGATTGACAGTTCTAGGCTTTTGAGAGACTTCGTTGCATCCGACCTCTCACTATTCTGGGCTTGCATACCTACCCTCGGGGTCGTAGATGACATCAGTCCATTTTGTCTAAGGTCTCGATTTCAGTAGATTTCACCCATGCCCGTCTTCAGGTGGAGATACTGTCAGTATCTAATGTAGTGTGGGTTCCCTATATTGCCAAGCACTTGGCTGAGGGTTTTATCTGTCTATTTTTGGTTTTTGGATAATTTTAAGGTTTATGATTGATATAAGGTAAAAGGGTTTGATTTTTTTAGGGTTAGACCACACTATAAATGGCTACCTACGTACTCCCGTGGATGAGGGGAGATCAAGCCTTTCGTAGTTCAGGCTTTGCCTGAACGATTAATTTGACTTGATTTGATTTAATTTTTTTAACCACAGCCATTCAAGTTTGAATGAAAAAGGGTCTCAGACATAATAATGTTTCACGGAATTAGAATTGATTAGTTAGAGAAATTCTTCACCTTCCATCTCTTACAACCTTATGGCTCTGCCTGATAAGATCGTTTTGACAATGAAGGGTCCTTCGCAATTCGGGGCAAATTTGCCTCTGGCTGCATCTTGGCCTGGAATGATCTTCTTTAGTACCAAATCATGCACTTTGAATGTCTGAGGTTGCACTTTCCTGTTATAGGATTGGGACATTCGCTGCTGGTATAGCTAACCATGAAAGATAGTTGCGGCTCTTTTTTCATCTATAAGGGATAGCTGATCATACCAATCTTGTATCCATTGGTCTTCCTCTATCTGGCTATCTAGTATCACTCTTAGTGATTCTATTTCCACTTTGATGGGGAGAATAACCTCTATGCTATATACCAGTGAATACAGTGAAGCTCCAATAGAAGTTCGTGTCGATGTTTGGTAGGTGAGCAGGTTAAAGGAAACAAATCTGGCCATTCCAGGTGGTTTGGTGACATCTTTATCATTATCTTCTTGATATTCTTATTAGCTACTTCTATTGTGCCATTTATCTTCGAACGATAATAACCGAGTTAATGTTTTTGATATTGAACTTACTGCACAGTTCCCTCATCATCTCGTTATTTAGATTTTTGGCATTGTCTGATACTATAACCTCGGGTTGTCCATATCGACAAACGACATTGTTCCTGATGAAACCAACGACGACTTCCTTGGTAACTTTGGGGAAAAAGTTACTTCTACCCACTTGGTAAAGTAATCGATCATGGTAGAGATGAATCTGTGACCGTTATTGGCTTTGGGTTCAACATGCCTGATCACGTCCATTCCTCACATGGAAAACGGCCATGGTGATGTCATGCAGTGTAGTTGATTCAGAGGTGCATGAATGATGTTGGCATGGATTTTACATTGATAGTATCGCTTGACATAATCTTCACAATCAACTTTGAGGGATATCCAGTAATGTCATGTCCTTAATATCTTCTTGACAAGTAGAGTTCCACTCATGTGTGCTACGTACACTCCACGATGCACTTTATTCATAAGTCTTTAGGCCTGATCTTTGTCCAGACACCTCAAAATACCTATACCCGGATCTCTTTTGTAGAGAGCATCCCCACTTAAATAAAAATTCATGGACATCTTCTATATTCATTTTTTTGCAGCTTGGCTCACTCCTTCGGGGGTGGACCTGTCTCGTAAATATTCTTTGATGTTTTGGTGTTTGATTAGTCGAGACTATCTCATCTGATATTTCCCCCATGTTATTTTCGTAAGATGGTGCATTTTGTACTATGAAGGTAATAACGGGCATACCTTTCCTTGCTGATAGGTTCACCAATGAGGTCAGTGTGGCCAATGCATCGACAATGTCGTTCCTATTCTGTGGAATATACATCAAGGCAATGTCTTCAAACTCTTCCGTTATCTTGATAACATGGTGGTGGTATGGCAATAAATGTAACTCTTTGGTACTATAAGCCCTAGTGGATTGTCTGATGACTAGCTACGAATCTACGAATACTGCCAACCGTTTGACTCCCATGGATTGGGCTAATTTAACCCTACCAGGCATCCTTCATATTCTGTCATGTTGTTAGAGTTACAAAACTGCAGCTTAGTTACTACAAGGTATTACTCCCCGGTGAAAGATACAAGAACTGCCCCTGCACCAGCTCCTCCTGCATTGGTAGCGCCGTCAAAGTACAATTTCCAGAATTGACCCATATCTTCTTTATTGGTTTGCAGAACCACCATTACCTCCTCATCAGGGAAGTATGTTTCAAGAGGCTCATAACCTCCTATCGGTGCTACCGATAGATGGTCTGCGATTCTCTGTCTCTTAACAGACTTTTGGGTCACATAGACAATGTCGAACTATTGAAGAATTAGCTGCCACTTGGATAATCGACAGTTTAACATCGTTTTGCTAAAAATATACTTCAAAGGATCCATGCGGGATATTAGATGAGTGGTATGGTTATGTAGGTAATGTTGAAACCTCACGGCGGCCCAAGCTAATGTATAACAGGTCCTTTCTATCAGTGTGTATTTTTGCTCTTCACTACTGAAATGTTTACTAAGGTAATATATAGCCCTTTCTTTGCCCATGTCATTCTTCTTCCCCAGCAAACAACCCATGGCGTTGAAATTGATTGATATGTACATGAACAACGGGACTCCCTCCCTCGGGGGTACCAGTATGGGTGCTTCAATCAACCTCTTCTGGATGATGTGAAAAGTCTTCTGACAGTCTTTGTTCCACTTCCTAGAGGAGTTCTTTCTCAACAACTTGAAAATAGGTTCACATGTGGCTATTAGTTGCGAGATGAATCTACTGATAAAGTTTGTCCTCCCTAGAAAACCTCAGATTTCCCTCTTGATTCTTTGCTTGGGCATCTCAATGATGGATTTATCTTGGCTAGATCCAACTTTATGCCTTGATTGCTTGCACAAAATCCCAGGAGTTTTCCAGATTTCACGCCAAAAGCATACTTGGTTGGGTTCAGTTTCAAGTTATATTTGGGGAGCCGCTCAAATAACTTCCTGAGATTAGTGCAATGATCATCTGCCTCTTTGGACTTTATGATGATATCATCCACATACACTTCGATCTCTTTATGCATCATATCATGGAATAAGGACATCATAGCCCTCTGATGTGTAGCACCGGCATTGGTGAGGCCAATCTCATATAGCAGAAAGTTCCCCAAGGGGTGATTAAGACGGTCTTTTCCCTGTCTTCTTCAGCAACCACGATCTGGTGGTAACCGAAAAAACAATCGGCAAAGGAGTACATCTCATACTGTGCCGTATTGTCTATCAATACATGGATGAATAGCACTTGGAAGTCATCTTTAAGGCTGACTTTATTGAGATCACAATAATCTACACAGACTTGCACCTTTCCCCCAGGCTTCGGCATTAGGATCACATTAGATAACCACTCAGGGTAAGTTGATACCATAATGACACCTCCTTTAAATTATTGATAATTTCTTCTTTAACATTCATGCTCTATTCTGGTTTCAACCGTCTTAACTTCTGCTTTACTGGTTTGAACCCTTCTTTAACTTGTAACTGATGGACGACAATATCTGTGGATAAACCGATCATGTCTTCATGAGACCAAGTAAAAACATCCTTAAACTGGGTTAAGAGGTTAATTAAGTCTTTTTCTTGGTTGGAGGGTAGGTTGGTTCCAATCTGTAACTCTTTAGGAAGGTCAGAGGTTCCAAGGTTTATATTGATGGTTTGCTCAAGGTTGGGTTTGGGTTTGTCGTCGACCCATCCTTTAATTTCCTTAGGCACCTCATCATCATCTACCTCTTCTTGCTCGACCCCCATTAAGTCAAAGTCCAATTCTATATCAAAATCATAGTCACTACTCGAATTTGACAAGTCAGGGATAGGGCTAGAAATACTCAAATTTGGAAACCTGAGAAGAAAACTTGATTACTTAATATATATAAAATAATTGTCAATTACAAAAGGTTTCAGTAGTTAATATAACAAAAGGCAATAATAAGTTGCAGATAAGATAAATCATACTGAAATGTAAAGGCTAGGCTTCCTGTTAGTAAATCATTTTCTGTTTTTTACCCTTTTTGGATGATCTGAGGCATAATCGTCCAATTACTGGTAGTCAGATCTTTAGGGATAGCTGAGATAGAGGTATTTCTGAGGTCACTTAGGATGACCATGACTGGCTCAGAACTAGACCCGGAATCCTCCTTTGGGATATTCACACTTTTCCAGTTGATGATTGGAAGGATAGGCTGATCATCTGATGGATCAGCCTTAAGGGGTTTCTTAGTAGCATCCTTGGCGAGAGAAAAGCTGTTCAAAAATTGGAACTGAATCTCTTCCAGAAACTTTTGGTTCTTGGCTTTCCCAGCCTCATTATTATTAGATTCTCCCTTATGGGCTTCCATATCTATACTCTTATTGGCCTGGGGTATTAAGAGGTTTGAGATATAGGAAGGGATCTTCTTCAATGGTTCCTTGAATCCCGCTTCATTGAGGCTTGGCCCGAGGGGAACCATTAGGTGGATAAACATGTGCTTATGGGGATTATGGTGTCTGGAACCACCGAGGTAGCCCAGTCTAGCCCTGCCTAACTCGGTTGGTATATATATTGGATATCTGATTCTTTGGCCATTTTGGCCTAGCCCTTGACCTAGTCGATGTCCTCGGGAAAGCATCTCTTGGCCAACTACCATCACTTCGGGGGATATCCGGGGTTACAATGCTAGTGAACCCATAGAATGGTATTGAGGAGAGCTTACTTCAAAAGCTTGGAAACTAGCGGGTTCAATACCCTCATTCACACTGTTCCTTTGGCTGGTATATCATCATCAGTAAAAGATATCATGTACATAACTAATCAGATGCTGGAACTTCTCAATATCAATGGTTTTAGGCAAGTATGCCTCCTCCAACACTTGGATCAGAATCTGGCGATGATCTTCAAAAGTTAGCACAAGGTCTAGAATATAGATGCCTCTTTCAGCTGCTTTACCGCTCTCGCTTCGTTATGTCCCACTTTGTTAAGGAAATCCACAATCTTCCCTAGCATCACCTTTCCCACGGTTTTAGTTGTTGGCTCCATTATCCGACCTGGGAGACACAATGGATTGTCCTTTGGCAGGATTGCAGTACAATCGCTCTCAAACATTATACCTTCTCCATAATTCCAAGGAACCTTTTTTAGATTGAAAACAGAGATCTACGACCGAGAGGGCAACATAACCAGCATTATCACGGCTAGTTCCAATAGAGTCTTATCTCCCACAATGGACAATCGTCTAATGGCTATAGGTAGGGTGGAATTTCCTTCTATACAAGTGATAACTGCCACCATTTATTCTAAATCTTTCACCTTCTGAGGATATATTATCTCTTTATCAGAGAAAAACTTAGCCTCCCTCATTATTTCCAACTCGCTTGATTCGATCAGATTTTGAATTAGATGAAGCAAAGCCCAACATTCCTCAGTGGTATGTCTTGAAACATTTGAGTGATAAAAGCATGTCATATTAGGGTCTAAATACTTTGATCAAGGGTCCGGGGTGGTGAGAACTCCATGATCTTTCCCTCACTGATCAACATCCGTAGAATTTCTTCCATAGATTTCCCTAGAGAGGTAAATTTTTGCTTGGCTATAAAATCCCGATGAGAATGCAATCTAGCTTCCCTGACTATCTTTTCTTTCCATATGCTCTTATCTTGGAGACGAATATTATCTCTCTTTGGAAAGGGGATAACCTTAGGAGGTGGAATATTGATCTGCCCTCGAAAGGACTTGATCGATCAACTGACGAGTCAACTGAGGTTGGTACACAACTAGCTAGCTTCTCCTAAATTTCTCAGATACTTGAGATTTTCTCGTCCTAATTTACTATTCATGTTGACTCCCTCCGCACCATGCTGAGGTAAAGGGTTGTTATTAACATTAGGTTGCTCTGGCGCTTTTTCCACAATCTCCCCATTATCAATTAGGTTTTGAATCTTATGTTTTAAGGGCCAACAATTTTGAGTGTCATGCCCCGATGATCCGAAATGATATGCACATTTCTTACTGGGATCAAATTGTCTTCCATTAGGGTCAACAGGTGGAGCGAGCTCAGTGATCTTCTTCTGCGCTACTAGCAATGCCAATATATTCTCCAATGAGACTCTGAGGGGAAAGAATATTCTACTTCTTTTGTTTTCCCTGACTTTTGGCGCCGTAGGATTTTGGGTGTTTGCAATTATAGGGTAATTACCTTAATTCTGTATAGGTGGATTACTGCTCTTGCTTGTTGATTGCCCTTGTACGATTAAAAAGACATCTTTCTCCTTCCTTTTAGGTACCCTTTTGGGAGCGTTTAAGTAATTTCCCAATTTTATATGCTCTGCCACTGCCTCCAAGGCTGTAAGGTCCTTAATTTTGCCAAATTTTAATCTCATTTCAGCCATATCCCCTTGTTTAACCATCTCAAAAAAGGATTTGCATATTCCTACTATGACTCTCTCATAATATGGGGCTTCTTGGATGTCAATAAAGGTCATTACCATCTGACCTTCATCCATTGGCGGGCTAACTTGGGCGGCCATACACCTTCACCTCTGTACGTATTCCTTGAACGACTCATTGATCAATTTCTTAACTTTGGTTACTTGGTAGCGATCAGGAGACATTTTGGATTGAAAGCTATACTGGTTGAGAAAAATATGGGCTAGATCCCCCTAATCCTTAACTTTGGAGTTTTCAATCCGGGCGTACCAAGTTCGGGCTTCACCAGTAAGGCTCTTTTGGAACAACTGCATTCCAAGGTTCTCGGTCTTGGCATATGATCCTAGCTCACCTATGTAGACCTTCAAATGGGTGTAGGGATCTCTTAATCCATTACACTTTTTGAACTCTGGGACTTGGAATTTATCGGGGTATCTAGCCTTAGGGAAAATATACAGATCAGAAAAATTCATGCACCCATGGAATCCTGTCCCCTTAATAGATCGGATAACATCCTCCATTTATTTGATTTTCTTCCATATATCTTCAGTTTCTCTGTCTTCTCGGAGGTTTATTACTTCCTTTTGTCAGATTCTTATATGTGGTCTCTTTGGCGAAACTGACATTGATTGGAGATATTAGGGGTAGACATCTGTGTATCACTGTCCTTTCCCGATACTTGTATCTCCCCTTGCACAGAGGGTTCAGTTGGAGTTTTCAGTTTGGACTCCTGAGTGACACACACTGTTCTTTTAACAGTACGGTCATCTCAGCTATCTACTTCATAAACTCTTCAAACTCAATTTGAGATATAGGCATAGGTTCTAATGAACTATTTTATGCCATTTTGACTGGGAGTAATCCTGCCTTCTTGGCTTGGAATCGAGTTCTAGGACCAATCTACACACAAATCGGTATCTAGTTTAGTCTTGATATTAGTAGATGATATGGATGTATAATATGTTATTCATCAGTTTAGGGTTTTGTTTTTTTAATCTTTTCCTGCAAAACAAGGGGTCAGTTGACTTGATGACAGGATAAGAATGATATACAAATGACAGTTTTAAGATGGATGACATTTGTATATTCAGGAATTTAACAGGGCATGAAGAAACATCCTGCGCGTTTGGTCTATCAGAGGCTGACCTATCTTAGGTTACTTTCACGGGCTTTTTAAAATTGGTTCCTAGATCTTTACAATTTTCTTGATGAAAACATTCATTTTTCAATTGGAGCAGATTGAGTGGTGCCTTTCCTGAGCCTCACAATGAAAACATCCATATGAGTCTAGTAATAAACAACGGACGAGCTTTTCTCTGGATTGAGGGACCACATAACATACATTCATCGTCCTCTTCGGATGCAATATGATGACATTATGCGAGGTACTAATATATTGTGTAAGACACTAATATAAAGCACTTAAATATTTAAGACATTCATCACACACAAAGACCATTCACACAAGAATGCATATGCGGAATGGAAATCAAAAAGATTTGAAAGTGGCTTATGCCCTCTGTAATCCCCAGCGGAGTCGCCACCTATCGACGCTTGGAAAGAAAAATATATATCCTTCAGATTGTTTTTTTCCTTATCTTATGTCTTTTCTTTGTTCTTTCCCTTTCTATTTTGTTTTGTCGGTTGATTTGATTAAAGGGTGAGGTTTTAGGAAAAGATTGAAATTTAGTCGACTTATTTTACCAATATTTAATTTTTATGATTGGGCCGAATGAGATAGAGTTACTAGTTGATATGGTTTAAATGAACACATGGTTTTAATGGTACTCACACCGCAAAACGGTAACTACAAAGTATATTTACAATCATGAAGAAGGTAAACTACTTCTACACGTACGTTAGGTGATCAACCTATCGTACCCTACGTCGTGCACAACGTATTAATCTTGCATAGTGACTATTTCCGCTCGTAGATTGGAATATATTATCCAACTGGTATATCCCCTTATTCAGGGTTGTTCACCTCTGACTTAGCATAAGATCCTGCACCAAAACAATTTGGTTTGGGATAGATTCTCAAAGAAGTACTTAAATTTTCATAAACATTTTATCTAGCTTAATCAAATAGCTTAGACGTATACCAATAATTAGTACATCAATCGAAATATCTGTCTAGCCACTTTAATTGGCATTGCCTTTTCTTTAACTGATTCAAAATTCTAAAAATTATTTTATGACGTCATGATACTTCATTGTATTTAATGTCCATTTGAGGATTCTGTTATTTTGTGACTTTGTCATACTACATCATACTATAGTGGGCTGGCGATCCTTAGATCACATCCAACACTAGGTAATTCTGTATTGATAACTTCATCGTTTTTATCATCTCTGCACCGGGTTCTATGATGCATTGATGATATATAAAATACATTTTGATATTTCAAATCATTCTTGTCTAGCCAAAATAATTAGCATAGACATATAAATAATAGAACTATTAAAACTCATTGGTTTAGTAATATGTCCCAACTTTTTTCAAAAATTCTTTTATCAGCACGATGTCAATAAATTTGAAGCCTAGCATAGCTAGAAGATTTAGAATATCTATCCTTCCTTCAACAACCAACACTTCATTTCTTAAAATTATTAGCTATTTCTATCATCCTTAAAGCTTACTTCACTAAAAATATCCTCAGTTCTCAATACACAACTTGTCTATACCTCAGTATAGTTCATCAAACATACCACATTATGAGTTCAGGAACTTCCCAAAATAATATGAGTTTAGGAACTTGTCCTACCAATACGTAGTCCAAGAACCAATCGGAAATTGTCCATACGCTTAGGGGTTCAAAAACATACCATATGATTATGAGTCCTAAACTTACCAAAAATATGAGTTTTAAGAACTCGCACCTAATCTTATATTCTCTAACTATCAAATATAATATGAGAAAAGAATCACCTTCTCGGCATATGTATATCGATAACGTGACATCAATATTTCAATGATTATCGATGTGATAAACTTAGTAGTTGTTAGATCAAGCACAAAAACCCTGCCCATACAAAGGTTTGTACAACTCAACTATCACATGAGTTTTCAGTTGAAATCCCACATAATTCTAGCTTTCTCTTTTCTCAATACAAATTTTTTCTTTAATCCGTATATTAACATTTACCACTCTTTCCTGAGTTTACATCGTAAAATTTCATAGTACATTCTCTTTATAGCATCAGGCTATATCTTCTTAATCATTTAACATGTCATATGTTATTCAACAATTTAATCTGATCATGTTGTGATCTTATTTTGCAATTATTTCTCCTTATCCTTACGATCGTTTTATTCTACAATCTTCTTTACTATTTTTGTTAATCAAATTATATTATGATTTTATTTACACTTTTTATCTCATAGACATCGTCTATTTATCATTACTTTTCATAGTTATTACTTGAGGTAGGTAACTCCGAATTCTTATTTTTATAGCTCTTCAAGATCCTTCTTTGAATCTTATTTATCTTATTCTTTACTCAATAATGAATTTCCAAAAATTTATCTCTTACCACTTTAAACTCGGGTTAAATGCTTTCTAAGTCACTGTACTTTATGTCAACTTACAAATGGGTCACTGAACTTTTTTTTCTTACAGTCAACTCACTATACTCGACTTTTCTAACACAAAGTTAAAAAAATCATTATGTCAGGTTGACTTTAACGGAAAAAAATAGCTAAGCTTCTGAGTTGTCCAAAAAAAGTTGATGTGGTGTCCTTGTGTGATGTGGCAGTGATTATGTGGATTTGGAGGAAAACTTTTATGAAGAAAATGAAAAAAATATTTTAAAGTATAATATAAATTTAAAAATTGTGCCAAAAAACAAGAAAATAAATAAAAATATATATTTAATTATTTTTGTAATTAATATCAAATAAAAATTTATTTATAATTAAGCCATTTATAAAATACAAAATCCAAAATATATGCTAATTAAAATTAAGGGAATGTGAAATATATTTAGGGGAAATTAAAGAAAATTATAATAAAATCACAAAATTTAGCAAAAAATACATGGTAGAAATTAAAAATTAAAAGAGTTATTTAGTTATTTTTGTAATTAATAGAAAATATTTTTATATAATTAATAACAAATATAATTGAAGAAATTATAAAAATTATAAAATTAAAAATCTTTTCAAATTCAGACATTAAAATTATAATTGAGGCAATAATAATAAAATATTTGATTATTATTATTATTATTATTTCAATATTATTATTAATAGCCATTTTTCTTCTGATTACGAGGAAATTAAGAACATCAGATTGCATATATATAGAATTAGAAAGTGGAGCTAAACAAAGGGAATATATATAGGGAGAGAAGGAAACTAAGATCATGGCCATCGCCATCTTCACAACAAACTCAAAAGAAGAAAAAAAAACCATGTTCTGTATTGAAAGCTTGGACAGATCGTACCTCGAACGAAAGTGAGATTCAATTCACAAATTGGTAGCATGACAACTGCACAGGAGAGATATGCATTTGGAGCAATAAAAATCATGATATGGGTCATGTAGATTATGGAGCTTTTTGTATGAATAGTAAGGGGTTCTAATTTTTTGTGAGCTGGAAGAGGAGTGATAATTTGATATGGTGGATCTCTTATGGGTGTGGGATTTTAGATCTGCTGGTGTTAGGGGTTTTGGAAGCTGGATCTTGTTTGGATCTAATACTTTTTTGAATCACTTTTCGAACTGTTCATGCTGGAATATGGGGTTTCTGGTCTTTGATTTATTTCCGATGGTTTGGTTATGTGGCCCTATTGGGTTTCATGTTTCCTGTCGTTAAGTGTGCTTGTACAATCTGGGTTCTTGTTAGCATACTTGTTGTTGCACATTCTCGCCATAGCGCCCGAGTTCAGAGACGAAGTATGTCTAGAGATCGTACTCCCGAGAGTCTACTGAGGGTACACCACCCTGTGGACACTTGCCATCAGAAAAGTCCTTCTAAAGTTGAAGGCTCTATTGTAAGAAACCAGTCCACTTAGAGGAGGAAGGAGTCACCGGAAAAAGAAGCATCATCTCAACCAGAAGGTGTGGAGTATCTGGTTAAAGAGTTAAAAGAACTTCTAAGCGACTTTAATCAAGTACAAAAATGAAGGATACTTCGGGAAAGATGGTATCCCCTTTTTCCACGGAGATTCTTAAAGAAAAAGCTGACCCCACCAAGAAGTTGCCCCACATCGAAAGTTATGATGGATCGGGGGATCCCTACGACCACAGTCAGGCGTTCGACCGACTGATGGACTATTACGACTTTAGTGATGCTGTTAAGTGTCATACTTTTGTCACAACTCTCAGAAAGGATGCCCGACAGTGGATGGGGACTTTGCCCTCGGATTCAATTTCATCTTGGGCAGACATGTGCAGTAAATTTCATGCTCGCTTCGGGAGAAACAAAAGAAGGGGAAAACCAACTGGTTCGTTGGCTCAGGTTCGACAGTATTCGAATGAGTCTTTGGGCCAATATGTGAAGCGGTTCCGTGAAGAAGTCGGCCAAGTGACAGACCTGAACGATCTACAAGCCATTGGACTGTTTCAAAATGGGTTAGATCTGGTCAAATCAGAGAAGTTGGTGAAGAAGTTAATGTTTCATCACCCGAAGAGTCTCGCTGAAGCCTTCGACAAAGCTGAAGGCTATATCGTGGTGGAGGAAGTATACGTGGTCAATAAGTAATATAATAATAAGAAAAGTATCGTTCCCACAGAGACTAGTATGAAATTAAATCTAACAATTACCAGTTTTATATTATTTCACTTTTATTAAACTATTCAATTTAATGATTATAATTAATAAAGACTAATAAATTAAAAATTAAAGTAAATCAACATAATTTATTAACCGTAATTTCATGCAGATAATGGAGAATTAGACTTACAATTTCACTTCAAGTCTCACTCAAATTATCACACCTTTTTCCAGTTAAATTTATTATCTCAGTTTATTAATCAAGAACACTCAAGTAGAATTAGCCATCTCTCGATGCATTAACACCATATTAACTTAAATCCACAATTTGATAGAGTTAAGCCAAACACCCTAATTAACTAATTCACTATATCTCTATGTGAATTAAAATCAAATAAGGTTTAAATACCAAGTTCTTTAAGGATTACATGCGATGTTAGGTATATATCTATCCTAAACATTCATCAAGATTCCATCAAAACACAAAATTCAAGAACACATGCTATTGTGATTAGGTCTAGATTCATACACAATCTCTCGAATCCATACAAATTCATATAAAATTGGTGATCAAGCAATTCATAAATTAATATAAATCACAATAGATAAACTGAATTGATAGTATTATTAAATTGAAATTAAGGCATGACAATTATCGTTCAACACTAAAGATCCATTACAAGCCTAAAAAGTAATTTAGTTCATAATTAATGAATTAAAAACTGAATAAAGTAAAGAATTCATTATCCAAATTACAAGAACTGAATTAAAGAGATAGAATAGTAATACACCACCCTTCTTTTCCTTCAATTCTGTAATCTTCGTGAAATCACCTTCATTGCTTTGCTCCTCTAATGATCTTCTCTCAATTAGGGTTCACAAAAGTGTAATTGAATTGTAAGATTGATTGTGTCTCTTCTACTTGACATAAGTTATTTCAATAGCTAAACCAAATCCAATCCCAATCAATACCAAAGTTATCCAATCCAATCCTATTGGGAATTTGAATCAAAATCAAACTCCTTTTCGTACCTAACTGGTTATCAGTCCCAAGAATCCCCAGAACTAAGAAATAATTCCTTGTTATACTCCTAACTTGACCCTATTACATAAAGAAATCACAATTCCAATTAAAACTCAACTTCATGCATAAAGAACCAAATCTGAGGTGACTCTCGTCGGCCAAAGGCGCCCCGCTTTCTGGGTCCTTTTTTATTCTGCATGACCACGCCATCTCGTGATGTCGATCCTCATGCAACGAGCCCCGCGTCGGCTCCTTTGCAACCATGGCGCGCCCTACACTGGTTGAACAGATTGTGAAAAACTCTTGTAATTTCTTCAAACGTTGACTCTTAAGCATCTTCAACCCATTCCCCTGCACAAATAACAAAATCTATCAAAAGTAACATGAATAAGCTCAAAAACTAACAATATATCAAGCTAAATGAGATCAAATTGTAGGTTAAAAACCTATTCATCAAATTCCCCAAAACTTGAAACATTTCTTGTCCTCAAGCAAAAAATGATATGCAATGCAAATGCATCTACTATATACCTACGAATCCAACAGTAAGACATAACATAGTCTAATCACACGACCTTAGAGAAATCAAGCAAACATGATAGTATATCATATCAAGACTAATCAATAACTTCCCAATCAATCATCAAATCTTAAACTGTTATTACTGATATAGTGCATGTG
The DNA here is from genome assembly GCA_020205615.1 of Panax quinquefolius. Lineage (NCBI taxonomy): Eukaryota > Viridiplantae > Streptophyta > Magnoliopsida > Apiales > Araliaceae > Panax > Panax quinquefolius. Next base: position 98,266,962 of record CM035158.1, on the reverse strand, counting down.
TGCTGAACAACCATGCTAACTGATATAAAGTCAAATTCAACACATAATAGATTTCTTTAAAGGCATCATACAGTGTAAACTTATGAAATCCAAGAACTAGCTAAATCAAACTAAAATCAAACATTTACCACGTCAAGAGTCCAAACGGGATACTTATGCATTATATATATATATATATATTCATTCACGGGGGCTCTTCGCTCTTATTTCCAGTTTTCACCTTTTTTTATATACTAATGGTTGTGCAATATCTAGTCCTCTTAGGCTTTTTAGCGCTACCCCTTAGCGAGCTTTCAACCAACGACTCCCAAACTGTTAATGCTTTAGGGCGCTAGGTGTAGAGACAATCCCCTTGGGCGTACTTACTCAAGTAATAAAGGCCACAGAACTAGACTAACCATAGTGTTTATTCTTACTTTATTTTTTACTTTTACTTTTTTTCTCTTTTTTTAAAAGCTTATATATCCCAAATTTTCCCCCAAACTTAGGTTCTTGTCTAATTTTAGCCATCTCTGCCTATCCATGTCTTTCTTTCATTCAAACTAGCATTATCCTTAAGAATTCCATTATGCGTCAATTTAAACTTAATCAATCAATAAGATTGTTTCTAAAGTGCTAACCTGATTATATCAGTTTCAAACATAATATGATCTAAATCATAACATGAATTCACATCAAAGCCTTAATAATCAATACTATACTTGTATACACAACTCCAATCTCATCATTGGCCAAAATAGACTTTTATTATCTAACAGCTAGAAACATGCAATCATACAAATGTATAAACTAAATGGAAATGCAAATTAAACATGCAAGTATGAATTATTTTTTTATATATATACATGAATGAATAAATGAATCTAAATGCCATCACTAACAAAACAGCAACAAAACAATTATATTAATAATTTATCAAAAACTAAAACTAACATGAATATGTAATCACCAACAGAATTAATCAATCAAGCAAAACCCTCCCAAACTTAACATAAGTAATGTCCCCATTAAGACAATATAAAGAAAATAAAAGCACGGGGACTTCCCTGAAATACGAGTCACTACTTGTTATCATCCGAAGGAGGGTATGCTGGGAAAACAGGAGAACTAGGCATGTACACCGGATCGGCAGTTAGATTACAACGAGAAAAAGCTTCAACAAGAGTATTGAAAGCATTGACATTTTATTGAAGCATCAAATCCTAACGCTGAGCCAACCATAAGAATTCATTCCGTGGAACTTGCGAAGAGGTAGCAGGTTCAGGTTGTTCTTCCATTGGATCAGTCGCGACCGGTGGTGAGGGTGGTCGAATCATGATATAACCTTCTCCTCTTGGATGTGATTGCGCCCCATCCCATGCCTTTTACTTTTTAATGGTAGCATGGTCTATTGTGGCCATTAGTTGTTGAATTGGTTCAGAGGAATTCCATTGCACTCCAGCTTTGCGACACAAATCAGTGATGAGAAATCCATGAAGAAGACCCCCCGTTGTATTACCCCATAGCAGCCTATCGATCTATTCTTGAATACATGCACCCACATCCACATAGTATAACATAACTGCATTATTCACCCAAAAGTGGTGGTGGACAATGCCATACAGCAGCCACGCCCGTTCGTTAGTTACATCGTTCTGATGGCGTGTGGGCATCAACTGGGCACATATGAAGGCGTACCATGCTTCACCATAATGACTTAAGGCTGAGTGAGGAAATCTTATCTTTTCATTAGTTCCAGCTTGGGTAACCCATTGTGTTCTTGGCTTTCACAATCTTACAATTAGTTCATCTAAATCAGGCAAGCGATCTTCATAGCATGCATCTGTCGGTGTCTCCAGCCCAAAGTACTCGTTGATGGCTTCGGCATGGAATGACACCGCTTTACCCCTTACCATGATTGTATGACCCACATGCTCAATTGCTTTGGCATAAAACTCCTTTACGATGTTGATCACCACGGGTTGTGGCTGCTCCACTAATTTAAACCAATTACGTTCCACAATCATTAATGTCATATCCCTGTCTAAATTTGCATCCGGCTTTAACCCCCGTTCTAATACGAAAGTCTTCTTATTAATGATCATTTTGAACCTCGCCTCGGCACCCTCACTTACGAACTTGGTAATGTCAAATTGAGCCCAAGAAGTAGAGGTGTAGGCACACGGTCTTTTATGAGATGACATTGTGTTTTGAATGTAATAGAGGGTGAAAATTGGTTGAGGCAAATTGTTGAATAGTTGGTGAGCGTCAAGGCTAACACCCTCAAACTTGACTCCTTAGGACTAACACTAGGCCACAATAAGAACAATCCAATACACTCCTTGGGCAAAAGTATCCCAAGGATTTACAACCAATATGGTGAAAAAGAAAGAATGCTTCAGAAGAGAATTAGATTGCACCAATTTGGAAATACCTTATAGAAGAAAATTAGTCTCCACACCTTGAATAATGTCTAGAGTGATGCCTAATTTGTGAGAGCAATCCTTTGTAGTGGTTGAGAATGTGTGTGAATGTATTCGGGAGGAGGAATTAGAAATAGATGGACTGGGAATGTATTTTGGTGCTTATCTCTTAGAAGGGTTATGGATGAGTAAGGTAAGTAGAATTATGAATCTGAATTTAGAGAAGAGACTTTGATTCGAGAAGGGAGATGAGAGGTTGGGGAGTGGAAGAGGTTGATTATAGTTTAAATTTACACGTTATAGGAGTTATGGGTGAGTGGGAGAGCTTGAGTTGGAAAAGAATTTGAGAAGGCATGGGGAAGGTGGGTTTAGAATGGGAAAAGGGATCGACCAACTAGTTTTTAAAAACTGAAAATTCTGAACGGCGCGCCTCGTACTGTAGCTTCAAGTTATGTGGCACGCCCCGCGCCGTATTACAATGTTCTCTGGCGCACCCCACACTGGTGTGGCAATATCTGACTGTTGAGGCAACGCGCCCCACGCCGTCCTGCTTAGGCTCTTGGCGTGCCCGCGCTATAGGGGCAATGTCTGAGTTGGTGGACTTTTTCCCTAATTCCCTACAAATAAACCAAAATTACGTCATTACTACTACTATATTTTTGAAAAATAACTATCTACTCTATGATATGAACTAAAATTTACTGAACAAATGAAAGAGAAAAGATTTAGAGCTTGGGTTACCTCCCAAGTAGCGCTTGTTTTAAAGTCGTCAGCCCAACGGTGCCTCTTGTTTCATGGTGCATCGGCAAGTTTGATTGCAATGGCTTCGTTGTCGATGTCGCCACCCCAGTAATACTTTAACTGCTGCCCGTTGACTTTAAATGTTTCGAGTGGATTTCTGTTGTACAGTTTAATGGCACCGTGTGGGAAAATAGTCTTAATTGTAAATGGCCTTGACCATCAGGATTTGAGCTTCCCGGGGAACAACCTCAGTCTTGAGTTAAATAGTCACACAGATTGTCCTGGTTCAAACTTTCTCTACATAATATTTTGATCTTGCCACTTCTTAACCTTTTCTTTGTATAGTTTTGAGTTCTCATAGGCTTGCTGTCGAAATTCGTCAAGTTCATTCAATTGGAGTAATCTCTTCTCTCCTATAGCTGTTTGATCAAAGTTAAGTTTTTGAATGGCCCAATACGCCTTGTGTTGAAGTTCCACTGGGAGGTGACATGCTTTCCCGTATACCAACTGATACGGAGACATCCCAATTGGTGTCTTGTATGCTATCCAATAAGCCAATAATGCATCATCTAACTTTAGAGACCAATGTTTCCTACTCGGATTCACCACCTTCTCTAAAATTCTCTTCACCTCTCTATTAGAAACCTCAGCTTTACCACTAGTTTGGGGGTGATACGTTGTTGCAACCCTATGATTGACCCTGTGCTTCACCAAGAGAGCTGTTAATGACCTATTGTAGAAGTGACTTCCCTAATCACTTATGATTGCTCTCGGCGTGCCAAACCTTGTAAAAATATTCTTCTATAGAAAATTTAGAACCACCTTGGCATCATTAGTAGGGAGTGCTACGGCTTTAACCCACTTTGACACGTAATCCACAGCTAGCAGAATATGTAAGTTATTGAATGAAGGTGGAAAAGGTCCAATGAAATCCATCCCCCATACATCAAAACCTCAACTTCCATGATGGTGTTAAGCGACATCTCATTCCTTTTCGAGATATTGCCCACCCTTTGGCATCTATCATAATTTTTCACAAACTGGTGGGCATCCTTGAACACAGTAGGACAATAGAATCCTATTTAAAGTACCTTGGCCGCTGTTCACTCACTCCCATAGTGTCCCCCGTATGCAGATGAATGGAATTCGTGCAAAATATTCTTTACTTCACTGTAAGGCACACATTGAAGAATCATTTTATCTGCACACTGTCTAAATAGTTAAGGCTCGTCCCACATGTACCACTTGACTTCATGCAGGAACTTCTTCTTCTGTTGTCGTGTTAAATCAGGGGGAAGGATTTTGCTCATCAAGTAATTGGCAAAATCGGCACACCATGGAAACTCCAAGTTTACTCCAAATAGCTGCTCATCCAAAAATGACTCGTTGATTAAACACTTATCTACCCCATCCTTATATAGATATTCCAATCTTGATAGAGGATCCGCCACTTGATTTTCTGTCCCCTTCCTACCTTTTATTTCCAAGTTAAATTCCTAAAGGAGTAGAATCCATCTGATAAGCCTAGGCTTAACATCCTTTTTTAAGATCAGATAACGAATCACCGAGTGATCTGTGTATACCACCACCTTCGTTCCTATCAAATTAGCTCTAAATTTGTCAAAGGCATATACTACCATAACTAACTCCTTCTCAGTGGTTGTGTAGTTCAATTGGGCATCCGTGAGGGTTTTACTTGCGTAATATATGGCATGGAATATCTTCTCTCGACATTGACCCAAAACAGTCCCTACCACATAGTCGCTAGCATCGCATATTAACTCAAATGGCATCGTCCAATCCGATGCTACAATCACGGGGGCTATAGTCAATTTCTTCTTCTATTGCTCAAATGCTTATTTACATTCCTCATCAAACTTGAAAATTGCATCTTTCTCTAAGAGACTGCATAGTGGTTTTGTAATCTTAGAGAAATCCTTAATGAACCTTCGGTAGAATTCAGCGTGTCTAAGAAAACTGTAGATTCCATTCACTGACGTCGGCGGTGGAAGATTCTCGATCATGTCCAGCTTTGCCCTATCAACTTCTAAACCCTTTGCAGAGACTTTATGTCCCAGAATAATTCCTTTTTTAACTATGAAGTGGCACTTCTCCCAGTTTAGCACCAAGTTAGTTTCCGCACATCATTTTTGAACTATGACTAGATTTTCAAGACACATATCAAAAGTGTTTCCATAGAGTAAGAAGTCATCCATGAAAACTTCCACATTCTTCTCCACCATGTCTGGAAAGATTGCCATCATACACCTCTGGAAGGTCGCCGCTACATTACTTAATCCAAAGGACATCCTCCTGAAAGCAAAGGTGTCGTATGGGTACGTGAAGTTTGTCTTTTCTTGGTCCTCAAGAGCTATGACTATCTAGTTGTACCCCGAATATCCATCCAACAAGTAGTAGTACTCATGTCCAGCCAACCGGTCCAACATCTGAACGATAAAGGGTAGAGGAAAGTGGTCCTTTTGGGTTGCCTTATTAAGCTTTTTGTAGTCCATACAAATATCCATCCCCTCACTGTCCTCGTCGGGATCAATTAATTGTCGTCGTTCGTCACAATTGTCATTCCACCCTTTTTCAGGACACACTAAACTGGACTTACCCATGTACTGTCTGAAATTGGGTAGATTATTCCAGGATCCAACCACTTTAATATTTCTTTCTTCACCACTTCTTTCATGATTGGATTTAATCTTCTCCGTTGTTCCATCGTTAGCCTTGAGTCCTCTTCTAAGAGAATCTTGTGCATGCAAAAGGAATGGATTATCCCCTTGATATCAATGATTGTCCATCCTATTGCAGACTTGTATTCTCTAAGCACCCTCAGCAACTTACTTTCCTATAATTAGTTAAGCGTAGATATAATAATAACAGGTAAAGTATTAGAATTACCTAAATAAGCATACCTGAGGTGTTTAGGAAGAGGTTTAAGCTCAAGAGTAGGTGGCTCCTCCAATGAAGGTTTCATCCTTGTCGAAGCTTTTTCTTCTGTATATAGAGGCTCGAATGGTACCTTAAACATTTTTACTCTGGGCAAAGAATCTAGCATATGCAAGTAGTCTACGAACTCTGGATCATCCAAGTCTTTATCCCCCAATAGAGTATTTTGCAATAGATCCCTGACTAAACCTTAAACTAAGTCTTCATTAACTATTTTGTTGATCACATCTAATCGGAAACACTCCTCCTGATCTATAGGGAACCTCATGGCTTTGAACACATTGAATTTAACTTCTTGGTCTTGTACCCTCATGGTTAATTCCTTTTTTTGAACATCGATGCGAGTCCTACCCGTAGCCAAAAATGGCCTCCCTAAGATGATTGGGATACTTTTGTCCTCTTCGTAATCCAAAATTATAAAATCTTTCGGAAAAATAAATTTATCCACTTTAACTAAGATGTCTTCCACGATCCCTCTTGGACAAGTCATCGATCTATCCGCTAACTACAATTATATGTTTGTAGGCTTAGGAGTTGGCAAACCCAACTGAGTATATACTAACAAAGGCATGAGGTTCAAACTTGCCCCCAAATCACACAAACACTTGTTGAAGGCCATATTCCCTATTGTACAAGGAATGGTAAAACTCTTCGGATCCTTCAACTTCGGAGGCAACTTTCTTTATAAAATTGCACTACATTCCTCTAATAATGCCATAGTCTCGTAATCCTCTAACTTCTTCTTCCTTGACAGAATACCCTTCATAAATTTAGCGTAGCTAGGCATTTGCTCTAGGGTGTCTGCGAAAGGAATGTTGATCTAAAGTTTCTTAAAAACTTCCAAAAACTTTGAGAACTGCTTATCCAATTTCTGTTTCTGCACCCTCTGCTGAAACGGTGGTGGAGGATACACAACTGGCTCAACATTTGTCTGACTCTTGTCCACTTACTTGTCCTCACCCTGTTTCTCTTCAACCACTTTGTCTTCACCTTGTTTAACATCTTTCTTTGCTGAATTTTCTATATTCTGTCTCTCAAGATGTTTTCCACTTCTTAAAGTGATTGTTTGACACTATTCATGATTTCCCTTCGAATTTTTCTCAGTGTCACTAGGTAAAGTCCCACGAGGCCTATTATTTAATGCTAACGCAATCTGATTTTCAAAGTTTTATGAAATCTAATTTTTAAAGTTTTATGCAAGCTACCTAATCTGATTTTCTAAGTTTTTGATTGCCACTGCTTATGTTTTCATTGCTGCCTCTTGTGTTTTCATGGCCGCCTCATTGCTTGTTACGTATTTCAACAATAGCTCTTCTAAATATGACTTTTTCTCTTGATGCAGAGCTGCTTGTTGATGTTGATTTTGAAATTCAGGGGTAAAAGATGGTCGTGGAGCTTGCTGATTTTGATTGTTACTACACGAAAAATTTCGATGATTATTATTCCCCGAAGTATAGGCATTCTGATACATATTCTGCGAAATTTTGTTATAGCTGCCCATAAATTGTACTGCTACTAGGTTAATGGCACACTGATCCGTTGGATGTTCCCCTACACACAATTCGCAAATAAAAGCAATCTTCTGAGTTTGTGCACCTGTCAGAGTATCCATTTTCTTTGATAAAGTTGAAATCTGTGTCGCTAACGCTGTTACCCCATCTACATCTAACACCCCAGCTACCTTAGATTGTGTCAATCTCGCTGTGGGCCACTGGTAGTTGTTAGCCGCCATCATTTCCATCATATCATAAGCTTCCTCATAACTCTTAGGCATGAAAGCTCCACCAGAAGCTGCATCAATACTAGTCCGGAGATTACCATTCAGCCCATTATAAAATGTGTTCATCTGCAGCCATTTAGGGAATCCATGATGTGGGCACTTCCTAAGTAGTTCCTTGTACCTCTCCCAAGCTTCGTACAAAGACTCCCCATGCTACTGCTCAAACATCGCGATCTCGTTCCTCATCTTCGCAGTCTTTGCCGGTGGGAAAAACTTGGCCAAAATTTTTTGAGCAAGGTTGTCCCATGTTGTAATCGACCCTGGCGGTAGAGAGTGTAACCAACTTTTCGCCTTGTCCCACAGTGTGAACGGAAACTAGCGAAGTCTGACTACATCATCTGATACCCCATTATATTTAAAAGTATTGTAGATTTCCAGAAAACTGACTAAATGCTCATTCGGATCATCGTTGGCTAATCCCCTAAACTGTATTAAGTTCTGTATCATTTGTATCATCCCAGGCTTTATCTCAAAATTATTTGCAGTTATCGCAGGCTTGGCAATGCTCGACTAAAGCTCAGTCACCCTGGGAGTACCATAATCCCTTAGCACTTTCTTATGTTCTGCAGGCATTGTTTCTTCCTGTTTATCAAAGTTCTCCTTAGTATCCTTAATCCACTTATTGAGCCTTTTAAACCTTATCTCGATGTCGTCCTCGAAAGGAAGCAATTCTGGCTTCCTAGACTGAGTTTGCATAAACTAATTCAGAGAACCTGAAACACAAGAAATAACAAAAACAATAGAAAATTTATTTAATTAAAATTGAACTAATTAAACTAATATTGACAGTACTAAAATCAAACTAGTTGTGAGACCCCAAATTTTATGAATAAAGATTTAAATTTCTTGAAATATTTTTTATGAATATTATGGTGTGAATTTGATATAATGTTATAGTTGTGGGTAATATTTATAAAATTTTCAAAGTAAGCAAGTGGTTATATAATATTCGATTGGTCGGGGAATATTCGTTTTAACGAGAGAATATTAAATGCGACAGCACAATCATTGGTGGACCCCACAGCGGAAGTATTTGTCGTAGTTAGAAAATGATGTAATTATCTTTTATAAAAATAACAACGAAATTATTACCGTTAAAAGCATTGAACTACCCGGTAGTAAAAGTACGATGTCTGGCGTGGTTGTATAGTAGTAATACGGTATTGATTATTGATGCTTACGTAAGAAGTCACTCTGTTATACTCAATTATTGCTACGATAATTCTTTGTATCATATCTCTCATATTATTGATTCAATTATTGTCACAGTATCATCTGTATAATATGTTATATTATTAAATCAATAATTGAGATGACAAAGTTATTCATATTATTATTTGCAATATTGATAATGTCTAGAAGTTTTGTCAAGGAGAGGTTTGGTCACCTAATCTTGGCATGATAAGGAGAAATCCTTATCGGAAAGCCCCCTTTTTCCTGGGAACGACCTGGTTGTTAAATATTGTGAATTATAATATTAATGATAAATAAGTTCGTGTTGATTAAAGATGAAATTGATAGTTCCATTGTGTTGGAATTATTAGTGTTAGTGAAAATCGACATTTATTTCGATAATAATTGATGTCTAGAGGTTATATTGACCAATCAGGTAATTAACTGGATAAATAAGAAATTAATTGCTATTGATTCACATGATTATAACTATTTGTTCACATGTGTGAACTATTGATTCATATTCATTTACTATTAGGGGAGTTGGTGCAAGATTGATAATACTTGCATGACTAAGTTAAAAATGGAGGTATAGATGGAGGTACTATACTATAATTCGTATTTTCACATGTCTAGAACTATTGATTCACATGATTTACAATTGATTCACATGATTTACTATTAGGGGAGGTGGTGCAAGATTGATAATACTTGCAGGACTAAATTAAAAATGAAAGAAAAGAGGAAGGTATTATACTGTAATATTTTGAGCCCCAAAACGTGCAATTATCGAAACTATATTTTCCTATAAATAGAAACTCATTCCTTCATTATTTTTCACCAATTCACTAAAGCTATAGAGCATTTATTATAGAGAGAAATTATATAGACAAAGAAGAAGAGAAGTCTGCTACCTCACTATTCCAGTATCCAGTTTTTTTCTAAGGTAAGGGGTATTATTCTTTCGTATTCATGAAGAGAGTTATTTTCTTTCAATACTCGTAAGGGTTGTTATTCCATTCTTTATTATTATATTGGAATAACCTATCTATCATCTGACGTCTGCATACGTGGTGAAATTCTTCTATTATTTCATTCTTTATTATTACATTGGAATAACACATGCATGCGATTCTATCGCGTGCACGGTGAATTCTTTTGTTATTCCATTCTTTATTATTACATTTGGAATATCACATGCATGCGGATTATGCATGACTGGTTACATTCATTATTATTACATTGGAATATCTTGTATGCATGCGGATTCTGCGTGACTGGTTCCATTCTTTATTATTCTATTGGAATAACACATGCATGCGATCTATCACATGCATGGTGAATTCTTACATTACTCCATTCTTTATTATTCTATTGGAATAACACATCATGTGGATTACCGCATGCATGGTGAATGATCCTTTGTATTCATTCTTTATTAAATTGTAGAAATGATGCATCTACGTGGATTCTGCATGGCGGTGAAAATCCATTTATAGCTTCAGTATATTCTATTATACTCGTTTGAGATATCATTTCTTTTGTACTCAAATCATGAAATATCATTTTCTTTGGTATTTATTTGAGTTACTATTCATGATTACTATTCACACCGTTACTATTCACTCGAGGTATTGATTGTACTTTTCGGTATTGGAATACTATTCACGAGTTACTATTCACCCGATTACTATTCACTCTAGTATCATTTCTAAACATCTGAATCATTTCTAAACATTATTAATCCTTTAATATATTTTAATCACTTACTAATATTATTAAACTTAATAATATTTTATTCACTTCTTAGTATTATAAATCAATTAATAATAGTTTAATCACTTTCTAATATTATTAATCATTTAATATTATTTTAATAATTTAATAATACTTTACTCTTTTACTAATATTATTAACTAGTTAATAATATTTTAATCATTAATAATATTTTATTTAATCAACTAATAATACTTTAATCTAATATTATTAATCATTTAATAATTTTTAATCTAATATTATTAATTATATTAGTAATATTTTAATATAATAATATTAGTCATTTAATAATATTTTAATCATTTATTAATACCTTATTCTAATATTATTAATCATTTAATAATATTTTAATCAATTTTAATCTAAATATTATTAATTACTTAATAATATCTTAATCTAATATTATTAATCTTTTAATAATATTTTAATCATTTATTAAACTAATAAAAAATTATTTTAATTGTTTACTAATTCATTTATTTAATAACCATAAAATGTCATAAATATAATATAACATCAAAAATGACAAAAATACCCTCTAAAAATCAGCACATATTATGTTTAAGGTTTTCAAGCCATAAAATCATATTTTTCCCATATATGACATCACATAACTTATTATTCTCATTTATTCATAACTAAAGTGTCGACATCGGGATTTTTACTATCCCATTTCTGTTCTTATCTTTTGGTGTTCTCATGTTAGGTGAGATTTGTTTGAAAAAATAAGTTGTGAAAAGGTTCGACATTTATATGTCGACGATTGGACTGTAAAAGTCACCAGTTGGTATTTTTAAATGGTTGCACCAACTAAACCGAGAAAAGGTTTGCACATTGACCATGTGATGTAACATTGTTAAACTGGTTTGTGAAACCGAGATTCATTAGGGTCTGGGGACTTGCTTATGAGGAGGAAAGGTGTTAGGCACCCCCCGACATCCGTGTTACCACGGGGACCGCCACTTTTCAATTAAACTATTATATGAATAGCGTGTGTGTGTGGATCAATGTGCAATTATTTGGAAGTAGTGATATGTCTCGTTCGCACCTATAAACAAAGGGTTTAAATTTGTGTAAAAATTCAGTTTTAACAAGATATAGCAGTGATGTTTTGTAAAAGAGGATTTTTTAAACCCTGTGCTCAATAGTAATTGAGGCCTTTGATACTTCTATTTTATTAAATATTCGGCTTGATTGCTTTTATTTTCGAGATGTGAAGCATCTTCAAGAAAATAAGATATATAGCAGTGCCAAACTCCTTGTGGGCATTAGAGCCATCTAAGGAAATTCAGACACTGTGAATAATGTACAAGTTGTTTACAGCTAAAAATGTCCATTACGGAAATCGAATCTAGATTCAGAAGACTGAATCTGTGATCACATGATTCCTAGACTCACATGATGTAGCAGTTTGTATGAAAGCTGTAAGCAGTTATATATATAAAAGCTATAAATATATATATATATATATATATATATATATACAGACTATCAACCACCACGAAGCGAACTTCATGGGGGATTGGAAATGTAAATATATAAAAGCGGTAAATATATATAGAGAGACACAATCAACTACCACGAAGCACCTCCATGGGGGATCAAAAATGTAAATAAAGCAGTAAAGACGATCAACCGCCATGAAGTAAACTCCAGGCGGAATGAAATATAAACAAAGCAGTAAAAACGATCAACCGCCATGAAGTAAACTCCGGGCGGGACGAAATATAAATAAAGCAGTAAAAGGCCACGAAGTAAACTCCAGGCTTGACAGAAATGTAAATATATATATATATATAAATATATATATATATATATATATATATATAAGCAAATAAGCGCTTTCGGGACGTCCAGGACGTGAGTCGAGGCTCAATCGAGGCATAACTTTCGATAATGTTAGTCCATATATATATATATATATATATATATATATATATATATATATATATATATATACAAAAGAAATAAAAGCCACAGACCGAAGTCCAGACATACACACGCAACATGACTCTCAACGTGACGAACAGTGTGTGCAAAATGTGGAGAAAAGGCTTTGAAGGGTGTAAGAAGGCTTATAGTGGACTGCCAAAGAAGACTTCTATAGCTTTAAATGGATTAAAACTTGACTCCCGCCGGTAAAAATATAACAATATATGAGCTCACAAGTGTTTAAAATGAGAAAGCACTCAGTTTATATTGTGTACAGAGCAAATTGGATAGGGCTTCCTCGCCATTTTCTCTTATAAAATGGCCACCCCAAGCCCTCTATTTATAGAGGGGGGAGCTGTAGGTACACCTGCGGTAGCCACATATGCACCTATAACTGCCCTGGGTGCCTCAGGCTCCACAGGTCCCGCTGTCTCGAAGTACGTGCACGCGTGCAATGTGATATCCGCTCGAACTTTCAGAACTTCAATCTGGGCCTCCGATTGAGGTGTATAAGACTTTTTACGGAGTTCTGTTGTCGAGAGCTACAAAAATGACATGGGATTAGAGGTTGTGAGAAGTCAGGAAGATGGGACCATGCCCTTGGTCTTCAAGCTTCAAATTCTATCTAGTGTGTTATCTTGTGTAGTAGTCACTCAGGATTGTAGCTATTTGGTTCTTGTAGGATGTTGGTCAGAAAATCGATCACTAAACACGCGCAAGTATACACGGTCTAACAAGTAATACATTGATAAGTAGAGTGTCGTACCCACGAGGAACTATCACTAATATTTACCAAATACCGACTTTATCTCGCTAAAGTCTTATTCGAACAGCAATAAATGAAAGAGTGGTTAATCTAAGCATAACTAATTATCAAAGCAAGTAAATGAATAATGAATGGTAATCTAAGGAATAACAAGCTAAGGTTATAACTTCACCCCACTCAGGCATTCTGTCGAACACCTGACGTGCTATGTTTCATCAAACTAGCTACCCTTCTCTCTCTGGTCTTAATGGTCAAGTAGCAATAAAGACAACATTTATGGATTACAGAATCAGAGAAAATAAATAGATAAGAAGAAACTCTGTCAAGGCCCTTCAATCTCTAACTCTTCTGCTCGAATCAAGCTCTCTAGTCCATGTAGCTCACTGCTCTTGATGATCCAAAGAAACACAAACTTCTCCCTAATCTAGCTAAACTATATTTACAAACATTTATCTAAGAGAAAGCAAGAGAAATTACAAAAGAAAACTAAACAAAATCCTAAGCTAAATACTAAGGAATATGATATGGGCTCTTCTCTCTCTATATCCTCCGTGTTATGTAGCCTCCCTCTTGCCTTCTCTATTTTCTGCTCCTTTGCTAGGTCAAAAGCAAGCCTACTTTGCCTGGGAACCGGAGGTGGCGCCGCGGCGCGGGCCACCAAGCTTTAGATGGTGTTGTAGCACCACATTAGTACCTAGGACACGGAGCTCGCACTGCAGCGCGAGCCAAATAAGGAGTAGTGGCGCCGCGGTGTGGCTTACGTTAGCGAGGGTCGGTGAGGTGGTGGTCTTGCATGGCAGGCAGCTTTAAGTCAGACTTTGGTTCATGTATGACTATGTAGAATTTGACCGTTTTGCTCCTTAAAAAGCTAGAAAAGCACTATAAAGCTCTGCAATACATCAGTTAGGCACAATAACATAATTATCATATAAAATGGTATAAATACTACGAGAACAGGCAACTATTTAAGTCATAAAATATCTGATTCATGGGTATAAATTCCACTCATCATAGGACACTGTTGTGTAAAATGTATGTTGAAATGTATTGAGACGGCGCGCATGTGGGATCGAGGTGGAAAAATGATGATTTTTCCCCTCACCAGGGTTATCTCCGATTTGGGCTGATAAAGCAATCGTTGCTCAGAGTTATCTTTGAGATTGGGTTGCTGCAATTACTGGATGTCCTCAGGGTTGTCTCTGAGGTGTGCCTGACCTCTCGGGGTTATCTCTGGATTTGGGATTGAGTGCCTCGGGGTTATCTCCAAGGTTGAAGCTGATTGTTGGGGGTTAAAACAAACTTTTTCTGGGCTATCTCCGGAACTGCAATTGCATTCCTCGGCGTTATTTCTGTGGTTGAGACTGAAACACCCAGTGTTGTTTCCGGGCTTGAATATCTCAGGGTTATCTCCGAGATGGAAAAGGCTTCTCCAGTTGGATTTCCAAAACTAGAACTGTCTTGTCCTCCAGGGTTATCTCTGAAAGACGATTTTGCCCTCCTTCAATGTTAGTAACAGGAATGCAAAATTTTGAGTGTCTACAGAGTCCTCTCTTTATCATATTCATGCAATACAATGGCATGGATAGGATAAAGAAATACTTGACACTTGAAATGTGACAGGATAATCATGATGCAATGTACAACAGCATAATGCAAATATATATGGTTTGTTGGACTGTTCTCCAACAGGATGGGATGACTGTCGGCTCCCATAACTTCTGTCGGGGTGCAGTCATTACTGACAACCCTTATGAACTTTCTTGGACGTGCGATCCAAAGTTCTCAGGAACTTCTAGGATGTTGACGTTGGGGTTATCACCAAAGTCAGAAAACCTCAAGAGATTTGCAATTTGAACTTGTAATTGCTCGAGTCCTTCTCCCGAGCTTGGTTGTGTCTTCCTCTCATAAGGCCATTGATAACAATGATCGTGCATAACCTGTAAACTTAAAAATAAAAAAGGAAGATCAAACAAATAATATATATATATATATACATTCAAATTAAGACTATATTGATTGAAATCAATATTGGACAATATTAGAATAATAGTTCCCCGACAACGACGCCAAAAACTTATTGGTCAAAAAACCGATCACTAAACACGCACAAGTATACGCGGCCTAACAAGTAATATAGTGATAAGGAAAGTGTCGTACCCACGAGGAACTATCACTAATATTTACCAAATACCGGCTTTGTATCGCTTAAGTCTTATTCGAACAACAATCTAATAGAAGTTTGATTAAACTAGTTATATCTATCTATCAAAGCAAGTAAATGGATAATGAATGGTATCGAAGGCACTACAAGCTAAGGTCACAACTTCATTCCATACATGCATTCTGTCGAACACCAGGTGTGCTATGCTTCATCAAACTCCCTACCCATCTCTCTTTGGTCTTAATGGTCACGACATTTTATCGACCGAGAACACACACGTGTTCATACACCTCTATCGAGGTATGCACAAACATATCCTCTCTAGATCCACCCGTTAGGGAATAAAACAGAGAAGAACATCCAAAATAGGTGATAATCCTACACATGTCTATGCGAATTAACCATGTTAAGGATTTACAGCTTAAGTTCTCAATTAGGCCATACGTGGCAAACAGAGATATGTCTATTCTACACACAACTTATGCAGTCGAATCAAATCTACAACACATAATCATATGTTATTCATAATTTATTTAATTCAACACTTTTAGTTATTAGTCTAGGCATATAAATTTGGTGAGTTAATTGATGCTTGATAGTTTAAATTTAACAACTTTCTCTGTGGGATCGATACTCTACTTACTCTGTATTACTTGTTGACCCGTGTATGCTTGCATGAGTTAGAGCTCTTTTATTAGAACTATAAAAGTGGCAACACTTTCTCGATTTCACAATGATATCATCTATGTTAAATTATATCTCTTTATATGTCATGTCATGAAATAAAGCCATCATGGTTCTCTATCATTTATGAGGTTGAAGGCTAGATGTTTATAACAAAAAGTGCCCCAAGGGGTGATGAAAATGGTGTTTTCCCTATCTTCTTCCATTACCATATTTGACGATCCCGCAAAACAGTCGATAAAGGAATAAATTTTGAATTAAGTCGTGTTTTCGATCATAATGAATAAATGGTACTGAGAAGCCATCTTTGAGACTGGCTTTGTTAAGATCTCGATAATCAACACATACTATTTCTTTACTTTCTGGCTTCAACACTGGTGTCAACGTCGGGGGGGGGGGGGGATCCACTTTTATGCGATTGGGCCGCTTGCTAGGTCGCAAATTGTGTCTACCCCTTGCTAGGTCGCTAATTTTTTTAAAGGGTGAGTTTAAGAAAGGACCGACATAAATGTCGACGATTTTAAAAAGATTGATTTGATGCGATTGAGCCGAATTAGACAGAGCCTCCAATTGGTATGAGTTCAAAATGATGTGCCAACTCATCCGAGTTTTTAAAGATTTTTGCAATATGGCCCAATATGTGACTCCGTTTAATTTGCCTAGAACCCAAGATTCATAGAGTTCGGGGGCTTGCTTAAGCGAGGGGAAGGTGTTAAGCCCCCCTAGACTTCCATGAAACACGGTTACCACTACTTTTTCATTCCCTTAACATGAAGTGTGTGTGTGTGTGTGTGTGTGTGTGTGTGAAGCTTTTGAAAAGGTGCTTATGCTTTATTTATAAAGTAATGTTGTGCCTCTTTGGACCTAGGTACAAAGGGTTTGATTTTAAGGAAACATTTATTTTTAGACAAAGTATATGAAAGTGACATTTTAGAAAGATGGTTTTCAAACCCTTCGCCAAATATGAATCGAGGCCCTTTGATACTTCCAATTTTAACTTGGACTAAGCCTTATTATCATAGAAACGACTTTACTTGATATTTTATTTAGATATGAGGCATCTTGCTTGGCAACAAAATCAAAACTATTAACTACAAGGGTCAAGCTCCTAGTGGGCATCAAAGCCATCGATGTAAGCCCGAGCAACCACAACCATGATTTCACTATTATGGGGCCTTAAATCGGGATACCATTTTGAGGCCGAAGATTACATATAAAATAGATTATAAGCTGATAATACAACTTAAACAAGTCCATCACAAGAACCGAGTTTAGATCCATTGATTGAATCTTCGACCTTATAGTTCCTAGGCTCACATGAAATTATCTAAAAGCTTGCACGATGTCAATATTAAAACATCATATATACATATATCTCTTAACTCTGTTGAGCAAGTGATTTATCAATTAAATCCTTGCACGTGATTAGTTAAGCCTTCCGCTCCCACTAAATACTGATATAGGTACCATGGGGTAGCCAAATATTTACAAAACTTGACACATATAGTGCTACATGGTACTACCATTCACACATATATTCAATTTAAAAACCTCAATAGAACAAATATGTCTTCGATATATTGAAAATAATATTAACATTCCCCAGGTTCTTTATAACCATTACATTTGTTCTTGTCATAATATCAAATATATTACAATCATTAACCCTATACTATTACATAAGTATTCTATGGGTTCGTCTTCGCCTTGCCCTTATCCTTGCCGGAGCCTTCAGTCCGTTCGATCTTAGCTGCGTTCATATGGTTCAAGCAAGAGTGAGTATGACTAGCTCAGTAAGTACAACAATTCTAATAAACAACATGCTTTAAACATAGGACTCATATATCTTCAATAACTAAACAATAGTTACGAAGTACTATCAATAATTCAAAATAGCACTTCTTTTCCTTCAACACGTTTTACAACAACAATATTCAGTAAAACATCAATTTCAGTCCAAGACCTTGAGCATTTCATAAGTTCTTTTAAAAAGGACATCCCGACACTAAGTCCGTAAGTCCGACATTTCTTACGAACACGTCTATGAGATTAGCCTATAGTACTCTATGTTGATCAATACTACATTCATTAAACGTATATACGTTTAAGTTATGGCAACCTCACATGCCTGTCGTTAGACGACAAAACATTTTAGCATACTTAGTCTTCGTTTGAAAACCACACCAATATAACTCGGTAAACATTGACCATGCTTGATAGAAAGATAATATAAGTCTAGCCGAAAGAGTTGGCTTTGACTTCATCATACAATACTTCATGTGTAAGAATACATGAATTACAAAGCTTGTCCAGATTGAACTGGAACAAAGGTTAGAATACTTGCCTTTAACGTCTGCTACAGATATAACACGTTCTTGTTTAAATCTTTGAGTCTCTACAGTAAATGATGACATCACATAACACATTAGGTCATGAATGAACATACATGGTTCCTAATGAATCTTACCCTTCTTCTCAATCTAATTATAACTTAGATTTGTTATTATTGGTTTCGGCTTTTCGTTACTTCGTTCTTACCTTTACATTATGTTCATGTTTGATTACTTATCTTCAAACCTTAGGTAACATAATTAAGGTTTAACAATACCTTACAACACTTCATTAAGTTCCTTAGTTAATTACTAAAGAGTTATCATTCATTTCATACTTATAAACTTTCTTCTTTGATGAAACCCTAGAAATTTGCAATGCGGCACCACCCTTCATTCTACGTTGTTTGCTCATTGTACCTGAGTTAGCGATATCGGCAACGGCTCTGGCCACGACACCACATATTACCCTTTCAGCCGCGCCACGACGTGACTCTGTAGTAGGTATGTGCACTGTATATGGTGCTACAGCACCACCATTATAAATTGGGTTGGTGTCACAACGCCAACTCAGTGCACCAGAAAAAGTTTACATACTTTTAACTTTGCGAAATTCCCGGACGCATAACTTCTTCGTTATAAGTCCGAATTGGCTCGTTCAAAAGCCTACGGTTCACAAATTACATACTCTACGCGTTCATGCAAGAATTTCATCTACTTAACTTTTTTCTTAAAAATTCTCCTATTAGTTCATTTTTAATGAAAACGGTAAACGTTCTTGAACGTTCAACGCCCGTTTCTTCGTTCTAAGTCAGAATCCGGTCATTTTCGAGTCTGCAACTCTATAATGCCAAATATGACTTGTCTCCATCGAAAACCAATGTTTCCGAGTTCAAACACAAAATCCGACTTCCATTCTGAGAATTTCACTAATTCGACGATTATCGTCCAATTGTGTGAATTCCGTCGAAACTTCATTACTAATGATTTAATCATTGTTCTAAACATCATATGAACATTTCAAACTACACATTACATCAACTTATTTTCAAGCTATGTTTTGGCATATTTTTCATAAGTTCATGACTTAATAACTTATAAACTACAAATTTTCATTCCTTATGACTTATTATAGATTTAAGTCCTTTAATCATGATTCTCACATCTTATCAAACATACTAACTTCATATGACAAACAAATGACAATTTCATCAAAAGTTCTTCATAAGTTTATAACTTGTTTAGGTTTAAGTTACTTATTCATGACTTAATCAGCTTAAGTCCATTTCTTATTCAATTCTTACATGTTCTTAGCATACATGCTTATTAAGTTACACTTCTCTTATCACCCTACAATGATAGAGATGAAGATTATTAGACATGAGTCTTACCCTTGAAGAAATAGTACTTCTCCTTTTCTTGAAAATCTAGCAAAGGATGTTGTGACTTAAAAGTGCTTATTCTCTCTAACCAATAAGTTGTTTAATGTTGGATGAAAATTAACAACCAACAAATGAATTGTGAGCTTGCTATTTATAGAAGTCTCTAAGGTTAAGGCATTATGGTCATTAGAATATCCCACCTCCTTTAATCACCTCCTTACTATTCATTACTTGCTAAGCACAACACTTATCCTTTACTTGGTCATTACACAAAGTTCTTGCCCACTAATTCACCCATGGTTTTCTCCATGGATCCTAATTATCCAATGGATCATGATTTGGGCCTTAGTCCACTTAGCTTAACTCCATCCTTTGGGCTTGCATTACTTTAGTTTGGGCTTTTGATTATCAAACACTTGGGCTTGCACATCCAATTCTTATTGGACTTATACATCTTACATAATCCATACATTCATTCATAATTAGCTTCAAGCTTTAGTATGCATCATATAAGTATAATCCTCATATTCTACTCGTATATTAATTCATAATATACATTATACCATCCTCCATACATACTCTATAATACTTCATATTATACTTGTATTCGTTCATTCGTACAATACATAAGTATCATACGACCATTACATTTAATTCTTACTACTTGATTTTCTTAATGTTAACGAACTAAGTCTGCATGCAAAATATTATGTTTCCCATACTTAGATTATTATTACATAATCCATCTCACCTCGATATTATAACGTTACATTTTTCTCGGAAGTTCAAAAATAATTCCTGAGCGGAAATCGATGAATAGTGTTTTTCAGAAAATTTCTCGGAAAACTTTTATTTTCATCTTGGAAATTCAAACACTTTAATTCCCTCACGTAGTTAAAATACTACGACATTCCAACATTTCTAAGTTATAGAACGACATTCATCTTATTAACACATAATAATAACAAATAATATTATTTTATTCATTATTAAATTATTTTACAAAGGATCCGAATTTCTTGGTCGTTACATTCTTCCCCCCTTAAAAAGATTCTGTCCCCAGAATCTCGCCTCTTATTATTCAAACAACTGAGGGTAATCATTCCTTATCTTTTCTTCCAATTCCCACGTTGCTTCTTCTGCATCGTGGTTCTTCCATAACACCTTCACGGAAGGTATAACTTTATTTCGCAGAACTTGTTCTTTTCTATCGACAATTTGAATTGGTGTCTCTTCGTACGTTAAGTCCTTCTCGATATGAATAGGCTCATATTCTATCACGTGCTTATAATCCGGCTTATAAGGACGCAATACCGATACATGAAACACATTATGTATTCATTCTAGGTCTGGAGGTAATGCTATCATATAAGCTATCTCACCAACCTGTTTCAATACTTCAAAAGGTCCTATAAACCTCAGACTTAACTTTCCCTTCTTTCCAAAGTGTATCTTTCCTTTCCAGGGAGATACCTTTAGAAATACGTAAGAGCCTACTTCAAACTCCCTATTTTCTCGATGCAAGTTCACATACTTCTTTTGTCTATCTTGAGCTGCAATGAGACGCATTCTTATCAACTTGATAATATCCGCTATTTGTTGTACCAATTCTGGCCCTAGCATTCGGCATTCTCCCATTTCATTCCAATACAATGGTGTTCTGCACTTCCTCCCATACAAAGCTTTATAAGGCGGCATACCTATACTTTCATGATAACTATTGTTATACGCAAACTCTACTAATGGTAGATGATCATCCCAACTGCCCTTGAAATCCATAACACAAGATCTTAACATATCTTCTAACGTCTGAATTGTTCTCTCGCTCTGTCCATTAGTTTGTGGATGATATGCCGTACTTAGCTTCAACTGCGTTCTCAACTGCTCTTGTAGACTCCTCCAAAAGTTCGATGTAAATCGTGGATAACGATCTAACACAATCGATAATGGTGCTCCATGTCTGGAAATTATTTCCTTAACATAGATTCTTGCTAAATGGTCTAGGTTATACTTGACCCTAATTGGCAAGAAGTGAGCCAACTTCGTCAATCGGTCCACTATTACCCAAATCGCATCATACCCTTTCGTTGTAGTCGAAAGTCCCACCACAAAATCCATCATGATATGCTCCCACTTCCACTCCGGAATCTCCAATAACTATAACAAGCCACTTGGTCGTTGATGTTCGGCCTTAACTTTCTAACAAGTCAAGCACCTACTCACATACTCAGCTATTTCCCTCTTCATGTTTGGCCACCAAAAACTTTGTCGAAGGTCTTGATACATCTTAGTACTACCAGGATGAATCGAAAACCTCGACCTGTGAGCCTCTTGTAATACTTACTCCTTTAATTCCATCTCATTCGTAACCCAAATTCTTCCTTCAAATCTTAATAATCCCTCATTATCAAGACTGTACTTAGTATCTTTTTCATTGGTTAGCCACTCCTTTATCTGGTCACACTCATCAGTTTTGAGTTGCACCTCCTTAACTCTCTCTACGATGGTAGATTGCATCTCCGTCGCAAGCAGAATTTGTCATGCTTCACTAGGTAACTTCACTTCTAATTCCATCCTAGCCATCTCTGTTATTAACTCAGTTTGAGCCGTTAACAAAGACAACTTTTCCCGACCCTTCCCACCTAAGGCGTCAGTAACTACATTGGCTTTTTCAAGGTGATACAGGATTTCACAGTCTTAATCCTTTATCAACTCTAGCCATCTCCCTTGTCTCATATTCAACTCCTTCTGTGTGAAGATATATTTTAGACTCTTGTGGTCCGTGTATATCTCACATTTTTCTCCATAAAGATAATGTCTCCATATCTTTAGAGCAAAAACTATTGCCGTTAGTTCCAGATCATGAGTAGGGTAAACTTTCTCATAATCCTTCATTTGCGCTTGATGCATCTGTAATGACCTTACCATCTTTGCGTGAGCACGTTATGACTAAGTCCTCTATGCTAAGCATCGCTATAAACTACAAAATTTCCTGTGTCATCGGGTAATGACAAAATAGGAGCTTTGTAAGACCCCGAAATTTTTAAATAAAAAGGAATTTCCTTTATTTATTATTTTGAAATAGTAAGGGTTGATTTGATTAATGTGGATAGTTAAGGGTTAAATACGCAAATATTTCAAAATAAGCAAGTGGTTATAAAATATTCATTATTGCCGGGGAATATTCGTTTGGTCGTGGAATATTCGTGATTGTCGGGGAATATTAAATGCGACGGTAGCGACCATGTGTGGGCCCCATGTGAAAAATGATTGGATGAAGAAAGCGACAAATATAAGTTGTTTTTAAATAACGGCGTAGTTATTCATCAGATTTATCTTGTTGGAATACCCGGTGGTTAAAACACACTAATACGCGTTGTTGAACAAGAGGTAGCTGCGGTATTGCACCAATTATTGATTCTTACGTGAAGGCACTACTCAATAATGGTTACGATAATTCTTATTCGGTATTTTATTGAGTTAATAATTCTGCGTTGATATTTTATATTCTTTGTTGTTTCAATAATTGTCATTACACAATATTTTCATTATCGAAGCAATAATTCATATTATCTGAATAATATTATTAGATAACATTATTGGCAATGTCTAGAAAGTTACATCTAAGGAGAGGTTTGGTCATCTAATTCTTGGCGCTTGAAGAAGAAGAAATTCTTATTGGAAAGCCCCTCTTTCTGAGGCCGCACGGTTGTCAATATTGTGATTCTGTAATATTATTTGTGAATAATTAATTATTGATTTATATGATGAGGAAAATATTGATTTTATGTGGATATAGATGGAGAAAATTTTTAAAATGACAATTGTTGAAAATTAATATTTTATCTTTTTCTGATAAAATAATTCATTTAAATATATTATTTTGATAATATATTAACGGTTGATATTTTTACAACGAATGTGGGATATATGAGTATACGAGGAGGAAGAGTATTTTTGTGGCATTAAATGTTTAAAACATGTTAAACATGTCGGTGGACCCCATTTATTGACTGAAATTTGATTATAGCCTGTAAAATCGCCGTTTGTGGATTTCGGTCAATTTCTATTTGGAATTTGAAAAAACTTTCTTCTGCAAAGTTGTAGAGAATTGAAATTCCTATAAAAACTCGCGAGATTCGAATTTTCTGATGAAAGGGCTATTTATTATGAATTATTGAAGTTCAAGCTCAAAATAATTGATTTTGGGAGTTTAAATTATTTTTGTTAAGAAAAACGTTTTTGTATTTTTTGGACATCATTAACATGTGTGGCTGGTGTTTTGACCAAAAAGGTGGGCTAAGGAAAATTTGTATAATTATATTAATATTATATTAAATTTTACGCTTTTGGTGTTCTAAGCGATTTCTATAAATAGGGTGCTTAGGTTAGAATTGAAAATCACACCGAAGCTGAAGTTTTCTCTCTATTTTCTCTCGATATTTTGAGCGTATTCTTGTGAGTATTTTGAGTATACTTTGAGTATTGATATACGGTGCAAGTTCATTCAAGCGTTATTCGATCAATCTTGCTTTCTCTTGAGGTAAGGAATATTTTTTTTTTCGTAATGATATTATTTCTTCAATATCATTATCTTTGAAATGTTGATCTGAAGTTTTTATCAAATTTGGAACTTTTTCATGTAGGGGGTTACTATTCATGGGTTACTATTCATGAGTTACTATTCACGAGTTACTATTCATTAAAGTACTATTCATGAAGCGTGAAGATGTTTTTGTGGAATTTCTATCTTTTGGTGTCGGAGTTACTATTCACATATACGACTATTCACGATATCTGGCACTATTCACGTATACGGCACTATTCACCGAAAAATAAAATTTCTTCTTTTTGTCCAAAATATCTATTACGGATACTAGCTCGATTGTATCCATGTTTTGATCATTCTTGAATTTTACACCACTATGATTATTTTGAGGTATTTTTGGGCGTGGATAAAACCAAGTACGAATCCTTAATCCTTAATCCTTGTCATTTTGTTTCACTGGATTCGTTTCTTTAAAAAAAAAATATTTTTCATCATCCTCGGTCTTAAATGATGATATTATGGAATATCTTTGGCACAGTAGTGCAAAGATGAATGATTTCTTAAGAATATCTTTGGCACCGTAGTGCAAAGATGAATGATTTCGAAGAATATCTTTGGCTGTAGTGCAAAGATGAGCAGTGTTTAAATGAACATGACGGTGATGAATATCTTTGGCTGTAGAAAAGATGAATATTTGATTCGGATGTATATTGATTGATGTTACGAGGATAAAAGATGAGCGATGAACTTTTAAATTCATACATAGAAGATAGTAGTTTGCATTCTCTACTTAACTCTTCTAATGAATTATTATTTCCGCTGCGAATATTGATTTAAAATTTGTTGTCTATTGTATTCTATTATATTTTTTTCCTGTTGAAGACTAACGATAATTTGTTGTATATTATCTTAGTCATAATATTCTTTACTGAGCTAGTTGAGCTCACCCTTTTCCTTTTTGTTCCATTTTTCTCGAGGAGGCGAGAATATAAGCGAGTATTTGCAGTGGGGTATGGAATGAAGGTTTTAGAAAGGATTGTTTAGTAGTCCTCACCATTTTGTAAATTAATGTATCAATAAATGTGATGAGGATTTATTTGAGTATAGATATTATCAGAAGATAATATTTGTATTCAAACTCACGATTTTTTATTGTTGTAATAATAAAGTTGTAGTTGTTTACGTACCATGTATTGACAACTCGAATAGGTGATGTATACCTATTTTGGGGGCGTCGCGTTTGGTATCGAGCTTGAGGATATGATCTCTGGCGGAGATCGGGAATAGAACTAGGAGGGGAGACGAGTAAATCCTTCGCTAGTGTGTCCTACCTAAGCTTATTTGTTAGTTCGGTCATATATAGGGATATTATGTGATATATTGATTTCCTTAATTAACCCTTGTTTTATGGCAAAGATTTGAGAATGTCGATTGAGAATATTAACAATGGAAATGAGACCGTGGAGATGCCTCTGTACTCACCAACGAGGGAGAGCGCAACAGCAGTGGCAATGTTCCTCCCGTGAACAACACCATTGAAAGCGAGATGATGAGCGAGGGGATGTTTAGAAGTTTTTGCGTTCATGCAAAATCGAGCGAGGAGACTCGTGTTCAAAATGAGGAGGAAATGATAGCAATTCACGAGTTGTCACATGACCAAGCGATTCAAAGAGTTGGGACCACCGAATTCAAGGGAAAGCGGATCCGATCATGGCGGAAACATGGGTTAAGCAAATTACCAAGATATTCGATGTCTTGGGATGCACGGAGGAACGAAGGTTCCATTCGCCACCTTTATGTTCCGTGGGCGAGGCGAGACTCTTGGTGGGAGTGCGTGAAGCGTACCCATCCGGTACTTTTCGGCGTATGTCGTGGGAGACATTTGAAATTATTTAATGACAAATACTTTCACGAAAGTGTTCGTCATATGAAGGAAGTGGAGTTCATCGATTGGAACAAAACAACATGGCGGTGTCTCGATGACGAGGCAAAGTTTGCAGAGTTATCGAGGTTTGCACCTCATTTGGTGGAGAATGAGGAACGATGACGCGGATGTTTCTTAGAGGTTTGAAACCCTAAGATACGTCAAGTATCTCATTTCTCATAAACTTTTCTCTATTCGGATGTTGTAAATGCAGGCTCAATTATTAGAGCGAGATAACGAAATACGGTCATTTGAGGACCACAACCGAGGATCGTACGAGAGATAGCGATCAGCAGAATAATGATAACCGGCGGAGAAAGAAACAGACGGACAAAAATGGTTACCACTACGGTGGTAATCATGGTCGTGAAAATAGAAGAAGCGAGTCGGGAGGAGATTTTAAAAAGGAGATTTAACAACGACTATGTGAAGGCAGCAGTCTTGCGTGAACAATCGGTTCTAAGGGAGGAGAACGACCACCGGTCATATGCTACAAATGTGGAAAAGAGGGACATATCGGTCCAAAGCGCCCACAACAGTTCAAGGTATGCTATAGTTGTGGAAAGGAAGGACATATCGCTTTCGAGATTATGCGGTAGCGAAACCTAGTTAATGAGGACGGTGACTCAAAAGATCGTCCCGTAAAAGTCAAAGTCAACGATTAGGAAGAAAGCGTTTGTTGTATTTGGTCATAATGCGAGGAACCCAAATGAGGTGATCACGGGTAAGCTATTTATAAATTCTTGCGAAGTTTATACCTTACTTGATCTGGGGTGCTACCCATTCATTTATCTCTCCTGCATGTGCTCAGCGTTTAAACTTGACTCAGGAGAAATTAGACTTTGACCTATCTGTGGAAACTCCGTTAGGAGAAACTTTCATCACATCCACTTTGTTTATAAATCTTGTTTGATTCAAGTTGCACCGAATTACCTTACCATTGACCTTATCTCTTTAAAGATACTTGCTTTTGATGTGATTTTAGGGATTGATTGGTTAACTACTCATCATGCCAAAATTGATTGTTTTCGTAAGGTTGTTAGTTTTCATATTCCTAACCAACCCGTTGTATTTAATTCAAGCAACTAAACCATTAAAATCAATCAACATCATATCTAATCATAAAGCTATTCGTTTATTAAAAAGCGGATGTCAAGCTTTCTAGCCCATGTTATGGATTTGAATAAAGACACGTCAAATTTGAATAATATTCATGTTGTTATTGACTTTCTGGACGTATTTCAAGAAGAACTTCCCGGTCTACCCTTAGCGTGAAGTTGAATTCTTTATTGATCTTGAACTGGTACAAAGCCCATTTCTAAAACCCCATATCGAATGGCTCTATTGAACTTCAGGAGTTAAAGGTCCAACTACGAGAATTGTTGGACATCGGTTTCATTCGTCCTAGTACATCTCCTTGGGGTGCTCTGTTTTATTTGTAAAGAAGAAAGAGCGGGAGTATGCGACTTTGTATTGACTATCGGGAATTGAACCATGTCACCATCAAGAATAGGTATCCTCTACCTCGTATTGATGACTTGTTTGACCGATTCTGAAGGCACAATTCTTTTCAAAAATCGATCTTCGATTACGGATATCATCGGTGAAGATTAAAAGCGAGGATATTCAAAGGCGCCTGAGAACTTCGGTATGGGCATTATGAATTCTTAGTCATGTCTTTCGGACTAACTAATGCTCCTGCGGCTTTCATGGATATGATGAGCCGAGTATTCAAGGAATATTTGGATCAATTCGTTGTTGTCTTTATTGATGACATCCTCATATATTCCAAAAGCCGTGAAGATCATGAGCACCATTTGAAATTTGGTACTCCAAAGGCTTCGTGAAAACCAACTATATGCCAAATTGAAGAAATGTGAGTTACGGCTTGAGGAAGTAGCATTCCTTGGGCACGTGGTGTCGAAACATGGAGTATCTGTTGATCGTGAAGATTGAAGCAATACAAAGTTAGGGAGCAACAAAAGTCGGTGATGCAATCACGTAGTTTTTTGGGCTTATTTGGTTATTATCGGAGATTCGTGGAAGGGTTTTCTCGAATCGCTACTCCATTAACTCGCCTAACTTCGGAAGGATACAAAATTCGTTTGGAGCGAAGAATGCGAGAAAAGCTTCCAAGAGCTTAAGAGGAGACTTATTTCAAGACTGTTCTAACAATACCATCCGGTTTGGATGGATTTGTTATTCACAAATGATGCTTGAGTGCAAAGGGTTAGGATGTGTTCTCATGCAACGTGGGAAAGTCATAGCCTTTATGCCTCACGACAACTTAAAGAGTATGAGAGGAATTATCCTACTCATGATCTAGAGTTAGCGGTGATCGTTTCGCGCTAAAAATATGGAGGCACTATCTATATGGGGAGAAAGTGGAGATATATTCAGACCATAAAAGCCTTAAATATTTCTTCACTCAAAAAGAACTCAACATGCGGCAGCGACGTTGGCTCGAGCTATTGAAAGACTACGACCACACTATTCAATACCATCCTGGTAAAGCGAACGTGGTAGCTGACGCATTGAGTAGAAGATCATATGCGGGAACGAGTGCGATGATGTCAAGTATACGCATAGAGCCAACTTTAATAGAAAAAGTTAAGGTTGCTCAAGCCCAGGGGCAGGCCGATGCGTATGAAGAAGAAAGTACAAGAAGGAGCTATTCCGGAAGCGAGAATTGATGAAGAAGGAATACTTCGAGTCCACTCTAGACTTTGTGTTCCTAACGACTCTGATTTGAAGTACAAGATTATGACGGAGGCACACAATACGCCATTTGCAATCCATCCTGGAAGTACTAAAATGTATCGTGATCTTCGACATACATTTTGGTGGAACAATATGAAGAGAGAGATTGCAAAGTTTATCTCGATGTGTTTAACTTGCCGGGTGTAAAGCGGAGCATCTTGTACCTAAGGGTCCGTTGCAACCACTTGAGATTAGGAATGGAAGTGGGAACACATTACTATGGATTTCGTTACGGGTCTTCCCTACGGTTTCTCAAGGCATCAATGCTATTTGGGTTATTGTTGATAGATTAACCAAGTCTCGCTCATTTTTTTTTGCCGTCACGGAGACTTATTCCCTTGAACGTCTTGCTAGTATGACGTGAATGAGATTGTGAGGTTGCATGGCATGCCTGTATCCATAGTTTTGGATCGTGACCCAAGATTCACTTCAAGATTTTTGGGTTAGCTTGCAAAAAGCTATGGGCGCAGTTTGCGATTTAGTTCAAGATACCATCCCCAAACGGACGGACAATCGAGAGGACTATTCAAACTCTTGAAGATTTATTAAGACTCGTGTCCTAGACTTCAAGGGTAGTTGGGATAAGTATTTACCATTGGTGGAATTCTCCTACAACAACAGATTATCGAAGCGGTATAGGTGTGGCTCCATTCAAGCATTATATGGGCCGAAAATGTCGTTCTCCAATATGTTGGGATGAGGTGGGTGAAGCAACATTGTTGGGACCCGAAAGTTAATACGATTATGACTCACCGAAAAGATCCAAATGATTCGACAACGTATACAAAGCAGCACAAGATCGACAAAAGAGTTATGCGGATCTTCATCGAAAGGACGTGGAATTTAATGTGGGGATCATGTATTGTTGCGAGTTGCTCCATGGAAGGGAGTTACAAGATTTGGGAAGAGAGGAAAGCTCAATCCACGATTTATTGGTCCATTTCAAATTCTTGACCGAGTAGGAAATGTAGCCTATAGACTTGCGTTACCTCAAAGTATGTCTCGTGTTCATAATGTGTTTCACATATCCGTACTTCGTAAATATGTGAAAGACCCAAACCACGTTATTGAGTTAGAAGCGGGACGAGATAGCCAGAAGACTTAACGTCACGAGGAGGTACTGTCAAGATCTTGGATAGGAAGGAGCATCCCTACGCCAAGAAAGGTCATACCACAAGTTAAAGTTTTGTGGAGGAATCATCTTTATTGAGGAAATGATTTTGGGAATTGGAAAGCGGAAATGAAAGCGAGGTATCCTCACCTTTTGAAACACGAATACGTAAGTCAATTTCGAGGACGAAATTTCATAAGGAGGGAGGTTGTAAGACCCCAAATTTTTAAATAAAAAGGAATTTCCTTTATTTATTATTTTGAAATAGTAAGGGTTGATTTGATTAATGTGGATAGTTAAGGGTTAAATCGCAAATATTTTAAAATAAGCAAGTGGTTATAAAATATTCATTATTATTGTCGGGGAATATTCGTTTGGTCGTGGAATATTCAGATCTTGTCGGGGAATATTAAATACGACGGTAGCTAAATGACCATGTATGGGCCCCATAACTTGAAAAATGATTGGATGAAGAAAGCAGCAAATATAAGTTGTTTTTAAATAGCAGCGTAGTTATTCAAGTTAATAATGTTGGAATACCGGTGGTTAAAACACACTAATGCTGCGCGTTGTTGAGCGAGTAGCACATGGTATTGCACCAATTATTGATTCTTACGTAAGAATGCACTACTCAATAATGGTTACGATAATTCTTCGCTCGATTATTTTATTGAGTTAATAATTCTTTGCGTTGATATTTTATATTAACATTGTTTCAATAATTGTCATTTACACAATTATTTTTCATTATCGAAGCAATAATTCATATTATCCGAATAATATTATTAGATAACATTATTGGCAATGTCTAGAAAGTTACATACAGGAGAGGTTTGGTCATCTAATTATGGCGCCAAAGATGAAGAAATTCTTATTGGAAAGCCCCTCTTTCCAGAAGCGCACGGTTGTCACAATATTGTGATTCTCGTAATATTATTTGTGAATAATTAATTATTGATTTATATGATGAGGAAAATATTGATTTTATGTGGATATAGATGGAGAAAATTTTTAAAATGACAATTGTTGAAAATTAATATTTTATCTTTTACGATAAAATAATTCATTTAAATATATTATTTTGATAATATATTAAGCGGTGATATTTTTACAACGAATGTGGGATATATGAGTATACGAGGAGAAAGAGTATTTTGTGGCATTAAATGTTTAAAACATGTTAAACATGTCGGTGGACCCCATTTATTGATTGAAATTTGATTATAGCTTTGTAAAATCGCCGTTTGTGGATTTCGGTCAATTTCTATTTGGAATTTGAAAAAACTTTCTTCTGTAAAGTTGTAGAGAATTGAAATTCCTATAAAAACACGCGAGATTCGAATTTTCTGATGAAAGGGCTATTTATTATGAATTATTGAAGTTCCGAAGCTCCGAAATAATTGATTTTTGGGAGTTTAAATTATTTTTGTTAAGAAAAACGTTTTTTGTATTTTTTTGGACATCATTAAGATGTGTGGCTGGTGTTTTGACCAAAAGGTGGGCTAAGGAAAATTTGTATAATTATATTAATATTATATTAAATTTTACGCTTTGGTGTTCTAAGCAATTTCTATAAATAGGGTGCTTAGGTTAGAATTGAAAATCACACGTAAACTGAAGTTTTTCTCTATTTCTCTCTCGATATTTTGAGCGTATTCTTGTGAGTATTTTGAGTATACTTTGAGTATTGATATACGGTGCAAGTTCATTCAAGCGTTATTCCAAATCGGAAATCATCGCTCTCTTGAGGTAAGGAATATTTTTTTTTCGTAATGATATTATTTCTTCAATATCATTATCTTTGAAATGTTGATCTGAAGTTTTATCAAATTTGGAACTTTTTCATGTCGGGGTTACTATTCATGAGTTACTATTCACGAGTTACTATTCACGAGTTACTATTCACGAAGTACTATTCATGGTTAGAAGCGTGAAGATGTTTTTGTGGAATTTCTATCTTTTGGTGTCTGAGTTACTATTCACATATACTCAAGACTATTCACGATATCTGACACTATTCACGATCTGTGACTATTCATAGAAAAATAAAATTTCTTCTTTTGTCCAAAATATCTATTACGGATACTAGCTCGATTGTATCCATGTTTTGATCATTCTTGAATTTTACACCACTATGATTATTTTTGAGGTATTTTTGGACGTGGATAAAACCAAGTACGAATCCTTAATCCTTAATCCTTGTCATTTTGTTTCTTTGGATTCGTTTCTTTAAAAAAAAAAATATTTTCATCATCCTCGGTCTTAAATGATGATATTATGGAATATCTTTGGCTTTGTAGTGCAAAGATGAATGATTTCTTAAGAATATCTTTGGCTGTAGTGCAAAGATGAATGATTTCTGAAGAATATCTTTGGCACTAGTGCAAAGATGAGCAGTGTTTAAATGAACATGACTAGTCGATGAATATCTTTGGCACTGTAGTGCAAAGATGAATATTTGATTCAGATGTATATTGATTGATGTTACGAGGATAAAAGATGAGCGATGAACTTTTAAATTCATACATAGAAGATAGTAGTTTGCATTCTCTACTTAACTCTTCTAATGAATTATTATTTCATTGCGAATATTGATTTAAAATTTGTTGTCTATTGTATTCTATTATATTTTTTTCCTGTTGAAGACTAACGATAATTTGTTGTATATTATCTTAGTCATAATATTCTTTCTTGAGCTAGTTGAGCTCACCCTTTTCCTTTTTGTTCCATTTTTCTCGTGGAGGCGAGAATATAAGCGAGTACGAAGTGGGGTATGGAATGAAGGTTTTAGAAAAGGATTGTTTAGTAGTCCTCACCATTTTTGTAAATTAATGTATCAATAAATGTGATGAGGATTTATTTGAGTATAGATATTGTCTAGAAGATAATATTTGTATTCAAACTCACAGTTTTACTGTTGTAATAATAAAGTTGTAGTTGTTTCTATACCATGTATTGACAACTCAGAATAGGTGATGTATACCTATTTTGGGGGCGTCACAAGCTTCACTCAATCTCTTCTTCAATTCTTAAAAATTGTCCTCGCATTTATCTGTCCACACATATTTCACCGTCTTCCTTGTTAAGTTAGTCAATGGAGTAGCTATCTTTCAAAAATCCTGGATGGATCTTCGATAGTAACCTGCTAACCCTAGGAAACTCCGCACCTCAATCGGCATTTTTGGTTGTTCCCAATTCATCACGACTTCCACCTTCGCTAGATCTACTGAAATCCCCTCATGGTCAATGACATGACCTAAAAATTGTACCTTCTCCAACCAAAATTCACACTTAGTGAAATTCGCTTACAACTTCTCCTTCCTTAGTGTCTCTAACACTAATCTTAGGTGATCAGTATAATCTTTTGGCGTCTTAGAATAGACTAGAATATCATCGATAAATACCACGATGAACTTGTCCAAATATTGTTTGAACACTCTGTTCATAATATCCATAAATGCAGCTGATGCATTAGTCAACCCAAATGACATCACCAAAAACTCGTAATGACCATAACGAGTCCTGAATGTTGTCTTCGGTACATCCTCCTTCCTAACCTTCAACTGATGATACCCCATTCTTAAATCTATTTTTAAAAAATACTTAGCCCCTTTCAACTAATCAAAGAGATCATCGATCCTGGGCAATGGGTATTCGATATCGTCAACTTGTTCAACTCTCGGTAGTCGATACAAAGTCTTAACGATCCGTCCTTCTTCTTGACAAACAGTATCGGTGCTCTCCACGGCGAAACACTCGGTTGAATGTACTTCCTCTCCAACGGTTCTTGTAAATGCACCATCAACTCCTTCATCTCCACTGGCGCCATATGATACGGTGCCCTGGAAACTGGTGTCGCTCTTGGCATGATGTCTATTACAAACTCTGTCTCCCTATCCGGCGGAAGACCCGACAATTCACTCGGAAATACATTGGTGAATTCTCTAACTATAGGTATTTGTTCCATGGTTGCTACCACTCTCTGGGTATCAACAACGTGACACAGATAACCTACACACCCCTTCCTCAAAAATTTCCTAGTTTGTGTCATGGTTAGACAACACGAATGTCCTGACGATCTATTTCCGTAAAATACTACCTGTGGTTGTTTTAACGTTCTAAGGTTCACACATTTCTTCTGACAATCTATAATTGCACCATGGTTAACTAACCAATCCTTTTCGAGAATTACGTCAAATTCTTCTAACTTTATCAGTATCAAATCTACCGATAATTTACAACCTCGTATATCTACACAACAACTCCTATGAACATCTTCAACAGGAATTATTTTTCGTTTGTTACCTTAATATTTAAAGGTATAGGAAACTTTTTGGGAAGTAATCCTAATAGTCTAGCAAAATCACATGCTATAAACAAACAAGTAGCACCCGAATCAAACAGCACGTAAGCATTTATGTCATTGATCGGAATAATACCTGCGATAACGTCCCCTGATGCAACTGCATCTTGGACTATCATGTTAAAGGTACGGCCCATCGGCCTACCTGACTGTGCTAGACCACTAATAGCTAACTTACCGCTATTAGTGCCCCTATTCCCCTCCGTCCCCTTTTTCAGGCAGTTCTTTTCCATGTGGTCAGTTAACCCACACACAAAGCATCCGTGGTTCTTCTTCGGACTTGGACAGTTATGTGAGATGTGCCCTTCCTGTCCACAATTGTAACATACGGCCTTCCCCTTGAGACTGACTCCTAAGTGAGTCTTCCCACAGGTCTTGCAGACCTCCATCCTCCTATTTGGGTCCCCTTGCTTTACTCCGATACTCCCAGAGCTAAACGCTTTCCTCTTCTATCCTTCGCCACTTCCACTGGCTCCTTCTATTTTCACTCCCCCATCCACTTTCCCCTTATTCTTCTTATCCTTGTGGTATTGGCTCAGAGCCTCACTACCACCTTCGACGATTATCGCCTTCTCTAAAATGGTTCCAAATGAGGTACTCTAGAACACAGAAATACAGTTATAGAGCCAGGGTTTCAAGCCCTACTCGAACCGTCGAGCCTTCCTAACCTCGGTGTCCACTTGGTGTGGAGCGAACCTTGTCAGTTCATTAAACTTGGCGGCGTATTGTGGAACCGTCATGTCCCCTTATTTCAACTCGAGAAACCTCATTTCCATCCTTCCCTGCATGCTCGTGGAAAAGTAGTTCTCGAAGAATATCTCCTTGAACCTCATCCACATTAGATTCTCGATCTTGGCTCTAACCTGATTGGCTTCCCACCAAAGGTTGGCCTCCCCCTTAATCATATAGGTTGCAAAGGCAACCTTCTGGGCCTCGTCAATATTTTATATTACAAATGTCTTCTCTATTTCTTTATTATTCGGTTGGAACATCTTGTCTCATGCGTTACGCATGACTTTGAATTTAGATTATTTATTATTCATTTGAATATATCATGCATGCGTTACGCATGACACGATTTCGATTATTTATTATTACATTGGAATAACTTTTATGCGTGTGGTCTATCGCATGCACGGTAATTTCTTTTGTTATTCCATTCTTTATTATACTCGGTTGGTTAAAGTTTTAGCTTTTATACTCCATGAAATTAGTGGAATATCCTTGATATTCAAGCGCTTCATCCAAATATCTTTTCATGGAAATATTCTTCTGAGCATTCTTGAGTTTTACCCCACAAAGCAGTATCATGTTGACAATTTGGACGTTATTGGTTCTTGGATAAATTAATTCTTGAACTTGTTTTATTGAATTCTTATATCATTGTCATCATCCTCATGTTTATATTATGTTGAAAGTCATCTGTGGCCTGTAGTGCATAGATGGACTTGGTATGATTATGACTAGGGATTATTCGGTATAATAATGACAGTAATGTTACAAATGATGTGGTAAAAGTCCCCATTGGCCCGTAGTGCATTGATGGACAGTTGTTGGCATGATCATGACCATTGATGAATACACGAATATCCTTGGCCCGTAGTGCATGGATAATTTGTGGTTATGATACTAATGAATATCCTTGGTCGTAGTGCAGGGATGATGTGGATTATATATTAAGCTGAGTCCCAGCGATAAAAGTGATGAAAAACCTTTTAAATCATAGAAGATAGTAGATTTTATTCTCAACTTGACTCTTTTAATGGATAGCTTGTTCCACTGTAGTTAAACTTGATGTTTGTTATATTGTATCAGTTTAACACTGTTAAAGGCTAATGATAATTTATTCTACATTATCTTAGTTATAATATTTCTTAATGGGCTAGTTGAGCTCACCCTTTTGCTTTCATTTTTCTCTTCAGGAAATGAGAACGTAGCAGGGACTAGTCGGGGAACGGAGTGACGGTCCAGATGATAGCATTAGTAGTCCTCACTATTCTATGAAATAGCGTGTTAATAAATGTATTGAGGACTTATTTTGAGTTTGAATACTGTCTAGAAGACAATATTTGTATTAAAACTCACAGCTCATGTTGTATATTTCAGATTGTATTTATATTTTGTACCATGTATTTGGCGACTCAGAATAGCTGATGTATACCTATTTTGGGGGCGTAACACTATAGGTGTTCTTGAGTGTTTATCAGTTAACCCAGATCTTCAAACTCAGTGTACAGGGTAGGTAGTTTGACTAGCATTTGATCTATGTTCCTTGTTGTTTTTGGGATGTCTAATGCGATAATGTTGTAGTACTGATGTAGTACTACAACCCTAAACAAGTTCCATGGCAAAAACATATCAAATCATCAAGATCTAAGCTACAAAAAAAGTCCTGCAAGGTTTTTCTTCTTTTTCTGGGTTTTCCAAAAAATGAAGTGTAATGCCCGAGAAATCGGATTTTTATGATAATTAAATTTTTATTTGATTATGTGAATTAAATGAATTTAATTGATTTATTTTGTGAGTAAGCTATGTGAAGGTCGTTCTATGACCTATGATGTTCTTATATGGTTAGTAATCTGGCTACGTGCTAGAATTAATTGTTTAGAATTTCCGAGACGAAAATAAATGTTTTCCGAGAAATTCTCGTAAAAACACTATTCATCCATTTCTGCTCGGGAAATAATTTTGAAATTCTGAGAAACGCGTAATGATAGAATATCGAGATAAGATGAAATATCTAATAATATTTCATTTATGGCAAACGAAGTTTTCGCCTGCGGACTTAAAACCTAAGGGTTGAGTAGAATGATTTCCAAGAAGGAAATGAGACGTGTAGAAGGAATTGCGTTACTGTTAATGTGTGTATTATACTAGTATGATACTATTTAGTTTCTATGTATAATATGGTGAGTTAATACGAAGTACAATACGATTATCGTACGAGTATTATACGGAGAGAATACGTGAATTATACGTATAGAATACGATTCGTATTATGGAATTAAGTTAAGACTTAATTTGAATTTAATTGTTTTGGATTATGCCGAGTCCAATCAATTGTATAGTTAAGCCCAATGAGTTAATGGGTTAAGCCCAAGTCAAAGCCCAATATTAGATTGATTAAGCCCAATGCAAGAAAATCGAACCGTGGATCAAACCAGTTGGTCACCAAATGGGTAAAACCCATGGGGCAACCCATGGGGATGACCCATGGGCATGGTGGGCCGGCCACTTGGTGTGCAAGGAAAGCTTATCACTTGGTCACCAAGTATTTTACTTGGTGACAAAGTTTGGAATAGTAAGGAGGTGGGAGTGTAATGTCTAAATTGCCCTCCATTTCATTTGCCTATAAATAGAAAGCTAGAATTGGTATTTTGAGAGTTTTTCAAATTCCCAACTTATATTGTGAGAGAGAGAAAGAGCTAGACTCAACCAAAAGTTCTACTTTGAAGTTTGGTTTTAGAGTTTGTCAAGAATACTAAAGAATTCTTAAGGTAATATTCCTCATTGTTAATTCCATCTCTTTTGATTTTATAAGTATGGAGAATCATAAATGGGTGGTGTATGTCTAGTATGGTGGAATAAGGATGAGTTATTATAGATTCAATCTTTATAAGTCATGGAATCATAGAAAACATAAGAATTGATATAGTTTTAAATCATGAAAATATTGATTGTTGAGATTGATTGTTTATGAACAATTAGACTCCATCAATACGTTAACATGTGCATCTTGCTTGGTTAGGATGTAGATATGAAGTCCATGGAGTATTCCATGTGATGTGGCTTAGAGAACGTTAGTAATGAAGTTATGGCGAATTTCATGAAAAATAGACGTTAACTTCGAAAATGTTGAAATTCCGGATTGAAAGTCGAAAGTTGTTTTGAGACTTGAAAACATTGTTTTTCAATATCAACATGTGAGATAGCGTATTTAAGAGTTGTGGACTCAAGAATCGTTGGATTCCGACTTAAAATGAAGAAAACAAGCATTGAATGCTCATTAACATTTACGAACGCTTAAAAAATGAACTCAATAGTGAATATTGAGTTAATGGATTCGAAAGTATCGCCAGACAGTGCTTTAAGTGTCAGCGCTTGTGGCATTGCCATCAGCGATGTTGTTACCCTCTTGAAAAGTGGCGCCCATGATACCCTTTGGTATAAGGGATCTCGCATTAACCTTAGGAGACCAAGCATGGAGTCGCTGCTAGCTGGCGCATGCCGCCATGATCTTGAATAGAAAGTTCATGGCATGGCCTTGAGTGGAGGTAATTGTTGAATGAATTTGGTTTGAACTGCAATTGTTCAGAGTCCTAGAAGAGTAAAGTTTATGCACTTCATAAGTGTACTAAAACTATTCCTATACTACCTATACTAAGGTATATGGTATTGAAACTTAGGAATTAAATGCATGTTAGTAAATTATGAATGAAGAACACAAAGTGTTATCAATGAATCCTAGTCGGGAAACAAAGTTGGTACTTCGCCAAAGATGATAGAGTCCGGTTAATAACGTAAGTTGGTTAATAAGCTGGGACGAAGGGTAATAAATCTAGTTAACTTTATTGATGATATTAAGTTAACAAAGTCATAAAAGAGAAAGAAGTTGGTAGGAACAATGTGAATAATTGTTTGATAGTTAATTACAGTGTGCTACGTGAATATATCGTGTAGATTCTGTAAAGGCTGTGGTCAGTCGATTAAGTTATTTGAAGACGTTGAAAGTCAAGTTTTCTTAACGCTTATCTAACTTTCAAGTTAGTCATGTTTTATGTGATTCATTGTACTGAATTGAACGACTGGTTTTAAAGAAACGGTCAATGCCAGATTTAACTCGGCTAGACTACTCGTAAGATATAGATTGATTTGTATTCATATCTTTCTATATAGAAATGTTAACACTATCTTATGTCAAGTAATTGGTACGGATGTGAAGGTAAGGTTTGTCTATGAACAAACAAAAGTATTTGTCATCGATTATTCGATGGGCACGCGAGTTTGCCAAAACTTAAACGTAAATACGTTTAACGAATGAGTGTTGATCAACATAGAGTACTATAGGCTGATCACCTAGAAGTGCTCGTAAGTAATGCGGATGTACTACCTTAGTGTTGTGATATCCTTTTCAAGTATGAAAATAGAAAGCTACTGTTCATGGTCTATCGACTGGTTCAGAATTCCTAATCTACTCTATACTTTGGGAATTGATGATATGAAATGTTATTATTGTTTCATAATACTTCATAACTATTTGTTCAGTTTTATAGGAATTGTCATATGATTCACGAATGTACATCTCTGTTAGTGGAGATATTATCAATGCCAGTGGCGGAGGTACCATTAGTGGTTCTCGAAGACTCGGATATAGAAGAGTAAATCTCTGAGGAGGAATACTCTGAGGAGACAATGGGAATAGCGTCATATCTAAATATGATGATTGAGGTGGATGAGGAGATGGAGGTAACATCGATTAACACGGTGATACCTACTCAGGAGCCAACACCTCCGGATGAAATGAGATCATTGTATCTGGATGTGTTGGATAGGAAATGCATCATCTGCGCAGAAAGTGTGGTCTGATACGAGAATGAGGAAATAACCGTCCTATATGAGGCTAAGGAATCTGCAGAGGCGAATTTTGAGTCAGAGCACGATGAGAAAGTGCTTATGATGGATAAGGTAAAGGACTATAAGGAAGAGGCCGTTGAGCTTCGAAAGAAACTGGTCGAGAAAGACCAGAAAATAGCTAGGATGCCGTACATCCATGAGTGCGCTTTTGAGGATTTCAAGCTAAAAATTTCTTGTTATTCCATTGAGTCCAGTTAGACTCGACATACTATAAGTCGAGATATTGTGTCGATATTGGCAAATCAGAAATATGAGAATGCCGTACGACAGTGTTAGTAGATCGTTAGATCTTATTGGTATATAAGTAGTGACGTAAAGCCCTCTTTTGTATAATTAAAGGGTAGTCTTTTTGTAAATCCCAATTTTGTAGAAGTCAATCGCGGGATAGTATGTAATAGCTTTTGGGTAAGGAAACATGATGTAAATAGTTTTGACTATGAAATCATATTAATATAATGAAGTTTTATTTAATGTGTTTGTTGTAGTATGGGTTGTTATTTGAAAATGATAACCAAGCAATTAAATAGATAATAACGAAACCTTATTTATTTAAGCAGAATTATGCCGCCAAGAAGGAGAAAATGTAACCAAGAGGCCGAATCTCATAATGAGAATCAGGGGGGTCATAATAACCCTATGCAAGAGTTTGTTAATTTATTAACGACAGCATTTAAACAAGTTGGGGGAGGGATTCCTGTAGCACCTAGGGTAGCAAGAACAACTACCTTTAAGGAGTTTAAGAGTGTGGGTCCTCTGGAGTTTCGAGGAACGACGGACCCTTTAGAGGCCCAGACATGGGTGAAAGAGATTGAGAAGGTGTTTGTAATTATAAACGTAGGTGAGGCGCAAAAGACTTCTTTTGCGACTTACATGATGAAGGGGGAAGCCAACTACTGGTGGGAGGCTCACTAGGGTGGGGCTAGGATAGAAGCAATTACGTGGGAACAGTTCAAGAAGGTATTCTTCGAGAACTACTTTCCTATTAGTATGCAAGGTAGGATGGAGATTAAGTTCTTAGAACGTAAGCAAGGGGATATGACAGTTCCCCAGTATGCCGCCAAATTTAATGAATTGGCGAGGTTTGCTCCACATCAGGTGGACACGAAAGAGAGGAAGGCGCGCAGGTTTGAGAAGGGCTTAAAACCCTGGCTCTATAGTAGAATATCAGTTTTTCAGAGTGCTTCCTACGGGACCATTCTGGAAAAGGTGATAATAGCTGAAGGTGGTGTCTCAGTACCACAAAGAGAAAAAGAACAAGAGTAAGGTAGAGGGTGGAAGTAAGGCAGAGGTTACCAGCGGGAGTGGCAACTTGCCTAAGAGAAAGAGCTTCAACCCTGGGAATATTGGGGTAAAGCAGGGAGATCCTAAGCGTAGGACGGAGGCATGCAAGACATGCGGAAAGACTCACATGGGAGTTTGTTTAAAGGGGAAATCAGTTTGCTACAACTATGGGCAGGAGGGACATTTGTCACCCAACTGTCCTAACCCTAAGAAGAACCATGGGTGTTTTGTCTGTGGGTCATTGGACCACATGGCAAGGAATTGCCCGAAGAAAGTGTTAGAGGGAAATAAGGGTTCAGGTAGTGGTAAATTAGCCATTACTGGACCAACACCATCGGTGGGTAGACCCTCAGCTCGTACGTTTAATATGACTATCAAAGATGTGGTTGCATAAACGGATGTGGTAGCAGGTATCATTTCGGTCAATGAAATAAATACTTATGTGTTATTAGACTCAGGTGCTACTTGTTATTTTATAGCATGTGAGTTTTCTAAGTGATTAGGTTTAATCCCTGAAAAGTTACCAATACCTTTAGACGTTAAGGTAGCAAATGAGGAAATAATCCCCATTGAACATATTTATAAGGATTGTTGCGTAGATATTAGAGGGAATAAGTTATCGGTAGATTTGGTACTGATAAGGTTAAAAGAATTCGATGTAATTCTTGGTATGGATTGGTTGATTAACCATAAAGCAATAATAGATTGCCATAGGAAAAGTGTGAACCTCAGGCTTTCTAAGAAAACCAAGGTAGTGTTCTTCAGTAGTAAATCACCGAGACGCTCTTGTTGTCTATCGATGACACAAGCTAGGAAGATGTTGAGAAAAGGGTGTGTAGGTTATCTGTGCCATGTTGTGGATACCCAAAGAGTGGGAACATCCTTGGACAAGATACCTATAGTTCAAGAGTTCGCGGATGTGTTTTCAGAGGAATTACCGGGTAGTCCACCAGACAGGGAGGTGAGTTTGTAATTGATTTGTTACCGAGTACGACACCAGTTTTAAGGGTACCATATCGAATGGTGCCAGTAGAGATGAAGGAGTTAATGGTTCAATTACAGAAACTATTAGATAGGAAGTACATTCAACCGAGTGTGTCTTCTTGGGGAGAACCGGTGTTGTTTGTAAAGAAAAAGGATGGGTAGTTAAGACTTTGTATCAACTATCAAGAGTTGAACAAGTTAACGATTAAGAATAAATACCCTTTGACAAAGATCGATGATCTATTTGATCAGTTGAAAGGGGAAAAGTATTTTTCTAAGATAGATTTGCGCACGGGGTATCATCAGTTAAAAGTAAGAAAGGAGGATGTACCTAAGACGGTGTTCAGAACTCGTTATGGTCATTACGAGTTTCTGGTGATGTTGTTTGGGTTGACTAATGCGCCAGCCGTATTTATGGATATGATGAACAGAGTGTTCAAACAGTATTTGGATAAGTTCGTTGTAGTGTTCATTGATGATATTCTAGTCTATTCAAAGATGCCAGAAGATCATGCAGAACATTTAAGGATAGTGTTAGAAACACTAAGGAAGGAAACGTTGTATGCGAAATTCACAAAGTGTGAATTTTGGCTTGAAAGACTGCAGTTTCTAGGACATGTTATTGATAAAGATGGCATATCCGTAGATCCAGCAAAAGTAGAAGCAGTAAATGAGTGGGAGCAACCAAAAACACCAACCGAGGTTCGGAGTTTTCTGGGGTTAGCGGGATACTATAGAAGGTTCATTCCGGACTTTTCTAAAATAGCTACTCCGTTGACAAATCTGAAAAGAAAGTCGGTGAAGTATGTGTGGACTGAAAAATGTGAGAATAGTTTTCAGGAGTTGAAGAAGAGGTTAAGTGGGGCACCTGTATTGTCTTTACTAGACGATACATGGAACTTTGTAGTATATAGCGATGCTTCGCATAAAGGACTGGGTTGTGTGCTCATGCAGCATGACAAGGTCATTGCGTATGTGTCACGTCAATTAAAGGATTACGAGAAGGCCTATCCTACTCATGATCTGGAGTTGGGAGCTGTAGTTTTTGCCTTGAAGAT
Organism: Panax quinquefolius; assembly: GCA_020205615.1. Classification (NCBI taxonomy): domain Eukaryota; kingdom Viridiplantae; phylum Streptophyta; class Magnoliopsida; order Apiales; family Araliaceae; genus Panax; species Panax quinquefolius. Next base: position 98,223,216 of record CM035158.1, on the reverse strand, counting down.
ATGGAGGCATTATCTATATGGTGAGAAATGTGAGATATACACGGACCACAAAAGTCTGAAATATATCTTCACACAGAAAGAGTTAAACATGAGACAGAGAAGGTGGTTAGAGTTAATAAAAGATTATGACTGTGATATTTTATATCATCTATAGAAAGCAAATGTAGTAGCCGTGCGCTAAGTAGGAAGGGTAGAGAGAAACTGTCAATGTTAACAACTCAGAATGAGTTGATAACGGCGATAGAAAGAATGGAGCTAGTGAAAGTAGTATGCACACAAGCCAATCATGTTTGATGATAAAGCATATACTTTGTAACAATCTTATTCATTTATTAATAAAAAGTATTAATTTATTAAAGGCTTTTAATTATCTACATAATACTGTTTTATAATATGTGATAAACCCATAGTTTTAAGCAATGCTTTTAGAATAATGATGATGATCATTCTAATGAGATCTAAATTCTTAGAAAGCTTAAAACTAAAATAGTTCCCAATCGTTGGATTACTAAATTGGGGATTAGTGAATCCGGATAGATTGGTACATACGTTAACTTGCTCATTGGATGAGGATGATTGATCTCATGATCATTTGTGTGGAGACACTAAAGCAAGTATGTAGGTGCTTATTAGAGAATAAGTTCTTTGAGCATTGGCTCGCTAAGGAATACCTAATGGAGTTTTATTTGCTTTGTCAATAGGAATTCTCAGTGATAGTAGTACAAGTAATCCTTGGACTTGAGATCATCATAGTATCTTGTGTATGATGAGTTATACTTTGACTTATTCCTTAAGACCCTTAGGGTATATCAAAGGGTATGCTTGGGTATAATAAGTTGTATATGGAGATAATGTATGATCGATAAAGAATCTACCACTTCTAATAAAAGAAGAGAAATGTCTATGTGATTCGATAAATGACAACCCAAGAGTCCTTGGCAATGCGAGAATGAAATTAGAAAGGAGTTTCTAATTTGCATTATTTGAGTTGTGCATTTAAGGATCGAAATACATATAATTAAATAAAATAAGACTTGTGACAGTAATTCCATGTCTTATATTTAATTGGGACATTGTATGGTGGAAGGATTGAATTATGCAGTAACTATTTACTCAAAGGTTCTTTAATGATTAATGTTGAAATCTATATTATACGGAAAGTCGTTGATCATTTGGGAGGCTTATCCTATTGTAGAATAAATATTATTTATTTAAATAAATTAATTATTTAATTTATTTATTTAAATAAGATTAGAATTGTTCTAATTGATTTATTCACATAGGTTTAATATGGAGAACCTAAAAAGGGTCACACCATAAAAGGAAGAATAATTATTTAAGAAGTTAATGGCATAATCGTAATAATATGTTATGTATATTTAATTTAATCTATGGTGATAGAATAAATTAAATAGCTTAATATTTATTATTTAATATTTTAGAAATATTAAATATAAATTAATAAGAGGAGTCTTATTAATATTATTACAATTATTATTATTTTAATTTCTAAAAGAGTTTAGGAATTAATTTAATATAAGTACTCTCATTTATTCCTAATAAGATTAGGAGGTTAAATTAATTAAAAGAGTTTAATTAATTATCCCTAATAAGATTAGGGAGCCTAATTAATTAAAAGAATTTAATTAATTAAATAAAACTCAATTCCTTAATTGTTAAGATGGGTTGCCCACATCTATAAATAAGAGGAGTCTTATTATGGGTGTGATGGGTTGTTGACTTTTACAACGTAATAATTCCAATTTGTTGGAGAGTACCCTTTTTCTATAGAGATAGGAAAAACTAGGGTTTGAGCCATAAACACCCATCTTCTTGAATTTTCTTCTTCCTTGGTGGATCACCTCTAGAAGCCAAACGCTTGGGTGGCTAATGTTGATCAAAGGAAGGAACCAAACCCGGTGGATTCAAGATTGAACGCGAAAGGATTTGGAGGTGAACTTGTACCTGAGGAAGCTCGATCTTCAAGGGTATGATTTATTCTTTATCTTTTCGTTTAATTAATAATTATGCATAAAGGGTGATCCGGGTATATGGTTTGTAAATTTTTAAACTCTGTTTTTACACGCTTCCGCAATTTTGTGCAATTTGATTGCGCACATGAATATTACAAACCTAACAGCTAGAAGTTAAGTTACCGGAGGAAGCGGTGGAAATGTTATTTTCCATGGAAACCCAACTGACCATAGTGGAATGGGTTATGAGAGTACAATTGAGCAACGAGAAATGTGAACAGATGAAGAAAAGGATAGAAGATGAAGAAAAGACTAAGTATAACCTCGATAAGGAGGGATTACTTCATTTTGAAGGAAGAATTTGGGTTCCAAATGATTCTGAATTAAAGGAGGAAATAATGATGGAGGCTCATAGTTCGAGGTACTCGATACATCCCGGTAGTACGAAGATGTATCAAGACCTTCATCAGAACTTTTGGTGGCCGAACATGAAAAGGGAGATAACAGAATATGTTAAGGCTGAACACCAATGACCTAGCGGGTTGTTACAACTGTTAGAAATTCCATAGTGGAAATGGGAGCACATCACAATGGATTTTGTGGTAGGACTTCCAACAACAAGGAAAGGATACGATGCTATTTAGGTGATAGTGGATCGATTGACGAAATCGGCTCATTTTCTACCAATAGAAGTTAGGTATAACCTAGAACAACTAGCTAAGTTGTATGTCAAGGAAATTATTTCCAGACATGGAGTACCTATATCGATTGTGTCAGATCGTGATCCATGATTCACATCGAATTTTTGGAGGAGTTTGCAAGAGAAAATGGGAACACACTTAAGATTGAGTACGGCTTATCATCCTCAGATGGATGGTCAGATTGAGTGGATAATTCAAACGCTTGAAGATATGTTAAGATCTTACGTTATGGATTTCAAAGGGAGTTGGGATGATTATCTACCGTTGGTGGAATTTTTGTACAACAATAGTTTTCACGCTAGTATAGGCATGCTGCCTTACGAAGCGTTGTATGGAAGGAAGTGCCAACTCCATTGTGTTGGGATGAGGTGGGTGAACGTCGGATGTTAGGACCTGAGATGGTACAACAAATGACGAACATGGTGAAGATAATACGTGCTCGATTAGTTGCGGCTCAAGATAGGCAGAAGAAGTATGCAGATCCTCACAGAGAGAAGAGAGAATTCGATGTAGGATCTTTTGTATTTCTAAAAGTATCGCCTTTGAAAGGAAAGATACATTTTGGAAAGAAAGGGAAGTTAAGTCCAAGGTTTTTAGGACCTTTTGAGATTTTAAGAATGGTAGGAGAGGTAGCTTCTGAGGTAGCTTTACCTCCAGAAATGGAACGCATTCATAATGTGTTTCACGTGTCTGTGTTGCGTCCTTATAAACCGGACTATAAACACGTAATAGAGTATGAATCTATCCAGATAGAGAAAGATTTATCATATAAGGAACTTCCGATTCAAATTACTAATAGGAAGGAATAAGTTTTAAGAAATAAGGTAATACCTTCAGTAAAGGTGTTATGGAGAAACCACAATGCTGAAGAAGCAACGTGGGAACTCGAAAGTAAAATGATGGAAAATTTTCCTTATTTGTTTATGTAATTATAAGCTAGATTCTAGGGACAGAATCCTTATAAGGGGGAGAGAATGTAACGCCCGAGAAAATCGAATTTTTATGATAATTAATTTTTTATTTGATTATGTGAATTAAATGAATTTAATTGATTTATTTTGTGAGTAAGTTATGTGAAGGTCGTTCTATGACCTAGGATGTGCTTATATGGTTCGTAATCTGGCTACGTGTTAGAATTAATTGTTTAGAATTTCCGAGACAAAAATAAATGTTTTCCGAGAAATTTCCATAAAAATATTATTTATCTGTTTCTGCTCGGGAAATTATTTTGAAATTCCGAGAAACACATAATGATACAATATCGAGATAAGATGAAATATCTAATAATATTTCATTTATGGCAAACGAAGTTTTTGCTTGCGGACTTAAAACATAAGGGTTGAGTATAATGATTTTCGAGAAGGAAATAAGACGTGTAGAAGGAATTGCGTTATTGTTAATGTGTGTATTATACTAGTATGATACTACTTAGTTTCTATGTATAATACGGCGAGTTAATACAAAGTACAATACGATTATCGTATGAGTATTATACGGAGAGAATACATGAATTATACATATAGAATACGATTCGTATTATGAAATTAAGTTAAGACTTAATTTGAATTTAATTGTTTTGGATTATGCCAAGTCCAATCAATTGTATAGGTAAGCCCAAGGAGTTAATGGGTTAAGCCCAAGTCAAAGCTCGATATTAGATTGATTAAGCCCATTGCAAGAAAATCGAACCGTGGATCGAACCGGTGGATCACCGAATGGGTAAAACCCATGGGGATGACCCATGGACATGGTGGGCCGACCACTTGGTGTGCAAGGCAAACATATCACTTGGTCACCAAGTATTTTACTTGGTGACAAAGTGTGGAATAGTAAGGAGGTGGGAGTATAATGTCTAAATTGCCCTCCATTTCATTTGCCTATAAATAGAAAGCTAGAATTGGTATTTTGAGAGTTTTTCAAATTCCCAACTTATATTGTGAGAGAGAGAAAGAGCTAGACTCAACCAAAAGTTCTACTTTGAAGTTTGGTTTTAGAGTTTGTCAAGAATACCAAAGAATTCTTAAGGTAATATTCCTTATTATTAATTTAATCTCTTTTGATTTTCTTTTAGTATGGAGAATCATAAATGGGTGGTGTATGTCTTGTATGGTGGAATAAGGATGAGTTATTATAGATTCAATCTTTATCAGTCATGGAATCATAGAAATCATAAGGATTGATATAATTTTAAATCATGAAAATATTGATTGTTGAGATTGATTGTTTGTGAACAATTGGACTCTATCAATACGTTAATATGTGCATTTGCTTGGTTAGGATGTAGATATGAAGTCCATGGAGTATTCCATGTGATGTGGCTTAGAGAACGTTAGTAACGAAGTTATGGCGAATTTCACGGAAATAGACGTTAAACGTCGAAAACGTTGAAATTCCGGATTGATATTTGAAAGTTGTTGTGAGACTTGAAAACATTTTTTTTCAATATCAACACGTGACATAGGTTATTTAAGAGTCGTGGACTCAAGAATCGTCGGATTCCGACTTAAAACGAAGAAAACGAGCATTGAACGCTTATTAACGTTTACAAACGCTTAGAAAATGAACTCAATAGTGAATTTTGAGTTAACGGATTCGGAAGAATCGAATTCTTATATGAACATGTAGAGTATGTCATTTATGATGTGTAAGCTGTTGAACGGATCAAATCGGACTTATAACAAAGAAGTTATGAATCCGGGAAACTCACCAAAAATTTTATCTGTTAAAATTATCTGGTACTGAGGTTTGGCGCCGCGGCGACAGATAGTGCTTTAAGTGCCGCACCGCAGCGCCGGTACAGTGTTGTTGGCTACTAGAAAGAGGTGTTGTAGCGCCACTGGTATAAGGGAGTCTCGCGTCAAAGACCGTGAGTCTCAAGCATGGGTATGCTCTTAGCTGGCGCAGAACGCCTTGATCTTGAATTGAAAGTTCACTGTGCATGACACGGTGCATGGTAATTGTTGAATGACTTAGGTTTGAACTGCAATTGTTTAGAGACCTAGAAGAGTAAAGTTTATGCACTTCATAAGTGTACTAAAACTATTCCTATACTACCTATACTAAGGTATATGGTATTGAAACTTAGGAATTGAATGCATGTTAGTAAGTTATGAATGAAGAACATAAAGTGTTATCAATGAACCCTAGTCGGGAAACAAAGTTGGTACTTCACCAAAGATGATAGAGTCCGGTTAATAACGTAAGTTGGTTAATAAGCTGGGACGAAGGGTAATAAATCGAGGTGACTTTATTGATGATATTAAGTTAACAAAGACATAAAAGAGAAAGAAGTTGGTAGGAACAATGTGAATAATTGTTTGATAGCTAATTACAGTGTGCTATGTGAATATATTGTGTAGATTACGTAAAAGGTACGTGGTCGGTCGATTAAGTTATTTGAAATATTTGAAAGGCAAGTTTTCTTAACGCATCTAAAATTTAAGTTAGTCAAGTTTTATGTGATTCATTGTCTTTGAGTTGCATTTATTGGTTTTAAAGAAAGGGTCAATGCAGATTGCTTCGGCTAGACTACTCGTAAGATATAGATTGATTTGTATTCATATCTTTCTATATAGAAATGTTAACGTTATCTTATGCCAAGTAATTGGTACGGATGTGAAGGTAAGGTTTGTCTATGAACAAACAAAAGTATTTTTCATCGATTATTCGATGGGCACGCGAGTTTGCCAAAACTTAAACATAAAGACGTTTAACGAATGAGTGTTGATCAACATAGAGTACTATAGGCTGATCACCTAGAAGTACTCATAAGTAATGTGGATGTACAGCCTTAGTGCTGTGATATCCTTTTCAAGTATGAAAACAGAAAGCTACTGTTCATGGTTTATCGACCGGTTCAGAATTCCTAATCTACTCTATACTTTGGGAATTGATGATATGAAATGTTAGAGTATTATTGTTTTATAATACTTCATAACTATTTGTTCAGTTATGTAGGAATTGTCATATGATTCACGAATGTGTTATTACTGTTATTCTTTGTTAAACTTGTTGAGCTTGTTATGCTCACTTCTTGCATGAATTATATGATTGCAGTTAAGGATGAACGTACTGAGAATGCTAAGAGAGATAAGGGAAAAGCTAAGATGGATAATTAACCATTGTGTAATAGATTAGTATATTTGTATGTATTATATATTTCGAACAACGAACAATGTAATCAGTTTATGAACCTGGGAATGGATTATACTTTGATTGTAATAAGAAGATAGTAATTACATTCATTATATTGTGTTTTCAATGGAATGATTGTATTGTTATGAGTATCGTGTAACACCATATGTCGGGTTGGAAAATACCCAAATTTGGGGGCGTCACATGAGGAACAGCTACGGGTGCTATATTTAGATCCTTATAACTTGCACTCTAGTTCTAGTTTGTAAGCTCTAATGGTTCATACTTGTAGAATGCATGCCCAGGTACAATAACATATCAACATATCAACATATCATCATAACAACAACATATACGCGAGATATATGCCGGTCAAAGTCTGTCAGTCATAATATTCATCAGTTTTCTGGGTTACCCAGAAAACTGATTTCATGAACATCTGACCTCCTTTGACCAGCCACAAAATCATGTACACTTGATATCTAGAGGCGCTAATAGCATGGATCAAGAGTTAAACTAACATACTATAACATGGTTTCAACAACAAACTTAAAACATCAAAATCTTGACAGATCCGACGCCTTAAAAATCATGTCGACCATCGAAAACCCATTTCGGGTTGCCCGAGAAATGGTGCGGTCATGGGTTGGCGATTGATGACCTTTGACCAAGAATAACTTGCAATCTAGATCAGATCTAAGTCTGATTCTTGATCCAGATCAAAGCTAGCATTACATACTACAAATACAAAGCTTTAAACAAAAAAAACCAAGATCATACAAGAATCTAAAGGCACTGACATTCATTGTCAGACCAAAATTTCAAATTTTTCCAAAATTCTAAAAACATCAATTTCGAGCATCTATGTGTTATGGATCTGAGTTATAACAACCCAGATCACTCAATAACATCTTATTACACAACTTTAAACATCTAAACACAAAGATTAACATGAATCATAAGGATTTCTAGGTTTAGGGTTTTTATACCTTTCTATGAACCAAATCTTGATCTAATGCTTCTGATCTGCTACAAGTGTTAGTGGGGCTTGATTAGTGATTGATCTAGCAAGAAAATTTTGGATGTTTGGAGCTGAGAGGGTTTTGGTTGAGTGTTGTGATCAAATGAGGCTTGAATATGACATTCTCTCTCTCATAATCTATATATAATACTTGAATCTAGTGTACTTGTGATGCAAGATGGCTGAGATTGAATGATTAAAGCTTACTTCTAGACCTCATGGCTAGCTAGAGTTGGTCACCAACTCCTTACTAGGGTTAGATCTACACTCCACCTCATTAAAATAATAACAAAGGCAATTATGTTATTTTGGTGCTTATTTTTTATGGCAAAGTTATCAATTCATTTCTAACCCTTAGGGTTTAACCCTAAGGTTCCATAAGTTCTAAACCTAGGATTGTGTATTAAGGGCAAAAATGGAAATCTTAGTTTTTAAAAATGTTGATTAGGGTTCCCTAATCACACTAGGTTCCCTAATCACCTATGTTTTGTAAATTAACAATTATAATATATTAACTACCATTAACCTTGCTAAATTAATACTTAGGGTTTATAACTTAACAATTAGGGTTCTAATTTAGTAATTAGGGATTCTAGATGTTAATTAGGGTTTACTTAATTAACAGTAAACATAATAATGGTCATTAATTACATAACACACAACTTAATAAATCTTACCATCATAACTGATTCTGTACTATAGTTTATCAGTAATGCTAGGGTTTGTACTATTTTATTCTAATTGATCTACAAGTTAACATTACACACATATCAGGCATATTTATATCACTGAAATATAAATAATATTATATTATTATTCTCATTCCTTATTCAAAATCCGGACTTAGGGTTTTGAATTCATATCCCATATAACCTTCATACATACCATCATTAATTAAGTTAAAATAATTAACCTATCCAATATAATAAAATACATATCATAATAATCCTAATAATCATATCATGTATACCATAATCATATTTTCATGGAAAATAAATAATAAATATTTTTATTACAAAATTAATTTATTATAAGAATATATTCTATAATGATCAATAAGTCTAAAAAAAATTATTTACATCTAATAAATATTTTTATTTATCACATAGATATATACACTTTACTTTGCACATATTCCCACCTTTATATATATATAAAAAATTACAAAATTTCTTATTAAAAATATTGGGTTATTACATTCACCATCCCTTATAAGGATTCCGTCCCCGGAATCACTGCTTTAAAACCTATAGACACTAAGGAAAATAGCATACACAGTCATTGCAAGTAGATCTCGATCATAATTGATCGAACTAATCTTTAACTATTCAGCATAAAGTTTATCTATCTACTTAAACAGAAAATTTGATTTCTAATAGAACTCAAATTCCTCCTTCAAAATTTCTTTATAAAATAATTTACTATATATATACGAAAATCATATATAAGAAAATAAAATATTATTCGAATAATACCTAGAGTCGCATCCCCATCTGCCACAATATCTTGAACGGTCATGCTGAAGACTCTTGCGGTTGATTTTGTTGGGTTGTTTGTTAAAGTTGGTCCCGTTGTCGCCAGCGTCCCGCTATTTTTCTCCGTAACCTGACTTCCTGCATCCCTTCTCCTTTTTGGACAGTCCTTCACCTTATGCTCCGTTGATCCACACCTTAAACACCCTCTATTCATCCTAGGATTGGGACAGTTAGGAGAGATATGTCCTTTCTGCCCACACTTATAACACACTAACTTACCTTTAAGACACTCTCCCGAGTGATTCCTTCCGCAATTTTCACACTGCACAACCTTATTCTTTCCCTCTCCTGGCCTAATTTTGGTATTCCTGGAATTATCTCCTTTCCTTTTTCCAGTCCTACTACTCCCTTCTCCGGCTCTAGCTTGATTTGACTCTGACCAGAAATTCACCTCCCCTTTCATCGTATAGGTGGCAAAAGCTGTCTTTTGCCCCTCTGTTACCCTAGCTATCACAACTACTTCTACAGGGTCAGTTGACCCTCTAAATCCTGACGGTCCTACGACCTTAAAATCTTTAAAGTTCACAAATCGATTATCTGGCTGATTTCCCATGGCTTCCATTCCATTATGCATATCTTGAGCAACCACATTCGTAAAATTCTGCATCGGGTCTAGTTGTCCTCCAGCTTTGTTGATAGATTCTTCTACCCTTTTGTTTCGTTTATGTCTCAGTGGCATTATCTGATCATAATTGATCTTTTATTGACTTACCTTCTATAACGCGAAATTTTCTACTCAAATAATCATATATTCAAAATATTATATTTTGAAAACTTGGTTTGCTATATTAACCATTGTTCAGATAAATACTTACTATCTTTATACCAACTAATTATTTCATTAATCCAATATAGATTCATATTCATGGCGCTTGACATACCATAGCACATACTGCTTTTAACATTTGTTATCCCCTTGTGACTCAAAAGTCGGGATTCACTGCCATAACTCATACAGAAGTTAAGAATATTACATTATACCTACATACCTATCATATATGCATCATATAATCATACATATTCAAGTAAAACTAATACTACTTATTTCTTACGCCTTCACTAAGGATCAATTGCTTAGTATTCTATATATTCCCATTATCCTCAATAATCCATTCACACTTAACTATACCTAGTTCGTCAAATTTTACCACACATATGAGTTTAAGAACTCGAACTTGTCCTTATATTCTTTAACTATACTCTACCTATCAGTTATACTATCGTTTCTAGGTCCGATACAATATTTTTCCAGTATAATCACCTCATTAGGGTTGCTTTCGATATAAGCCTCTATTTCAGCTATCTGCTTTGATATTGGCTTAGTTATGGAGGTTAACTCCTTCTTTACGATCTGAGGGTATCCTAATCCTTTTCTATCTGTCATCTATACACATAAATTATCCTTATTAACATATAATATATATACACAGCAAATAATAGTTTTATTTAAGTTATCTTTTATTTTTGTTTGACGATGAATTTCATTCGATTCATCTCCTTTTAAACTCTATGTGAGTTATTTGTACTTTCAATATTTTTCTCTGCTCTAAGGTTATAGCCTAAGGTCTACCCCCACCTAAGGTTTCTAACCCTAAAGCTCTGATACCAAATTGTAATGCCCCCAAATTCAGATACTTGAAACCCAAACTCAGTGCATTACGATACCATTTCTATGAGCGGAAATAATAATATTATCATAAATATCTAACTTAATTTACATATCAGAGTTTTTTAAATCCCAAGTACGTGACCTTAAAACATTTCATTACATGATAGATAATAAATATAATCATCTTATTTAAGTCTAGCTTTTACATATTATGTCACAAACTTATTCGGGTAGCTTTCCTTTCCTTTTGTTCTTGGCAGAGCCCTCTGGCCGATCATACTTAACTGAAAACATTTAAATTAAGCAAGGATGAGCATTTGAGTGCCCATCAAGTAATAACAATAATAAATATTAGCTGAAAGGATTAAATGTTTTCTTTGTACTACCCTTCTACAACAAATCAAAAGTTGTGAAGTAATCTGGACCGATAATAATAACATAATAACTCTCTATCAAATTTTTGAAACTACGTAATGACTATAAATAAGGTTAAGGTGACATACTATGAACATTATTTTTCATTTTCGCTAAGGTTTAGCAGAACTTCATCCGCAAACTGTCATAACTTACGGACACGAGGATGATCTGCCCAATGTGCCCTGTATTGATCAATACTACATGTAAGAACGATATTATCGTTCACTCTGTCCGCCTTGGGCACATAAAAGTTTTCCCATGTCCGGGATGTTCATACTTAGTCTGGAATCCGAACCAAAACAATTTGATTGGATACAAAAAGGCTTTATCATATTCACGATATTTCTAAATCTGTGTCTAGCTGGTCAAATTGCTTAGATGACTCTTTGTTATCGTATACATACTGGGATCAATAGGTGTATATATATATCAACATGTGATTAAATATAATGATTATCCAAGTGGGGACACTTGAATAACCATATTTAGAAACTAACGAACAAAATATATATATTTTAATTACCATATAGTACCATGTTGATAATCAATGATTAGATATAACATATATAACAATAGGGTTAATAATCTAGTACAATAATAATATAATTCTAAAACTCTCTTACTTCTGTCCATTGCATAAAGGAAATGCAAATGTAGGATACTTGTCTGGTTTGCTGCTTACAAAATGCAACTAGTTTTTATCTTTTGTATAACAACCTATCAATAATAAGATCATTTTATTGATTAGAATAACATATCGTAACACATAATATCGCTTATGCGATCAAAGACATAACCTAATCACACATTGCCACACATATTCAACAAATTCGGATCACAAACAAACATTAATACAGTCAAGTTATCTAAGTTTAGATCAATTTCTGAAACATGTAGGTATACCGACGGCTTTATCGGGTAATTATCGAGTCTAAGACTCTATTCTAAAGTTCAATATCTGTAAGTATCTGTCATATCATTTTTAAATGACTTATAATAATTTTAAAATATTTATTATAATTTATCATAAATTTTCGGATAATGGTAGTATCATTATTAAATAATTTAAATAGTAAATAATTCTATTATCATTAACATTTAATTAATATTAAACTATCAATTAAACCCTTCCCAAAATATGAAAGTTATTTATAATAACTCAAAATATTTTTAAAACATTTATATTACCCTTAAATAATTTTTAAAACATTTACAATCATTTTTAAATAATTACCATTAATATTAAAATATTAATGTACTATTCCTCAAAATATTAAAAGTTATTAAGTATAACTTAAAATATTTCTAATTCATTTATATCCTTTTAAATAATTTTTAAATCAATAAAACTATTTTGAAACTATTTATTTAATATAATTATTAAATAAATTTAATATCGATAATATTAAATAATTAATATTTTTCATAACAAAATATTAGAAGTTATATTTTATAACTTAAAATATTTTTATTACCTTTCAATAATTTTTATATAATTTTAAATCATTAATTCTATTTATCATAATTTATTTAATACATTTATTAAATAAATTAATTATCATTAATATTTATTTATTAATGAAATTCATCACAAAATATTAAAAAAACTTAAAATATTTTCTTATAACATAATATAATTTTAAATGATTTTTCAAGTATTAAAGTCATTTTTAAGTAATTTATTTAATATTATAATTAAATAAATTAAATACCATTAATATTCCAAAAATAATAAATATTAATGACATATATTCAAAATAATTAAAAACCTATTTTTAGACTTTAAAATAATTTTTAGGAATTCATTTTGTATTTTTTAATAATTAAAAACTATTTTTCTCTATTTATTAAATAGAAATAATAATTTCCATAAATCAACTGTCGCTAAAGGGCTCTATAGCGACGAAACTGTCGCTATATGTGTTCTTGAGTGTTCACAATAAACCCAGATCTTCAAACTCAGTGTACAGGGTAGGTAGTTTGACTAGCATTTGATCTATGTTCCTTGTTGTTTCTGGGATGTCTAATGTGATAATGTTGTAGTACTAATGTAGTACTACAACCCTAAACAAGTTCCATGGCTGGGTTGCCCAGAAATGGTCTGGTCAACGACCTTTGACCAAGAATAACTTGCAATCTAGATCAAATCTAAGTCTGATTCTTGATCCAGATCAAAGCTAGCATTAAATACTACAAATACAAAGCTTTAAACCACAAAAACTAAGATCATACAAGAATCTAAAGGCACTGACATTCATTGTTAGACCAAAATTTCAAATTTTTTTAGAATTCTAAAAACATCAATTTCGAGCATCTATGTGTTATGGATCTGAGTTATAACAACCCAGATCACTCAATAACATCCTATTCCACAACTTTAAACATCTAAATACAAAGATTAACATGAATCATAAGGATTTCTAGGTTTAGGTTTTTTATACCTTTCTATGAACCAAATCTTGATCTAATGCTTTTGATCTGCTACAAGTGTTTGTGGGGCTTGATTAGTGACTGGTCTAGCAAGAAAATTTCGGATGTTTGAAGTTGAGAGGGTTTTGGTTGAGTGTTGTGATCAAATGAGGCATGAATATGACAGTCTCTCTCTCATAATCTATATATAATACTTGAATCTAGTGTACTTGTGATGCAAGATGGCTGAGATTGAATGATTAAAGCTTACTCCTAGACCACATGGCTAGCTAGAGTTGGTCACCAACTCCTTAGTAGGGTTAGATCTACACTCCACCTCATTAAAATAATAACAAGGGCAATTATGTTATTTTGGTGCTTACTTTTTGTGGCAAAGTTGTCAATTCATTTCTAACCTTTAGGGTTTAACCCTAAGGTTCCATAAGCTCTAAATCTAGGATTGTGTATTAGGGACAAAAATGGAAATCTTAGTTTCTAAAAATGTTGATTATGGTTCCCTAATCACACTAGGTTCCCTAATCACCTAGGTTTTGTAAATTAACCATTATAATATTAACAGTTCCCAGAGGCACAATAGTTATCTATAAGGGGGGGTTGAATAGATATTAAAAACTTTTCCTTGTATTAAGACAGTTTTTAATAATGATCTTAAGCATAGTGGAATTAAGGTTTCTTTGAAATCCCTTTTAGATAGTGAGTTAATGAGAGAAGCAGTTATAACAGTTATAGCAGTTATAGCATGAATGAAATAGACACAGTTGTTTTTAAGTGGTTCAGAGCACTTGGCTCTTCACAGTTCACTTAGAACTCTTAAAGTCCTTCTGACTTGGAACTCTTACTTCAGTTGATTGATAGTTATTGAGTTGTGATTGAGGCTACTCAGTTGCAGTTAAGCACTTGTTCAAAAGAACTGAGTAGCTGATAAAGCTTCCTCTTTTTCTCAGATCGTAGAGTTGGGCATTGAGTGTTCTTGTGGGTTTTTGTTCAATACTTGCTTGGTAATTTTCATCTGCTTATGTTCTGCATATATTTGATTCTTGAAATCTTTCCGTTGAAGCCTTTTGTTGAAGCATTAAATGCGTTTGACATTTATGAACTTTGATGGAGACTTTTCTGCACATCTTCTGAATTGCATTTTCGCCTTTGACACAAAGAAATTGCTTTCTCACCTAACACCTGAAAAGGTGTTTTTCCTCTGTCCTATGGTCCTTTCCTTAGCTTCTTGAATACGTTTCTTTTGTTGAATACTAAGGATATCTTTTGTACCGTTGGGACTGGAAAAGACTTCAACGTTTCAAACTGTGACGCCCCCAAATCCGGGTCTCTTCCAACCCGACAGATGGTGCTACACGGTACTACCATTCATTCATACATCCTATTGAATAGTCTCAAAAGGACTAATATAACTTATATATATTCAAAATAATATTACATTCCCCAGGTTCTTTGTAACCCTTTCAGTTGTTCTTGTCATAATATCAATATATTACAAACATTCATCCTATACTATTACATAAATATACTACGGGTTCGTCTTTGCCATGCCTTTATCCTTGCCGGAGCCTTCGGTCCGCTCAATTTTAGCTGTGTTCATATGGTTCAAGCAAGAGTGAGCATGACTAGCTCAACAAGTACTACCATTCTAATAAACAACATGCTTAAAACATAGAACTCATATATCTTCAATAACTGAACAATAGTTACGAATTACTATCGATAATTCAAAATAGCACTTCTTTTCCTTCAAAACGTTTTACACAACCATACTTAGTGGAATAACAATTATGGCTCAAGTATATGAGCATTCATAAGTTCTTTTGAAAAGGACAACCCAACACTAAGTCCGTAAGTCCGTCATAGCTTACGAGCACTTCTGAGTGATCAGCTCATATTACTCTATGTTGATCAACACTACATTCATTAAACGTGTATACGTTTAAGTTGTGGAAACCTCATGTGCCTGTCGTTAAACGACAAAAACATTTTAGTATACTTGGTCTTCGATTAAAAACCATACCAATATAACTCGGTAAACATTAATCATGCTTGACAGATTCATAATATAAGTCTAGCCAAAAGAAATGGCTTAACACTTCATCATTCAAAACTTCATGTGAAAGAATACATGAATTACAAAGCTTGTCCAGACCGAACTGGAACAAGGGTTAGAATACTTGCCTTTGATGTCTGATTACTGATTAATATCCATACAGTACTTTAAGTCGTTATGATTATACAATACATAATCACATAACGTACCACATTAAGTCATATACAATCAAGTATGATTACTATTATATCTTACCCTTCATCTCAACGTAATTCCTAACTTAGATTCGTTATTAGGGTTTTCAACTTTCGTTACGTCATTCTCATTCTGCTAATCTTTGATTGATTATAAATTCTTAATCAACATGCAATAGTGTCTTACAAGTACCTTACAATGTCTTAACTATATTATGATTACATCTTAATTCATTACTAACAAGTTCTCTTTCTTTCTACACTTGAAATCATTCTTCACTATCATTTTTCTTGGACTGACGCCGCGGCGCCAAGGATTGCTCTGTGACATGCGTTGCGGCGTGAGTTAGCAGTGCACAAGCCTCTGGCCTTGTCTTTGTAGCGACTATTCTATTTTCTTAGAGTCCTTGTAATACACGGACTCTGTCATGCCTCGAAATTTTTTCAGTTTTGACATTTTTACGAACTTCCCGGACACATAACTTCTTCGTTTTAAGTCCGAATAGGTTCATTCAAAAGCCTACGGTTCACAAATTTCATAATCTACCCATTCATGCAAGAATTTTATCTATTTGACTTTGTTTGCTCAAAATTCACCTATGAGTTTATTTTTAATAAAAACGATAAATGTTCGTGAACGTTCAACGCTCGTTTCTTCGTTTTAAGTCGGAATCCGGTCGTTTTTGAGTCCGTAACTCTATAATGACTAAAATGACTTGTCTCCATCGAAAACCAACGTTTCCGACTTCAAACACAAAATACAACTTTCATTCTAAGATTTTCACGAATTCAACGTTAATCGTCTAATCGTGTGAATTCCGGCAAATATTCATTACTAAGCATTCTTAATGGATATTAATCAACATATGATCATTACAAATTACTTATTAACCCATCTTATAAACAAGGTAGGTTTTAACTTATTTTCATAAGTCATTAACTTATTTAGCTTATGAACTAGAAATATTCATGCACATGACTTATTAATAACTTAAGTCCTTCAATCAAAGTTCTCATGTTATATTCAACATACTAAACATCATATGACAATATATGATAGGTTCTTCATGGTCTTAGCAACTTATTAATGTTCAAGTTGCTTATTCAACTTATTCGGCTTAAGTTCATTCTTTAATAACTTATTACATGTTATCCTCAAACCATCCCCCTTCTCTATCAATCCTATCATAGAAAAGATGTAGATAAAAGAGATGAGTCTTACCCTTGAAGACTAAGACTTCAATTCACTTTGGAAAACTAGCAAAGGTTGAAGTAGCTTATAAGTGCTTAAGTGGCTTATTCTTCCTAACTAATAAGTAGCTTTATATTGAGAGGAAAGTTGGATGAAATAACAACCAACAAAATTGAAATGAGCTTGGTATTTATAGGCTATCAAAAGCTAGGGTAGAATGGTCATTAACACATCCCACCTCCTCATTTCCACCTCCTCATACCCCACCTCCTTACTATTCATTATCTAGCCACTAAGTAAACTTGCTAGCCACAACACTTGCTCATCACATCACTTGGTCACCACACATTAACCTTGCCCATCAAGTCTACCCACTTACACTTGGATCGCTCCATGGATCATGGATAAATCATTGGGCTTGCTAGTTTAATCTAGCTAGTTTTCTTATCGGGCTTACACTACCATTGTTTGGACTCATGATTAACAAACACTTGGCTTGAGAAAAACATTTTATTGGACTTCTACCCATAAGCTAGCAATCCTACAAATCCATTACCTTTAATTCAATAACTTAACATTTATACCCCTCGTATAATCTTCGTATGCTAACTCATATATTAATTCTTAATATATGTTATCTCATTCTTCATACATAATAGTACAATATGTCGTATTATACTTACATCCATTACTTCATATAATGTATACACATTATATAATCACAACTCCTTTCCTTAACGCTTAATAACCTAACGTTCTAAATTAAGTCCGCGCATAAATATTACGTTTTCCATACTTAGATTATTATTACATAATCAATATCACCTCGATATTATAACGTTACATATTTCTCGGAAGTTCAAAAATAGTTCCCGAGCAGAAATCGATGAATAGTGTTTTTCAAAAAATTTCTCGAAAAACTTTTATTTTCATTTTAGAAATTCAAACACTTTAATTCTCCCACGTAGTGAAAATACTACGACGTTCCGACGTTTCTAGGTTATAGAACGACCTTCATCTTTTCAACACGTAATAATAATAAATAATATTATTTTATTCATTATTAAAGGTAATTACAAAATGTTCGATTTTCCGGGGCGTTTCACTTTCTCCCCCTTATAAGGATTCTGTCCCCAAAATCTCACAAAAAAAAAATTCACAAATAATTCAGGATAATTCTTTTTCATCATTTCTTCTAACTCCCACGTTGCCTCTTCTGCATCGTGGTTCTTCCATATCACCTTCACGGAAGGTATGACTTTATTCCGCAGAACTTGTTCTTTTCTATCGATAATTTGAATCGGCGTTTCCTCGTACGTTAAGTCCTTCTCGATATGGATAGGCTCATATTCTATCACGTGCTTATAATCTGGCTTATAAGGACGCAATACCGACACGTGAAATACATTATGTATTCGTTCTAGGTCTGGAGGTAACGCTATCATATAAGCTACCTCACGCACCCGTTTTAATACTTCGAAAGGTCCTATAAACCTCGGACTTAATTTCCCCTTTTTTCCAAAACGTATCTTTCCTTTCCAGGGAGATACTTTTAGAAATACGTACAAACCTACTTCAAACTCTCGATTCTCTCTATGTGGATCCGTAAACTTCTTATGTCTGTCTTGAGCTGCTAGAAGATGCATCTGAATCTTTTTGACAATATCCATTATCTTCATTGCACCAATTCTGGTCCCAACATTCGGCGTTCTCCTACCTCATCCCACTACAGTGGCGTTCTGCATTTTCTCCCATACAAAGCTTCGTAAGGTGGCATACCTATGCTTGCATGATAACTATTGTTATATGCAAACTCCACTAATGGTAGATGATCATCCCAACTACCCTTGAAATCCATGACGCAAGATCTTAGCGTATCTTCTAACGTCTGAATTGTCCTCTCTTGCTCATCCATCCGCTCATGGATTATACGCCGTATCAAACTTCAATGCGTTCCCAACTGCTCTTATAGACTTCTCCAAAAGTTCGACGTGAATCGTGGATCACGATCTGACACAATCGATACTGGCACTCCATGTCTGGAGATTATTTCCTTAATATAAACTCTAGCTAACTGGTCTAAGTTATACTTAACCCTAATTGGCAAAAAGTGAGCCGACTTCGTCAAACGGTCCACTATTACCCAAATTGCATCATACCCCTTCTGAGTAGTCGGAAGTCCTACCACAAAATCCATCGTGATATTCTTCCATTTCCACTCCGGAATTTCTAATGACTGTAACAAGACACTAGGTCGTTGATGTTCAGCCTTAACTCTCTGACAAGTCAAGCACCTACTAACATACTCGGCAATCTCTGTTCATGTTCGGCCACCAGAAACTCTGTCGAAGATCTTGATACATCTTAGTGCTACTAAGATGAATCGAAAATCTTAAACTATGAGCCTCTTGTAGAACCTGCTCCTTTAATTCCATCTCATTCGGAACCCAAATTCTTCCTTCAAATCTCAATAACCCCTCGTTATCAAGACTGTACTTAGTATATTTTTCATTGGTCAGCCGTTCCTTTATTCGGTCGCACTCATCAGTTTTGAGTTGCACCTCCTTAACTCTATCTACGATGGTAGATTGCATCTCCATCACAATCAACATTAGTCCTCCTTCATTTGGTAGCTTCACTTCCAATTCCATCCTAGCCATCTCTGTTATTAACTCAGTTTGAGCCGTTAACAAAGACAACTTTTCCCGACCCTTCCTCTTTTAAGGCGCTTAAGAACTACATCAAGCTTTTCCAGGTGATACAGGATTTCACAATCATAATCCTTTATCAACTCCAGCCATCTCCTCTGCCTCATATTCAACTCCTTCTGTGTGAAGATATATTTTAGACTCTTGTGGTCCGTGTATATCTCACATTTTTCTCCATAAAGATAATGTCTCCATATCTTCAGAGCAAAAACTATTGCGGCCAATTCGAGATCATGAGTAAGATAAACTTTCTCATAATCCTTCAACTGCCTAGATGCATACGCAATGACCTTGCCATACTGCATGAGCACGCAACCAAGTCCTCTATGCGAAGCATCGCTATAAACTACAAAATTTCCTGTGTCATCGGGTAATGACAAAACAGGCACTTCACTCAATCTTTTCTTCAATTCTTGAAAATTGTCTTCACACTTATCAGTCCACACGTACTTCACCGTCTTCCTTGTTAAGTTAGTCAACAGAGTAGCTATCTTCGAAAAATCCTGGATGAATCTCCGATAGTAACCCGCTAACCCTAGGAAACTCCGCACCTCAGTCGGCATTTTCGATTGTTCCCAATTTATCACGGCTTCCACCTTCGCTGGATCTACTGAAATCCCCTCATGGTCAATGACATGACCTAAAACTGCACCTTCTCAAACCAAAATTCACACTTCGTGAATTTTGCATACAACTTCTCCTTCCTTAATGTCTCCAACACTAATCTAAGGTGTTCAGCATGATCTTCTGGCGTCTTAGAGTAGACTAGAATATCATCTATAAACACCACAATGAACTTGTCCAAATATTGTTTGAACTCTCTGTTCATCATATCCATGAATGCAGCTGGTGCATTTGTCAACCCAAACGACATCACTAAAAACTCGTAATGACCATAACGAGTCCTGAATGCTGTCTTTGACACATCCTCCTTCCTAACCTTCAATTTGATGATACCCCGTCTCCAGAAATCTATTTTAGAAAAATACTTAGCCCCTTTTAAATGATCAAAGAGATCATCGATCCTGGGCAATGGGTATTTATTCTTTATTGTTAACTTGTTCAACTCTCTATAGTCGATACAAAGTCTTAACGATCCATCCTTCTTCTTAACAAACAGTACCGGTGCTCCCCACGGTGACACACTCGGCTGAATGTACTTCCGATCCAATAGTTCTTGCAACTGCACCACCAATTCCTTCATCTCCACTGGCGCCATACAATACAGTGCCCTGGAAATTGGTGCTGCTCCTGGCACAATGTCTATTACAAACTTTGTCTCCCTGTCCGGCGGAAGACCAGGTAATTCACTCGGAAATACATCGGCGAATTCTCTCACTATAGGTATTTGTTCCATGGTTACTACCACTCTCTGGTTATCAACAACATGGCACAGGTAACCTACGCATCCCTTCCTCAGTAACTTCCTAGTTTGTGTCATGGTTAGACAACACGAACGTCCCGGTGATCTATTCCCGTAAAATACTACCCAAGGTTGTTCTAACGTCTTAATGTTCACACATTTCTTTTGACAATCTATAATTTCCCCATGGTTTATCAACCAATCCATTCCGAGAATTACATCAAATTCTCCTAACTTTATTGGTAATAAATCTACCGATAATTTACAACCCCGTATATCTACACAACAACTCTTGTGAATATTTTCAACAGGAATTATCTCTTCGTTTGCTACCTTAATATTTAAAGGTATAGGTAACTTTTCGGGAAGTAATCCTAATCGTTTAGCAAAATCGCATGCTATAAACGAACAAGTAGCACCCGAATCAAACATCACATACGCATTACTATCGTTGATTGGAATAATACCTGCGACGACGTCTCCTGATGCAACCGTATCTTGGACTGTCATGTTAAATGTACGACCCATCGGCCTACCCAGCTGCGCTGGACCCCCAATAGCTAACTTACTACTATTAGTGCCCCGGTTCCCGTTCGTCCCCTTCTTCGGGCAGTTCTTCACCATGTGGTCAGTTGATCCACACACAAAGCATCCGTGATTCTTCTTCGGACTTGGACAGTTAGGCACAATGTGCCCCTCCTGTCCACAGTTGTAGCAGAAGGCCTTCCCCTTGAGAAAGACTCCTATGTGAGTCTTCCCACATGTCTTGCAGGCCTCAATTTTTATCTTCGGGTCTCCTTGCTTCACTCCGGTATTCCCAGAGCTAAATATCTTCCTCTTCTGACCCTCACCACTTCCACTGGCTCCCTCAATCTTGACTCTCCCGTCAACCTTTCCCTTATTCTTCTTTTTTTTGTGGTATTAGCTCAACGCCTCACTACCACCCTCGGGGATTATCGCCTTCTCTAACACGATTTTGAAAGAAGTACTTTGGAATAACGATATACGATTATAGAGCCAGGGTTTCAAGGCCTGCTCCAACCATCGCGCCTTCTTCACCTCGGTATCCACTTGATGTGGAGCGAACCTCGCCAGTTCATTGAACTTGGCAGCGTATTGGGGAACAGTCATGTCCCCTTGTTTCAACTCGAGAAACCGCATCTCCATCATTCCTTGCATGCTCGTGGGAAAGTAGTTCTCAAAGAATATCTCCTTGAACCTATCCTATGTTAAATTCGCTATCCCAACCCTTGCCTGATTGGCTTCCCACCAAATGTTGGCTTCTCCCTTCATCATATAGGTCGCAAAGGCAACCTTCAGGGCCTCGTCAACATTTGCAATTACAAATGCCTTCTCTATTTCCTTAACCCACGTTTGGGCTTCGATCGGGTCCATAGTTCCTTTGAACTCCGGCGGACCCACGCTTTTAAAATTCTTAAAGGTCGTAGCTCGTGCTACTCCCGGATTTACGGGGATATTAGCCCCTGTTCTATTAAATGCAGCTGTTAATAAATTTACAAACTCTTGCATTGGGTTAACCGGACCTCCCTCCGGTTGATTTACATTCGCGTCTTGATTACGTTACACTCTTCTAGGCGGCATTTTGCTGATACAATAAACACATTATGTTATTATTTCTTTCTTTATTAGTTATCATTAATATTAAACAATAACATCAACATCCATAACACATTGCTTTCCATAAAAAGGACTTATTTTCATTCTTCGTAGTATAATTCTACATCGGTTACATACACAGCCTAAGCTGCTTACATTACTTTCCCGTTATCGCTTTCCAAAAATTGGGATTTACAAAAGACTACCCTTTACTATACAAAAAGGGCTTTACGTCACTACTACTTACAAAAATATTTACACACTACCTTAAATACCACTACTCTACATCTTCCTCAAGGCATTTTCGAAATCTGCCTTGGCAAGACCGGCAATGATATCACGGCTAATGGTATGCCGTGTTTACCCCACCTCCACCAGATATCCAGCTACCTACTGCTGGAAATCTGTATGAGAACTTCTATGGATATAGGACATCCTCCCTATCTTCTGCACCTTAGTCTTTAGCTCCTCCTTGAGCTCAAAGACCTCGTGCTTCAAATCATGGACTTTGTCCTTAACCAAAATCCTCTCGTCGTGTTCCTGCTCCCACATGGACTCGACCTCAGTCTTGTCCTCTCTAACAAATTGGAGCTCTTCCTTAAGCTCCTTAACCTCCTGACATTAATGGATATTTCTATCCAACACTGACATGAACAGAGACATCATCGACCCCCCAGGAGCTATCTCAGCTGCTATAGCCACTGGGTTAAAGGAGACTATCTCTACCTCCTCCTCTATCATCCTGTCAAACACTGACATATAGTCAGCTTCCTCTGAGTCTCCAGACTCAATAATCACTACATCTGGCTCTGCTGCTATAGGGTTCGGTATAACCTCTACTTGGTTCACCGACTCTTCACTAATGGCCTGGCCATCTACATATATCCCGTTTACTCCTGACATCTACACAAAATAATTAAGTTGATTAGTACACGTCAGTAGAATAATAAAAACACATAACATAATCATAATGCATATTTATAAGGTTATTTTCTTCTTGTACTTCTTTGACTCCTCTTAAGGTTATGACTTAAGGTTTTTAATTCCCTCCCTTAAGTTTTATAACCTAATGCTTTAATACCAACTTGTGTCGCCCCCAAATTCGGGTCTCTTCCAACCCGACAGATGGTGCTACACGGTACTACCATTCATTCATACATCCCATTGAATAGTCTCAAAAGGACTAATATAACTTATATATATTCAAAATAATATTACATTCCTCAGGTTCTTTGTAACCCTTTCAGTTGTTCTTATCATAATATCAATATATTACAAACATTCATCCTATACTATTACATAAGTATACTATGGGTTCGCTCTTTTGCCTCGCCTTTATCCTCGTTTTGAGCCTTTGATTCAGCTCGATTTTTTAGTCTGTGTTCATATGGTTCAAGCAAGAGTGAGCATGACTAGCTCAGCAAGTACTACCATTCTAATAAACAACATGCTTGAAACATAGAACTCATATATCTTCAATAACTGAACAATAGTTACAAAGTACTATCGATAATTCAAAATAGCACTTCTTTTCCTTCAAAACGTTTTACACAACCATACTTAGGCTCAAGTATATGAGCATTCATAAGTTCTTTTGAAAAGGACAACCCGACACTAAGTTCGTAAGTCCGTCATAGCTTACGAGCACTTCTGAGTGATCAGCTCATAGTACTCTATGTTGATCAATACTACATTCATTAAACGTGTATACGTTTAAGTTTTGGCAACCTCACGTGCCTGTCGTTAAACGACAAAAACATTTTAGTATACTTGGTCTTCGATTGAAAACCATACCAATATAACTCGGTAAACATTAATCATGCTTGACAGATTCATAATACAAGTCTAGCCAAAAGAAATGGTGTAAGACCCCGAAATTTTTTTAAATAAAAAGGAATTTCCTTTATTTATTATTTTGAAATAGTAAGGGTTGATTTGATTAATGTGGATAGTTAAGGGTTAAATGCGCAAATATTTCAAAATAAGCAAGTGGTTATAAAATATTCATTGTTGTCGGGGAATATTCGTTTGGTCGTGGAATATTCGTATTGTTCGGGGAATATTAAATGCGGCCAGTAGCGACCCATGTGTGGGCCCCATGAAAGCGATTGGATGAGGAAAGCGACAAAGTTTGGGTGGTTATAAATAATTGGTGTAGTTATTACTGATTAAGATCGTTGGAATACCCTTGGTTAAAATACGATGAATACGCGTGGTTGCACAAAGAGATAGCACCAGTATTACATTACAAAGATTGTTGAATTATTGATTCATACGTAAGATGGCACTACTCAATAATTTTCCACGTGAGTTATCGCTCAATATTTTATTTTATTGATTCAATAATTCTTTGCGTTGATATTTTATATTATTGTTGTTCAATAATTGTCACACGCACGATATTTCCCATTATCGGATCAATAATTCATATTATTTGAATAATATTATTAGATAACATTATTGGCAATGTCTAGAAAGTTCGCTCTAAGGAGAGGTTTGGTCACCTAATCATGGCCAAGAAGAGAGAGATCCTTATTGGAAAGCCCCTCTTTCTCGGGAGCGTACTGGTTGTCATTATAAATGTGATTACGTAATATTATTTGTGAATAATTAATTATTGATTCATATGATAAGAAAATATTTATTTTATATGAATATAAATGATGGATTTATTTATGTGGTTATTAATGAAGGAATTAATCTTTGAGATGTTTTATTTTGTCGGATTGGAGGTATTAAAAGATCAAATCGGTGTTATTACGACTTTATTGTGTGAGTTATAATATTTAATCAAACCGTTGGATCGTTATAATTTTTGGATATGTTATACATATATAAGTTGAGTATATGTCTACAAATTTTGAACCGTTAAAATGAACGAATGATTTGTTATAAATTTTAAGAGGTGTCTGATTCGGAAAGTAGGGTTATAATTGATTTTGGTAGAAAATTCTAGAATTGAGTGGGCCCCACTTGTGGTTGGTGAAAAAATGTGCTGAATTTTATTTCAAATGTGGTGGGTGGTAATAGTAGCAGGTAAAGCCATCAGTAGCAGTCAAGTGCGCTTTGGTGGGCTAACATTTTCCTATAAATAGAGGCTAAGTTAGAATTGAAAATCACACCGTAAACAAAGTTTTCTCTCTTTCTCTCTATATTATCGAGCGTATTTTGTGAGTATTTAGATACTTTGAGAGTTTTGTTTAGTACAAGTTTCATTCAAAGATCACTTGAGACCTTTCCTTAGAAATCTCGATTCTTTGAGGTAAGGGATATTTTTTTTTTTCATAATGATATTATTTCTTCAATATCATTATCTTTGAAATGTCGATCCAAGTTTTTATCAAATTTGGAACTTTTTCATGTTGGGTTACTATTCATGAGTTACTATTCACGAAAGTTACTATTCATGAGTTACTATTCACGAGTTACTATTCACTAGTACTATTCATGAAGCGTGAAAATGTTTTTGTGGAATTTCTATCTTTTGGTGTCTGAGTTACTATTCACGATACTCTGACTATTCACGTATACGGCACTATTCACGTATACGGCACTATTCATCGAAAAATAAAATTTCTTCTTTTCGTCCAAAATATCTATTTTGGATACTAGCTTTGATTGTATCCATGTTTTGATCATTCTTGAATTTTACACCACTATGATTATTTTTGAGGTATTGTTGGACATGGATAAAACAAAGTACGAATCATTAATCCTTAATCCTTGTCATTTTGTTTCACTGGATTCGTTCTTTAAAAATATTTTTCATCATCCTCAGTCTTAAATGATGATATTATTGAATATCTTTGGCTGTGAAAAAGATGAATGATTCGAAGAGAATATCTTTGGCTGTAGTGCAAAGATGAGCGGTGTTTAAATGAACATGATCGATCGATGAATATCTTTGGCTTTGTAGTGCAAAGATGAATATTTGATTTGAGATGAATATTGATTGATGTTCTGAGGATAAAATATTGATGATGGACCGTTAAATTCATAGATTATAGTAGATTTCATTCTCTACGTAACTCTTCTATGAATTATTATTTCATTATGAATATTGATCGAAACTTGTTATCTATTGTATTCTATCGATTTTTCCTGTTGGAGACTAACGATAATTTGTTGTATATTATCTTAGTCATAGTATTATTCTTATTGGGCTAGTTGAGCTCACCCTTTTCCTTGTTGTTCCATTTTTCTTCTCGGGAGGCGAGAATGTATGCGAGTACTAGTCGGGGTATGGAATGAAGGTTCTAGAGAGAGTTGTTTAGTAGTCCTCACTATTTTTGTAAAATAATGTATCAATAAATGTGATGGGGATTTATTTGAGTATAGATATTGTCTAAAAGATAATATTTGTATTTAAACTCACGCTTTTCTTGTTGTAATAATAAAGTTGTAGTTGTTTACGTACCATGTATTTGGCGACTCGAGAATGGGTGTGGTGTATACCTATTTTGGGGGCGCCACGATTGGTATCGAGCTTAGGATATGATCTCTGGCGGAGATCGGGGAATAGAACTAGGAGGGAGAGGCGAGTAAATCCTTCGCTAGTGTGTCCTACCTAAGCTTATTTGTTAGTTGGTCAAGATATAGGGATATTATGTGATATATTGATTTCCTTAATTAACCCTTGTTTTATGACAAGATTTGAGAATGTCATTGAGAATAATATTAATGATTGGAGTAAATGAGACCGTGGAGATACTGATTTACCAACGAGGAGAACGTGCAACAGTGACAATGTTCCTCCTGTGAACAACACCATGGAGCGAGATGATGAAGCGAGGGATGTTTAGAAGCTTTTTGCAGATTCATGCAAAATCGCATTTAGGGGAGACTCGTGTTCAAAATATGAGGAGGAAATGATAGCAATTCACGGGTTGTCACAAATACCAAGCGATTCAAAGAGTTGGGACCACGAATTTAAGGGAAAGCGATCCGATCATGGCGGAAACATGGGTCAAACAAATTACCAAGATATTCGATGTCTTGGGATGCACGGAACAGAAGGTTCCATTCGCCACCTTTATGTTCCCGTGGCGAGGCAGACTCATTGGTGGGAGTCGTGAAGCGTACCCATCCAACCGCACTTTCGGCATGTCTTGGGAGACGTTTCAGAGACTATTTAATGACAAATACTTTCCGAAAGTGTTCGGCTATATGAAGGAAGTGGAGTTCATCGATTGGAACAAAACAACATACGACGGTGTCTCAAAGACGAGGCAAAGTTTGCAGAGTTATCCGAGTTTGCACCTCATTTGGTGGAGGATGAGGAACGATGACGCGGATGTTTCTTAGAGGTTTGAAACCCAAGATACGTCAAGATCTCATTTCTCATAAACTTTCTCTTTATTCGAGATGTTGTAAGCAGGGCTCAATTATTAGAGCGAGATAACGAGTACTACCAATCGAGGACCATAACGAGGATCGCACGCAGAGATAGCGATCCAGCAGAATAATGATAACTCTGCGGAGAAAAGAAAGATTTGACAGAAATGGTAACCACTCTGGTGGTAATCATGGCCATGAAAACAGAAGAAGCGAGTTAGGAGGAGATTTTAAAAAGAGGAGATTTAACAACGACTATGTGAAGACGACAGTGCCGGTAGCAACTGGTTCTAAGGGAGGAGATCGACCACCGGTCATATGCTACAAATGCGGAAAAGAGGGACATATCAGTCCAAACTGCCCACAACAGTTCAAGGTATGCTATAGTTGTGGAAAGGAAGGACATATCGCTCGAGATTGTACGGTAGCGAAACCTAGTTCAGTGGGGACGGTGACTCAAAAGATCATCCCAAAAAAGTCAAAGTCAACGGTTCTTGGAAGAGCGTTTGTCGTGACCGGTTAAAATGCGAGGAACCCGAACGAAGTTAGCACAGGTTAGTTAATTATAAATTCTTGCAAAGTTTATACCTTACTAGAATCACCGGTTCTACCCATTCTTTTATCTCTCTTGCTTGCGCTCAACGTTTGAACTTGACTACGGAGAAATTAGACTTTGACCTATTTATGGAGAATCCGTTAGGAGAAACTTTCATTACATCTGTTGTTTAGAAATCTTGTTTGATTCAGGTTGGCACTATCACATTACCTGTTAACCTTATTTCTATAGAGATATTTGCTTTTGATGTGATTTTAAGGTTAACTACCCATAATGCCAAATTGATTACTTTTGTAAGGTTGTTAGTTTTTATATTCCTAAGCAACCTGTTATTCGAATTCAAGCAATCAAACCATTGTAATCAAACATTTTCATATCAAGCCATGAAGTCATTCGTTTATTACGGATGTCAAGTTTTCTTAGTCCATGTTATGGATTTGAATAAAGACACGTCAGATTTGAATAATATTCCTGTTGTTATTGATTTTTCCTGATGTATTTCCTGAAGAATTTCTTGGCTTACTCCCAAAGCCTGATATTAAATTTTGTATCGACTTTGAACCCGGTACAAAACTCATTTCTAAAATCTCATATAGAATGGCTCCTATTGAACTTCAGGAGTTAAAAAAAAATTTAACTATAGAATTTGGTACCTGAGCCTTTATCTTGTGACTTCCTTTGTGGAATTCACCTAAGCCAGACTCTCTATAGGGAACGTCATATTCGTGCGATAGTAAACTGATAGGTGTCATTGTGACGTGCTATCCAAGATTGGGATATGAGTCACAGTTGAGAGCAACCTAAGTCAGGAATCGAAATACGTAGCTTTCAGGCTTAGTTGGTTATTATCGGAGATTCGTTGAAGGATATTCTCGAATCGCTATTCCATTATCGCAGCTGACTCGTAGAGATACAAAATTCGAATGGAGCAAGGAATGTGGGAAGAGCTTCGAAGAACTCAAGAGGAGACTCATTTCAGCACATGTTCTGACCATGCCATCCTGGAAAAGCGAACGTGGTAGGCGACGCATTGAGTAGAAGATCATATGCTTGAACGAGTCGCGATGATGTCAAGTATACGATAGAGCCAACTTTAATAGAAAAGTTAAGGTTGCTCAAGCCACCAATCCGAGCCGATGCGTATGAAGAAGAAAGTACAAGAAGGAGCTATTCCTAAGCGAGAATTGATGAAGAAGGAATACTTGAGTCCACTCTAGACTTTGTGTTCCTAACGACTACGATTTGAAGTACAAGATTATGATGGAGGCACACAATACACCATTTGCAATCCATCTCGAAGTACTAAAATGTATCGTGATCTTGACATACATTTTGGTGGAATAATATGAAGAGAGAGATTGCAAAGTTTATCTCGATGTGTTTAACTTGCTAACGTGTAAAGGCGGAGCATCTAGTACCTAAGGGTCCGTTGCAACCACTTGAGATTCGGAATGGAAGTGGGAACACATTACCATGGATTTTCGTTACGGGTCTTCCTACGGTTTCTCAAGGCATCAATGCTATTTGGGTTATTGTTGATAGATTAACCAAGTCTCCGCTTCACTTCTTACCGATCACGGAGACTTATTCCTTGAACGTCTTGCTAGTATGTACGTAAATGAGATCGTGAGGTTGCATGGCATGCCTGTATCCATAGTTTTGGATCGTGACCCAAGATTCACTTCAAGATTTTGGGTTAGCTTGCAAAAAGCTATGGGCGCAGATTTGCGATTTAGTTCGCATACCATCCCCAAAGCAGACGGACAATCGAGAGGACTATTCAAACTCTTGAAGATTTATTAAGACTACGTGTCCTAGACTTCAAAGGCGGTTGGGATAAGTATTTACCATTGGTGGAATTCTCCTACAACAACAGATTATCGAGCAAGTATAGGTGTGGCTCCATTCAAGCATTATATGGACGAAAATGTCGTTCTCCAATATGTTGGGATGAGGTGGGGTGAAGCAACATTGTTGGGACCCGAGTTAGACGTATGACTCACCGAAAAGATCCAAATGATTCGACAACGTATACAAACGGCTCAAGATCGACAAAAAGAGTTATGCGGATCTTCATCGAAAGGACGTGGAATTTAATGTGGGGATCATGTATTGTTGCGAGTTGCTCCATGGAAGGGAGTTACAAGATTTGGGAAGAGAGGAAAGCTCAATCCACGATTTATTGGTCCATTTCAAATTCTTGACCGAGTAGGAAATGTAGCCTATAGACTTGCATTACCTCCAAGTATGTCTCGTGTTCATAATGTGTTTCACATATCTGTACTTCGTAAATATGTGAAAGACCGAACCACGTTATAGAGTTAGAACCGGACGAGATAATAGAAGACTTAACGATGTGAGGAGGTACCTATCAAGATCTTGGATAGGAAGGAGCATGTCCTACGCAAGAAAGGTCATACCACAAGTTAAAGTATTGTGGAGGAATCATGCTATAGAGGAAATGACACAGGAATTGGAAATGGAAATGAAAGCGAGGTATCCTCACCTTTTCGAAACACACCAGTACGTGACGTCAATTTCGAGGACGAAATTTTATAAGGAGGGAGGTTGTAAGACCGAATTTTTTAAATAAAAGGAATTTCCTTTATTTATTATTTTGAAATAGTAAGGGTTGATTTGATTAATGTGGATAGTTAAGGGTTAAATGCATAAATATTTCAAAATAAGCAAGTGGTTATAAAATATTCATTGTTTGGGAATATTCGTTTGGTCGTGGAATATTCAGTATTGTTTGGGAATATTAAATGCGATTTAGCGACCCATGTGGGCCCCATAACGGAAAGCGATTGGATGAGGAAAACGACAAAGTTTGGGTGGTTATAAATAGCGATTGTAGTTATTCCAATTAAGATCATTGGAATACCCATTGGTTAAAATACAAGAATCACGCGCGTGGTTGCAAAGAAGACAGACGGTATTGCATGCAGTATGTTGAATTATTGATTCATACGTAAGATGGCACTACTCAATAATTTTCACGATGAATATCGCTCAATATTTTATTTTATTGATTCAATAATTGCTGCGTTGATATTTTATATTATTGTTGTTCAATAATTGTCACCGCACAAAGATTTCCCATTATCGGATCAATAATTCATATTATTTGAATAATATTATTAGATAACATTATTGGCAATGTCTAGAAAGTTACGTCTAAGGAGAGGTTTGGTCACCTAATTGGCGCCAAGAAGGAGAGATCCTTATTGGAAAGCCCCTCTTTCACAGGAGCAACTGGTTGTCATAAATGTGATTACGTAATATTATTTGTGAATAATTAATTATTGATTCATATGATAAGAAAATATTTATTTTATATGAATATAAATGATGGATTTATTTATGTGGTTATTAATGAAGGAATTAATCTTTGAGATGTTTTATTTTTGCCGGATTGGAGGTATTAAAAGATCAAATCGATTGTTATTATGACTTTATTGTGTGAGTTATAATATTTAATCCGACCGTTGGATCGTTATAATTTTTGGATATGTTATACATATATAAGTTGAGTATATGTCTACAAATTTTGAACCGTTAAAAATGAACGAATGATTTGTTATAAATTTTAAGAGGTGTCTGATTCAGAAAGTAGGGTTATAATTGATTTTGGTAGAAAATTCTAGAATTGAGTGGGCCCCACTTGTGGTTGGTGAAAAAATGTGCTGAATTTTATTTCAAATGTGGTGGGTGGCAATAGTAGCGGAGTAAAGCCATCGTAGTGGTGGTCAAGTCTGCTTCGGCGGGCTAACATTTTCCTATAAATAGAGGGCTAAGTTAGAATTGAAAATCACACCAGAAACAAAGTTTTCTCTCTTTCTCTCTCTATATTATTGAGCGTATTTTGTGAGTATTTAGATACTTTGAGAGTCTTCATTTAGTACAAGTTTCATTCAAAGATCACTTGAGACCTTTCCTTCAAAAATCGATTCTTTGAGGTAAGGGATATTTTTTTTTTCATAATGATATTATTTCTTCAATATCATTATCTTTGAAATGTCGATCCAAGTTTTTATCAAATTTGGAACTTTTTCATGTCGGGGTTACTATTCATGAGTTACTATTCACGAAAGTTACTATTCATGAGTTACTATTCACGAGTTACTATTCACGAGTACTATTCATGAAGCGTGAAAATGTTTTTTGTGGAATTTCTATCTTTTGGTGTTTGAGTTACTATTCACGTATCGGACTATTCACGATATGGCACTATTCACGATCGGCACTATTCATCTAAAAAATAAAATTTCTTCTTTTCGTCGTCAAAATATCTATTTTGGATACTAGCTTTGATTGTATCCATGTTTTGATCATTCTTGAATTTTACACCACTATGATTATTTTTGAGGTATTGTTGGACATGGATAAAACAAAGTACTAATCATTAATCCTTAATCCTTGTCATTTTGTTTCAATTGGATTCGTTCTTTAAAAATATTTTTCATCATCCTCGGTCTTAAATGATGATATTATTGAATATCTTTGGCTCAGTAGTGCAAAGATGAATGATTTCTGAAGAATATCTTTGGCCCGTAGTGCAAAGATGAGCGGTGTGTTTAAATGAACATGATCGATTGATGAATATCTTTTGGCTGTAGTGCAAAGATGAATATTTGATTTGAGATGAATATTGATTGATGTTACAGGATAAAATATTGATGATGGACCGTTAAATTCATAGATTATAGTAGATTTCATTCTCTACGTAACTCTTCTATGAATTATTATTTCATTTGCGAATATTGATCCGAAACTTGTTGTCTATTGTATTCTATCGATTTTTCCTCGTTGGAGACTAACGATAATTTGTTGTATATTATCTTAGTCATAGTATTCTTTACTGGGCTAGTTGAGCTCACCCTTTTCCTTGTTGTTC
This sequence comes from Panax quinquefolius, assembly GCA_020205615.1. Classification (NCBI taxonomy): domain Eukaryota; kingdom Viridiplantae; phylum Streptophyta; class Magnoliopsida; order Apiales; family Araliaceae; genus Panax; species Panax quinquefolius. Next base: position 98,189,485 of record CM035158.1, on the reverse strand, counting down.
CATTTTTCTTCTCAGGAGGCGAGAATGTAGCGAGTACTAGTCGGGGTATGGAATGAAGGTTCTAGAGAGAGTTGTTTAGTAGTCCTCACTATTTTTGTAAAATAATGTATCAATAAATGTGATGGGGATTTATTTGAGTATAGATATTGTCTAAAAGATAATATTTGTATTTAAACTCACAGTTTTACTGTTGTAATAATAAAGTTGTAGTTGTTTCTGTACCATGTATTTGGCGACTCAGAATGGGTGTGGTGTATACCTATTTTGGGGGCGTCACAAATGGCTTAAGACTTCATCATTCAAAACTTTATGTGAAAGAATACATGAATTACAAAGCTTGTCCAGACTGAACTGGAACAAGGGTTAGAATACTTTCCTTTGACGTCTGATTACTGATTCATATCCATACAGTACTTTAAGTCTTTATGATTCTATAATACATAATCACATAACGTACCACATTAAGTCATATACAATCAAGTATGATTACTATTATATCTTACCCTTCATCTCAACGTAATTCCTAACTTAGATTCGTTATTAGGGTTTTCAACTTTCGTTACGTCATTCTCATTCTGCTAATCTTCGATTGATTATAAATTCTTAATCAACATGCAATAGTGTCTTACAAGTACCTTACAAAGTCTTAACCATATTATGATTACATCTTAATTCATTACTAACAAGTTCTCTTTCCTTCTACACTTGAAATCATTCTTCACTATCATTTTTCTTGGACTGGCGCCGCGGCGCCAAGGATTGCTCTGTGACACGCGCTGCGGCATGAGTTAGCAGTGCACAAGCCTCTGGCCTCGCGCTGCGGCGCGGCCATTCTAGGCTTAGAGTCGCGCCTCGGCGCGCACTCTGTGCCTCAGAAAATTTTTTAGTTTTAACATTTTTACGAACTTCCTGGACGCATAACTTCTTCGTTTTAAGTCCAAATTGGTCCGTTCAAATGCCTACGGTTCACAAATTTCATAATCTACGCGTTCATGCAAGAATTTTATCTATTTGACTTCGTTTGCTCAAAATTCATCTATGAGTTCATTTTTAATGAAAACAATAAACGTTCGTGAACGTTCAACGCTCGTTTCTTCATTTTAAGTCAGAATCCGGTCATTTTTGAGTCTGCAACTCTATAATGACTAAAATGACTTGTCTCCATCGAAAACCAATGTTTCTGACTTCAAACACAAAATACGACTTCCATTCCAAGAATTTCATGAATTCGACGTTAATCGTCCAATTGTGTGAATTCCGGCAAATATTCATTACTAAGCGTTCTTAATGGATTTTAATCAACATATGATCATTACAAATTACTTATTAACCCATCTTATAAACAAGGTAGGTTTTGACTTATTTTCATAAGTCATTAACTTATTTAGCTTATGAACTAGAAATCTTCATGCACATGACTTATTAATAACTTAAGTCCTTCAATCAAAGTTCTCATGCTATATTCAACATACTAAACATCATATGACAACATATGATAGGTTCTTCATGGTCTTAGCAACTTATTAATGTTCAAGTTACTTATTCAACTTATTCGGCTTAAGTTCATTCTTTAATAACTTATTACATGTTATCCTCAAACCATCCCCCTTCTCTATCAATCCTATCATAGAAAAGATGTAGATAAAAGAGATGAGTCTTACCCTTGAAGACTAAGACTTCAATTCACTTTGGAAAACTAGCAAAGGTTGAAGTGGCTTATAAGTGCTTAAGTGGCTTATTCTTCCTAACCAATAAGTAGCTTTATATTGAGAGGAAAGTTGGATGAAATAATAACCAACAAAATTGAAATGAGCTTGGTATTTATAGGCTATCAAAAGCTAGGGTAGAATGGTCATTAACACATCCCACCTCCTCATTTCCACCTCCTCATACCCCACCTCCTTACTTTTCATTATCTAGCCACTAAGTAAACTTGCTAGCCACAACACTTGCTCATCACATCACTTGGTCACCACACATTAACCTTGCCCATCAAGTCTACCCACTTACACTTGGATCGCTCCATGGATCATGGCTAAATCATTGGTCTTGTTAGTTTAATCTAGCTAGTTTTCTTATCGGGCTTACACTACCATTGTTTGAACTCATGATTAACAAACACTTGGCTTGAGAAACACATTCTATTGGACTTCTACCAATAAGCTAGCAATCCTACAAGTCCATTACCTTTAATTCAATAACTTAACATTTATAGCCCACGTATAATCTTCGTATGCTAACTCGTATATTAATTCTTAATATACGTTATCTCATTCTTCATACATAATAGTACAATATGTCATATTATACTTACATCCATTACTTCATATAATGTATACACATTATATAATCACAACTCCCTTCCCTTAACGCTTAATAACCTAACGTTCCCAAATTAAGTCCGCATGCAAAATATTACGTTTTCCATACTTAGATTATTATTACATAATCAATATCACCTCGATATTATAACGTTACATATTTCTCGGAAGTTCAAAAATAGTTCCCGAGCAGAAATCGATGAATAGTGTTTTCAGAAAATTTCTCGGAAAACTTTTATTTTCGTTTTAGAAATTCAAACACTTTAATTCTCCCACGTAGTGAAAATACTACGACGTTCCAACGTTTCTAGGTTATAGAACGACCTTCATCTTCTCAACACGTAATAATAATAAATAATATTATTTTATTCATTATTAAAGGTAATTACAAAATGTTCAATTTTTCGGGGCGTTACACAAACCCATTCCACTTTTATTGGAATTTGTCTTTAAATAAAAGTAGGGCTCGATATTTCTGACATAAGGCAGATGATACTCAACAATCCATATCGTGGTGTCTTGTCACATTGGTGCTTGGTCTAAAGAGAACACTAAAATTTCTCTCAAGGATTTGCACACTACGATCTTTTCACACTACGATCATCACTTGCTCATTTTGCAGACTCTACGTTTCTGAAATCACACTACGATCTCTGAGTTAGCTTCGGAAAACATCTGGAACACTCTATGATTTCTGGAGAGGTCCTTCAAGGCAGATATACTACGATCTTCTAAGCTCTACGATCCTGCCTTAGCTTCTGCATTCTGTTGATCAACTTGATAGACTGCGATTCTTTCCAAGTCCAATCTATTTCTTTCAAGTTATAGATCAACCTAACATCTTTGATCTCTTTATCTATACATTCGTTTATAGAATGATGAACATTAAAAGCTAAGATCAACCTAACAATTTTGATCTGTCACTAAGTCCTTGTACATATATTCCTTGAAGGACTTTACATATAATCATGAGCATTTACTTTAAACATCAAATCAAAATATGCATTTTCGATCAATATACCCCTCTTTGATGTTGACATAACCAAGGAGATTTGTTGTCATGATTATCAAATTTTATATGCAGTTGCAGCAAAGTAAATATGACTTAATATTTCAGTGAGTAGCTGAAATTTCTACAGAATAAGCATGAATTTATTGATGTATGAAAACAGATATTACATTTCAGTTTGACTACATCAATACAAATTAAAATTCAGCTTATCTCTATTTCTTCGGCCTTTTGCTTCTTCGGGGATTTGCATATTCCTCAACTCTCCTTTTTCTGCTTGCTTCGTCTCTCCTGGATAGATCTTCCAGCTCACTTGGGCTTAGTCTTGGATTGTGATCATGCCTATTCATGAATGCAGGATCTCCAATTGGCATTCTTAGGCCTGTTGTTATCACCTCATGATAGCTGGGAGAAGACCTTTGACTTCTTAATGGTTGAGCCATTAAAACTTCTTGTTGATCAGATCGTTGAGTTTGATGGCTGGATCGTGGAGTCTGTTGGTGGAATTGCCTTGCAGGAGGATTCCTTGAAGAGTGAATTTGGCCTTTGCCTTGACCTCTGCCCTTTCCTTGAACTCATCATTTCCCTTTATTCTCCCCCTTTATGTCAGCATCAAGGGTTCGAATGTCCTCTAAAAGGCGAGTTACTCCTTGGACAAGCTCGTTGAGTTGACTCTGAGTTTGAGCAATATCCTCTCGATTTTCTTGAATCAGCGCATTAGATCGAGCATCCCGTTGTTGAAGAACGACCAGTATGTTGTTAGTCTGCTGTCGTTGGCTGACGTAAAATTGTTGGAACTCTTTTACGGCAGTTTGCAGATTGAGCAAGTTCTCCATCATTAGTTTATTCTGAGCTTCCTGAGTATTTTGCAACATAAGAATAACATCTCTGTGTCTTTTGGCTGCTAGAAAATTAATATCATCACTGTCCTTTATACTCTAAATCATTTCCTTGATGAGCTCTTTAAGTTTCTTAGTGAGCGTAGAGCTTAGGGAGCTTGGGAGATTATTTACAGCATTGATCATTGTAGTTAATCTCATCTAAATGAGTTCAGTGTGTTCTTCAAGACTCTCATCGAGATCCTTGATCACTTTCTTGGACATGGCTGACAAATCAGCTTTGGTGGGTAGCTCTGACAGAAGTTCATTGAGATGGGGAATTTGTGAAGGAGGTGGTGTGCTCTTGAATTGATCTTGAAATTAGTAGAGGGCAAGATCAAGATTGAAATATTCATTGCTGGATGAGGAGGGAATGTCTGATGGAGGGGCCTGTGGTTGGATGTTTATGTTCGGTGGCTCTATGATTTGTGGTTAAGACTCTACAACTAGGCTAGAGTTAGTGATCATAGAGATGATGGAAGGTGGGAGCAGTATAGAGTTAGTCAGATTTGGTTCATCAGTTACAGAATTTTGGGATTCTATAACTGGGAATTGATTTAGTGGATGTAAAATCACTTCCAACCATTGTGGGAATTTATAAAATTGACTAAATGAGGATGATGGCAAGTGATTAACTCTAAAGAGGGTTGGGATAGATAGTACCTCATGTTCATTCTTTGGAGAGGAGTTATTTGTAAGTAACTTCTTGGCAAAGTTGAATCTTCCTGGGAATCCATTGGCTAGCACAGAGATGGCTGGATAATCTTTGAAGCTCCAAAACATGTGATTCCAGGAGTTTAGAATTTGAGCTTGATGGAAAGGCATCATGGGTAGATATATAAAAAGTTGCTCAAAGTTAGCTTTCCTGTACCCATCAATGCCCACAGCTATGATCTCGACCTCGTCACTTTCATCCTATTCTCTGTTTTCATTTGAGGATAACATTATTTCAATGGCCTCGTGATGGTCTTGCACTGGTTCTTCCTCATTCCCTACAGGAACCTCTTCTTCTGTCATGAGGATATCATGAGCCTCCCCCTCAATGTAGTCATCTTTCTGCAATATTGAAAGCTCCCCATCAACTGGAGCTCCTTCTTGGCTGAGAGCTTCAGGCATCTCCCCCTCAGCAGGTGTATTCTCTATCATTAGGGCTTCATGTGTCTCCCCCTCAGCTTAACCTTTGTCTCTTTGACTTTCTTTGGCTGGTTCCTTTTCAGCAACCAATTCTTTGTCTTCCCTCTTTAGTACTTTTTCATTGACAATAATATATTTCTTAACCAGTTTTCTTTGTGGTTTTCTAGGCTGAGCCACAACCTCAGGACTTTCTTGAACTTCAGTTTTGTCCTGTTGATCAGCCAGAATATTTGATACAGTTACTTCCTTGCTGGATGTGTTTGGTCTGGTCTCTACGATCAGTAGGGACTTTACGATCGAAGAGATATATGGCTTTTTAGATTTGTGGTTGATTTTATTCTTCTTCAGCAGCTGAGATATGGTAGCTCTATCATCTTCTGCCTCATCCTGCTGTTGTTTCCTTCTTAGGATCCTTAGAGTCTCAATGTCTGAGGACTCTACAGGCTTATCGGTAGTGGATCCCCAAGGCTCTTCTGCAGTTCTTGCTTTCAGCTTTCTTTTGCCCTTGCTTTTTCTGACCAGAGCAATGGGTTCTTCTTTGTTAGCTTCTTCTTCTTCTTCTTCTTCTTCAGTTTCTCTAACAACTGACATATTCCCTGGAATCCCTAATTCTTTTATATCACCAGTTCTTCCACAGGACTCAGACATCATTCACACATTTTCTGCTGGATTCCTTTTCTAATTCTCGAACAGTTGCTGGGTCATTCGACGGTTTGGATTAATGGCCTCTCCTTCATTGTCCCCAATTTTGTCACCTAGAGCAGACTGTAGGATGATACTTATAAATCATCCATAGAGCATCTTTTGAGAGCTCTTTGTCTTCTTTGAGCTGATGATCCACTTTCCAATAAATTCAAGCAATAGAGCCCCATAGTTAAGTTGTATTTCAAAACATATGGCAGTCATGAGCTTGAGTTACACCTCATTTACAGAGTCATGACCAGAGCTCTTGCAACATATGCATTTTTAACTATGTCAGCTAGAAATTCATACTTGTGACGCCCCCAAAATAGGTCCATTCCATCCAACCCATTCTGAGTCGCCAAATACATGGTACAGAAATAACTACAACTTTATTATTACAACATATAAACTGTGAGTTTAAATACAGATATTGCTATCTAGACAATATCCACACGCAAATAAATCCCCATCATAATTATCATCATAATCCAAAGATATTAATTCGGTCATGTTCATCTCAACACCTATTAATGGGCTCCTCCTCGATCATGTTACGTTAGGCCATAGTCCCGTAATGGTCCGGATCATGTTTCGCTAGTCTGGCCATTTGATTATTTCATTTGATTATTTCCTTTCTTTCGGTTGATCCGGCCATTTGGGTCATTTCCATTATTTGGGCTTAGTCATTGAATTGGCCCATTATACAAATTGTCACTTAATCCAACTTTGACCGGTAATCATTATACCAAGTGATAGTCGACATCGTGGTTCGCCACCTTTTCGCATGGCATTAATGAGGATGGGACTCGGATGATCCACGGTGGCAAACAAAGTGGTAGCAGTGTGGAAGTAGTCGCATACTTTCTACCGAAATGACCGGAGTGGGGGAAAAGGTGTCGAGGTGATGAGTGGCACCAGAAACCGGATCGGAGTATGATGGGGCTAAGATCACATAAGAAGGTAAGTAACATACAATCATATTATTATTTCTCTCGCGCATTAGACATTATTTTTTCTCCATTGTTGACCTTGTGATCGCCGACATCGACTCTCACGCCGGGAGCTATCCCTCGACGGTCAAAGCCGCCAAGCTTTTGGTGTCGACTTGTTGAAACTGCGGCAGATATCTGGACGCGCTCTTGGTGATCGGGACGTGGAGAAAGATCTTGGCGCTAACATCGGGCGCTAGAAGGAGGGTCGAGTTCTAGTGTCCCGAGTATTTTCAATCACGCATCGTGGTTTATTCTACGACAATATTCATGGTGAAGAGTAGAACACCTACACCTGAAGGGCAGCCGAGGGCTGCCAGTGAATCGACACCACGAGTGTCTGTCAAGGATCGTTTGGGACCGACAATAAGTGTTCATGCTAGCACAGCGTCCAAACGATCACCTGAAGATTTTTGGTCGAAGGCGGTGGGCAAGGCTAAACGTAGGCTAGTCTTCCCGACGGAGAAAGCGTCTGGCCACGGTCGGAAACGAGTAGAAGGCACTTCGCCTAGAACTCGATACCGAGAGGACCAGGACGAAAAAGCTTCACGACTGGCTAAGATGGCAGATGAGGCGGATAGAGCTATGGAAGTACTCGTGAAGCAACGACAGGATATAGCTGAGCAGATGGCCCGGATGGCAGAGTTGAGAGACGAAGAGCTCAGTTATGATCAGTCCGAAGAGCAAGGACACCGAAGTGGGAAAGAACCTGTTCATTCAGGACGAGAGTCTTGGGGCCAAACTCGAGAAAGAAGAAGATCCTGAAGCCCTACTCCTCAAAGATCGAAGAGGGTACATCACCCTGTCGATTCTAAGGAGCAGGGTTGGAGAGAACGAAGAGGTCGATCCAGAGACCACACTCCTGAGACCACAAAGAAAGCCCTTATTGTTGCACATTCTCGCCATAGTGCCCGAGCTCATAGATTTAAGTATATCTAGAGATCGACTCTCGAGAGTCCATCGAGGGTACACCACCCCGTGGACACTCTGTCATCGTAAAAGCCCTTCTAGAGTCAAGGCTCTATTGTAAGAAACCGATCTACTCAGAGGAGGAAGGAGTCACCGAAAAAGAAGCATCATCTCAACCGTAAGGTATGGAGTATATCCGTTAAAGAGTTAAAAGAACTTCTAAGCAATTTTCATCAAGTAAAAAAACGAAGGATACTTTGGAAAGAAGGCATCCCCTTTTTCCGCGGAGATTCTAAAGAAAAAGTCGAATTCTACCAAGAAGTTGCCCCATATCGAGAGTTATGATGGATCGGGAGATCCCTATGACCACAGTCAAAGCGCTCAATCGATCGATGGATTATTATGACTTTTAGCGATGTCGCTAAGTGTCATACTTTTGTCACAACACTCGTAAAGGATGCCCCGAAGGATGGGGACTTTGCCTCGATTCAATTTCATCTTGGGCGATATGTGCAAGAAATTTCATGCTCGCTTCGGGAGCAACAAAAAGAAGGGAAAACCAATCGTTCATTGCTCAGTTCGATAGCTTTTGAATGAGTCTTTGGGCCAAGATGTGAAGTTGTTCCGAAGAAGCGGCCAAGTGATGACCGAACGATCTACAAGCCATTGGACTGCTTTCAGAATGGGTTAGATCCGTCGATCGTAGAAGTTGGTGAAGAAGTTAATGTTTCATCACCAAGAGTTCGGCCAAGCCTTCGACAAAGTCAAGGCTATATCGTGGTGGAGGAAGCCATGGACAAACCTCAAACGCCCTTCTTCGGGATCGGCTTAAGGAGACAGACGGGATGAACCGATAGAGACCGTAAAAAGAATGAAGGGAATAAAGACCGCTATTAAGGTGGGTCAAGAAATATAACAATTGGAGATAAAGGTGGAGGACGTCATCGTCCGCTTCCAAATTTCAGAGAGTGAATAGGACGACACAAAGACTCAACACGCATGTGGTCGTTATCTTGGATCAAATTAAGAATCAACCTATCTTCGAACCACCTCGAGATAACATTAAGCCCGGAAAGGGAATTTCGTAAGTATTGTGATTACCATCAAGCTTCGGGTCACGATACAAACGATCGTGTTAGTTCAAGGACTTTATTGAAAGAAAGGTACAAGCGCGGGCTTTAATTCAAGATGTGGTCGCCAGAAACTAATCAACAAAGCAGGACAGAGGGTCTGCTCCAAAGAAATTTCAACCAGCTTCAAAGAAGCGTTGCCAGCCCCTAATACCGCAAGGCACGTGGTAGATGTCATCACCGGGGTACTTTCCGCAAACTCGCTGGAAAGAAGTTACCGGTTATTTTGATTCGGCCATGTCACAAGGGTACCTCCCAAGATCGACAGTTTTATTCGAGTACGGCAGAATCTCCTTTATCGATGAAGATTACCCTTCTAAGTCATCGAACCGCACGAGGGATCATTGGTGCCGATCGCACAAGTGGGTTCGGTGGATATGAAGTGGATGATGGTAGATAATGGGTCTTCAGAGATATTCAGATGCCCACGCTTATCGAGGATGCACCTAGACGGCGTAAAGATGGAGATAGGACAGAGGCCTTTATATGGTTTTAGTAACGACCTTGGCCAAGGTGGTGGTCGAACCATTGAACTACCAAATATCTTCTTGAACTACTTCAACAGTAGAAATTATTTGCAAATTTTATGTCAGGTATGTAGATTCTCGCTTATAATGCTATTTTGGGAAGGCCTACTTTAATTGCTTTTGCAAGTCGTGACCTCTATTCCTCATTTCAAAATCAAATTTCCTACTACCATGGGCTCATGCGAGGTGAAAAGGGATTGGATCCGCTAGAAGGTGTTATAGAACGCCGTGATCACTTCGGAGTGGGAGTATCAAGGTAAAGGCACTACGGCGATAGAGATCGAACCCTTCACAGAGAGTAGTTCAACCGCTGGTCATGCCGCCATCAAGAAACGGAGGAGATAGAGCTCATCCCGCAAAGAGAACAAGACGGTGTAAATAGGTTCGGGTCCGCCGTAACCTCTCCTGGATTTAACCTTGTGGAGCTCCCCGCAATGCTATGTCGACATTTTCGCATGGGAAACCTCAAGATATGCCAGAGTAAGCAGGATATCGCCGAGCATCGGGCTGGAGGTGGACCCGCCAAAGAAGCCAGTCCGACAGAAGAGGAGGATTTTCGCACCGAACGCCGCCAATCATTGATGAAGAGATTGCAAAAGTCGCTGGCAAACCGACTTCATCTTCGAGATCGACTCACCCACAATGGATGGCGAATGTGGTGCCGGGTCCGTAAGCAAAATGGTAAATGGCGTAGTCCAAGATCGACTACAATCGACCTAAATAAAGCTTGTCCAAGGATTTTACCCGCCACCCCACATCGACCAACTCATCGATGCCACTTCGGTATGCTTTGTTAAGTTTCATGGACGATTCTCCGGATATCATCAAATTTCCATGTGTAAGGAGGATATACCAAGACGGCGCTCATTACGCATCGCTCTAAGATATGCCTATAAGAAAATGACTTTCTACTTCATCAATGCCGAGCCACATACCGAGGATGATGAACCATGTCTTCAGATATCACCAAGGCAGAATGTGGAGGTGTACGTAGACTACATGATTGTCAAAAGCATGTTGGTGCATAAACATCCGGATGATTTAGAAGAATGCTTTCGCACAATTCGTCATCACAATTTGAGATTGAACCCCACTAAGTGCACCTTCTGGCCTAGGGCCGCAAATTTCGGGTTATCTTGTGTCACCGAGAGGAATGAAGCCAATCCAGAGAAGATTCAAGCGATCCCGAATATGAAGACTCCTTACCATTTAAAGATGTTCAACGTCTGACCGGAAGGATTGCAGTTTTAAGGAGGTTCATGTCCAAGTCTGCAGTAAAGATGTTTACCGCTCTTTCGATACATTGAAAGGGTCAAGAATGCAAAGACGCTTCAATGGACTTCTTGAGTGTGAGGACGCCTTCCAGAGCATCAAGTCCTACCTATCTTCTAAGACCTTTGTTGGTGAAACCCGCCCCGCCGAACCCCTATATTTGTACTTAGCAAAGCCTAGTTCGTCAATGTAGGAGCAGCTTTTGGTGCGTGAAGTTGGGGGTAAGCAAAGACCCGGTTTATTATGTAAGCCATGTCCTTCTGGATGTCAAACAAGGTACCAACATTGAAAAGTTTGCTTTTTGCTTTAATAACCGCTAGTCGAAAGCTTAGGCAATACTTCCGTGGTAGATTGGTAATAGTATATACAGATCACTTTTTGAAGAAGATTATGGGCAAACCCGAGGTATCGTGGAGATTAATGCACGGACGATGGAGTTGTCCCAATTTTTCATTGAATATCATCCCCGAACCGCCATCAAAGGGCAAGCCTCGCTGATTTTGTAGTCGAATGCTCGCTTTCTCAAGTCGATGAAGTTGTGGCGTAAGTCAAGGATCTGGACAGAGCAGCTTGCTAGCTCCTTCTTCACAGGCGTAGTTCGTGGACGCCAGATGCAGATGGGTCTTCTACCACGGACGCCGCTGGAGCAGGATTATTCTTACGAGTCCCGAGGGATTCAACAGCAAAGAAAGCCATCGATTTCAGCTTCAAAGCGACAAACAACGGTTCGAGTATGAGGCAAGATTTGCAGGTTACGACCGCAAAGAGTCTTCAAGTGCAAAGAATAATCATCTTCAGTGATTCTCGCTAGTCGTTTAGCAACTTTTCTGGGAATACGAAGCTCGAGGCCCAAAATGATCAAATATCTAGCGTAATCAAGGAACAACTTCAACATTTCCAATCCTACGAAGTTTCGTGGGGTCGAGCGTAATAACAATTCCATTGTCGATGCACTCTCCAAATTAGCCACTACGGATGTTAACGCTTTGATGGGTCGGTTTACTTAGAAATTTTGCAACATCCTAAAGTGTCCATTATGAATCGGTGATGTGCATCGATCAACCAATCACCGGTCGACTCCATATATGTAGAGTATCCGGCAGATGGCGCTTTTACCTTCTGGACGGATGCTAGCCAAGAAAATCAAGTATAAGAGTGCTAATTTTGTTCGATTGATGGGGATCTGTTCAAGGGCTTTTCATCTCCACATCAAATGCCCGACTCCATCCGTCAATATGCTCTCCGGAAGTACATGAAGGCATCCGTATGATATATATGGCGCTAAGTCATTAGCCTATAAAGTACTTCGACAAGGGTACCATCGCCTACCATCTTCAAAAAGTTTAATCGAATACGCCAAGAAGTGCGAGAAGTGTCAACTCAACAAATTCGATCCCACATCGCCCACCGTAAGAGCTATACTCGATCTTATCTCCTATACCCTTCGCCGTCTGGGGGTTGATATATCGGGTCCACTACCAAGGCAAAAGGTCAAGTCGGGCTTTTGTTATAGTTGCCATCGACTATATGACCAAGTGGGTAGAAGCAAAACCACTTAGGTTAATAACTTAACAGAATGCTTGAAATTTTTGAAAGAATCAAGAGTATTTCGTTTTCGGATTCCTAAGGTGGTAATATCTCGACAATGGACGCCGGGCCAGGATCGAAATTTGAAGCATTTTTGAAAGAACTGGGATTCAAAGATGTAAAGACTTCAAGTGGCTCATCCACAACCAAATGGACAAGTTGAAGTGACCAATGTAACGTCGCCGAATGGGATCAAGCGCAGATTGACGGGCCAAGGGCGATGGCCGAGGAGCTAATTAGCGTGTTATGGGCTTATCGAACTACTCCGAGGACTACAACGGGATTCACCTTTTTAGATCGCCTATGGTAATCGATGCCTTAGTCCCAGCTTGAAATTGGATCTCCAAGTCTTCGTCACCAATTCGTAGAGATCTACAATGAGGAAGGGCTTAAGGCCAATCTTGATTTGCTTGAGGAAGTAAGAGAAACAAATTTTAATCAAATTGGCAAACCTATCAAATCAAGAGTGGCCAAGCATTATAACAAGGGGGTAAAGTTTCAAGGTTCAAGTAGGAGATTTTGTCCTCGAGAAGCCAAAGCATCTACACCTCGTAACTGGGAAAGTCGATGCCAAACCGGGAAGGACCAGATGAAATCATCAAGCGTCAAGCCGGAACTTATCGGTTAAAGGCATTAGATGGGTCAAGAATTAAGAATACTTGCACGTCGGGCAAAGCTTAGGAAGTACTTTCAAGAAAATGATGTCAAGACAATCGAAGTCTCAGAATATGTATGTCATCATCAATAAAAGTTCCTTTTTCTCAAACAAATTGTCTTTCTTGTCGATCGCCTCAACGGAGTTAGGAGGAGGTTCGGTGGACTCACGGCCATTCGATGGCGCCTTTTCGGTAGTGGTCCTTATGAGTTTGTCGTGCCCTTCGTGGTAGGCAAACGCCATTGGTGTTGGGGAGGTTCGTGTGGACTCACCGGCCATTCGATGGCAGCCTTTTCTACAGTGGTCCCATGAGTTTGTCAGCCCTTCGTGGTAGGCAAACGCCATTGGTGTTAGGAGGTTCGTGTGGACTCACCGGCCATTCGATGCATAGCCTTTTTCGGTAGTGGTCCTTATGAGTTTGTCAGCCCTTCTTGGTAGGCAAACGTCATTGGTGTTAGAGGTTCGGGTGGACTCACGGCCATTCGATGGTAGCCTTTTTTAATGGTGGTGGTCATTTAGAGTTTGTCAGCCCTTCTGGTAGGCAAAGTGTCATCTTTGGAGGTTTCGTGGACTCAGGCCATCGATGGATGGTAGCCTTTAATGGCTTCAAGTGTCATCTTAGACCTTGTCAGGCCCTTCGTGGTAGGCAAGTGTCATCTTTCAGACCTTGTCAAGCCCTTCGTGGTAGGCAAGCGTTGTCCTTTAGACTTTGTCAGGCCCTTCGTGGTAGGCAAATGTCATCTCTTGGTTTTGTTAGGCCTTTCGGGGTAAACAAATTCCTAATGAAGCAGAATCGTTCTCACACTTTTTCAGAACTAATAAGTATCCCTTTACTTTATTACCTAAATTTTTTCTAAGTGTCGAGTTTGGAATGCCTCATTCTTTAACTTCATCTTATCTCGTTATATGACATGTTTAGTTGTTACTTAATGCTTCAAGTTCACCCATGAAGGAGTTTGTGCATCTTTCCGCTTAAATTAATATCGAGTATCGCGTAAAATAAATACAATCAAGTCATAAGGAATGAAGCCATTTTTCATTAATGTTCAATCTAATCACAATATTATGTAATTTTTACAAGTCCTATAATTTAAAGAAAGAAAAAAAAAAAAAACAGAACATCACCTTCAGCGCCATCTTCGCTATCCAAGAATCGAGTAAGGATGGATCCAAGTTGGTCGCAGACAGCCTTTCCTGCCACGACTCCGGCAGAGCTCAGAATCTCCTCGTAATATATCTTCATTATCTCCCCGCTGATTCGGTCCGAAGTTCCCAGATTTTCACATATTTGTTTGCGAAGATCATTTGCTAGAGGAGGCCCAAGGTCCCAAGAGCCTTGAAGTTCTCTTGATTTCTTCTTCGAGCTTGAGCCGCTTTATTCATACGACGAGTCTCCGCCGCTACCCAGCTTTATGGATGGTCTTGGTCGATTTTAGCATCGCCTTTAATTCCTCGATCTTCTCCATCCTTATCTCGCTTCCTCAACCAAGTCAATGTTCATTTGACGATCTCCTCGCGGTCAGATTTTGATCGACTTTAGCTCTTCATCGAGGCCTTCACATCTCCCTGGCTCGAGCTAACTCTTTTGAAGCCCTTCATTTGTATGAAGAATGCATTCACGCTGAAGTCTTTTCCTTAGCCAAGGCGCACTTCGTAAGGGCATTCTCCTTCCTCGTGGCCTCTTCCCTCGATTCGGCCGAGGGACCTTGACGAAGACGCTCAACACAAAGATTTGCCTCATGCATTTCCAATATTATTTAACTGGCCAGATGTATAAGTATGAAGATAAAATCGAGATAAAGGGGAGAATCGCTTACTTCGCCAAGTAGCTCATGCCCTCGCCGAGTAAATCCTCGCTTGAATCGCTCCTCAACCGATGATCATCTGCTTCACTTAACAAAGGCGCTGAACAGCTTGAAAGGGAAAATGGGCATTGAATCTGGGGCCACATCGTTGGAGAGGCCATGGCGCCCCGCCGAAAATTTAGAGAGTTGGTTGTCTTGGAGGAGAAGGCGGGGTTCATCATGAATCGGCGAGGAGTCCACATGTATGGTTTCGGAGAGGGGACCGAAAGCAGGAGTGGGTTTGGGGTGGCGAAGGTGCGTAAGATGAACCGGTGGTCAGGCCTCTGATGGATGTTTTCTTTTTCGAGATGGAGGGGATGACAGAATCCGGTTGGTTCATCGTCAGCACTTGAAGTTTTCGTGGACGTTGTCGGAGGAACGATGTACCAAGATGTGGGAACTCTGAGCTTCTTCTAGCAATGGGGGGTTATCTTAGTCCTTATTTTCTTTACACGAAGGACCTTAGCCCGATCGTGCAAAGGAATGTCGAAAGGTGCTCCTCCTCACCGGTAGGTTCGTAAGTTGTAGGATGGGGCTCGGTTGAGAGGGTTGTTTGTGGGGTTGTTTTCGGAAGTGTTTTCGGATCACTTTCGGGTTTGTTTTTCGTGGGTGGATTTGGATCTTTTTCATGGATCTTTTTTTTCTGCGAGGTCCGAGGTTTTCTCTGTATGTTGGGTTCGCTTGCTTTGAGGTTCATCATTTCAAGGGAAGTAGTTGGTGGATCGATGATAGGGGATCAACCCGGAAGATTCTTCAACCGGATGCTCTTCACTCAGATCTCGCATTCTTCCTCGCTAAAAATCTTCCGTGTCTCTCACTTCCAAAGAAGTTCGGTTTGATCGAGACACCGTAAAAAAACCATATATCGTAACCTCAGATCACTTATATATCTCGTAAATTATGTTACAAAGTTATTCAAACTTACATTTGTGATCATATAGCCAGCTTGTTTGGTCAAGTGTAAAACTCCATTCTTTTGGAGGAATCTTCTTCAAAAGTCTCGCCATCTCCTCACACGCCTTCTTCTGAGATGTCTCCAAAGTCACAGAGACCCGATCGAGGTAGTCCAACTGGAAGAGAAGAGATCTCGTCCCGTGACAAAAACCACTTCTCGTACAACCCTTGTTGCCGGAAGGGTATCCATCGTGGGTCTCCTCTCGAACTGTGTTGGGTCTGGGAGACCGCTTGCTCAACATTTTGAAGCCTCGCTTTCTAGACTTTCCCGCAGAGAAGAGGGTGAAGAAGATGTCAACGAGGGAGAAATCCCTAATTCATGACAAAAGGCAATGAATGCTGTGGATACGGATGTAGGAGTTGGGCACTAATCGAGCAAAGCCCACTCCTATGAACCCTAGGAGGGTAACGATAAAGACATGGAGAGGTAGCGTAACCCCTTTTCCAAGAAGGTGATCGGCATGGCGACCCAACCGTCCGGTCATTGCCGGGTACATACGCTTCTTCAGAGCAGGGCCCTTATAGCAGATATGTCGAGAATGATAACGAGTCCCGAGGATACATATTTCAGATTCGTGATGGAGGAAGGGATGTTGGTGATGAGGAACTGCTCTCGCCCTTAAAGAAGTCGAGGTCGAGACAAAGGGGATCGGAGAAGGATTTCCCCATGGTTGTTGATTGGGGTTGGAACTTGAACCCTCTGGTTGGGGTTTGGGTTGGGAGAGTTATGGCCGAATTCACAAGCCACCATTGTTGAGATTTCGTGAATCGAGGAAGAAGTTTGCAGAGGAGAAGAAAGCTCAAAGGTTCAAATTTCAAAAATTAAGGTGTAAAACCGCTGAATTGGTAAAGTTTACCTTTTATAATCGACAAGCTATACTCAGAATCGAGGGCGCACATTTAATTCATCGCAATGATGATGAATGGGAAGAGGTTTCATCTCTTTTGGGTCTAAATATCTTCACCGAGTGGGCTTCAAGGCTCATTGGGCTTCCCACTTCTATTCCTCGATATCAATTTGGACCGATTTTGATGGGCTTTGGTGAGTTTCACTTTGGATCTCTTATGACTTATCATAATTTGTTATGTCCTGGGCCTATACTGTTTATAGTCTTTCATTAAACACCCTGCTTAATATAAGACTAGGGGGTAATGTCAGCCATAATCCTTTTCCTTATCGGGCTGTGATTTAATGGGCTCCTCCTCGATCATGTTACGCTAGTCCCGGTTGGTCCGAATGGTTCGGGGCCCGCCATTTGATTATTTCATTGGGTCCTTTTTGCATTGATCCCGGCCATTTGGGTCATTTCCATTATTTGGGCTTAGTCATTGAATCGCCCATTATACAAATTGTCACTTAATCCAACTTCGACCAGTAATCATTATACCAAGTGATAGTCGATTCATCGTGGTTCGCCGCCACCTTTCTACATGGCATTAATAATTAATGAGGATGGGACTCGGTGGATGATCTGGCGGAGTGGCAAACAAATGGCAAGGGGTAGTGTATGGGGCTAAGTAAGAAGGTAAACATCAATCATACTTTCTACATTAGAAAATGACCGGAGTGGGGAAAAGGTGTCGAGGAGCTATGATGAGTGGTACCAGAAACCGGATCGAGTACGATGGGGGCTAAGATCACATAAGAAGGTAATAATAACATACAATCATATTATTATTCTCTCGAATATATTAGATATTATTTTTTCTCCATTGTTGACTTGTGGGATCGCCGACATCGACTCTCACGCCGAGCTAAATAAAATAACATCCTTACCACGAAAGACAAAAGATAGAAATTTCTAGTTGAAAAGGATATAGGCTATGACGTGAATGAACTTGCAATGAGATAGAAATAGCAATACTCGTGAAAGTATACTCAAAATAACTCACAAGTAAATGCTCGTAATAATATGAAAAAGTTTTAAATTTGAAAACTTCAACCAATATTTTGGCATAATGATATGAAGAAATAATAATTTTCAATAAAATAACATAACCCTAAGCACCTATTTATGACTTGAAAGCAATACTCAAAGTAACTCAAAATACTCACAAAAAGTAAAATCGATAATATAATATTTAGGAGTAATTTATTCTAAAACACATTAGGAAAATGCTTAGAACACCAAACGAAAATTTAAAATAATATTAATATTTACAAAACACACCCACTTTGAAATCTGATTTAAATACCAAGCATGTTAAAGATGGCCACCAACATTTGAAAAACGTTTTTCTTAAAAAACATAATTAAAACTTCCAAAAATCAATTACTTGAGACTTGAACTTAAATAATTCACAATAAATAGCCCTTTTGTGGAAAATTTGAATCTCGCGACTTTTTTATAGGAAATTCAATTCTCTACAACTTTACAGAAGAAAGGTTTTCCAAATTCCAAAATGAATTGAATGTGAAAATCCATAAGCAGGCGATTTTCTGTGCTATAATCAAATTTTGATCAATAATTGTGTCCACCAACACACAAAATATGTGTTAAACATTTAATGCCACAAAATACTCTTCCTCCTCATATACTCGTGATATCCCACATTCATTATAAAAATATCACATAGTTAATATATTATTAAAATATAATAATATATTTAAATGAATTATTTTATCGAGAGAAAAGATAAAATTTCAATTTTCAACAATTGTCACTTTTAAAAATTTTCTCCATATATATCCACATAAAATCAATATTTCCTCATCATATAAATCAATAATTAATTATTCACAAATAATATTATTAGAATCGCGATCTTGGCAAACCGGTAGTTCCAGGAAAAGGGGATTTCAATAAGGATTTCTCTCTTCTTGGCCAAGGCAATTAGGTGACCAAACCTCTCCTTAGGCAGAACTTTCTAGACATTGCCAATAATGTTTTCTAATAATATTATTAGGATAATATGAATTATTGCTTCGATAATGGAAAAATCTTGTGTAATGACAATTTATTAAAACGATAATAATATAAAATATCAATGCAAAGAATTATTGAATCAATAAAATAAAATACGAACAATAATTCTGTAACAATTATTGAGTAGTGCCTTCTTACGTAAGAATCAATAATTGGTGCAATAACTGTGCTACTTGCTCAACAACGCGTATTAGTGTGTTTTAACCCACGGGTATTCCAACAAGATTAATCTGTAATAACTACATTTGTTATTTATAAACAACTTATATTTGTCGTTTTCTTCATCCAATAAACTTTTTAGTTATGGGGCCCACAAAAGACTGCATGTGGTCAGTGCATGCGAATATTCCCCGATAGTACGAATATTCCACGACCAAACGAATATTCCCCGACAATAATGAATATTTTATAACCACTTACTTATTCAAAATATTTGCGTATTTTACCCATAACTATCCATATTAATCAAATCAACCCTTACTATTTCAAAATAATAGAGGAAAATAAATTTCATTTATTAATAATTTAGGGTCTTACAACCTCCCCTCCTTATGAAATTTCGTCCTCGAAATTGACGTACGTACCTGGTGTTTCGAAAAGATGAGAATATCTCACTTTCATTTTCGTTTCAAACTCCCAGGTCATTTCCTCAATAGCATGGTTTCTCCACAAAACTTTAACTTGTGGTATAACCTCGGTACATAGGACATGTTCTTTCCTCTACAAGATCTTGACAAGTACCTCCTCGTCGCGTTAAGTCTTGGCTATCTCGTCTGGGTTCTAACTCAATAGCGTGGTTGGGTCATCCACATATTTACGTAACATCGACACGTGAAAAGCGTTATGAACAGCGTCATACTTGGCGGTAAAAGCGAGTCTATAGGCCACGGTTCCTATTCGATCGAGAATTTCAAATGGATTAATAAATCGAAGGTTTGAGCTTTCCTCACCTCACCGATTCTCGCTTTTGAAATAACAACTTCTTGCACCTCCTTCTTCAAATTCATCGACTCACGGTGTGTAGCTTGAAGCGACTTTAACTTTATCGATTAAAGTCGATTATACTCGTATATCATCACGTGGGTACCTAGAGTTTTCATCTCCATCTCTATTATTTGTAAATTATCTAAATTAGTCTTTGACAATATCGTACTCAGACTTAGATACGATCTTCTACTCAACACGTCGGCTACCACGTTCGTTTTTCCAGATAGCATGGTCGTGAACATGTCTTTGAAATGAGTCTCCTCTTGAGTTCTTCGAAGCTCTTCCCACATTCCTTGCTCCATTCAAATTTTGTATCTCTACGAGTCAGCTGCGTTAATGGAATAGCGATTCGACAATATCCTTCAACGAATCTCCGATAATAACCAACTAAGCCTAGAAAGCTACGTATTTCGATTACCGACTTAGGTTGTTCTCAACTATGACTCATATCCCAACCTTGGATAGCACGTTACAATGACACCTATCAGTTTACTATCACACGAATATGGTGTCCCCTACGGAGAGTCCGCGGCGGTGCATTCCACAAATGAAGTCACCGGATAAAGGCTCGGTACCAAATTCTATAGTTGAATTTTTAACTCACGAAGTTCAATAGGAGCCATTCGATATGAGATTTTAGAAATGAGTTTTTTGTCTTAGGGTAGTCGATACAAAATTTAATATCGAGCTTTGGGAGTAAGCCAAGAAATTCTTTAGGAAATACGTCAAGAAAAATTAATAACAACAGGAATATTATTCAAATCGGCGTGTCTTTATTCAAATCCATAACATGGACTAAGAAAACTTGACATCCGTAATAAGCGAATGACTTCATGGCTTGATATGAAAATGTTTGATTACAATGGTTTGATTGCTTTAATTGAATAATGAGTTGCTTAGGAATATGAAAACTAACAACCTTACGAAAGTAATCAATTTCGGCGTGATGAGTAGTTAACCTTAAAATCACATCAAAAGCAAATATCTCTATAGAAATAAGGTTAACAGGTAATGTGATAGTGCCAACTGAATCAAGCAAGATTTCTAAACAACGGATGTAATGAAAGTTTTCTCTAACTGAGTCTCCATAAATAGGTCAAAGTCTAAATTCTCCGTAGTCAAGTTCAAACGTTGAGCGAAGCAAGAGAGATAAAAGAATGGGTAGAACCGTTATCTAGTAAGGTATAAACTTCGCAAGAATTTATAATTAACTAACCTGCGTGCTAACTTCGTTCGGGTTCCTCGCATTTTTGATGAATCACGACAAACGCGCTCTTCCAAGAACCGTTGACTTTGACCTTTTCGGGACATCCTTTTGAGTCACCATTCCACTGGACTTGGTTTTGATACCGCATAATCTAAAGCGATATGTCCTTCTTTTCCACAATTATAGCATACCTTAAAGCTGTTGGGCGGTTTGGGGTGATATGTCCCTCTTTCCCAAGATTTGTACTTGTCTGAATGGGTGGTCTTTCTCCTCCCTTGGAACCGGTTACTCTTGCCGACGTCTTCACATGGTCGTTGTTAAATCTCCTCTTTTAAAATCTCCTCCCGACTCGCTTCTTCTATTTTCATGGCCACGATTACCACCAGAGTGGTTACCGCCTTTGTCCAAGTATTCTTCTTTCTCCGCTAGTTATCGTTATTTCGATGATCGCTATCTTGATATGATCCTCGGTTATGGTCCCTCGGTTGAACGTGCTCGTTATCTCGCTCTAACAATCGAGCCCTGACTGACAACAATAGAGAGAAAATTTATGAGAAATGAGATACCGGCGTATCGCCGGGTTTCAAACCTCTCGAAACATCCGCGTCATACGTTCCTCATTCTCCACCAAATGAGGTGCGAACACGGATAACTTCGCGAACTTCTCCTCGTCTTTGGGACACCGTCATGTTATTCTCGCTCCGGCCTAATAAACTCCACTTCCTTCATATGACGAATACTTTCAGAAAGTACTTGTCATTGAACTGCTTTCAAACGTCTCCATGACATGCTTGAGTGCAAATTGGATGGGTACGCTTCATGATTCCCCCAAGATGTCTGCCTCGTTACGGAACATAAAAGTAGCGAATGGAACTTTCGTTCCTCCGCATCCCAAGACATCGAATATCTTGGTAATTTGTTTGACCCACGTCTCCTCCTTAATCGGATCCGGCTTTCCCGAGCACTGCGGTGGTCCCAACTCTTTAAACCGCTTGGGTGTGACAACCCGTGAATTGCTATCATTTCCTCCTCGTATTTTGAACACGAGTCTCCCAAATGCGATTTTGCATGAACTGCAAAAGCTTCTAAACATCCCTCATTCATCATCTCGCTCAATGGTGTTGTTCACGGGAGGTACATGTCGACTGTTGCACGTTCTCCTCGTTAGTAAATACTGAGGCATCTCCACGGTCTCATTTACTCCATTGTTAATATTCTCGATCGACATTCTCAAATCACCGTCATAAAATAATGGTTAATTAAGGAAATCAATATATCACATAATATTCCTATATACTAACACACTAACAAATAAGCTTAGGTAGGACACACTAGCGAAGGATTTACTCTCTCTCCCTCCTAGTTCTATTCCCGATCTCGCCCGGAGATCATATCCCTAAGCTCGATACCAACCTGTGGACGCCCCAAAATAGGTCCATTCCATCCAACCCATTTCGAGTCGCAAAATACATGGTACGTAAATAACTACAACTTTATTAATACATTTATCGTGCAAAATACGACAACATATATAATTGTGAGTTTAAATACAATTATTGTCTTCTAGACAATATACATACCCAAATAAATCCTCATCACAATTATGTATACATTATTTTACAAAATGGTGAGGACTACTAAACAACTCTCTCTAGAACCTTCATTCCATACCCCACTAGTACTCGCATTACATTCTCGCCTCTCCCGAGAAGAAAAATGGAACAAAAAGGAAAATGGTGAGCTTAACTAGCCCAGTAAAGAATATTATGACTAAGATAATATACAACAAATTATCGTTAGTCTCCAACAGGGAAAAATCTAATAGAATACAATAGACAACAGGTTTTAAATCAACAACTACAATGAAACAACAACAATTCATTAGAAGAGTTAAGTAGAGAATGCAAACTACTAACTTCTATATATGAATTTAAAAGTTCATCGTCGATATTTTATCCGTAACATCAATCAATATATATCCGAATCAAATATTCATCTTTGCACTATAGGCCAAAGATATTAATCAGTCGGTCATGTTCATCTCAACACCTGTTCATCTTTGCACTACGGCCAAAGATATTCATCAAGAAATCATTCATCTTTGCACTGGGCCAAAGATATTCAATAATATCATCATTTAGGATTGTGGATGATGAAAAATATTTTAAAGAAAAGCGAATCCGATGAAACAAAAGAACAAATATTAAGGATTCAATTTTAAACAATCCAAGTTTAAAATACTTCATAAATAATCGAGTGGAGTAAAATTCAAGAATGATCAAAACATGGATACAATCAAAGCTAGTATCCGAATAGATATTTTCGACAAAAAGAAGAAATTTCATTTTAAATTGAATAGTGCCAGTATTCGTGAATAGTGCCAGATATCGTGAATAGTCCAGATATCGTGAATAGTAACTCCGACACCAAAAGATAGAAATTTCCCAAAAAACATCATCACGTTTCATGAATAGTACTCGTGAATAGTAACTCATGAATAATAACTCATGAATAGTAACCCCGACATGAAAAAGTTCCAAATTTGATAAAAATTTCCAACCAATATTTTGGCATAATGATATTGAAGAAATAATATCATTTTCGAATAAAATAACATCCCTTACCTCGAAAGACAATACTTCTAGTTGAAACACCGGATATAGGCTATGAATTGAACTTGCACCGTATAGCAATACTCAAAGTATACTCAACATACTCACAAGAATACGCTCGATAATATAGAGAGAGAAAACTTCAGTTTCTGGTGTGATTTTCAATTCTAACCTAAGCACCCTATTTATAGGAAAATGCTTAGAACACCAAAGCAGAAAATTTAATATAATATTAATATTTACAAAACACATTCCTACGCCCACTTTGAAATCTGATTTCAGCCACCAAGCACATGTTAAAGATGGCCACCAACATTTGAAAAACGTTTTTCTTAAAAAACATAATTAAAACTTCCAAAAATCAATTACTTCGGAGCTTCGGAACTTAAATAATTCACAATAAATAGCCTTTTTGTCAAAAAATTCGAATCTCGAGACATTTTATAGAAAATTCAATTCTCTACAACTTTGCAGAAGAAAGTTTTTCCAAATTCCAAACAGAAATTGACCGAAATCCATAAACGGGCGATTTTACAGGCTATAATCAGATTTCAGTCAATAAATGGGGTCTATCGACATGTTTAGCATGTTTTAAACATTTATTGTAACAAAAATACTCTTCCTCCTCGTATACTCATATATCCCACATTCATTCTAAAAATATCATCATTATTATATTATTAAAATATAATAATATATTTAAATGAATTATTTTATCAAAAAAAGATAAAATTTCAATTTTCAACAATTGTCACTTTAAAAATTTTCTCCATATATATCCACATAAAATCAATATTTCCCTCTTCATATAAATTAATAATTAATTATTCACAAATAATATTACAGAATCACAGTACTGGCAATCATGCCGTTCCCAGGAAAGAGGGGGGCTTTCCAATAAGGATTTCTCCTTACTGGCGCGCAATTAGGTGACCAAACCTCTCCTTGAGCGTAACTTTCTAGACATTGCCAATAATGTTTTCTAATAATATTATTCGAGATAATATGAATTATTGCTTCGATAATGGAAAATACTTGTGTAATGACAATTTATTAAAACGACAAGTAATATAAAATATCAATGCAAAGAATTATTGAATCAATAAAATAAAATATCGAATAAGTAATTCTTGTAACAATTATTGAGTAGTGCCTTCTTACGTAAGAATCAATAATTGGTGCAATACCGTGTGCTACTGTTCAACAACGCGTATTAGTGTGTTTTAACCACCGGGTATTCCAACAGTATTAATGGTAACAACTACGCCGTTATTTATAAACAACTTATATTTGTCATTTTCTTCATCCAATCGCTTTCCGTTATGGGGCCCACAAAAGACTGCGCCGTCGTACGAATATTCCCGACAGTACGAATATTCCACGACCAAACGAATATTCCCGACAATAATGAATATTTTATAACCACTTGCTTATTCGAAATATTTGCGTATTTTACCCATAACTATCCACATTAATCAAATCAACCCTTACTATTTCAAAATAATAAATAGAGGAAAATAAATTTCATTTATTAATAATTTGGGGTCTTACACATACTTGCATGGGTCCTACTTTGTTAGTGCTCTAGGGGACCCAAACCTGCTTAATTTTGGGTCTCATGTGCATATAATTATAATGACAATTTGCAGCTTTATGGCCAACTTTGTAGCACACAATACATTTGGTATGATGCATGTTTGTGTGTGTGTGAAAGTTCTTCCTCCATTTGGAATTTTATGGGTTATTGGTCATCCTCCTGTTAGGCTGACATTCCTTCTTCCATGTGTCCTTGGGTTTCATGATTTGTGAGGAGTATTCCTTGCTTCTACTTTACCTTCCCAGTTGGTTCGTGGAGTTAATATTACTGGACTCTACGATCCTTTGAGGTTGGTGAGTAGTGGTTAGGTTACTCTTCTCTTTCATGAAACCTAAATCGACATGAGATCCCTTACCACTGGGAATATGGATTGAATCAGCTGAGCAGGGTTTGATAGGCTCATCCTTCTGTGAGGATTTCACAAATATAATGCCTCTACTAAAACTTGAGGCATTACTAGTGTTAGTTTCCTTTACTTTTTCCATAAATGGCTCTAAGGTAGATTCCCCAAAGCCTAACCCTGTTCTGTCAGAGACACTTCTCTGGCTAGTGATTAGGGAGTCCATGGATGAAGAGGATTTATTCCATGTAGAGATTGTCTTTTCTAGATCCTCAATTTTAGAGGTTAGACTTGACTCTCTTTTTGCATTGAGCTCATTTGTTTGTTTCAAGAGCTTATTCTCAGCTTCAAACGTGGAGAGAGAATCAGTACTGAGAAGGGTTGTTTCCAGTTCTTTTTGAACTTTTTCTTTCTCCTTTTGAAGAAGTGAATAATCTTTAGATAGAACTCTAAACCACTTCATGTATTGGTGCAGATCAGATGTTATGCCATGCAGTGCAGTTCTTAGGTCATCAATATCTACGTCAGGAGAGTTGAAGTCAAATATCTCATTGATACTTACTTCATGTATGTTGGAGTTCTGTTTGTCTCTTGCATTTTTGGCCATTAGGCAGAGATTTACCATTTGAGGATCTTCATCATCTCCAGATTCTGGAGTTGAGTCATTGTCTGAGTCACTCCACGGTCCTCCAGCTACAAGGCCTTTGTCTTTCTTCTTTGAATGTGATTTCTTCTTGAGTTCTTCTCTGCGAGGTTTGTTGCAGTTAGCAATGAAGTGGCCAGGTTTCTTGCAGTTGTAGCATAGATCATTCATTGGCTACTGTAGTTGCTGACTTTCTTTGGCTTGCTGATTTTGCCTTGTCGCATGAACCTTCTTAGTCTTTTTACCAGCATTGCAAAGTCCTCATCATCATCTTCATCGTAGTCAGATTCAACTTTGGTGTTGACTTTGGAGGGGTTTTCAGTTGCCTTAAGAGCAACACCTTTATCCTACTTTCTTCCTTCTGACAGTGTTTCTGCTCGTTGAGTTAGCTCCAGTTCGTATGTGAGAAGGTTGCCATATAACTATTGAACAGTCATTTCATGTAGATTTTTTGACTCTCTAATGGCAGTGGTTTTGGCATCCCACTTGCTTGGTAATGCTCTCATAAACTTTATGATTAGATCTTTGTTTGGATAGATCTTTCCATAGGCTCTTAGAGAGTTAAGCAGAACATTGAATCTCTCGTATGTGGAGGTGACGTTCTCTCCTTGAACGTGAGCAAACATCTCATATTGCTGAGTCAAGAGATATTGTTTGTTTTCTCTGACTTCTTCTGTTCCTTCATGCATGATGAGTAATGCTTCCCAAACCTCCTTTACTGTTTTACAGTTGACCACGTTTTCAAACAGATCATCTTCTAAGAATTGAAATAAGATATTCTTGGCCTTTTTGTTAAGCTGGACAACTCTCTTCTCGTTTTCTATCCATTCTCCTTTGACCTTGATCTGTATTCTGTTTGGGACATCTGTGGTTGGTGCAAGCTTTGTAGGAACGTAGGGCCCATTTTAAAAAGTTTCAAATAGATATTGATCTATTGAGTCCATGTAAGCTTGCATCCTAACCTTCCAGTTAGCGAATTTGTCTTCGTTGCACATAGTTGGCTTGCTGCCTCCTCCAGTCTTTGATTCGCTTGGTAAGTGTGCCATTGGATCTACTCAAGCTTTATAGGCAATATAATAGAACCTGCCCTGATACTAATTGTTAGTTCCCAGAAGCACAATAGTTAAATAGAAAGGGGGGGGGGGTTGACTAGATATTAAAAACTTTTCCTTGTATTAAGACTGTGAGACCCCAGATTTTATCAATAAAGATTTAAATTTTGTCGAAATAATTTTTAATATTATGGTGTGAATTTAAGATAATATTATAGTTGTGGGTAGTATTTATAAATTTTGCAAAGTATGCAAGTTGTTATAAAATATTCGTTTGGTCGGGGAATATTCTTTTTGTCGGGGAATATTCGTACGACGGCTCAATCATTGGTGGACCCCACAACGGAAGTATTATCGTAGTTAGAAAACGACAAAATTATCTTTCTATAAAAATAACGGCAGAGGTGTTACCGTTAAAACTGTTGAGCTACCCGGTAGTAAAAGTATAGTAATACGCGTGGTTGTATAGTTGCACACGATATTGATTATTGATGCTTACGTGAGAAGTCACTCAGCTATGCTCAATTATTACTACTGAGAATTCTTTGCGATCATATCTCTTATATTATTGATTCAATTATTGTCATAGTATCATCTGTATAATATGTTATAGTATTAAATCAATAATTGAGACGACAAGTTATAAATAATTAATAATTGTTGAAAGATTAAATATGTGTTGATTAAAAATAAAATGATTTGTGGTAATATTTATTCAATCCTTGATGTATATAAAGAGTCATTATGAGACATTTGTGGTAAGTTTGATTATTTTATGGGGGCCCATATGTCATCATCTAAGAGTCTCTTCGTCGATAAGTAATTACCTTCGTCAATAGTAATTACCTTTGTGAATAGTAATTACCTTCGTCAATAGTAATTACCTTTGTGAATAGTAATTACCTTCGTCAATAGTAATTACCTTTACCAAAGGTCGAACCACTTGTCATTTCACATTACAAAGGCCGAACCACTTGTCGTTTCACATTACAAAAGGCCAAACCACTTTTCTTTTCACATCACCGGTCGTCAAGCCACTTGCCTTTTCACATGGCGGTGCTAAGCTAGAAATCTTCTATAAATAGAGGCCTAGTGCTTCATTATTTTCACAAATTCTTTGAAACTCTAGAGAGAAAGAAGAAAAGTATTCGCTACTTCACCTTGCCAATATTCGGTTCTTCTAAGGTATGGAATATTATTTGTTGTACCGTAAAGGGTGTTATTCTTTCCTATTCATGAAAGAAGCTGTTGTTATTCCATTGCTTATTATTCTGTTGGAATAACTTTGTATACATGTGGTTTACCCTATACTTGGTGACATTCTTCTATTATTACATTGGAACATCCATGCATGTTTTACAGGACCTGGTTCCGTCTTTATTATTATTTTGTTGGAACATCACATGTCATGTGTTTTACACAGGACTGGTTAAAATCTTTATTATTCTGTTGGAACATCCCATGTGTGTGTTTTACAGGACTGGTTAAAATCTTTATTATTCTCGTTGGAATATCCTATCTCGTGTGTTTTACAGGATCCTGGTTCCATCTTTTTATTATTCTATTGGAACATCACGCTTGGTGTGAATTTCACCGACTGGTTCCGTTATTTATTATTACATTGGAATAACTCGTCTGCATGGTCTATCGCATGCATGGTGATTTCTTTTGTTATTCCATTCTTTATTATACCCGGTTGGTTAAAACTTTGACTTCTATACTCCATGAAATTAGTGGAATATCCTTGATATTTGTGTTTCATCCAAAGATCTTTTCATGGAAATATTCTTCCGATCATTCTTGAATTTTACTAATTTGACGTTAATAATTCTCGGATAAAATAATTCTTGAACTTGTTTTATTGAATTCTTATATCATTGTCATCATCCTCATGTTTATATTTTTAAAGTCATCGTGGCTGTAGTGCATAGATGGACTTGGTATGATTATGACCGAGAGACTATTCGGTGTAATCATGACCGTAATGTTACAAATGATGTGGTAAAAATCCTCAATTAGTAGTAGTGCATTGATGGACGATTGTTGGCATGATCATGACCATTAATGAATACACAAATATTCTTGGCCCGTAGTGCATGAATAATTGTGGTCGTGATACTAAAGAATATCCTCGGGCAGAAAAGTGAGGGTGATTCGATGATGTGGAATATTTATTAAAGTCGAGTCTCACTATAACAATGATGAAAAACCTTTTAAAACCTAAAAGATAGTAGACTTTATTTTCTACTTGACTCTTTTAATGGATTGCTTATTCATTGCGATTTAAAATTGTTGTCTATCGTATTTTATCAGTTTAACACTGTTGAAGGCTAATGATAAATTATTCTCGCATTATCTTAGTCATAATATTTCTTCTTGGGCTATTTGAGCTCACCCTTTCTTTCACCGTTCTCTTCGTGAAATGAGAACATATTTGGACGAGTCTGGGAAGCGGAGTAATGG
Organism: Panax quinquefolius; assembly: GCA_020205615.1. Classification (NCBI taxonomy): domain Eukaryota; kingdom Viridiplantae; phylum Streptophyta; class Magnoliopsida; order Apiales; family Araliaceae; genus Panax; species Panax quinquefolius. The sequence continues at coordinate 98,159,764 of CM035158.1, read as the reverse complement.
TCCCAGAGGATAGCATTAGTAGTCCCTCACTATTACGTGAAATAGTGTGATAATAGTAGTAATGAGGACTCCTTTTGAGTTTGTATAATATCTAGTAGACAATATTTGTATTCAAACTCACGCTTTATATCGTATTGTACAACCTACGCTTATATTAGTAAGTTGTATTTGAATTTATGTACCATGTAAGTGGCGACCCAAGATGGGTGGACGATACCTAATTTTGGGGGCGTCACAAAGACAATTTTTAATAATGATCTTAAGCACAGCGGAATTAAGGTTTCTTTGAAATCCCTTTTAGATAGCGAGTTAATGAGAGAAGCAGTTATAATAGTTATAGCAGTTATAGCAAGAATGAAATAGACACAGTTGTTTTTAAGTGGTTCAGAGCACTTAAAGCTCCTAGTCCACTCTTCTACTCCTCGAGTAGGAAATCCACTAAGGATGTCTTTTACACTTTCTGAATCTCACAGATTCCTTCTAGACCAGCAGTCTAGGCACTTCTAAGTTCACTCTTGAACTCTTCAAGTCCAGCAGACTTGGCTCTTCACAGTTCACTTAGAACTCTTCAAGTCCTTCTGACTTGGAACTCTTACTTCAGTTGATTGATAGTTATTGAGTTGATATTGAGGCTACTCAGTTGCAGTTAAGCACTTGTTCGAAAGAACTGAGTAGCTGAGCAAGCTTCCTCTTTTTTCTCAGATTGTAGAGTTGAGCATTGAGTGTTCTTGTGCATTTTTCTTCAATACTTGCTTGGTAATTTTCATCTGCTTATGTTCTGCATTAATTGCATTTGACATTTATGAACTTTGATGGAGACTTTTCTGCACATCTTCTGAATTGCATTCTGGCCCACTGACACAACAGCTTGCTTTCTCACCTAACACCTGAAAAGGTGTTTTTCCTCTGTCCTATGGTCCTTTCCTTAGCTTCTTGAATACATTTCTTTTGTTGAATACTAAGGATATCTTTTGTACCATTGGGACTGGAGAGGACTTCAACGTTTCAAACCCATTCCACTTTTATTGGAATTTGTCTTTAAATAAAAGTAGGGCTCGATGTTTTTGACATAAGGCAGATGATACTCAACGATCCATATCGTGGTGTCTTGTCACATTGGTGCTTGGTCTAAAGAGAACACTACGATTTCTCTCAAGGATTTGCACACTGCGATCTTTTCACACTACGATCATCACTTGTTCATTTTGCAGACTCTACGTTTCCGAAAGCACACTACGATCTCTGAGTTAGCTTTGGCAAACATCTGGACCACTTTTTCAATTTCTAGAGAGGTCCTTCAAGGCAGATATACTACGATCTTCTAAGCTCTACGATCCTGCCTTAGCTTCTGCATTCTGTTGATCAGCTTGATAGACTGCGATTCATTCCAAGGCTTATCTATTTCTTTCAAGTAATAAATCAACCTAACATCTTTGATCTCTTTATCTATACATTCGTTTATAGAATGATGAACATTAAAAGCTAAGATCAACCTAATAATTTTGATCTATCACTAAGTCCTTGTACATATATTCCTTGAAGGACTTTACATATAATCATGAGCATTTACTTTAAACATCAAATCAAAATATGCATTCTTCCAACATAATATATTAATTACCACTAACCTTGCTAAATTAATGCTTAGGGTTTATAACTTAGCAATTAGGGTTCTAATTTAGTAATTAGGGTTTCTAGATGTTAATTAGGGTTTACCTAATTAACAGTAAACATAATAATGGTCATTAATTACATAACACACAACTTAACAAATCTTACAGTCATAACTGACTTCTATACTATAGTTTATTAGTAATGCTAGGGTTTGTACTGTTTTACTATAACTGATCTACAAGTTAATATTACACACATATCAGGCATATTTATATCACTGAAATATAAATAATATTATATTATTATTCTCATTCCTTATTCAAAATCCAGACTTAGGGTTTTGAATTCATATCTGACATAACCTTCATACAAACCATCATTAATTAAGTTAAAATAATTAACCTAACCAATATAATAAAATACATATCATAATAATCCTAATAATCATATCATGTATACCATAATCATATTTTCATGAAAAAATAAATAATAAATATTTTTATTACAAAAGTAATTTATTATAAGAATATAATCTATAACGATCAATAAGTCTAAAATAAATTATTTACATCTAATAAATATTTTTATTTATCACATGGATATATACACTTTACTTTGCACATATTCCCACCTTTATATATATAAAAAAAAATCACAAAATTTCTTATTGAAAATATTGGGTTATTACACTCAATCCTCCATTTCAAAAGGTTGGAGAGGTCAAACGTCAAAGATTTTTCACACCCTTAGGGGACTCATTGGAAAATATACTCATGCTTCTGACAGCACAGAAGAAAATTGTCCAGCTCCTTCCTCCAACCAATCCAAGTGGAAATTAATTTTAATAGAAGCAAGAAATGTGCTTATCATTCTGGAGCTCCGGGGCATGACACCCAAGATTACTGGTCTCTCAAACACAAAATCCAGGATCTGATAGATAGTGGGGAGATCGTGGTAACAAAGCCAGAACAACCACATGTGAAAAATAACCCTCTCCCTCAACACATGGAAAAGAATGTCAGCATGATCAATAGAGGGAGTGAAGAAAGTTCCAATTGCCTCAAATATGTAGGTAATTCTCCCCAAACCAGAAAATATAATTCCGATAAATGGGATTATTAAGAATTCTAGTTTACGATAGAGGGAGAAATGAAGTCTATTAATGAACGGGTTGATTAACTGGTAGAACTGGTGACACATCAGCACCAAGTAACATGGCAGCTGCTCAGTCAGGAGCATACAAGTCTCCTCTCCCTTATCACAAAGAATCAACAATAAGCCCAAGAAAATGATACCTTGGAAGAAAAACTTGCAAAGAAAGCAAGACCCCAGGCTCGTCGGGATTATGAAAACCAAAGAAAGTTCACTCCTTTGGGTCAACCAATTAAAGAAATCCTGCAGATGTTGATCAACGAAGGGAAGATCACAGCACTGCTACCCCCAATCAATCCACGTTAATGCTACCGGTATTTGTCAATACCATTCCAATACTCGTGGTCATAGCACTAAAAGTTGTTGGGCACTTTTTCATCTCATCCAGAATATGATTAACAGCGGTGACCTGTAAATGGTAGATAATGATACCTCATTGCTTGAGGAAGAGAAGATATTTCCTCCAAGAACACAAAGATAGAGGGAAGTTATAGCAGTTATATCCTCTAAAGGAGACTTGTCTGCAACACCTCTTGCAATCCAAGGAAAAAAGCTTAAAGGAGTAAAGAACCCTTTGAAGGTGGCTGCACCAGAACCATTGGTGTTTCCATTCAGGCTGCAATATCCTATCATCAGCCTGAAAAAAAGTCCTACAAAACTATAGGGAAGTAGAGAAATTAACTTCAAATCAAACTGCTACAATATCAAAGGGAAACCTGTTGTATCTACCTCAACGAGTATTGAAGCTAGTCATTAAATCGAAGGGAAAAGTGCCCGAGGAAAATGTTGAAGAATTCCTCCGCCAAATAGGGCATAATGAAGCCAAGGTCTTAATGAAAGTACTGGAAGAAGCTCAATAAATATCCATTCTGGACTTGGTATTATCTTCTGAAGATCATCTCAAGGTCTAAATAAAAGTACTGGAAGAAGCTCACCTGCCGAAGACGGTGGACACTAAAAAGTTTCATCATTTGGTAGATAACATTTTCAATAGAAATGTGATATCTTTTACTGATGATGACATACCACCCGAAGGGATGGACCATTGCAAGCCACTGCACATAGCAGTGATATCTTCAGGATATGTGGTCGGAGGTGTGCTAATAGATGGAGGATCTTCCTTGAACATCTGCCCCTATGCCACGTTGGAAAGAATGAATATCAATTCCAATCGAATCCGAAGCAGCCACATAGTCATAAGAGCCTTCAATGGATCTTGATGAAATGTTGTAGGAGAAATTGAACTGCCAGTTAAGATCAGTCCACATACCTTTTACATATCCTTTCAAGTGCTCAACATCACCACATGATATAATTTGCTATTGAGAAGGCCATGGATCCATATGGAAGGAGTCGTTCCATCTACCCTTCATCAACAGGTCAAATACATAATCAATAGTAATTGGGTCACTATCAATACTGAACCAGAATAACATGTCCATGTCCAAAGTGATATGCCTTTAATCAGTCTTAATGAAGGAGTTGAGCCTATCAGTTTTTAAGCCCTTGAGGTGAGCAACACTCGGTATCAACCTATCGGGGCCCCGGCTCTAAAGCCCAGAGTTTCCATTGAAGTAATGTCGGCTGGTCACGAAATGATATATTTGGGTTTCCAGCCTGGACAAGGTTAGGGAAAAATCAACTAGGAATCAAAAGTCCAATTCAAATTCCTAGCCAGACATGGAAGGTTGGATTAGACCATTCCTCTTAATCAAATCATTGGAACCCACAAAAACATCCATCGGTTCCTTCCTCTATAATTCTGCCACCTAATCTTATAGATGCAGGATCTGTAAAGCCTCTGAGGAAATTTTGTTTTTTCGTGGTGGGTATGCTGATTCCTAAGCCCAAACCAGCTAGTGGGAAAGAATTCCTAATTCTAGACCCAAAAAATGAGGAAAGGAATCATAGACTCAAACAAGAAGTGAAGAACTGGTTATTAAAGATGTACTTTCTGGTGCATGCTGAGGGTATGAAAGAAGATATCCCTGATGATGACTGCTCAGAAGATCAAATCATGACCCTTCGCATCAATAGGGCTAAGGAAAATTGGTCAAAAGAAAATATTGACCCTGATATGAACTCAGTCATGGTCATCATCAAGGAGGAGGAGGATATCAACTACCCCTTCATAACAGCTATCCATAACGACTTGACCCTAGGCAACTAGAGCAACACTCCTTGCATTTACCGAAAAGGGTAAAAAAAAAGGGCAGAAAATCCCTCTGCCTTGCTATATAGATATTATTAACTGCTTACTTTTGTTGCACAGTACTAGCAGTTACTTTTGTCATGTTTTTTCTAACACTTTATATGATCAAACAATCTCATATATTGAGTGAAAGCATTTTGTTTTCAGAACTCCAGAGATGGATTTGTCTAGCCTTGCTAATGGAATGCCAAATCTCCACAATGACTACAACTTTGATGTAAAGTTGAACTTTGACTTGATGGGGATTGAGCAAGAGGACTTTGAGGTGCCTGAGGAGATCAAAGAATGGGTCAAAGATAAAGTCAAACAAAACCTTGATCAAACCACCTCTGTCAGTATCAGAACCTCAAAAAACCTTAAAGAAATCCATATTGGCATGGACCTTACCCCATGCCAAAGGAAAGACCTGGTTGCTATAGTAGCCCAGTTCCAGGATGTGTTTGTATGGTCACATGAGGACATGATCATTTTGTCTACTAATATTGTCATTCATCGCCTACCCATTAAAGAAGGATTCAATCCAGTCAAACAGAAGCTCAGGCGATTGAAACCTGAGTGGAGTTTGAAATTCAAGGAAGAAATTGTTAAACAATTCAAAGCTGGCATCATCATGGTATCAACCTACCCTGAGTGTCTATATCCAACATTGTTCTTGTGCCTAAGCTTGGAGGGAAGGTACGAATATGCGTGGATTACCGGGATTTGAACAGAAGCTCAGGCGATTGAAACCTGAGTGGAGTTTGAAAGTCAAGGAAGAAATTGTTAAACAATTCAAAGTTGGCATCATCATGGTATCAACCTACCTTGAGTGGCTATATCCAACATTGTTCTTGTGCCTAAGCCTGGAGGGAGGGTATGAATATGCGTGGATTACCGGGATTTGAACAAAGCTTGTCTCAAAGATAATTTTCTAGTACCTTTTATCCATATACTAATAGACAACACAGCTCAGTATGGCATGTATTCTTGTAATAACACGATATTTTCTATATAAATAAATAATAAATTTTGCGTATAAATTTTTTTTTATTTATTAAAATAAATATGGGGAATTATGTGTCAATATAATGTGTATATGTATATGTGTGATAAATAAAATATATTTATTACATGAATTATTACAATTAATTTTATTTTAGAATTATTGATTATTATAAATTATATTTTTATAATAATTAATTTTCTTGTAGAAATGTTTTATTATTTATTTTTCAAAGAAAATATGATATTATATTATTTAAATAATATATGAAATGATTTTTAGAATAAATAAAATAATTATTTTATTGTATGAATTTTAGTACGGATTATTAAGTTAAGTATTTTAACTTAATTAATAATGTTAAGAATGGCAGATAAATCAGATATGGAATCCAAACCCTAATTTTGGATTTTGATCAAGGAATGAGAATAATAGTATAATATTAATTATATTTTAATTTTTCAGTGCTATAAATATGTACTGTATGTGCGTACTGACAATGATTGGTCAATTATGTTACAATATTTGAAAATCCTAGTTTTACTATGGGAAACCCTAAATTGGAACTCAATTGTGAGTTTAAGACTATTATATAACTGTGTTATATGATTTTATGGTTAATTAGGTCAACCCTAATTAACATTTAGATATATTAATTTTTGGAAACCCTAATGTTTGAATTATAAACCATAGTTGTGATTTGATAACCCTAATTACCAAAATTATAAACCCTAATTGCTATAATTAGCAAGGTTAATTATGTTAGTGTTATTAAACCCTAATGATCTCGTATAAAGTAATTAGAAACCTAATCTAATTAACAAACCCTAATTTTTCTATTTTTGGAAACTAATTTTATTTTTATTTTAAACCCTAAATGAAAGTCCAAAAATTCATTTATGCTAAACTTTAGGGTTAAACCCTAAGGGTTTGACAAGATTACATTTGTGCCATTAAAATGTCAAGCTAAATGACCATTATACCCCTTTTTGTGCATTAAAGAAGCTAATGTATAGGTTTTGACATTAGGTGAAGTTGGTGACCAAACCCAACAACCCCATGTGCTCTATAATTGCTAGCACTCAGCCTCTATATCAATTATACAATGTATCTTGGACTTCTATAAATGGATTGAGAGAGAGAAAATTGAACATTCATGTTCATTTTTGTACAAACCCTCAACCAATCTCTCTCAACTCAAAACCCAAGAAATCTTTTGCTAAGATCAGTCAAAAATCGAGCCCCACTAACAACCATAACTTGTTCATAGAAGGTATAAAACCTAACAACTTGAAAATCTGATCTCAATTGCTATGTTAGATGTTAGATTTTATGTGTAAAACATATTATATATAGTGTATAATGATGATCTGGGTTGCTAGATGTTAGATCCATAACATCTAGAGGCTCGGATTTGAAGTTTTACTAAATCTGGAAAATTTTGTTGTGATGTCTGACAATGAATGTCAAGCCTTCTTGATCTCAGTGTGTTTATTGATTTTGTGTTTTAAGTGTTTAATTATGTAGTCTGCTATGAGCTCTTTACTCTGGAAGTTGAATCAAAGTGATCATATCTTGAACATATTGCAAGTTATGCTTGGTCAAAGGTCGTTGACCGACCATGACCAGCCCATTTCTGGGTAACCCAGAAATGGGTTTTCAGCGTCTAACAACTTATTCAAGCATCTAGATCTATTAGTTTGTTAATTTTTGGTTATGTTGTTGTGACTAGTTTGTAGTATGTTATGTACACATTCGATCTATGCTTTTATTACATCTAAATATCAAATACACTGAATTTAGTGGCTGGTCAAAGTAGGTAGAATGATTACGGATCCGATTTTCTAGGCAACCTAGAAAACCTTTGTTCATGTCCTCTGACATGGTTTGACCAGCTTGGATTTAATGATTCTGTTGATGTTTTGATGTTGTTTTGTGATAGATCTGTAGTCTCTCATGTTGTGTATAAGCTAGAACTTTTAGATTACAAAAACAACACTTATATCACAAGTAGTGGAAGCCCAAATATGACCATCCGAACTGTTCTTCATTTTTGGGTAACCCAGAAAATGAAGAACAGCTCTGACAGTGTTTTCATTGGCTTAGATCTTTCAATTGGTGCATGTTTTGATCATGATTGTTGTTGGGTCTTATAGTGGTGCATGTGTACTACACGATCTGACCAAAAACAAGTGCAGAAGCTACATGATTGGTGTTTAATCGTTGGTTAAAGTAACTAACTCAGTCACTGCACTTGGTGTTCTAGGTTTAAGTATGAACATGAAGAACACCTATAGCGACGGTTCTGTCGCTATAGGTGGTCTTTAGTGACCGTTTAATTATAAAAATTATATTTTTATTAAATAATTATAGAAAATTAGTTTTTAATTATTAAAAATACAAAATAAATTATTAAAAATTATTTTAAAGTCTAAAAAATAGTTTTAAATTATTTTTAATATATTTCATAAATATTTAATATTTTTGAAATATTAAAGCTAATTAATTTATTTAAATATATATTAAATAATTATTTAAAAATGATTTTAATACTTTAAAAATCATTTTTAAATTATATTATGGAATTGTTGAATGGATAACTGATGTTTAATGCAGTATGTGCTGCGATATGTAAAGTATTTTGAAATTGATGAATGAATATGAATCTAAGTTTGAGTAATGAAATGAGTTTAAAATATTAAACTTATATGATAAGGTTTAGAATGTAAGTTAAATTCATGTTTATTTAAACAGATAATGCCGCCAAGACGTCAAACTCAAAACCAAAGGGTAGAAGAATCTGTCAATAATGTTGAGGGACAACAATAAGCAGATCCAATGCAGCAATTTGCAAACATGGTAGCTTAGGCAATGCAACAAGGAATGCCAGCCATAGGGAACCAGCAAGACAACCGTTTGGCGAACTTTAAGGACTTCAAGGCTGTAGGACCGCTCGAATTCAAAGGGACAACTGACCCTGTAGTAGCGCAAACTTGGGTTAAAGAGATTGAGAAGGCGTTTGTAATAGCTAGGGTAGCTGAGGGGCAAAAGAACGCTTTTGCCACCTACATGATGAAGGGTGAGGCAAGTTTTTGGTGGGAAGCGAATCAGGCGAGGGCAGGAGCAGGTGTAGTTGCTTGGGATAAGTTTAAAACTCTATTTTTCAAAAACTATTTTTCATCTAGTATGCAGGCTAGGATGGAGGTAAAATTTCTTGAGTTGAAGCAGGAAAATATGACTGTTGCGGAATATGCCGCAAAATTTAATGAGTTGGCTAGGTTCGCCCCGCATCAAGTTGATAGGAGGCTAGAAAAGCGAGAAGGTTTGAGCTGGGATTAAAACCCTTGCTCTACAACAAGATGGCAGTGTTGCAGATCCCTACATTTGCAGCACTCATGGAGAAAGCGATTATTGCTGAGGAAGGGAGTGAGGCCGTGAGCCTCTATAACAAAGAAAGAAGGAACAAGGGTAAGGTTGAGGGAGCTGGGAAGGTGGAAACAAATACTAGGAATAGGAGTGAAAAGAGGAAGGGGGACAACTTTTGGGGTGTGCATATAAAGCAAGAAGGTGTAAAGAAGAAGCTGATGGTGCAATGTGGGAACTGTGGAAAGAACCATTTGGGGGAATGTCTGAAAGGTAAATTTGCATGTTTCAAGTGCGGGAAGGAGGGCCATATCTCTCCCAACTGCCCCAACTAGAACGATTAGTGGGTGTTTTCTATGCGAATCGAAGGAGCATAAGGTGAAGGATTGTCTGAAGACGAGGACGGGGGCAGGAAGTGTGAATACTAGCAAGGGCAGCAGGATGTTAGCAATCACGGGACCGACATCATCAAGCAAGCCAACAAAATCAACATCAAGGGTCTTCAACATGACGGTCCAAGACACGGTGGCAGCCGACAATGCAATTCCAGGTATTATTTGTATAACTTTTATTTTCTTTTTTCATGATTTTCCTATATATAGTAAATTATTTTATAAAGAAAATTTGAAGGAGGAATTTGAGTTCTTTTAGAAATAAAATTTCTGTTTAATCTGATAGACAAACTTTATGTGAATAGTTAAAGATCAGTTCGATCAAGTTTGATCGAGATCTACTTGCAATGATTGTGTATGCTATGTACCTTTGTATGTATGGGTTTTAAATCGGTTATTCCGGGGACGGAATCATTATAAGGGAGGGTGAATGTAATAACCCGATATTTTCTATATAAATAAATCATAAATTTTGCGTATAATTTTTTTTTATTTATTAAAATAAATATGGGGAATTATGTGTCAATATAATGTGTATATGTATATGTGTGATAAATAAAATATATTTATTAAATGAATTATTATAATTAATTTTATTTTAGAATTATTGATTATTATAAATTATATTTTTATAATAATTAATTTTATTGTAGAAATGTTTTATTATTTATTTTTCAAAGAAAATATGATATTATATTTTTTAAGTAATATATGAAATAATTTTTAGAATAAATATAATAATTATTTTATTATATGAATTTTAGTATAGATTATTAAGGTAAGTATTTTAACTTAATTAATAATGTTAAGAATGGTAGATAAATCAGATATGGAATCCAAACCCTAATTTTGGATTTTGATCAAAGAATGAGAATAATAGTATAATATTAATTATATTTTGATTTTTCAGTGCTATAAATATGTACTGTATGTGCGTACTGACAATGATTGGTGAATTATGGTACAATATTTGAAAACCATAGTTTTACAATGGGAAACCCTAAATTGGAACCCAATTGTGAGTTTAAGACTATTATATAATTATGTTATATGATTTTATGGTTAATTAGGTAAACCCTAATTAACATTTAGATATATTAATTTCTGGAAACCCTAATGTTTGAATTATAAACCCTAGTTGTGATTTGATAACCCTAATTACCAAAATTATAAACCCTAATTGCTATAATTAGCAAGGTTAATTATGTTAGTGTTATTAAACCCTAATGATCTTGTATAAAGTAATTAGAAACCTAATCTAATTAACAAACCCTAATTTTTCTATTTTTGGAAACTAATTTTATTTTTATTTTTATTTTAAACCCTAGATGAAAGTCTAGAAATTCATTTGTGCTAACCCTAAGGGTCAAACCCTAAGGGTTTGACAAGATTACATTTGTGCCATTAAAATGTCAAGCTAAATGACCATTATACCCATTTTTGTGCATTAAAGAAGCTAATGTATAGGTTTTGACATTAGGTGAAGTTGGTGACCAAACCCAACAACCCCATGTGCTCTATAATTGCCAGCACTCAGCCTCTATTTCAATTATACAATGTATCTTGGACTTCTATAAATGGATTGAGAGAGAGAAAATTGAACATTCATGTTCATTTTTGTACAAACCCTCAACCAATCTCTCTCAACTTAAAACCCACGAAATCCTTTGTTAAGATCAGTCACAAATCGAGCCCCACTAATAACCATAACCAAATCAGTGGCGTAGAGTCAAACTTGTTCATAGAAGGTATAAAACCTAACAACTTGAAAATATGATCTCAGTTGCTATGTTAGATGTTAGATTTTATGTGTTAAACATGTTATATATAGTGTATAATGATGATATGGGTTGCTAGATGTTAGATCCATAACATCTAGAGGCTCAGATTTGAAGTTTTATAAAATCTGGAAAATTTTGTTGTGATGTCTGACAATGAATGTCAGGCCTTCTAGATCTCAGTGTGTTTATTGATTTTGTGTTGTAAGTGTTTAATCATGTAGTCTGATATGAGCTCTTTACTAAAGAAGTTGAATCAAGGTAATATCTTGAACACATTGCAAGTTATTCTTGGTCAAAGGTCGTTAACCGACCATGACCAGACCATTTCTGGGTAACCTAGAAATGGGTTTTCAGCGTCTGACAACTTATTCAAGCATCTAGATATGTTAGTTTGTTAATGTTTTGGTTATGTTGTTATGACTAGTTTGTAGTATGTTATGTATACTTTCGATCTATGCTTTTATTACATCTAAATATCAAATACACTGGATTTAGTGGCTGGTCAAAGTAGGTAGAATGATCACGGATTCGGTTTTCTGGGCAACCCAGAAAACCTTTGATCATGTCCTCTAACATGGTTTGACCAGCTTGGATTTAATGATTCTGTTGATGTTTTGATGTTGTTTGGTGATAGATCTGTAGTCTCTCAAGTTGTGTACAAGCTGGAACTTTTAGATCGCAAAAACAACACTTATATCACAACTAGTGGAAGCCCAAATATGACCATCCGAACTGTTCTTCATTTCTGGGTAACCCAGAAAATGAAGAACAGCTCTAATAGTGTTTTCATTGGCTTAGATCTTTTAATTGGTGCATGTTTTGATCATGTTTGTTGTTGGGTCTTATAGTGGTGCATGTGTACTACACGAGCTTACCAAAAACAAGTGCAGAAGCTACATGATTGGTGTTTAATGGTTGGTCAAAGTAACCAACTCAGTCACTGCACTTGGTGTTCTGGGTTTAAGTATGAACATGAAGAACACCTATAGCGACAGATAGGTGGTCTTTAGTGACAGTTTAATTATAAAAATTATATTTTTATTAAATAATTATAGAAAATTAGTTTTTAATTATTAAAAATACATAATAAATTATTAAAAATTATTTTAAAGTCTCGAAAAATAGTTTCTTATTATTTTTAATATATTTCATAAATATTTAATATTTTAGAAATATTAAAGGTATTTAATTTATTTAATTATATATTAAATAAATTGTTTTAAAATGATTTTAATACTTTAAAAATCATTTAAAAATTATATTATGGAATAAAAAATATTTGAAGTTATTTTTAATGACTTTTAATATTTTGAGATGAAATTCATTAATTAATTAATATTAATGATAATTAATTTATTTAATAAATGAATGAAATAAAATAATTCAAAATGATTTTGTTGTATTAAAAATCATTTTAAATAATAATAAGGTATTTAAAAATATTTTAAGTTATAAAATATAACTTTCAATATTTAAAGGTAAATTTTATTAATTAATTATTATTAATGATATTAAGGTTATTTAATAATTATATTAAATAATTTAGTTTAAAAATGATTTTATTATTATAAAAATTATTTTAAATAAAATAAAGTGTTTAAAGATATTTTAAGTTATAAAATATAACTTTTAATATTTAAAGGATAATTTCATTAATAATTTAATATTAATGATGTTAATTTAGTATTAATGATATTAAATTTATTTAATAATTATATTAAATAAATAGTTTAAAAATGATTTTATTAATTTAGAAATCATTTAAAAAGGATATAAATAAATTAAAAATATTTTAAGTTATACTTAATAACTTTTAATATTTTAAGGAGTAATACATTAATATTTCAATATTAATGGTAATTATTTAAAATGATTTTAAATGTTTTAAAAATCATTTAAGGATAATATAAATGCTTTAAAAGTATTACGAGTTATTATAAATAACTTTAATATTTTGGCAATGGTTTCATTAATATTTTAATGTTAATTAGATATTAATGATAATAGAATTGTTTAATATTTAAATCATTTGATAATGATTCCGGTGTTTAAAAATTCATGATAAATTATAATAAATATTTTAAAATTATTATAAGTCATTTAAAATAATGTGTCTGATACTTACGGATATTGATATACAGATTAGATTCTTAGACTTGATTATTACCCGATAAAGTTGTCGGTACACCGACATGTTTCAGAAATTGATCTAGACTTAGATAGGTTGATTTGATAAGTGTTTATTTGTGATTCAATGGTTGTTGAATATGTGTGACAATGTGATTAGGTTATGTGTTGAATGCGAAATGCAGTACTATGTGTTATGGTATATTGTTCTAATCGAACGAATGATCTGATTGATGATAGGTCGAAATATAAAAGATAAAACTAAGTTGCATTTTGTAAGCAGCAGACCAGACAAGTATCCTACCTTTGCATTTTCTTTATGCAATGGACATGAGTAAAAATGTTTCAGAATTATATTATTACTTTACAAATTATTAACCCTATATTATATACGCTCATTAATTATCAAGATGTTAGTATATGGTAATTCAAATATATATTTTGTTCGTTAATTTCTGTAAATGGTTATACAAGTGTCCCCACTTGGATAATTATTTTATTTAATCACATGTTGATACACCTTTGTTAATTATCCGTAGTATATATATATATATATATATATATATATATATTCAATTATAGAATATTGTTGAACAAGATAAAACCTTTGGTTTGGAACCCTGACAAGTATGAACATCCCTTACACGGGAAAACTTTTTATGCACCCAAGGTGGACAGAGTGAATGATAACATCGTTCTTGCAATGTAGTATTGATCAATACAGGGTACAACGGGCTGATCACCCTCGTGCCCATAAGTTATGACGGTTTATAGATGGAGTTCTGTTTAACCTTTTCGAAAATGAAAACAATGTTCATAGTATGTCACCTTAACCCTATTTATAGTCAGTACGTAGTTTTAAAAATTCTAAAGAGGGTTGTTATGTTATTATTATCGGTTCAGATTACTTCACAACTATTGATTTGTTGTAGAAAGATAGAATAAAGAAAACATTTAAATTCATTCGGTTAATATATATATATATATATATATATATATATATATATATATATATATAATTGTTAATACTTGATGGGCACTCAAATGCTCATCCTTGCTTAATTTAAATGTTTTCAACCAAGTGTGAAGAACCAGAAGGCTCGTGCAGGAACAAAGGAAAAGGAAAGCTAACCAAATAAGATTTGTGGCAGTTTATGTAATAGTTTGATAATATTAAGACAATGATATATAATATCTATCATGCTATGTAGTGAATGTATTTAAAGGTTACATACTTGGGAGCTAGACTCTGATAAATATGTAAATTAAGTTTGTTATTTATATTATTGTTATTATTATTAGTCTTATTCCGCTCATAGAAATGGTATCGTGAAGCACCGAGTTCAGGTTTCAAGTACCTGGATTTAGGGGCTTTACAGGTTGGTATCAGAGCTTTAGGATTAGAAAACTTAGGTGGGATAGACCTTAGGCTATAACCTTAGAACAGAGGGAAAAATTGAAAATATAAATAACTCATATAGAGTTTAAAAAGAGATGAATCGGATAAACTAATCGTCAAACAAAAATAAAAGATAACCTATACAAAATTATTGTTTGTTATATGTATATACTATATGCTAATCAGGATAATTTATGTGTGTAGATGTCTGGTGGAATAGGTTTGTTATATGCTTATAACTTGAAGAAGGATCAGATCCATACACCCGAGCTAATATCGAAGCCAATAGCTGAAATAGAGGCTCACAATGAAACCAACTCGGACGAGGTAGTTATCATGGAAAACGTAGTACCAGATCCGAAAATGGTTGAACTGACAGATAGTGATTCGGACACTAAAGTTGAAGCTGATTAAGCATCAATAGAAGTGCAGAATCTGAGGAACAAGATAGAAAAGCTGCTTAATAGTCAACTACGTCAGGCATTAATCAAAACAATGAAAGAGCAGGATAAGCTTAAAATCCAAATTGATCAAATGGGAGCCCCAAGCAACACAACGTGTGCAGCTCCGTGTTATAAGGGAAAAAGAAAGATAGAAGAACATGATTTAGGAAAACCTGATAAGAAGAAAGGGAAAAGAATTTGTTATCTTTGCGGTTATGAGGGCCATACCACTCTGTATTGTCCCGACTATAAACCAAGTGCATGTTTTGTTTGTGGAATAGAAGATCGTCAGGTGAAGAGTTGTCCAAGAAAAAAGGCTTAGTAAATAGGTAGTATAGGTTCTGTTGTGTAGGTATGTTTAAGGTCATATGTGTGATAAGTATGTCTATATAATGAAATATTCTCAACTTTTGTGTTGGTCAAGATTGTAAATCCCGACTTTTGTAGTCACAAAGGGATAGCTTATGTTTAATGCAGTATGTGCTGCGATATGTAAAGAATTTTGAAATTGATGAATGAATATGAATCTAAGTTTGAGTAATGAAACAAGTTTAAAATATTAAACTTATATGATAAGGTTTAGAATGTAAGTTAAATTCATGTTTATTTAAACAGATAATGCCGCCAAGACGTCAAACTCGAAACCAAAGAGTAGAAGAATCTGTCAATAATGTTGAGGGACAACAGCAAGCAGATCCAATGCAGTAATTTGCAAACATGGTAGTGTTGCTCAATTTTGCAACTGAAAAACACGCGCAAGTATACGCGGTCTTAATAAGTAATATAAGAAAGTAGAGTGTAGAACCCACGAGGACAAAGATTTAACGGAAACAAATACTAAGGTAAAGTCGTTACTAAACTTATCTAAACGATTGAAAGTAATGGTTGGTTAAGCTATTTCAATAAATAAACTAATTAAGAAGAAGTTGGTTGCTAGGAAGGTAAGATAGGATTACAACTCCCCTAATGCTTCGCCTAATCTTCTAACTCTCTGCAATACAAACAAATCAAGGAATGGTCGACCTAGAACAATAATAGGCATAACCTTTTGTCGAAGGTCAAATGCACATCCCTAACAAGCTAGAACACCATATGTCTATGGGTGAAACTAATTGGGTCGAGTTCATTAAGCACATTTCCAAGTTCGCATAAGGCAAATAAGGATATGTCTATCCTATTGGCACATTAAGCCCACATTCAGATGTCAAGGTCATAACAAGTGTTGTTGAATTTAAAGACAGACAGTAATATCGATTTATCAATTTCCATTACTATCAGTACCAATTTCTTTATCAAGAAATCAGACAATATAAGCAAAATACAACAACCCATTCCAAAATGCTTCATTATATAAAATGAGAGAGAAAGTCGATTAAGCTATTCAAAAGGTTACATTGCAATCCTAAAAATGAAGTTAGTTCATAACTATGGAACTAACACAAGTTTCTAATACACTATCCATTATCAGACAAATACAAAGAATAGGAAATTTGGAATAAGAAAAACCCCTTTATGAAGAAGTTTTCTTCTGCCAAATCTTTTCTTTACGCGCGGAGTCTGAAATATGGAGAGCAATTGATCTCCCCTTTTTCAAGCTTCTTCCTTCTCTCCCTAAGCTATTTTCTGTATGTAATAATATGTTATATATCCCTTTAAATTGCCGCCTCTTGCTTCTTTTATAACAAGATTTTCCCTTTTGCTAGGTTAAACAAAGTCCTTATCACTGGGAACCGGAGGAGAGGGGCATGGCTTGTGCAGCCACCAAATATGAGTGAGGAGCTGCGGCGCCACATTAGAAATGGGACACGGAGCTCATGTTTGCACCCACAAGCCAAAGGAGGAGGAGGAGGCGCATGTGGCTGGCTTATATCAAGCATGGGTCGGTCATGGCGGCAGAAGCACCATTAAGCTCGTGGTCATGCGCCAAAGGCACGAAAGCAAGAGCAAAATGATTGTTTTGCCCTTTTAAAGTCGCAAAAAACATCGTGAAGCTCAAGAAGGCAACGATTAAACACAATAACACTATATTTCTTTAAAACTACATAAAAACTACGAATTCAGGCAAGTATTTAAGTCATAAAGTATCCGATTCGCGGGTTTAAATCCCACTCATCAAATACCCTAAGTCTTTGCTTGTCCTCGAGCAAACTATCTAACACAATAATAACAGTAGACACTAAGAATGTGAAAGGAATATATATGTAACAATCTATACTAGCATCGTGGCTACGAATCTCTAATTAAGTTACTCCCAAAGAATAAGTCAAACATAGGAATGAGTAAGGGTTCATTATATTTCAAGCATAAGACTGTATTCGATCCATTCTTAGTGCGTGTGTGAAGACCAACCGTCCTGACTAATCATAGCTCAACTAAGTTCGCACAGTCGATTGTTAAAACCCAGCAAACTCCGCAACTTAAACATTCAACAAGCATTAAGAACAAGACGCAAATGCAGGACAAGATCAAAAGGCTCTAAAGATGCCGACAAAGAAAATCAGACTCGGGACAAGACTTAATTACCTTAGCTACTGAGAACTACCCATGAATGAGCTTTTGATCAGTGACTCCCAAGCCAGACGACTTTAGGGCACTAGGTGTAGAACACCCCTAAGAATCTAATGACTCGAGTAATAAAGGCCACGTAATCAACATAAGCCAACTGAGATTTCACAACAAGAACGAAGGTTAAACAGCGAGTGCATTTTATGCTCCATCTCAATATCGGCCCTGCGTTTATGGGCGAGTGCGTTTTACGCTCCATCTCGACCCACTGCAAAACTTTCGATATAAACACTTCTATACTAATCTTATTCCCAATTTTTATTTTATTTTTTTTAATTTTTTTTTCAAACAAGCTAGAATCCAAGATCCAGAACTGCATAAACATCTAAATCTTTTATTACCTTGTATAAATGAAAGTTTATAAGAGTGAACAAATTTTCAACACAATAAACACACAAACTATAGTCGAAAAATAATTAGTTAACACAGTTGGTCGGTGCTTGCTAGAAGGACGAATCAATAACAGTCTAAACTTATCAACTCATAAACCCCTAGTACATGGCATGCTTGACACAACTCTACGAGAGACATACTCATTTTGCGCTAGACATAGCCACAATCAAAAATCAGCAATGGTAAATATAACACCCTTGCTAAATAGCAGCTCAAAATAGGGTGAAAAGGCCATTTACATGGCACAAGCATATAAATCTGTATAAGCCCCAAAAAGATGGCTAGAAACCACAATCATGTTAATAAACTCGAAATAAAACCAAAAACAGTTTATGGCATCCATAATGATAAAAATATTCAACATAATCCCTCAGTTCAAAAGGCTGCACCACAATACTGATAAATACAAACATAATAAAGATAGTAAGTCTGGCAATCCTAAAATGGCAGTAATGAGATAGATAGATAAAGGTTCAAAATGCTAAAAACACCCCCAAACTTGAAGTGAGCAATGCCCTCATTGCTAAACATAAAGCAATTGAATACAAGAGGGCTTCCCTGAAGATCACTCACTCATCAGCGGCATCAGCTTCGCTTTCGTCCTCATCTGGCACGTCCTAATCAGCTTCGGCAGGCGGTGATGGTGGAGGGTATGGTGGGAAAATAGGAGGGTCGGGAAACTAGTATGGCGTGAACTCAATGCCCTCGCCACAAAAGTTAGTGTAGATGCTCTTCATTGTGTTCACCATTTCACACTGCATCGCATTGCTATCTCTCCGCCTCTGAGCCACCGGGCCGCGATATGCCTCACGCCTCAATGCCTCTGCGTCTTGCTCGATCGATGCAAAGCAGGTGAGGGATGCCATGATGTCTGCTAAAACACTCTGACTAACTGGGCCTGCCTCAGGTGCTTGAGAGGGCTCTAGCTCGCTCTGGCTCTACCAAGGAGGCGGTCTTTGAGGCGGTCCTATATCCTTCGCCCCGACATGAGACTCGCCCCATCCCAAACAAAGTGAAGCGCTTGATCGTTTGATGGTCGACGATAGTCATGGGTATGCGGTTATCTCATCAGTCCCCACTGCATTCCCTACTTACTTGCACAAAAGCGTGATCATGGATGGATGGGGAAGTCCCGCAACGACTGCACTCTTGGTAGCCTTGATAATCGAGTCGTGGATGAGAACTCCGATATCCACATTCAAACCCGTGACAATGGCGAAAAGCAAAATTGCACTTTCTTTAGTCACATCGCTTAGGTAGCGGGTAGGGAGCATGGTGGCACAAATGAAACTGTACCACGCCTTTCCATAACGACTGAACGCAGCAGCCAGGAAGCTAGTCTTTTCGCCAGTATAATCATTTTTCTTCCAGACCGTCCCGGGTTTGCAGAGCCTTCAGATGACATCTTCCTGGTCATAGCCACGGAATCCTAGCTGCATATAATCATTTCCCGCGTAGTTTAGTGCCCTGAATAGTGCATTGATGGATATACTGTCAAATGCTACAAACCTACCCCTGACTTGAACCACAGCAGGACCCTCAGGACTGGCGTTGGCATTGAATTCCCGAACCACCGGGACAACAGCTGATATTGGCGGTTTGGTGAAGTTAATCCACTTTCGCTCGATAATCATATTCATGAGTTCCCCATCTTTGTGATCCAGTGGCAACCCCGGCTTAGGAATCAAATTGCGCTTGCCGAAAGAGTCTCTGTACCACTTGAAAGTTTCCTCACTGACAAACTTGGCGGGGTCCCAAGCCTGTGGTGGAGCCGCGGAAGATGAAGAAGAACCATCAACGCTAAGTCGTTGCCTTTTGGGTGCCATATCTTAATTCGTTGATGAGGTTCCCACAAACAGCCCCGAACAGTGCCAATAATCTGAAGAGACGACCCCTAAGGCAATACACAACAAACCCCCAATACAAACCCAGCGAAATCAAGCCAAAATAGTCCGACTTCTCTCATAGGCAAATAATCAAACACCTTGTGTGCGTTTTCCAAACTATACTTGGACTGCCCTTTTTGCTTGTTGCTGCTCTGACCAGATTTCCAGTAGTGGAAATCACCCCAAATCACACAAGAAGAAGAACACAGAAAAGCAATTAAACCAACAAAATCTCTGATCGAATGAAAAAACCTTAAAAATCCTTATGATGGGCTGTATGCTTTTAGGCTGCCGAGAGAGAGGGCTAAGATTGTTGAGAGAAATGGGAGAAATGAGGAGTCTTAGTTTTTAATCGCTTGATTATAATCGCAATTAGAATTCAAAAACACATTAAAACTGGGCCATGCACATGAAAGTGTTTGTTCATTACTGGCGGCAGCCATGAAAGTTAATGTAAGTTTGGTACTTAAAGTAAGGGCGCACATGTGAGAGCCTATTTGTTGGATGGTGCTGCATGAAAGTTAGCAAAGTAGTGGGTAGCATAGAATGGTGGCACCGACATGACAGAAAAGATCGTAGAAAGCATTAAGATAAAGTGCATGAGAATGGAGTCTTGAACTCGAGTTTTCATATGTTCTCTGTACATACCAAAACAAGTACAACAACTACACTACACAAGCTAACATACACTGTTAAAAACACAGTAAACACTATTAGTATATGCAGATTATCATACGAAACATGTTGCCCATAAATGATAGACACAAAACATAAAATCTATCTGCTATGTTATTTAATAAAACGAACAGTCACTAAGTAAACTAGAAATGAGTGAAAAAAAAGAAAAAAATACATATAAAATGTATACCGAGATGGGGGTGCCTCCCCATCAAGCGCTTGTTTTAAAGTCGTCAGCTTGACTATCATCCCGACTTAGACCGGGTCTCCAAGTGTAATGGAGGTATATTCGCCAATTCACGACCTCGCCGCCTTCAAAGAATGCTTTAACCTCTGTCCATTGACCTTGAATGTTGAATCCAAATTGGAGTCTTCAACCTCTATTGCTCCGTGTGGATAAACCTTAGCAATAGTGAAAGGCCTGACCATCGAGACTTTAGCTTCCCCAGAAATAACTTCAGCCAGGAATTAAACAAAAGAACCTTCTGGCCCGGTTCAAAATGCCGCTCAAGGATTTTCTTGTCATGCCACCTCTTGGTCTTCTCCTTGTACAACTTGGCATTTTCATACGCCTGCAGATGAAACTCATCTGCTTCATTTAGTTGTAACAGCCACTTTTCACCGGCTGCCTCAAGATCAAAGTTAACCTTTTGAATCGCCCAGTAAGCGTTATGCTCCAGTTCTACCGGGAGATGACAAGCTTTACCATAAACTAGCCTGTATTGAGACATTCCGATGGGCATTTTATAAGCTGTGTGGTAGGCCCATAAGGCATCATCAAGCTTCTTCGACTAAACCTTACGGGTTGGGTTAACAATCTTTTCCAAGATTCGTTTCACCTCTCGGTTCGAAATTTCAGCTTGGCCGCTGGTCTGAGGGTGGTAAGTAGTGGCTATTTTATGAGTTACCCCATACTTGGATAGAAGGGCTTCAAGATACTTATTGCAGAAGTGTGACCCTTCATCGCTAATTATGGCTCGAGGTGTGCCAAAACGGGTGAAAATATTCTTTTTGAGGAACTGAACCACCATCTTAGCATCAATTGTCTGCAAGGCAACTGCTTCCACCCACTTTGAGACATAGTCCACTGCCACAAGGATGTAGAGATTGTTGAACGAGGACGGGAATGGTCCCATGAAATCAATGCCCCAGACATCAAACAACTCTACTTCCAAAATATTCTGCAGCGGTAGCTCATACAGCCTTGAAATAGTGCCCACCCATTGGCATCTGTCACAGTGCATCACATATGCATGAGCATCTTTAAAAAGGGTGGGCTAATAAAATCCTAACTGTAGCACTTTAGCAGCAGTTCGCTGGCCTCCGAAACGACCTCCATAATTAGATGAATGGCAATGATACAACACGCCTTCCATTTCTTCTTCAGGCAAACATCTACGCAAAATCTAATCCGAGCACTGTTTAATAAGAAGGGCTCATCCCATAGATATTGCTTGGCATCTTTGAGGAATTTCTTCCTTTGTTAGAAACTTAGGCCTTGAGGGATAACTTGGAAAGCGACGTAATTTGCGAAGTCCGCATACCACGGGGCCTTGTCATTTACCACAAAGAGCTGCTCGTCTGGAAAAAAATCATTTATAGCTTTGTTTCGCTTCGCGTCAAGATGTGGTGTTTTCCAATCTACTTAAATGGGCGGCAACTTGATTCTCGCCCTTCTTGTCTCTCGATTTCTAAGTCAAATTCATGTAGAAAGCGTAACCCACCGTATCAATCTCTTGGCTTAAGATCCTTCTTTTGATCAAATATTGATCGCCGAGTGATCGGTGTATACGATCACCTTCGTTCCGATGAGGTAGGAACGGAACTTGTCAAAAGCATACACTCATCGCCAAAGAACTCCTTCTCGGTGGTGGTGTAATTTAACCGAGCATCGGCCAATGTCTTATCGGCATAATAAATGGTATGGAAGACCTTCTCCTTCTCTCCGCCCAACACTGCCCCTATAGCATAGTCACTGGTGTCACACATCAGCTCAAAGGGGTAGGCCCAGTCTAGAGCTACCACGATAGGCGCCGAGACAAGCCTTTTCTTTAATAACTCAAAAGCGCTCAGGCAAGCGGCATTGAACTGGAAAGGCATGTCCTTCTCCAGAAGAGTGCACAATGGTTTGGTGATCCGAGAGAAGTCCTGAATAAACCTTCTGTAAAAACTGGCGTGCCCGAGGAAACTCTTCACCCCTTTGACTGAGGTGGGTGGTGGAAGGTTATTGATCACATCAATCTTTGCCTTATCAACCTCAATTCCGCATACAGATACCTGATGACCTAGAATAATGCCTTCTTCGACCATGAAATGACACTTCTCCTAATTCAACACCAAGTTGGTTTCAACACATCGATTGAGAACTGCCGTCAGATTAGTCAAGCAATTGTCGAATGAGCTCCCAAAGACTGAGAAGTCGTCCATGAAGACCTCCAAGGTCTTCTCAACCATGTCAGAGAAGATTGACGTCATACACCGCTGAAATGTGGCGGGGGCATTACATAACCCGAAGGACATTTTTTGGAAGGCAAAGGTCCCATAAGGACATGTAAATGTCGTCTTCTCCTGATCTTCTGGAGCAATAGAAATCTGATTGTACCCCGAATACCCATCAAGCAAATAATAGTATTCGTGCCCAGCCAATCGGTCTAGCATTTGATCAATGAAAGGAAGGGGAAAGTGATCCTTACAAGTTGATTTGTCCAGCTTCCTATAATCCATGCACACTCTCCACCCGGTCACCGTCCTAGTGGGAATCAGTTCGTTATTTTCGTTGGAAACCATTGTCATCCCTCCCTTCTTTGGCACACATTGGATTGGACTAACCCAAGGACTATCCGAGATGGGGTAGATGATGCCCGCATCTAGCAACTTAATGATTTCTTTCTGGATGACCTCTTTCATAATAGGATTTAGCCGCCTCTGATGCTCTATAGATGGCTTCGAGCCTTCCTCCAAAAGAATTTTGTGCATGCATAGAGTTGGGATGATCCCTTTATATCGCCGATAGACCATCCTAAGGCCGCTTTTGTACTTCTTGAGCACAAGCAAAGCAGCCTTTTTCTTCCCGACACTTGGTTAGAGAAGCGTAAATTATTACATGTAATGTAGATGAAATTCCTAAATAAGCATACCTCGTGAGTAGCAAAGGTTTGAGCTCAAGGACGTGGAGGTTCGATGATAGATGGTTGAGCTTTGGATGTAGAAGCCTCATTATCATTCAGAGATTCGAAATGTCGGTGGAATTTCTTTGATTTTTGAGGTTCATCGAGTCACATGGCACATTCCACATGCGAAGGATCTTCTGTAGTACTAGCCCCAGTTAATGAAGCATCCAAAGGGTCTAGAATGCAAGTTTCTGAGAATACCCCCTCCACTGATTTATCAATAGTATTAATCTGGAAGCAATCCTCAGGGGTATTAGGATATTTCATGGATCGGAAGACATTGAACGTCACTTCCTGATCATTAACTCTCATTGTCAACTCCCCCTTTTGGACATCGATGAGGGTCCTCCCAGTTGCCAAGAACGGCCTTCCCAATATTATTGGGATTTCCTTATCCTCCTCAAAATCAAGGACTATGAAATCCGCCAGAAAAATGAACTTGTCGACTTTCACTAGCACATCCTCTACAATTCCCTTGGGTATGTCGTAGATCTCGTCGCCTAATCAAGGGTGACACTTGTTGGCTTGGCTTCATTTAGGCCCAACTTTTTATAAATGGAGAGGGGCATCAAGTTGATGCTGGCCCCTAAATCACAGAGAGCCTTCCCAATAAACTGGTCCCCAATGGTGCACGGGATTGTAAAACTTCCCGGGTCTTTTAGCTTCAGCGGAAGCTTGTTTTGAAGGATGGCACTACACTCTTCCCTCGTCGCCACCACCGCCTCATAGTCCCCCATTTTTTGTTTCTTGGACAGGATGTCCTTCATGAACTTGACATAACTAGGCATTCCCTCCAATGCCTCTACAAATGGTATATTGATGTGCAGTCTTTTGAACACCTCCAAGAATTTAGAAAACTGCTTATCCAGCTTCTGTTTCTGCACCCTCTGGGGGAACGGTAACTGAGGGAGAGGCTGAATGACCATAGTCGTTGGAGGAGATGGTGTTGAAGGGCTATCTTTACCACTTTTTTTAACCCCACTTGTCTCAATATTCTCCTTCACAGAAAGTTCCTCATCAGACACTGTCTCATCTCCCACAGGAATACCCTCTCCACCTTGCACATTAGTGGTTCTCCCACTTCGTAGGGTTATTGCTTTACACTGCTCCTTGCCTTCTCGTTTTTGGTTGACATCAGTGTGACTTGGCAATGCGCCTGGTGGTCAAATATTCAAGGCAGTAGCCAACTGAGCCATCTGTACTTCAAGATTCCTAATGGAGGCTTCTTAATTGTTACTTCTGGTTTTGTTCTGGGCTATATACCTCGACAGAAGATCTTCTAAACTGGGCTTCCTTTCCTGTTGTGGTGGAGGATGGTGAAACTGATTCTGATTGCTCTGTGGATGTGGGTTGAACTGAGTCTACGGTTGGAATGCAGGAGGATTAGTATAATTTGGTTTGGTTAATGGAGGTTGTTGTGGATTGGGGTTGTTGCTGTTGTTGTTGGAATTGTTGCCCCATGAGAAGTTGGATGATTTCTTAACCCCGGGTGGTAATGAGTAGGAAGACTGGTATTTTGTTGCCGCCCGTAGTTAGAAATAAATTGAACCGATTCAAGGCTTATCGCACACGCTTTTATGGGTGGCTCCTTGGATGGCTCCACGACATAATTCACGCTTTTGAACCACCAAGGTCCTAGGGTGTCTAGCCTTTTTGTTAGCGCTGCTACCTGAGCCGCTAACGATGTGAAAGAGTCCACTTCATAAACCCCCGTTGCTCTTCTTGGGGCTTGCCTATCATTAGGCCATTGATAATTGTTGGCGTACCATTGTCTCCACCAAAGACATATCCCCCATTGCGTGGTGTTTGACCATAAATGCCCCTCCAGATGCAAGATCAATACTTGATCGAGTAGACCCGGACAAACCATTGTAAAAGGTCCGGATAGGAGCCACGGGCAAAATCTGTGGTGTGGGCATTTCTCGCCAGATCCTTAAAACGCTCCCACGAGTCGTATAAGGATTCTGGATTCAAACTGAACAAAGGACGTGATGTCATGCCCGAGCCTAGCTTTTTTGGTGGGCGGAAAGAATTTTGCCACAAATTTCTGTGCCAAGTCGGTCCATGTAGTAATGGAACCAGACGGAAGTGAATGAAGCCAGCTCTTGGCTTTGTCCCTTAATGTGAAGGGAAACAAACAGAGTCTGATGGCTTCGTCAGACACTCCGTTGCATTTGAAAGTGTCACAGATCTCCACAAAATTTATCAAGTGATCATTGGGGTCATCATTCGGCAGTCCCCCAAATTGGATGTTGGTGCACATTTGAATGGTGCCCGGCTTGATCTCAAAATTGTTGACTTGGATGGCGGGCCTTTGAATGCTCGCCTGGAGATCATCAATACGAGGCATAGCATACTCCCTCAGAGATTTCTGAAGTTCCTTAGCCATTATGATAGGAGCAGGAATGTCCTCGAGTGCTTCTATGGATTTCTCTCTCCGCATCGATCGTCAAAATGTTCTATCAACCTCTGGATCAAAAGGTATTATATTGCGTTCCTTCGAGGAGGGCATAAACAATGGAGACTACTCGAAAAGAGAATTAAACAGAAAAAATCAGTTTAAAGTAAGGATCATATTGACTTAGTTTCAATATTGTAAAGCAATTAATTCTAAGTCCCCGACAACGGCGCCAAAAACTTGTTGCTCAATTTTTCAACCGAAAAACACGCGCAAGTATACGCGGTCTCAACAAGTAATATAAGAAAGTAGAGTGTCGAACCCACGAGGACAAAGATTTAACGGAAACAAATACTAAGGTAAAGTCGCTACTAAACTTATCTAAACGATTGAAATTAATGGTTGGTTAAGCTATTTCAATAAGTAAACAAATTAAGAGAAGTTAGTTGCTAGGAAGGTAAGATAGGATTACAACTCCCCTAATGCTTCGCCTAATCTTCTAACTCTCCGCAATACAAACAAATCAAAGAATGGTCGACCTAGAACAATAATAGGCATAAACTTCTGTCGAAGGTCAAATGCACATCCCTAACAAGCTAGAACACCATATGTCTATGGGTGAAACTAAATGGGTCGAGTTCATTAAGCACATTTCCAAGGTCGCACAAGGCAAATAAGGATATGTCTATCCTATTGGCACATTAAGCCCACATTCAGATGTCAAGGTTATAACAGGTGTTGTTGAATTTAAAGACAGACAGTAATATCCATTTATCAATTTCCATTACTATCAGTACCAATTTGTTTATCAAGAAATCAGACAATATAAGCAAAATACAACAACCCATTTCAAAATGCTTCATTATAAAAAACGAGAGAGAAAGTTGATTAAGCTATTCAAAAGGTTACATTGCAATCCTAAAAATGAAGTTAGTTCATAACTATGGAACTAACACAAATTTCTAATACACTATCCATTATCAGACAAATACAAAGAATAGGAAATTTGGAATAAGAAAAACCCCTTTATGAAGAAGTTTTCTTCTGCCAAATCTTTTCTTTACGCGCTGAGTCTGAAATATGGAGAGCAATTGATCTCCACTTTTTCAAGCTTCTTCCTTCTCTCCTTAAGCTATTTTCTTGTATGTATGTTATATATCCCTTTAAACAGCCGCCTCTCTTGCTTCTTTATAACAAGATTTTCCCTTTTTGCTAGGTCAAACAAAGTCCTTGTCTGCCTGGGAACCGGAGGTGGTGTGTGTGCCATGGCCATTATATCGAGAGGGCTCATGACGCCACATTAGAATCGGGATGATTGACTTGCCAGTATTCATGCAGCCATGAGCCAAAGAGAGGAAGAGGGACAAGTGCGCGGCTTATGTCGAGGATAGGGTCGGTCATGGCATTGCTTGGTAGTGACCATTAAGCAGTGTTGGCGGCCATGGCATGATCAAAGCAAAATGACTGTTTTGCACTTTTAAAGCTGTAAAAACACTGTGAAGCTCTGCAGTGCAACGATTAAACACAATAACACTATATTTCTATTAAACTACATAAAAACTACGAATTCAGGCAAGTATTTAAGTCATAAAGTATCCGATTTGCGGGTTTAAATCCCACTCATCAGGTAGCTCAGGCAATGCAACAAGGAATGCCAGCCACAGGGAACCAGCAAGACAACTGCTTGGCAAACTTTAAGGACTTCAAGGTTGTAGGACCGCCCGAATTCAAAGGGACAACTGACCCTGTAGAAGCGCAAACTTGGGTAAAGGAGATTGAGAAGGAGTTTGTAATAGCAAGGGTAGCTGAGGGGCAAAAGACCGCTTTTAGCACCTACATGATGAAGGGTGAGGCAAATTTTTGGTGGGAAGCGAATTAGGCGAGGGCAGGAGCAGGTGTAGTTGCTTGGGTTAGGTTTAAAACACTATTTTTCGAAAACTATTTTTCATCTAGTATGCAGGCAAGGATGGAGGTAAAATTTCTGGAGTTGAAGCAGGAAAATATGACTGTTGCGGAATATGCAGTAAAATTTAATGAGTTGGCTAGGTTCGCCCCGCATCAAGTTGATCGGAGGCTAGAAAAGCGAGAAGGTTTGAGCTGGGATTAAAACCCTTGCTCTACAACAAGGTGGCAGTGTTGCAGATCCCTAAATTTGTAGCACTCATGGAGAAAACGATTATTGCTGAGGAAGGGAGTGAGGCCGTGAGCCTCTATAACAAAGGAAGAAGGAACAAGGGTAAGGTTGAGGGAGCTTGGAAGGTGGAAACAAATACTGGGAATAGGAGTGAAAAGAGGAAGGGGGACAACTTTGGGGTTGTGCAGGTAAAGCAAGAAGATGTAAAGAAGAAGTCGATGGTGCAATGTGGGAACTGTGGAAAGAACCAATTAGGGGAATGTCTGAAAGGTAAATTTGCATGTTTCAAGTGCGGGCAGGAGGACCATATCTCTCCCAACTGCCCCAATCCTAGAACGATTAGTGGGTGTTTTCTGTGCGAATCGAAGGAGCATAAGGTGAAGGATTTTCCGAAGACGAGGATGGGGGCAGGAAGTGTGAATACTAGCTAGGGCAGTGGGATGTTAGCAATCACGGGACCGACATCATCAAGCAAGCCAACAAAATCAACATCAAGGGTCTTCAACATGACGGTCCAAGACACGGTGGCAGCCGGCAATGCAATTCCAGGTATTATTCGTATAACTTTTATTTTCTTTTTTTATGATTTTCCTATATATAGTAAATTATTTTATAAAGAAATTTTGAAGGAGGAATTTGAGTTCTTTTAGAAATCAAATTTTCGTTTAATCAGATAGACAAGCTTTATGTGAATAGTTAAAGATCAGTTCAATCAAATTTGATCGAGATCTACTTGCAATGATTGTGTATGCTATGTACCCAGGTATGTATGGGTTTTAAAACGGTGATTCCGGGGACGGAATCTTTATAAGAGAGGGTGAATGTAATAACCCGATATTTTCTATATAAATAAATCATAAATTTTACGTAGAAATTTTTATTATTATTATTAAAATAAATATGGGGAATTATGTGTCAATATAATGTGTATATATATATGTGTGATAAATAAAATATATTTATTACATAAATTATTAAAATTTATTTTATTTTAGAATTATTGATTATTATAAATTATATTTTTATAATAATTAATTTTATTATAGAAATGTTTTATTATTTATTTTCAAAGAAAATATAATATTATATTATTTAAATAATATATGAAATGATTTTTAGAATAAATATAATAATTATTTTATTATATGAATTTTAGTACTGATTATTAAGTTAAGTATTTTAACTTAATTAATAATGTTAAGAATGGCGAGATAAATAAGATATGCAATTCAAACCCTAATTTTAGATTTTGATCAAGGAATGAGAAAAATAGTATAATATTAATTATATTATTATTTTTCAGTGCTATAAATATGTACTGTATGTGCGTACTGACAATGATTGGTCAATTATGGTACAATATTTGAAAACCCTAGTTTTACTATGGGAAACCCTAAATTGGAACTCAATTGTGAGTTTAAGACTGTTATATAAATGTGTTATATGATTTTATGGTTAATTAGGTCAACCCTAATTAACATTTAGATATATTAATTTTTGGAAACCCTAATATTTGAATTATAAACCCTAGTTGTGATTTGATAACCCTAATTACCAAAATTATAAACCCTAATTGCTATAATTAGCAAGGTTAATTATTTTAGTGTTATTAAACCCTAATGATCTTGTATAAAGTAATTAGAAACCTAATCTAATTAACAAACCCTAATTTTTTATTTTTGGAAACTAATTTTATTTTTATTTTAAACCCTAAATGAAAGTCTAAAAATTCATTTGTACTAAACCTTAGGGTTAAACCATAAGGGTCAAACCCTAAGGGTTTGACAAGATTACATTTGTGCCATTAAAATGTCAAGCTAAATGACCATTATACTCCTTTTTGTGCATTAAAGAAGCTAATGTATAGGTTTTGACATTAGGTGAAGTTGGTGACCAAACCCAACAACCCCATGTGCTCTATAATTGCCAGCACTCAGCCTCTATATCAATTATACAATGTATCTTGGACTTCTATAAATGGATTGAGAGAGAGAAAATTGAACATTCATACTCATTTTTGTACAAACCCTCAATCAATCTCTCTCAACTCAAAACCCACGAAATCCTTTGCTAAGATCAGTCACAAATCGAGCCCCACTAACAACCATAACCAAATCAGTGGCCTAGAATCAAACTTGTTCATAAAAGGTATAAAACCTAACTTGAAAATATTATCTCAATTTCTATGTTAGATGTTAGATTTTATGTGTTAAACATGTTATATATAGTGTATAATGATGATCTGGGTTGCTAGATGTTAGATCTATAACATCTAGATGCTCGGATTTGAAGTTTTACAAATTCTAGAAAAATTTTGTTGTGATGTCTGACAATGAATGTCAGGCCTTCTAGATCTTAGTGTGTTTATTGATTTTGTGTTTTAAGTGTTTAATCATGTAGTCTGCTATGAGATCTTTACTGTGGAAGTTGAATCAAGGTGATCATATCTTGAACAGATTGCAAGTTATTCTTGGTCAAAGGTCGTTAACCGACCATGACCAGACCATTTCTAGGTAACCCAGAAATGGGTTTTCAGCGTCTGACAACTTATTCAAGCATCTAGATCTGTTAGTTTGTTAATGTTTTGGTTATGTTGTTGTGACTA
Organism: Panax quinquefolius; assembly: GCA_020205615.1. NCBI lineage: Eukaryota > Viridiplantae > Streptophyta > Magnoliopsida > Apiales > Araliaceae > Panax > Panax quinquefolius. The sequence goes on along the minus strand of CM035158.1, from coordinate 98,128,470 downwards.
GTTTGTAGTATGTTATGTACACTTTCGATCTATGCTTTTATTACATCTAAATATCAAATACACTAGATTTAGTGGCTGGTCAAAGTAGGTAGAATGATCACGGATTCGGTTTTCTGGGCAACCTAGAAAACCTTTGATCATGTCCTCTGACATGGTTTGACCAGCTTGGATTTAATGATTTTGTTGATGTTTTGATATTGTTTGGTGATAGATCTATAGTCTCTCATGTTGTGTACAAGCTGGAACTTTTAGATCACTAAAACAACACTTATATCACAAGTAGTGGAAGCCCAAATATGACTATCCGAACTGTTCTTCATTTCTGGGTAACCCAGAAAATGAAGAACAGCTCTGACAGTGTTTTCATTGGCTTAGATCTTTCAATTGGTTCATGTTTTGATCATGTTTGTTGTTGGGTTTTATAGCGGTGCATGTGTACTACACGATCTGACCAAAAACAAGTGTAGAAGCTACATGATTGGTTTTTAATCGTTGGTCAAAGTAACCAACTCAGTCACTGCACTTGGTGTTCTGGGTTTAAGTATGAACATGAAGAACACCTATAGCGACAGATAGGTGGTCTTTAGTGACAGTTTAATTATAAAAATTATATTTTTATTAAATAATTATAGAAAATTAGTTTTTAATTATTAAAAATACATAATAAATTATTAAAAATTATTTTGAAGTCTAAAAAATAGTTTTAATTATTTTTAATATATTTCATAAATATTTAATATTTTTGAAATATTAAAGGTATTTAATTTATTTAATTATATATTAAATAAATTATTTAAAAATAATTTTAATACATTAAAAATCATTTAAAAATTATATTATGGAATAAGAAAATATTTTAAGTTATTTTTAATGACTTTTAATATTTTGTGATGAAATTCTTTAATTAATTAATATTAATGATAATTAAGTTATTTAATAAATGAATGAAATAAAATAATTCAAAATGATTTTATTATATTAAAAATCATTTTAAATAATAATAAGGTATTTAAAATATTTTAAATTATAAAATATAACTTTCAATATTTAAAGGTAAATTTTATTAACTAATTATTATTAATGATATTAAGGTTATTTAATAATTATATTAAATAATTTAGTTTAAAATGATTTTATTATTATAAAATTATTTTAAATGAAAATAAAGTGTTTAAAGATATTTTAAGTTATAAAATATAACTTTTAATATTTAAAGGATAATTTCATTAATAATTTAATATTAATGATATTAATTTAGTATTAATGATATTAAATTTATTTAATAATTATATTAAATAAATGGTTTAAAATGATTTTATTAATTTAGAAATCATTTAAAAGGATATAAATGAATTAAAAATATTTTAAGTTATACTTAATAACTTTTAATATTTTAAGGAGTAGTACATTAATATTTTAATATTAATGGTAATTATTTAAAATGATTTTAAATATTTAAAAATCATTTAAGGATAATATAAATGCTTTAAAAATATTCTCGAGTTATTATAAATAACTTTAATATTTTGGCAATGGTTTCATTAATACTTTAATGTTAATTAAATATTAATGATAATAGAATTTTTTTAATATTTAAATCATTTGATAATTATTCCAGTGTTTGAAAATTCATGATAAATTATAATAAATATTTTAAAATTATTATTAGTCATTTAAAATAATATGTCTGATACTTACGGATATTGAGATACAGATTAGAGTCTTAGACTCGATTATTACCCGATAAAGCTGTTGGTACACCGACATGTTTCAGAAATTGATCTGGACTTAGATAGGTTGATTTGATAAGTGTTTATTTGTGATTCAATGGTTGTTGAATATGTGTGACAATGTAATTAGGTTATGTGCTGACTGCGAAATGTAATACTATGTGTTATGGTATATTGTTCTAAACAAACGAATGATCTGATTAATGATAGGTCGGGATATAAAAAATAAAACTAAGTTGCATTTTGTAAGCAGCAGACCAGGCAAGTATCCTACCTTTGCATTTTCTTTATAGAATGGACATGAGTAAGAATGTTTCAGAATTATATTATTACTGTACAGATTATTAACCCTATATTATATACGCTCATTGATTATCAACATGTTAGTATATGGTAAATCAGATATATATTCTGTTCGTTAATTTTTGTAAATGGTTATACAAGTGTCCCCACTTGGATAATAATTTTATTTAATCACATGTTGATACACCTTTGTTAATTACTATATATATATATATATATATATATATATATATATATATATATATGTTTAATTATAGATTATTGTTGAACAAGATAAAACCTTTGGTTTGGAACCCTGACAAGTATGAACATCCCTTACACGGGAAAACTTTTTATGCACCCAAGGTGGACAGAGTGAACGATAACATCGTTCTTGCAATGTAGTATTGATCAATACAGGATACAACGGGATAATCACCCCCGTGCCCATAAGTTATGACGGTTTACAGATGAAGTTCTGTTTAACCTTTTCAAAAATGAAAACAATGTTCATAGTATGTCACCTTAACCCTATTTATAATCAGTACGTAGTTTCAAAAATTTGAAAGAGGGTTGTTATGTTATTATTATCGGTTCAGATTACTTCACAACTATTGATTTGTTATAGAAGGATAGTATAAAGAAAATATTTAAATTCTTTCAGCTTATATATATATAATTGTTAATACTTGTTGGGCACTCAAATGCTCATCCTTGCTTAATTTAAATGTTTTCAGCCAAGTGTGAAGAACCAAAAGGCTCATGCAGGAACAAAGGAAAAGGAAAACTAACCAAATAAGATTTGTGGTAGTTTATGTAATAGTTTGATATTATTAAGACAATGATATATAATATCTATAATGCTACGTAGTGAATGTATTTAAAGGTTACGTACTTGGGAGCTAGACTCTGATAAATATGTAAATTAAGTTTGTTATTTATATTATTGTTATTATTATTAGTCTTATTCCGCTCATAGAAATGGTATTGTGAAGCACCGAGTTTGGGTTTCAATTACCTGGATTTTGGGGCTTTACAAGTTGGTATCAGAGCTTTAGGGTTAGAAACCTTAGGTGGGATAGACCTTAGGCTATAAACTTAGAGCATAGGGAAAAGTTGAAAATATAAATAACTCATATAGAGTTTAAAAAGAGATGAATCAGATAAATTCATCGTTAAACAAAAATAAAAGATAACCTATACAAAATTATTGTTTGTTATGTGTATATACTATATGCTAATCAGGATAATTTATGTGTGTAGATGTCAGGTGGAAAAGGTTTGTTATATGCTTATAACTTAAAGAAGGATCAGATCTATACACCCGAGCTAATATCGAAGCCAACAACTGAAATAGAGGCTCACAATGAAACCAACTCGGACGAGGTGGTTATCGTGGAAAACGTAGTACCAGATCCGGAAATGGTGGAACTGACAGATAGTGATTCGGACACTAAAGTTGAAGTTGATCAAGCATCAATGGAAGTGCAGAATCTGAGGAACAAGGTTTCTTCTCTAGAAAGGTTGTGGGAGATGGAAAAGCTCACTACTAGAAATTCAACATATAGAGATGAGCTATAGCGACGGTCGGAACAGAACCGTCGCTATTGGGTATATATTGCGAAGGTCGACACGAAACCGTCGGTATAGAGGTTTTTTAAAGAAAAAACCCTCCCATTTTCCCCCGAATCATTTCAGTATTTCACTCCAATTTTTTCCCCCAAATTATTTTTGTCATCTCCCTCCTTTCTAACCCTTTCTCTCTCGTTACTCTTCCTCTACAGTCCTCTCTAACCAGATCATATACTTACCTTCTCGCGCTTTCTTTGAAATTGAAACTAAGGAATGGTAGCGATGGGTCGATCCAAACTTTAAAAGTACTTTGATGATACCTCTGATGCAATGTATTCAAATGATTTTCTTCTTCTATTTTTATTGAATTGCTTAAGTATTCTTTGTTCTTTTCTTTTTTTTTGAATTTCTTTTTTATATCAAGGAATTGTTTGACTGATGAATACAGGCATGTAGTTCTTCCTCCTGAAGTTGCCAAGTTACTCCCTAAGAATCGACTTCTTTCAGAGGTGAGTAGTAAATTTGGCTTCTAATTAGGGTTTTAGTAATTTTCCCTCATGATTTCCTGGTTTGGTTGTTGACATAATCAATCAATTGATAAAAAATTGGAACCCAGATAATAAACTATTTTCATCTCAATTTGTTGATTTTAATTATTTCAAAGTTAAACTCACAGTTTGCCTGATTACTAGTTTTTAATAATTTTGTTTTTCTCTAAGACTTGGGCATAACAATATGTGTAAGTGTGTGTGTTTATGTATGTATGGTTGAGAAAATAATGACATATGAAGTATGTTTTCTACTCATTTTCTTTACAGCCATTTGTAGTAAAGATTCCATTAAAATATAAGTGAATCCAGATATTCTACTTTCTTTGTAATAACGAAGGGGAATATATACAAGTCTGATATAGGACAGTGATATCTGACTCACTTATATTGGTGGCTTCATGGTGCAATTTACAATTAGCTTCCACTTGAAACAACAGTGCACTCTACATTGCTGAAGGACCCATTGAGAAGATAATTGAAAGGCGATTTAAGAAAAACTACCATCTAGCATGGTCAGCTGCATATATTCTTGATCAATTGTATTTGATTAGGGATGCAAGCGGAAAGTACCTTCCACCATTTAAATGCTTGACACAGGATCAAGAGAAGGATGTGGATAAGCTCATAATGCGGCTAGTTTCAAGAGAGGATGCTCATATTTCTTTGATGGAGCTTATGAAATGGAGGTCAGAAGGGTTAGATCCACTATATGCCCAAGCTATTCAGGTTAAGCAGAGAGACCATGTGACTGGAAAGATGAGAATTACAAACTCTCAGTAGACTTGTGTGGGAGACATGCCTAAAAGAGTTCAAGTCACTGGGTAGAGTTGCAGTAAGGCTTCTCTTCCTTCATACAACCTCCAGTAGGTTTAAGTGAAATCGGTCCTTCATGAGATATGTTTGTGGCCAAGGGCAGTCAAGTGTTGGTCAGGACAGGGCTCAGAAGATAATTTATATTGCAGCACATGCAAAGCTTGAGAGACGGGATTTTTGTAGCGAGGAAGAGAAGGATACAGAGCTATTTGCCATGGCAAGAGAACCAAGTGGCATGGATGACATGCTTAATGAGGTCTTTACAGCACCCTTAGTGTAATGCTTTTTCCTATTCTTTTTTTTTTTGCTAAATAATGCTTTTTCCTTTTAACTCCTGTAGAATTTCAAATTACAGAATTATAAATTCTTTCTACTTCTGTATTCTTGATCCTTGTTTATTTCTAGAAGAAGATTTTGGAGGGTTGTTAAGAGACAGGAGAGTGAATTGAACGTTGTATGTAATTTTAGAAACTGCATAGCTACCTGATCTGTGTTATCATAGGGCAGGCTCAAACAAAACAGAAAACTTATTCATGTTGTCACTGTAAAAATGGTTCAGGACAGATCAAGAACACTGTAATATCTTGTATGATAGAGAATTGTGACTTATTTTTTCAAAGTTTCCTCAAATTTTAGATTCAAAAATCGGGTTCAAGCATTTGCCAAGTATTTCGTTTCGAATCTTCTCTGTCTGAGTTATTTTGGATTCTGTGAATTGATTGCATCTGTGGCTATTTGAACAGGTCATAGGTCTGCCATTTAATCGTTATTCATGGCTGACGACCCACAATTCGTATGCAATCGCGGGTGCTACGTCGGATACGGGTTCTATGATTCTTGCCCCGAGAAATCAAGAGGATTCTGTCACCAGCCAGCTTCAAGTGAGTTTCGTTCTCATTGATTACCATTGCTTGTTTGGTTTTCATTTCCTCACTTTATTGTGGAGTGTTCAGTCTTTCATTGAATAAATAGCGCACAACCAACTTTTTCTCCTGAAAAGATTTTTGCATTTTGAAGGGACAAATGAAAATAATTGCTGCCCACGTTTCCTTGGATTAATTATAAACAAAAAAAATTTTAATACTCACAATTTTCTTTATATTCTTATTAGTTGAAAATTTTACCAAGGATCATGGAGTACATTTTTTTGAATGTACGATAGATAAACTATAAATGAATATGCCATGTAGCTAGTGAGATTTTATTTTTATTTTTATTTTTAGGGGGGGATGATATATTGTACTTGTCTTAAATGTCCGTAAACTTCAATATAAATGATGGACGGACTAATTTACCTGTCCTGGTCAAAAAGGTGGAAACTTCTGAGGTACAGCTAGCAACATACATATTAATACTAAGATATTTGTTTCTTTTGTAGAATGGTGTTCGAGGGCTAATGCTTGATATGTGAGTGGCGATATGTGATAGAAAGCCAATGTGAGTTTTACATTTTTTTTTTGCCATTTGAATACTATGGTTAAAGATCAAGTTAAAGCAGTTATTTCATCCTTAAGAAACTTGGGGGACTTTCAATTAAAATTGATGTAACATTATGGATTTGGATTGTGTTCTTTAATTCTAAGCTGAAATTGCTGATGGAGATGAGGGGATGAATGCGGGTTCCTGTACAAGTTGTGTTGAATCGTCTCCGATGAACACAAGCACAATTTCACTCGTTCTTCAGAATTATTTTCACATAGATCCCAACTTAACAACAACTTGTGTGGATAACTCGGCTCCATTAATTAGTATGATGAAAACTTGTGAAGAAGCAGCTGGAAAACGATGGCCAAACTTCATTGCTGTTGATTATTACCAGGTATGTGTGGTGGTCATTTAATAGTTAATAGAAATTTCAATCAAGTAGTAGAAACGAATTTATTTATTTATGAAATATTCCCAAGTTCATTGTTATGTTGCTGCAGAGGAGTGATGGAGGAGGTTCCCCAGAAGCCATAGACGAAGCAAATGGTCATCTAACTTGTGGATGTGCCAGCATAGCCTATTTTAAAGACAAAGACATCTGCAATAATTATTGTTTGCGTTTGATTTGTCTTAATTTATAAACATTGTTGGAACTAAATTATTGTAACTTAATGTTTGATACAGTAGTTAGCCTTCTCTAAAGAAGATTGTAATTATTGTAATTGTAATGTGAATGATTTTAAATCATGTATACAATATTTTTTTTATGTTTTATTTTATATTGTATTTTTGTTTGTTGGATAAATGTACACAATTAATTTTCTTTAAAATTTAAAAAGTCTATAACGACAGTCATCGATCGTAGCTATAGTGTTTTATAGCGACGGTTGCTGAGCGTCGCTATAGACATCTATAGTTATGGTCATGACCGTAGCAATAACTCTCAGTGGCCGTTGGTAAAAAGCAAATACACGATTTTGCCATGACCTATAGCTAGGGTCGGTGACCATCGCTATAGGCCAAAAGACCATCGCTATAGGCTTTACCGACGGGTTCTATAGCGACGGTCTTTTGGCCTATAGCGACGATGGCCTACGATCGTCGCTATAAATGATTTTTCTAGTGGTGGTCGCTTAATAGTCAATGCACAAGGCGTTAATGGAAACAATGGAAGAGCAGGATAAGCTTAAAATCCAAATTGATCAAATGGGAGCCCCAAGCAACATAACATGTGCAGCTCCGTGTTATAAGGGAAAAAGAAAGATAGAAGATCATGATTTAGGAAAACCTGATAAGAAGAAAGGGAAAAGAATTTGTTATCTTTGCGGTTATGAGGGGCATACCACTCTGTATAGTCCCGACTATAAACCAGGTGCATGTTTTGTTTGTGGAATGGAAGATCATCAGGTGAAGAGTTGTCCAAGAAAAAAGGCTTAGTAAATAGGTAGTATAGGTTCTGTTGTGTAGGTATGTTTAAGGTCATATGTGTCATAAGTATGTCTGTGTAAGGAAATATTCTCAACTTTTGTGTTGGTCAAGGTTGTAAATCCCGACTTTTGTACGTAGTCACAAAGGGATAGCTGATGTTTAATGCAATATATGCTGCGATATGTAAAGTATTTTGAAATTGATGAATGAATATGAATCTAAGTTTGGGTAATGAAACAAGTTTAAAATATTAAACTTATGTGATAAGGTTTAGAATGTAAGTTAAATTCATGTTTATTTAAACAGATAATGTCGCCAAGACATCAAACTCGAAACCAAAGGGTAGAAGAATCTGTCAGTAATGTTGAGAGACAACAAGAAGCAGATCCAATGCAACAATTTGCAAACATGGTAGCTCAGGCAATGCAACAAGGAATTCCAGCCGCAGGGAACCAGCAGGACAACCGCTTGGCGAACTTTAAGGACTTCAAGGCTGTAAGACCGCCCAAATTCAAAGGGATAACTGACCCTGTAGAAGAGCAAACTTGGATTAAAGAGATTGAGAAGGCGTTTATAATAGCTAGGGTGGCTGAGGGGAAAAAGACCGCTTTTGCCACCTACATGATGAAGGGTGAGGCAAATTTTTGGTGGGAAGCGAATCAGGCGAGGGCAGGAGCAGGTGTAGTTGCTTGGGATAGGTTTAAAACTCTGTTTTTCAAAAACTATTTTTCATCTAGTATGCAGGCTAGGATGGAGGTAAATTTTCTGGAGTTGAAGCAGGAAAATATGACTGTTACGGAATATGCCGCAAAATTTAATGAGTTGGCTAGGTTCGCCCCGCATCAAGTTGATACGGAGGCTAGAAAAGCGAGAAGGTTTGAGCTGGGAATAAAACCCTGGCTCTACAATAAGGTGGCAGTGTTGCAGATCCATACATTTGTAGCACTCATGGAGAAAGCGATTATTGCTGAGGAATGGAGTGAGTCCATGAGCCTCTATAACAAAGAAAGAAGGAACAAGGGTAAGGTTGAGGGAGCTGGGAAGGTGGAAACAAATATTGGGAATAGGAGTGAAAAGAGGAAGGGGGACAACTTTGGGGGTGTGCAGGTGAAGCAAGAAGGTGTAAAGAAGAAGCCGATGGTGCAATGTGGGAACTGTGGAAAGAACCATTTGGGCGAATATCTGAAAGGTAAATTTGCATGTTTTAAGTGTGGGCAGGAGGGCCATATCTCTCCCAACTGCCCCAATCCTAAAACGATTAGTGGGTGTTTTCTGTGCGGATCGAAGGAGCATAAGGTGAAGGATTGTCTGAAGACGAGGACGAAGGCAGGAAGTGTGAATACTAGCAAGGGCAGCGAGAAGTTAGCAATCACGGGACCGACATCATCAAGCAAGCCAACAAAATCAACATCAAGGGTCTTCAACATGACGGTCCAGGACACGGTGGCAGCCGGCAATGCAATTCCAGGTATTATTCATATAACTTTTATTTTCTTTTTTTATGATTTTCCTATATATAGTAAATTATTTTATAAGGAAATTTTGAAGGAGGAATTTGAGTTCTTTTAGAAATCAAATTTCTGTTTAATCAGATAGACAAACTTTATGTGAATAGTTAAAGATCAGTTCGATCAAATTTGATCGAGATCTACTTGCAATGATTGTGTATGTTATGTACCCTGGTATGTATGGGTTTTAAAACGGTGATTCCGGGGACGAAATCTTTATAAGGGAGGGTGAATGTAATAACCCGATATTTTCTATATAAATAAATAATAAATTTTGCGTATAAAATTTTTCATTTATTTATTAAAATAAATATGGGGAATTATGTGTCAAGATAATGTGTATATGTATATGTGTGATAAATAAAATATATTTATTACATGAATTATTACAATTAATTTTATTTTAGAATTATTGATTATTATAAATTATATTTTATAATAATTAATTTTATTGTAGAAATGTTTTATTAATTATTTTCAAAGAAAATATGATATTATATTATTTAAATAATATATGAAATGATGTTTAGAATAAATATAATAATTATTTTACTATATGAATTTTAGTACGGATTATTAAGTTAAGTATTTAACTTAATTAATAATGTTAAGAATGGCAGATAAATCAGATATAGAATCCAAACCCTAATTTTTGGATTTTGATCAAGGGATGAGAATAATATTATAACATTAATTATATTTTGATTTTTCAGTGCTATAAATATGTACTGTATGTGCGTACTGAAAATGATTGGTCAATTATGGTACAATATTTGAAAACCCTAGTTTTACTTTGGGAAGCCCTAAATTGGAACTCAATTGTGAGTTTAAGACTATTATATAACTGTGTTATATGATTTTATGGTTAATTAGGTCAACCCTAATTAACATTTAGATATATTAATTTCTGGAAACCCTAATGTTTGAATTATAAACCTTAGTTGTGATTTGATAACCCTAATTACCAAAATTATAAACCCTAATTGCTATAATTAGCAAGGTTAATTATGTTAGTGTTATTAAACCCTAATGATCTTGTATAAAGTAATTAGAAACCTAATCTAATTAACAAACCCTAATTTTTCTATTTTTGGAAACTAATTTTATTTTTATTTTTCTTTTAAACCCTAAATGAAAGTCTAGAAATTCATTTGTGCTAAACCTTAGGGTTAAACCCTAAGGGTTTGATAAGATTACAGTTGTGCCATTAAAATGTCAAGCTAAATGACCATTATACCCCTTTTTGTGCATTAAAGAAGCTAATATATAGGTTTTGACATTAGGTGAAGTTGGTGACCAAACCCAACAACACAATGTGCTCTATAATTGCTAGCACTCAGCCTCTATATCAATTATACAATGTATCTTGGACTTCTATAAATGGATTGAGAGAGAGAAAATTGAACATTTATGCTCATTTTTGTACAAACCCTCAACCAATCTCTCCCAACTCAAAACCCACGAAATCCTTTGCTAAGATCAGTCACAAATCGAGCCCCACTAACAACCATAACCAAATCAGTGGCCTAGAATCAAACTTGTTCATAGAAGGTATAAAACCTAACTTGAAAATCTGATCTCAGTTGCTATGTTAGATGTTAGATTTTATGTGTTAAACATATTATATATAGTGTATAATGATGATCTGGGTTGCTAGATGTTAGATCCATAACATCTAGAGGCTCGGATTTGAAGTTTTGCAAAATCTGGAAAAATTTTGTTGTGATGTTTGACAATGAATGTCAGGCCTTCTAGATCTCAGTGTGTTTAGTGTTTAATCATGTAGTCTGCTATGAGCTCTTTACCCTGGAAGTTGAATCAAGGTCATATCTTGAACAGATTACAAGTTATTCTTGGTCAAAGGTCGTTGACCGACCATGACCAGACCATTTCTGGGTAACCCAGAAATGGGTTTTCAGCGTCTGACAACTTATTCAAGCATCTAGATCTGTTAGTTAATTTGTTAATGTTTTGGTTATGTTGTTGTGACTAGTTTGTAGTATGTTATGTACACTTTCGATCTATGCTTTTATTACATCTAAATATCAAATACACTGGATTTAGTGGCTGGTCAAAGTGGGTAGAATGATCACGGATCCGGTTTTCTGGGCAACCCAGAAAACCTTTGATCATGTCCTCTGACATGGTTTGACCAGCTTGGAGTTGTTTGGTGATAGATCTATAGTCTCTCATGTTGTGTACAAGCTGGAACTTTTAGATCACAAAAACAATACTTATATCACAAGTAGTGGAAGCCCAATATGATTGATTCAATCGTTTCTTCATTTCGGTAACCTGAAAATGAAGAACGATCTCCGATGATGTTTTCATTGGCTTAGATCTTTCAATTGGTGCATGTTTTTATCATGTTTGTTGTTGGGTCTTATAGTGGTGCATGTGTACTACACGATCTGACCAAAAACAAGTGCAGAAGCTACATGATTGGTGTTTAATCGTTGGTCAAAGTAACCAACTCAGTCACTGCACTTGGTGTTCTAGGTTTAAGTATGAACATGAAGATCACCTATAGCGACGGTTCTATCGCTATAGCTGGTCTTTAGTGACAGTTTAATTATAAAAATTATATTTTAATTAAATAATTATAGAAAATTAGTTTTTAATTATTAAAAATACATAATAAATTATTAAAAATTATTTTAAAGTCTGAAAATAATTTTTAATTATTTTTAATAAATTTCATAAATATTTAATATTTTTGAAATATTAAAGGTATTTAATTTATTTAATTATATATTAAATAAATTATTTAAAATGATTTTAATACTTTAAAAATTATTTTATGGAATAAGAAAATATTTTAAGTTATTTTTAATGACTTTTAATATTTTGTGATGAAATTCATTAATTAATTAATATTAATGATAATTAAGTTATTTAATAAATGAATGAAATAAATAATTAAAATGATTTTATTGTATTAAAAATCATTTTAAATAATAATAATAGTATTCAAAAATATTTTAAGTTATAAAATATAACTTTCAATATTTAAAGGTAAATTTCATTAATTAATTATTATTAATGATATTAAGGTTATTTTATAATTATATTAAATAATTTAGTTTTAAAATTATTTTATTATTATAAAATTTATTTTAAATGAAAATAAAGTGTTTAAAGATATTTTAAGTTATAAAATATAACTTTTAATATTTAAAGGATAATTTCATTAATAATTTAATATTAATGATATTAATTTAGTATTAATGATATTAAATTTATTTAATAATTATATTAAATAAATGGTTTAAATATGATTTTATAAATTTAGAAATCATTTAAAAAGATATAAATGAATTAAAAATAATTTAAGTTATACTTAATAACTTTTAATATTTTAAGGAGTAGTACATTAATATTTTAATATTAATGGTAATTATTTAAAATAATTTTAAATATTTTAAAAATCATTTAAGGATAATATAAATGCTTTAAAATATTACGAAGTTATTATAAACAACTTTAATATTTTTGGCAATGGTTTCATTAATACTTTAATGTTAATTAAATATTAATGATAATAGAATTGTTTAATATTTAAATCATTTGATAATGATTCCGGTGTTTGAAAATTCATGATAAATTATAATTAATATTTTAAAATTATTATAAGTCATTTAAAATAATATGTCTGATACTTACAGATATTGAGATACAGATTAGAGTCTTAGACTCGATTATTACCCGATAAAGCTGTCGGTACACCGTCATGTTTCAGAAATTGATCTGGACATAGATAGGTTGATTTGATTAGTGTTTATTTGTGATTCAATGGTTGTTGAATATGTGTGACAATGTGATTAGGTTATGTGCTGACTGCGAAATGCAATATTATGTGTTATGGTATATTGTTCTAATCGAACGAATGATCTGATTAATGATAGGTCGGGATATAAAAGATAAAACTAAGTTGCATTTTGTAAGCAGCAGACCAGGAAAGTATCTTACCTTTGCATTTTCTTTATGCAATGGACATGAGTAAGAATGTTTCAGAATTATATTATTACTGTACAGATTATTAACCCTATATTATATACGCTCATTGATTATCAACATGTTAGTATATGGTAATTTAGATATATATTATGTTCGTTAATTTTTGTAAATGGTTATACAAGTGTCCCCACTTGGATAATCATTGTATTTAATCACATGTTGATACACCTTTGTTAATTACCCGTATATATATATATATATATATATATATATATATATATATATATGTTGAATTATAGATTATTGTTGAACAAGATAAAACCTTTGGTTTGGAACCCTGAAAAGTATGAACATCCCTTACACGGGAAAACTTTTTATGCACCCAAGGTGGACAGAGTGAACGATAACATCGTTCTTGCAATGTAGTATTGATCAATACAGGGCAAAACGGGCTGATCACCCCCGTGCCCGTAAGTTATGACTGTTTACGGATGAAGTTCTATTTAACCTTTTCAAAAATGAAAACAATGTTCATAGTATGTCACCTTAACCCTATTTATAGTCAGTACGGAGTTTCAAAAATTTGAAAGAGGGTTGTTATGTTATTATTATCAGTTCAGATTACTTCACAACTATTGATTTGTTGTAGAAGGAGAGTATAAAGAAAATATTTAAATTCTTTCAGCTTATATATATATATATAATTGTTAATACTTGTTGGGCACTCAAATGCTCATCCTTGCTTAATTTAAAGTTTTTCAGCTAAGTGTGAAGAACCAAAAGGCTCATGCAGGAACAAAGGAAAAGGAAAGCTAACAAAATAAGATTTGTGCTAGTTTATGTAATAGTTTGATATTTTTAAGACAATGATATATAATATCTATCATGATATGTAGTAAATGTATTTAAAGGTTACGTACTTAGGAGCTAGACTCTGATAAATATGTAAATTAAGTTTGTTATTTATATTATTGTTATTATTATTAGTCTTATTTCGCTCATAGAAATGGTATCGTGAGGCAATGAGTTCGAGTTTCAAGTACCTGGATTTGGGGGCTTTACAATTTTATGTTGACTGCTTTGCTGGGTACCATCAGATCATTGTTGTTGAAGTGGACCGAGAGAAAACAGCCTTCATCACTCCCTAGGGAACCTTCTGTTACAGACGGTTATCATTCGGCCTTATCAATGATGGTGCCACCTAGCAGCGAGACATGATGGCCCTTTTTCATGATTTAATGCACAAAGAAATAGAGTTCTATATGGATGACATCATCGTCAAATTCCAGAAGGAAGATGACCATATAGACCATCTCAAAAAGCTTTTCAACCGAATACGCAAATACAACTTGAAGTTGAATCCGGCCAAGTATGCCTTGGGTGTCAAGTCAGGCAAGTTGTTGGGATTTCTAATAAGCCATAGAGGCATTGAACTGGATCCCACCAAAATTAAAGCCATCACCGAGATGTTTGTGCCCCGAACAGAAAGGGAAATACAGGGGGTTCTGGGGAGAATCAATTTCATCAGCAGATTCATCTCTCAACTCACAACAACGTGTGAGCCCATCTTCAAACTGTTAAGGAAAAACTCCTCTATGAAGTGGAATAAAGAGTGTCAAAAGGCCTTCTTTTTCAACAAAAAGCAATTGGTCAAAGCTCCCATCTTGGTGCCTCCAAGGGACAATGTTCCTATGTTTATGTACCTGTCAGTCAATAAAAATGCTATGGGTTGCATGTTGGGACAAAAAGATGATAGAGGCAAGGAAAGAGCTATCTATTACCTCAACAAAAGATTCAGCAGCGGCGAGCAAAAGTATACTTTGATTGAAAAGACTTGTTATGCATTAGCATAGGCCGCCATGAGATTTCAACATTATCCCCATGGTCATACGACCCATCTCATATCCCGCATGGATCTTCTAAAGTATGTCTTCAACAAAACCATATTGAATTATCGACTGTCTAAATGGCAGTTGATCTTCCAACAATTCGACATCATCTTCATGACTCAAAAGTCTATCAAAGGTCAAGGAATAGCGGATCAATTAGCCAAAGCACCATCAGGGGATTTTAAACCCTTGGAAACGTATTTCCCAGATGATGGAGTAATGACAATTCAACAAAGCCATTAGGAAAATACAGTCTGAGCGTGGAAATTATATTTTGATGGAGCTGTAAACATGGAAGGTGCCGGAGCAGGGGCAGTTCTAGTATCTATTTTGGGAGAACAGTATCCCATTGCTATCAAATTATAATTTGTCAACACCAACAACAAAACTGAGTATGGAAGTTGTATAATAGGGTTGAAATTGGCCCAATCCATGAATGTTAAATGATTAACTGTCTTTGGGGATTTCGAGTTAGTCATCAAGCAACCCATTAGGGTATATCATACCAAGGAATTGCATTTGCTACCTTACCATTGGCAAGTTATCAAGATGGCTATAGAATTTGAAGAAATATCCTTCATCCACATCCCTCGAAACAGGAATGATTTCGCAGATGCATTAGCGATGCTAGCCTCCTTAATCAACATATCTGAAAAAGGAGGCATCCCAAATATCAAACTTGCAAGCCAAAAGGCACCAACATGTGAAAATTATATTGAAGAAGTATCAGATGAACTGCCTCCCATCCAACACCCTTGGTATCATTCCATCAAAGAGTATCTACGAGATGGATCTACGCCCGTTGGGGAAAGTCAAGCTGTAAGAAAGAAGATCCATAAAATGGCCATGAAATTCTATCTTAGCAAAGATGCACTATACAAAAGGGATGCGGGAATAGGCCTTCTCAGATGCCTAGATAAAGACCAAGCCCAAAGACTCATGGATGAAGTCCATGGTGGAGTATGTGGTCCATAAATGAGCGGTCTTTTACTTGCTAAGAAGATATTAAGAACGGGGCATTATTGGATTTCTCTCAAAACTAGTTGTGATGATCACGTCAGGAGATGTTATCAATGCCAAATTAATGGAAATGTTATTCACGCTCCTCCAAATAAACTCCAAAATATGAGTTCACTATGGCCCTTTTCAATGTGGGGAATGGACATGATTGGCCTAATTAAGCCCAAAGTCAGCAATGGTCATCAGTTTATCTTCACCATGATCGACTACTTCACCAAATGGGTAAAAGCAGTCTCTTTTCCCAAAGTTACTAAAGAGGTAATCATTGGTTTCATAAGAAACAATGTCATCTGTCTATATAGACAACTGGAGGTGATCGTATCGGACAATGCCAAGAATCTAAACAACCAGATGATGGAGGAATTATGCAGTAAATTCCACACCAAACATCTCTACTCCATCATTTATCATCCAAAGATGAATGGTGTTGTTGAAGTAGCCAATAAGAACATCAATAAGATCAAGCAAAAGATGTTAGCCAATCACAAAGGATGGCCTGACATATTACCTCTGACTTTGCTGGCCTACAGAATGTCAATGCGCACTTCTACTGGGGCTACCCCCTACTCATTGGTCTATAGCATGGAGGGAGTGCTCCCCATAGAGGTAGAAATGGAGTCATTAAGAGTGTTGATAGATGCTGAAATGGAGGAAGAACAGTGGTTGCAAGACTAGTACCACCAATTACCTCTAATAGATGAGAGGAGGGCCACAACCATCTTTTATGGTCAATTATATCAGTAGAGGATTTCTCGGTCATACAACAAGAAAGTCTGGTTACGATAATTCAAAGAAAATGACTTAGTCTTAAAGAAAGTCCTTGTCAATCAAGATTAATCTAAAGGAAAGTTTGCCCCGAACTGGGAAGGCCCTTTCATTATCAAGGAAGTGTTGACGAGAGGAGCCCTCAGATTACAAGAAATGGTTAGCGAATAATTTCCCAAGCTTATCAATTCAGACACCGTAAAAAGGTATTATGTCCGAAATTACCTGCAAGCCAACATTATGGTTCTGAAAAAAATCATCACTAATCAAATCAATTCAGGTTTTCAAGTCGCACCATGAACTACGAAAGACCTGATCTCCCCTCATCAATGAGAGTACATAGGCAACCATCTACGGTGCGGTCAAACCAAACAAAAAACCTAAAAAACTCATCCATCTCACTAGAGCAGGAACTACGTAGACCTGATCACCCCTCATCAAATTGGTCAATCAAGAAATCCATGGACACCACATGCCCCGAGGTAATCTCGTCTAGGGCAACTCTGCGTCGTACACCTGTTAAGGTCATAAACTGTCGGCTTATATCACCGATAACTATCCTAGCGCAAGGCCAGTCCAAAGGCAAATCGGTGAGACATTCATACTCCTCCAATGTAGGAGTCAGCTCATGGATTTTGAATCTAAAGACATGTCTCTCTGGTTTCCAACAAGATATCATGTCGTCTACAAAGCCCAACGGTACCTGGAACATTTGGAGGGTCATTGAGTGCCTCAATAACTTATCAACTATCACCCGATCTGGGGGAGACAAATTATTATACCAATATCTCAAAGAATAGGCCGCCAATATGGGCGGCGTATGCTCAATCCGGCTAACGGTGGATGAGGACATCTGTAGAGCCATATCATAAGACCATCCAGGGGTCAATTCTAAAATCACCTCTAGGAATGCATATCCATGACATAATGCATGCATCATGATAAATAACAAATAATAAATGACAATATGATGTAGGGAATAGAAAGCATTGTACATACATTCCTAAATACATCATCATCTAATACATCATCTCTGTATACAACTGAAAATAAAAAGTACATGGAAATGGGGCACAACTACCCGATATCTAACAGAGGCCTATCAAAAGATATAACGAGAAATGGGGCACAGCCGCCCAATATCTAATAGAGGCCTATCAAAAGAAATAACGAGAAATATATCAGAAGAAATCAATGATGTCCACATCATCCAATCGATCCATCTGATGTAACTCCTCCTGAATCACCGAATCTCTACCAGAAGGGATGTCAGCTCGATATAAAGGAAGATCTACACCGGTAAAGCTATCAGAATATTGGCCACCGGAAGGACCTGTGCCAGAGATGGACGGATCAAAAGAATTTGCCTCTAATGGATCTCTACCCAAATGTCAGATGAAAAAATGTGTCTGGTCCAACCTCTCGGTCAAACTGTCAATTTGTGTTAAATAAGTGGGCTCTCGAACGCAAGCAATCCAGTCTATCATCATAACAGACCCATGAACTATATCCCCATAAAGCTGTGTGGTGGCGAAGTCCGAGCTCCAATGGTGCGAGGGAACCACCAGCGGTAAAAAGCCTCCTGAGTAAAGGGACCCTCTAACAAAGTGAAGCCATCTAAACCTATCAGGGGAATCTCAATGATTGACTAAGATAAAGCTAATATTGCCTGTCAGGAGGAAAGAACAGAATGTGTATCTCCTCTGTAGTACTCCTGATAGCACGTTCTCCTAAATAGAGCTCCCAACCTCCGTCAGTCAGAAGAGGAATCCGAACCTAGGAGAGCTAATTGGCTGAGGAACATCAGAACCTCTCCTTCTCACCCCTGTAGTGGCCCTAGGAGAGCTACTTGGCTGGTTTGGATCCATAATCTAGACAAAGTCTCCAAATCATCTCAGAATAGGTGATATAAGTTCTAAACTTGAAGCTCGTTAAATTCAAAACATTGCTTCATGCATAATCTAAGTCCTAATACATCCATTGTATTAACATACATCTACAGTAGAGTTAAAATTACATGTTCATTAAATGCCCAGACTCGTGAAATTTTTTTGCCAGAGTCTCCTTTGTAAAATGGATTGTCCACATGCACATAGGCATGACTAGGTGGCCATTCAGTAGCACACCAACCCAAAATCATGAACATCTCATATGCATGAAAATACATTAAAATTTAATCCACCATAGCAGCCAAATTGCTAAGTGTGCTTTATTTGAAAACCTTTGCTCATTTGTCCTCAAATAGGATGAATAAAATAGCAAAAAAAGGTGCCAAATGACTGTCTCAAAAGTTAATTTTTTTTTCACATCAATACGTTCAGCATGGTAAATATTAACATTTACTAGGTTGAATAATTTTTATCAAGTCATATGAGCATCCATATTCACTACTTTGTTTTTAGAAACATTATATATGAAATCTAACGTTCTAATGGTCAAAACTTGAAAAGAACACATGTAAACACTACTAGGGTAGTGTAGAACGTTTGTACGGTGATGGATTTTACAAAAAGCAGCCCGAACTCAATAGATCTGAAAAAAAAATTTCAAATTTTCTGTGTGGTTCAACTTGAAAATGACTTGTGAAAGAAAAGGGAGGGAGCACATATACCCAATGCGAGCAGAAGGTCAACCCGTGACAGTCGCGAGTCTACTTGCGGCTACCCTAGGTGGTCCCCACCCCCTCTAGCTCGATCCAATTTGAGTTGCAACGGAGCTCCGGGAAGCTGAAAAGTTAAATCAGGGAAAAAGGTGTGACACGATTGAACGGAAAGGGCCTGAAATTCTGAATTCAGAGACCAAACATCTGATCTATATGTAAGTCATTGGTATTCACCCAGAGGTTGGGTTCAGAAAGCCGATAATAGAGGTTATTGAAAGTTGCCCTTGTCAAAACATCATGAAGGTCCGGGGCTATGAACCGTGGGTCTTGATTGTAATCCAAACATCCAAACTTGTTCAAGAGTGTAATTCGTCAGAGAGATATCCCTAGAAGAGGTATCAGACATCTCTGACACTTTAAACCGTTAGCGACAACTCCAGTGTAGCATCGGGAATGGTTCAATAATGTAAGCTATTGAAAACTATTTCAACGAAGATACTTCCTTCTACTCTCTAAAAATTTCTTAGTGTAAATTCTCTCTAAGTATGTTAACTTATCTTGAGTATTTGCGAAGATTAGTAAGAGTACGAGTATTATTTCAGTTAGTATTTTCTATAAAAGTTGGTCAAACACTCACACACATCACGTGGTGTTTAATTCTTCCATTAGAAGAGTTATTTTGAAAAACTTCCTTTGGAAGATTTTATTTTGAAATATTATTTTGAAGCTTATTCTGCACACTACACAAATTTATACTATATAGTCACTTTTTATAATTTCATAATATATGAATTAGTGTACACCATATGTGATAGTTACTAATTAAAGTATAAATATATCTAGGTTAATAAACTTCATAGAAAGCAGCATCCAATAACTTGTTGAGGTAAGGGATATTGTAGACACTCAAAATTTTGCATTCCTATTACTAACATTGCAGGAGGGCGGAATCGTCTTTCAGAGATAACCTTGGAAGACAAGACAGTTCCAGTTTTTGTAATCCCACTAGAGAAGCCTTTTCCATCTCAGAGATAACCCCGAGATACTCAATCCCGAAAATAACACCGAGAGTTTTAGTTTCAACCTTGAAAATGACACCGAGGAGTGCAGTTGCATTTCCAAAGATAACCCCGGCAAAGCTCGTTTCAACCTTCAGCAATCAGCTTCAACCTCAGAGATAACCCCGAGGCACTTAGTCCCAAGCCCGGATATAACCCCGGGAGGTCAGGCACACCTCAGAGATAACCTTGAGGACATCCAAGATCATTGCATCGGCCTCAATCTCGAGTTAACATCGAGCAACGATCATTGCGTTATCAGCCCAAACCGGAGATAACCTCGGTGAGGGGAAAAATCATCATTTTGCCACCTCAATTCCACATGAGCGCTGTCTCAACACATTTTAACATACATTCTACACAAAAATGTCCCACAAGAGCCAAATAGCTGCAATCCCAAGTGACTACTACACAGGACAGCACACCGGATAGAATTTGAAGCTTAAAGACCAAGGCCATGGTACCATCTTTCTGACGTCTTACAACCTCTAATCTCATGTCATTTGTGTATCTCTCGATAACAGCAGTCCAAAAAAGGTCTTATACACCTCAATCGAATGCATGGATTGAAGTTCTGAAAGCTCGAGCGGACATCACATTACATTCGTGCACGTACTTCGAGATGGCCAGACCCGTGGAGCCTGGGGCACCCCGGGAAGCCGCAGGTGCATCTACGGCCCCCCTCTATAAATAGAGGGCTTGGGGTGGCCATTTTGTAGGAGAAAACGGCGAGGAAGCCCTGTCTAATTTGCTCTGTACACACCCTAAATTGAGTGTTTTCTCATTTTAAACACTTGTGAGCTTATATTCAGTCATATTTTTACCGTCTGGAGCCGAGTGTTCATCCATTTAAAGCTATTGAAGTCTTCTTTGGCAGTCCACTGTAAGCCTTCTTGCTTTTCTTAAGCCTTTCTCTTCTATTGTACACACATCGTTCTTCACAGGAGAGTCGTGTTGTGTGTGTATGCAGGACTTGATTCGTGGCTTTTATTTTTTTTTTATATATATATATATATATATATATATATATATATATATATATATATATATATGTGTGTGTGTGTGTGTGTGTGTGTGTAAACTAACATTATCGAGTTATGCCTCGATTGAGCCTGGACTCACGTCCGTAGCGTTTATTGCTTTGTATATATATATAAACTGTAGTCGGACTCTGTTCGATGAGCCTGAAATTTTATATCCAGAGCATTTACAACTTTTATATATACATAAATACTTCTATATATATATATATATATATATATTACCCATCAAACTTTGTTTGATTGAGCCTGGATATAATATCTAGTGCGTTTATCGCTTTTATATATATATATATATATATATATATATATATATATATATATAGCTGATCCTGTCCGGACTCCCGGACAAGACTAAAATACGGACCCCGTATTTTTTTTTCTTTTTTAAAACCACTAAAAAATATGGAAGTTGAATTTTTACATAAAAACAGTGTTTTGGGCGTGATTTGGATGCACATATAACAAAACATATATCCACATCAGCACCAAAATGCAGGACATGTTTGTTTATTAAAACTTCCATAATTATAATTTTTTAGTGGTTTTAAAAAAGTAAAAAAAAATTAAAATAAAAGGTCCGGATTTGATCAAGTCTGGACTCCCGGACCTGATTGACTCTATATATATATATATATATATATATAAATATTACTGTTAAGCCTGGAGTTTACTTCGTGGCCTTTTACTACTTTATTTATATTTCGTCCCGCCTGGCGTTTACTTCGTGGCGGTTGATTGTTTTTACTACTTTATTTACATTTCATCCCTCCTGGAGTTTACTCCGTGGTGGTTGATCGTATTTATTGCTTTATTTATATTTCTGATCCCCCGTGGAGGTGTTTCGTGGTGGTTGATCATATCTCTATATATATATTTACCGCTTTTATATATTTACATTTCCAATCCAACATGGAGGTGCTTCGTGGTGGTTGATCATGTCCGTATATATATATTTACAGCTTTTATATATATAACTGCTTATGACTTTCATATAAATTGCGGCATCATGTGAGCCTAGGAATCATGTGATCACAGATTCAGTCTACTGAATCTAGATTCAGTTCCCGTGATGAACATTTTTAGCTGTAAACAGCTTGTAAATTATTCACGGTGTTTGAATTTCCTTAGATGGCTTTCATGCCTATGAGGAGTTCGACACTGCTATATATATTATTTTCTCGAAGATGCTTCGCATCTCTAAAATAAAATCAATCAAGCCAAAAATTTAATAAAATGGAAGTATGAAAGGCTTCAATTACTATTGAGCATAAGGGTTTGAAAAATCTCTTTTACAAAACATCACTGCTATATCTTGTTAAAACTGAATTTTTACACAAATTCAAACCCTTTGTATATAGGTGCGAACGAGGCATGGCGCTACTTCCAGATAATGGCACATTGACCCACACACACACACACATTCATATAACAGTTTAATTAAAAAGTGGTTGTCACCGTGGTAACACGGATGTCGGGGGGTGCCTAACACCTTCCCTCCGCATAAGCATGTCCCCGGACCTTAATGAATCTCGGTTTCACAGACCAGTTTAACAGTGTTACATCACGTGGTCAATGTGCAAACCTTTTCTCGGTTGAGTTGGTGCAACCATTTAAAAATACCAACTGGCGACTCTTACAGTCCAATGGTCGACATATAAATGTCGGACCTTTTCACAACTTGTTTTTTCAAACAAATCTCACCTAACATGAGAACACCAAAAGACAAGAACAGAAGAGGGACAGTAAAAATCCCGACGTCGACAGGTGGCGACTCTGCTCGGGACTCTAGTAAGAGGACTTAAGCCGTTACTACAAACTTTTCAAAACTGTTATGTGCTTGTGCGTGGATGTTTCATTTACATTTTTGATGAATGTGTACGAATGCATTTTACTTACTGCACTGCAATATATCTATCTGTGATATTAGTGCTTCGCACATGTCATCATTTTTATAATGGTGAGACACGTTGCATGTGAATGTATGGTGTGTGGTTCCTCCACCAGGAGGCTATCCTGTTGGTGTTTGATTACTGGACTCATGGGGAGACTAATTCCAACGAGGCTCAGGAAAGGCACCACCCAGATTCGCTCCAGTTGAAAGACCGGATTAACTTCCCATCAAGTAAATTGCGGTGATCTGGGAACCTTCATGCCAAAAAGCCGTGAGAGTAACCTAAAATATGTCAGCCTCTGATAAACCAAACATGGAGGAAAGTCTCTTCATTCTTTCTATTTTCAATTACTTGTAAAGAAAATTACTTGTAATTTCATTCCATGTCAATCCTTATGTAATGGAAATATGAAGAATATGTGTACATGCATATTGAAGCCTGGCATGCTATCATGTATTTTTAACAACTGACACCCATTTTGCAAGATAATACTCCTAAAACAGACATATTATGATAGCATGTAA
Source organism: Panax quinquefolius (assembly GCA_020205615.1). Lineage (NCBI taxonomy): Eukaryota > Viridiplantae > Streptophyta > Magnoliopsida > Apiales > Araliaceae > Panax > Panax quinquefolius. The sequence goes on along the minus strand of CM035158.1, from coordinate 98,104,411 downwards.
ATATTTATACATTCCCTAAAACTAAACTATGCAAGTTTTTATAGGGAAATAATTGGGCCTGTTACCCGCTTAAAGTCCAAAAAGTCCATGAGCCTACGGCCAATTATGTCTTCATCTGACCAATCTAATCCTGCTCTTGTCTCTCGTGAAGAGTTTCATGAATTAAGAAAACAAATTACAGATTTGGTTGTTCTGCTTAAAGAACTACACCAGTCTACTCAGGGTTTGCAAATACCCGTACATGCAGAATCCTCTGCACAAGGAGGAACCCAAGGTTTAAAACAATTCCAAAACTTCAGTTGGATACCAACAAAACCCCTGAAAACACCCATCTCAAAGAAGATCCAGACACCGGTGATATCAGGAAAAAAGTCCTTCAAATGGAAGAAACCATTCGTTTAATCAAAGGAATTGGAGCACACGGGAGTGTTTTATATGCTGACCTTTGTATATTCCCTGGTGTGCATTATCCAGAAAAGTTCAAGAATCCTGACTTTGAAAAGTATTATGGGTTAGGGGATCCTTACACACATTTGAAGGTATTCATTGGAGAACTCGGATCTTATGCCGAGGATGAGAAGCTCAGAATGCAGTTGTTTCAAAAGAGTTTAACTGGAGAAGCCCGATCATGGTATACCAGATTAGACAATTCTAAGATCCACAGTAGGGAAGAGCTAGCTCATGTCTTCCTCAGTCAGTATAGCTTTCAATCTCAAATAGCTCCTGACTGATACCAAATTACCAAGGTTAAGAAACAGTCTAATGAGTCTTTCAGAGAGTATGCTCAAAGGTGGAGACGCCTTGTTGCTCAAGTTATTCCTTCTATAACAGAGACAGAAATGGTGATGACCTTCATAGACATACAAGAAGCTCCTTTCTATAGAGAGTCTTAGCTGGCATTGGAAAGCCATTTTCTGAAATGATCAAACACGGAGAGATGGCTAAGATGGGATTGAAATCAGGAAAGATCCAAGACCTAGCCGCTCTAAAAGTTGTTGCTGAGCACATCCAGTCCGGAACTTATGAAAACAACCCCCGGAGGGTCCATAAAAAGAAAGAGGAGGATGTTTCCTCGATACTACCCAGAAGTGTGCCTATCATGCTGGAGCACCAAGAAATGATACTCAGGATTGATGGGCCTTGAAACATAAGATCCAGGATTTAATCGACAACGGGGAGATTGTGGTGACTAAACCCGACCAACCTCATGTGCAAGACAACCTTCTTCCTCAACACAAAGAAGAGGAGGTTAATATGATTAATTGGAGCAATAGACAGAGTTCCAATTATGGTGGAGAATCTTCCCAGACTAGCAAAGATGGTGCTGATAAATGGGATTATGCACAGTTCCCATTTGTGATGGAACAAAAGATGAAAGCTCTTTGTAAGCAATTAGACCAATTAACAGAACTGGTGATCCATCAACACCAAGTCACACGCCAATTAGTCAGTCGGGAGCATGCTAGTCTCCTTCCTTTTGTTATGAATACTCCATCATCTCCTTCAAAAAGTGAAATATTGGAGGATAAAGTTGCAAAAAGAACAAGTGCCAAAGGCCGTCGAGATTTTTCCAATAAAAGGGAATTTACATACCTTGGCCAACCTATGGAGGAGATATTTTAGATGCTGATCAATGAAGGAAGAATTACATCCCTTCTACCTCCAATCAATCCCCGGTCAAGACAGTTCAATTATAATGGAGTATGTCAGTATCACTCCCACTCTCGCGAACACAGCACAGAAAAATGTTGGGCACTCCGCCACCTTATTCAGAATTTAATTGATAGCGGTGTCCTGCAAATGGCAGATGACGACACTTTGTTACAAAATGGAAGGATGACGTATCAATTATATCCGTTGAGGATGGTTTGGCTACCAGTCCACTCACCATAAAAGCAATTCAACTCAAAGGTGTTAACAATCCTTTGAAAGTGGCTGCACCAGAGCCAATTCTCTTGCCATCTAGGCCACAGTATCCTGTTTTCAGCCTACACAAAGTACCATGGAATTATGGAAAGGCTGAAGGATCTACATCCCATACAACTGCTGCAGTGTCGAAGGAAAATCCACTATATCTTCCCCATCGAGTAATGAAGCTTACCATTAAATCAAAGGGGAAAGTTCCCATGGAGAAAATTAAAGAGTTCCTCCGTACCATGGGCCATAACGAAGCCAAGGTGGTTTTAAGCTTGAGAGAAGCTCCATAACAAATTTCCATACTAGACTTGGTTTTCTCTTCAGAAGATCACAGGAAGATCTTGTTAAGGGTCTTGGAAGAAGCCCATTTGCCGAAATCAGTGGATGTTGAAAAATTTCAACATCTGGTTGATCATATTTTTAACAACAATGTGATATCTTTCACTAATGACGACATACCTCCCGAAGGGACTGGTCATTGCAAGTCGTTGCACATAGCGGTTTTATCCTCTGGATATATGGTGGGAGGAGTCTTGATAAATGGAGGTTCATCTCTGAATATCTGTCCTTATGCTACCTTGGAAAAGATGAATATCAACCCCAAGAGGATCAAAAGTAGCCATACGGTTATCAAAGCTTTTGATGGGTCCCTACGAAATGCAGTTGGGTAGATTAAGTTACCTATGGAGATTGGTCCACATACATTCAGTGTATCCTTTCATGTGCTTAAAATCGCCACAGGATACAACCTGCTTTTGGGATGACCGTGGATTCATATGGTTAGAGCCGTCCCTTCCACCCTTCATCAGCAACTCAAATACATTATCAACAATAGCCTAATCACTTTGTTAATCTTTGGAAGAAATGTCACGAACAAGTCGACATACCACTCATCGCCTTCAACACGTAAGTCGAGTAGGTCCATTTCCATGCCTTGGAGGTGAGCAACACTCATTACCATCCCATTGGGGCTCCACCTCTCACACCCAAGATTTCTGTCATTGGGTCATCAACCTGGACAAGGGTTGGGCAAAGATCATCATGGTATTAAGAGCCCAATTCAAGTTCCTAGTCAAACAGGGATAGCTGGATTAGGCTATTCTGCTAACTCCAGTCACAGGAATCCTTACAAGCACAAACAGATTCCTTCATCTTCAGCCATACGGTGATTATCTCCATCTACAGATCCTGAGCCTATACAGTCTCCGATAAAGGTTCCTGCCCATGTTATGGCTATGATATTTCCCAAACCGATACCGATTAGAGCAAAAGAGGTCCTGATTCCTGATCCTGAAGTGGAAGAAAGGGAACATAGACGTAAACAAGACATTGCAAGGAGTTTGTCTCACTTATGCATCTTATTACATGATGAGCACACAAACAGATACACTCTAGACGATGATTGTCCCGAAATTATGGTCATTATTCAGGAGAAGGAGGACGATGATAGCCACATCATCATTGTCATCCATCAGGAGTTCACCCTTGACAATTGGAGCAGCACTCCTTGCATTTTTCGCCAAGGGTAAAAAGGATAGAAACCCTCTCTGCCCTATAGATATCAATAACTGCTTACTTTTCTATACAGTATTAGCAGTTTTTTTGTCAGTACATGCTAACACTTTGTATGATTGAACAGTTTCATATATTAAGTGAAAGAATATTTTGTTTCAGGACTCTGAACTTAGATGTGCCTATACTTGCTGATGAGGTGCCTTTTCTCTACAAGGACTGTAACTTTGATGAAGAGTTGAACTCAGACTTGATGGAAATATAAGAGGACACTATGATAGCTCAAGAGATCAAGGAATAGGTCAAGGATAAACCCAAACCAAATCTTGATCAAACCACCTCATTTAACCTCGAACCCTTAAAAAACCCTAAGCTAATCCAGATTAGTACAGACCTCACTCCAAACCAAAGGAATGACATGGTTGTGTTATTAACCCAATTCCAAGATGTGTTTGCATGGTCTCACAAAGATATGGTAGGTTTGTTCATGAACATCGTCATCCATCGCCTTCCCATTAAAGAAGGATTCAAGCTAGTCAGGCAGAAGCTCAGGCAATTAAAACCTGAGTGGAGTTTAAAGATTAAAGAAGAAATTGTGAAACAATTTCAAGCTGACATCATCATGGTGTCCACATACCCTGAATGGCTATCCAATATAGTCCCTGTGCCTAAATCGGGAGGAAAGGTGCGAGTTTGCGTGGATTACCGGGATCTGAATAAAGCTTTCCTTAAAGATAGCTTTCCCATCCTATTTATCCACATTCTCATTGACAATACTGCTCAATGTGACATGTACTCCTTTTCTGATTGTTTTGCGAGGTACCATCAAATAATGGTTGTTGAGGAGGATCGTGAAAAAACTGCTTTCATCACGCCTTGGGGAACCTTTTGCTATAGACGGTTGTCATTCAGCCTCATCAATGCTGGAGCAACCTATCAGCGAGCTATGATGGTTCTTTTCCACGACTTAATGCACAAATAGATAGAGATTGATGAGTAGGTTTTATACCTATGAATCCGATATTATTAAACTTAATTATTGCTATCTTTAATTATTTTTTAGTATTTTTTTATCTATTTTGTGTTTATTTCTTGTAGGTTGGAGCTAGATGGACAAATTGGTCATTTCGGAGAAGAAAAAGGTCAAAAAATCATTAAAATTAGAGTCGAGTGGCATTTTTGTAATTACGTGGTCTGGTCAAGCGCCTAGCGCTTGAAATGAACAGTGTTAATGTTGGCGCCAGCGCATATGTGCAAAAAGGAGGATTTTCTACTTCCAAGTGGGTTGTTGAAGCCAAAAGGAATCGAATGAGAGGGAGACTAATACAAATAGGAAGAGACTTTAGAAAAGGCGGATCACTCAATTTTTCAAGGATTAGCAGAGAGAACAACGAAGAAAAAAATGAAGGAAAATTACAAGGGTGAAGATCAAGGAGAGAGTATTGGAGAAAATTCAGAGTTTTTCTTCTTCTTCTCTAGTTTTATCTTTAATAATTATCCGGGATGTTTGGATTATTAACTGGATGATGTTTTTCTTTATTATTAGCATGAACTAAATTTTCATTAAGATCAGCAACGGAACTTGGTATGTAGTTTAAATTGAACCTTCCCATTGAATGAAAGTTGGTTTTATTGAATTGTTTATTATATCTTTTGCTTATTGATTAATTGTTTGGCCAACAATTATTGTGATAATCTATATAAAATTGGAAGATGGAGTATAGATTGAGATCCGGATATGATAACATCCGTTCATATAATCGAATAGGGTTAATATGATTAGCATGTAGGATAGAAATATACCTATGTGTCTTTTTGTATCTTTTCAAAGAATTTTGTCGTAAACCCTAATTAACTTGATTCACATAGGAATATAGTGAATTAATTGAGTAGGGTGTTCCTTGTAATTTTGTGTCTTAAGGATCGGAGTTAGGAGGATTTGTTCACGTGTTTTGGAAAAAGTGTGTGAATTTTATAAATCATTCTTGGATAATGATTCATATTAATTAATTGCTTTAAATGGGAAGTGAAATGATTTAAATGAAATACCAAGGGAAGTTGTAATCTTAACCTATTAAATCTGCAGTTATTCTTGTGAAATTTTGATTTTTAATCATTAGTTTTGTTAAGTTTAAATTTCAAATCAAAAACAAAATTTCGTAGTTTAAAATAGGATTAATTGCATTAGAATTAGTAATTCATAAATATTAGTCTATTTCCTCGTGGGAACGATATCCTTGCTTGTTGAATATTATAATTGAACGCGTATACTTGCGTGGTAAAGTGCTATTAAAAATTAGGCAACAGAGATCTACATGGATGACATCATTGTCAAGTCCCGTAGGGAAGAAGACCACTTAGACCATCTTAAAAAGCTATTCAACAGGTTGCGTAAGTACAACTTGAAGTTGAATCCAGCCAAGTGCGCCTTTGGTGTTAAATCGGGCAAGTTGCTAGGATTCCTAGTCAGCCACAAAGGGATTGAGCTAGATCCCACCAAAATCCAGGCCATCAAAGAAATGCCCATTCCTCAGACAGAGAAAGAAATACAGGGATTTTTGAGAATAATCAACTTCATTAGCAGGTTCATTTCTCAACTCACAGCAACCTGTGAGCCTATCTTCAAATTGTTAAGGAAGAACTCCTCCATGAAATGGAACAATGAGTGTCAAATAGCCTTCTTTACAATCAAAGAGCAGCTGGTCAACGCTCTTGTTTTGGTACCTCCCAGGGATGATGTTCCCATGTTCATGTACCTGTCCATTAATGATAATGCAATGGGCTGCATGCTGGGACAGAAGGACAATAGAGGCCAAGAGCGAGCTATCTACTACCTCATCAAAAGATTCAGCAGCAGTGAACACAAGTACACTCTGATTGAGAAGACTTGTTGTGCTTTAGCATGGGCTTCCATGAGGTTACAGCATTACGTTCATGGTCATACAACCCATCTCATATCACGCGTGGATCCTCTCAAGTACGTGTTCAGCAAACCCATGTTGAATTGTCGGCTGTCCAGATGGTAGCTGATCCCTACAACAATTTGACATCGTCTACGTGATGCAAAAGACCATTAAAGGTTAAGGAATTGCGGATCAACTGGCCGCCGCACCTGCAGGGGATTTCAAACCCATGGAAACATGCTTCCCCGGTAAAAGGGTAATGATAGTTCAGCAACACCATCAGTACGATACACACCAATCATGGAAAATGTATTTTGATGGAGCTGTAAATATGGAAGGTTTTGGAGCTGTAAATTTTTTTTATTATTATTAAAATAAATATGGGGAATTATGTGTCAATATAATGTGTATATGTATATGTGTGATAAATAAAATATATTTATTTATGAATTATTAAAATTAATTTTATTTTAGAATTATTGATTATTATAAATTATATTTTTATAATAATTAATTTTATTGTAGAAATGTTTTATTATTTATTTTTCAAAGAAAAATATGATATTATATTATTTAAATAATATATGAAATGATTTTTAGAATAAATATAATAATTATTTTATTATATGAATTTTAGTACGGATTATTAAGTTAAGTATTTTAACTTAATTAATAATGTTAAGAATGGCAGATAAATCAGATATGGAATCCAAACCTTAATTTTGGATTTTGATCAAGCAATGAGAAAAATAGTATAATATTAATTATATTTTGATTTTTCAGTGCTATAAATATGTACTGTATGTGCGTACTGACAATGATTGGTCAATTATGGTACAATATTTGAAAACCCTAGTTTTACTATGGGAAACCCTAAATTGGAACTCAATTGTGAGTTTAAGACTATTATATAACTGTGTTATATGATTTTATGGTTAATTAGGTCAACCCTAATTAACATTTAGATATATTAATTTCTGGAAACCCTAATATTTGAATTATAAACCCTAGTTGTGATTTGATAACCCTAATTACCAAAATTATAAACCCTAATTGCTATAATTAGCAAGGTTAATTATGTTAGTGTTATTAAACCCTAATGATCTTGTATAAAGTAATTATAAACCTAATCTAATTAACAAACCCTAATTTTTTATTTTTGGAAACTAATTTTATTTTTATTTTAAACCCTAAATGAAAGTCTAGAAATTCATTTGTGCTAAACCGTAGGGTTAAACCGTAAGGGTCAAATCCTAAGGGTTTGACAAGATTACATTTGTGCCATTAAAATGTCAAGCTAAATGACCATTATACTCCTTTTTGTGCATTAAAGAAGCTAATGTATAGGTTTTGACATTAGGTGAAGTTGGTGACCAAACCCAACAACCCCATGTGCTCTATAATTGCTAGTACTCAGCCTCTATATCAATTATACAATGTATCTTGGACTTCTATAAATGGATTGAGAGAGAGAAAATTGAACATTCATGCTCATTTTTGTATAAACCCTAAACCAATCTCTCTCAACTCAAAACCCACGAAATCCTTTGATAAGATCAGTCACAAATCGAGCCCCACTAACAACCATAACCAAATCAGTGGCCTAGAATAAAACTTGTTCATAAAAGGTATAAAACCTAACTTGAAAATATGATCTCAGTTTCTATGTTAGATGTTAGATTTTATGTGTTAAACATGTTATATATAGTGTATAATGATGATCTGGGTTGCTAGATGTTAGATCCATAACATCTAGAGGCTCGAATTTGAAGTTTTGCAAATTCTAGAAAAATTTTGTTGTGATGTCTGACAATGAATGTCAGGCCTTCTAGATCTCAGTGTTTTTATTGATTTTGTGTTTTAAGTGTTTAATCATGTAGTCTGCTATGAGCTCTTTACTGTGGAAGTTGAATCAAGGTGATCATATCTTGAACAGATTGCAAGTTATTCTTCGTCAAAGGTCGTTGACCGACCATGACCAGACCATTTCTAGGTAACCCAGAAATGGGTTTTCTGCGTCTGACAACTTATTCAAGCATCTAGATCTGTTAGTTTGTTAATGTTTTGGTTATGTTGTTGTGACTAGTTTGTAGTATGTTATGTACACTTTCGATCTATCCTTTTATTACATCTAAATATCAAATACACTAGATTTAGTGGTTGGTCAAAGTAGGTAGAATGATCACGGATTTGGTTTTCTGGGCAACCTAGAAAACCTTTGATCATGTCCTCTGACATGGTTTGACCAGCTTGGATTTAATGATTTTGTTGATGTTTTGATGTTGTTTGGTGATAGATCTGTAGTCTCTTATGTTGTGTACAAGCTGGAACTTTTAGATCACTAAAACAACACTTATATCACAAGTAGTGGAAGCCCAAATATGACCATCCGAACTGTTCTTCATTTCTGGGTAACCCAGAAAATGAAAAACAGCTCTGACAGTGTTTTCATTGGCTTAGATCTTTCAATTGGTGCATGTTTTGATCATGTTTGTTGTTGGGTTTTATAGTGGTGCATGTGTACTACACGATCTGACCAAAAACAAGTGCAGAAGCTACATGATTGGAGTTTAATCGTTGGTCAAAGTAACCAACTCAGTCACTGCACTTGGTGTTCTAGGTTTAAGTATGAACATGAAGAACACCTATAGCGACAGATAGGTAGGTGGTCTTTAGTGACAGTTTAATTATAAAAATTATATTTTTATTAAATAATTATAGAAAATTAGTTTTTAATTATTAAAAATACATAATAAATTATTAAAATTATTTTAAAGTCTAAAAATAGTTTTAATTATTTTAATATATTTCATAAATATTTAATATTTTTGAAATATTAAAGGTATTTAATTTATTTAATTATATATTAAATAAATTATTTAAAAATGATTTTAATACTTTAAAAATCATTTAAAAATTATATTATGGAATAAGAAAATATTTTAAATTATTTTTAATGACTTTTAATATTTTGTGATGAAATTCATTAATTAATTAATATTAATGATAATTAAGTTATTTAATAAATGAATGAAATAAAATAATTCAAAATGATTTAGGAAAACCTGATAAGAAAAATGGAAGAGCGTTAATCGAAACAATGGAAGAGCAGGATAAGCTTAAAATCCAAATTGATCAAATGGGAGCCCCAAGTAACATAACGTGTGCAGCTCCGTGTTATAAGGGAAAAAGAAAGATAGAAGATCATGATTTAGGACAACCTGATCAGAAGAAAGGGAAAAGAATTTGTTATCTTTGCGGTTATGAGGGGCATACCACTCTGTATTGTCCCGACTATAAACCAGGTGCATGTTTTGTTTGTGGAATGGAAGATCATCAGGTGAAGAGTTGTCCAAGAAAAAAGGCTTAGTAAATAGGTAGTATAGGTTCTGTTGTGTAGGTATGTTTCAGGTCATATGTGTCATAAGTATGTCTGTGTAAGGAAATATTCTCAACTTTTGTGTTGGTCAAGGTTATAAATCCCAACTTTTGTACGTAGTCACAAAGGGATAGCTGATGTTTAATGCAATATGTGCTGCGATATGTAAAGTATTTTGAAATTGATGAATGAATATGAATCTAAGTTTGAGTAATGAAACAAGTTTAAAATATTAAACTTATGTGATAAGGTTTAGAATGTAAGTTAAATTAATGTTTATTTAAACAGATAATGCCGCTAAGACATCAAACTCAAAACCAAAGGGTAGAAGAATCTGTCAATAATGTTGAGGGACAACAAGAAGCAGATTCAATGCAGCAATTTGCAAACATGGTAGCTCAGGCAATGCAACAAGGAATTCCAGCCGCAGAGAACCAGCAGGACAACCGCTTGGCGAACTTTAAGGACTTCAAGGCTGTAAGACCGCCCAAATTCAAAGGGACAACTGACCCTGTAGAAGATAAAACTTGGGTTAACGAGATTGAGAAGGCGTTTGTAATAGCTAGGGTGGCTGAGGGGAAAACCGCAGCGCTTTGCCACTACGTGATGATGAAGGGTGAGGCAATTTTTGTGGTGGAAGCGAATCAAAGCGAGGAGGGGCGGTGTAATTGCTTGGGATAGGTTTAAAACTCTATTTTTTAAAAACTATTTTTCATCTAGTATGCAGGCTAGGATGGAGGTAAATTTTCTGGAGTTGAAGCAGGAAAATATGACTGTTACGGAATATGCCGCAAAATTTAATGAGTTGGCTACGTTCGCCCCGCATCAAGTTGATACGGAGGCTAAAAAAGTGAGAAGGTTTGAGCTGGGATTAAAACCCTGGCTCTACAATAAGGTGGCAGTGTTGCAGATCCCTACATTTGTAGCACTCATGGAGAAAGCGATTATTGCTGAGGAATGGAGTGAGTCCATGAGCCTCTATAACAAAGAAAGAAGGAACAAGGGTAAGGTTGAGCGATAAGTTAGCAATCACGGGACCGACATCATCAAGCAAGCCAACAAAATCAACATCAAGGGTCTTCAACATGACGGTCCAGGACACGGTGGCGTGGTAAGTAATGCAATTCGTGTATTATTCGTATAACTTTTATTTTCTTTTTTTTATGATTTTCCTATATATAGTAAATTATTTTATAAAAAAATTTTGAAGGAGGAATTTGAGTTCTTTTAGAAATCAAATTTCTGTTTAATCAGATAGACAAACTTTATGTGAATAGTTAAAGATCAGTTCGATCAAATTTGATCGAGATCTACTTGCAATGATTGTGTATGTTATGTACCCTGGTATGTATGGGTTTTAAAACGGTGATTCCGGGGACGAAATCTTTATAAGGGAGGGTGAATGTAATGACCCGATACTTTCTATATAAATAAATAATAAATTTTGCGTATAAAATTTTTCATTTATTTATTTAAATAAATATGGGGAATTATGTGTCAAGATAATGTGTATATGTATATGTGTGATAAATAAAATATATTTATTACATGAATTATTACAATTAATTTTATTTTATAATTATTGATTATTATAAATTATATTTTTATAATAATTAATTTTATTTAGAAATGTTTTATTAATTATTTTTCAAAGAAAAATATGATATTATATTATTTAAATAATATATGAAATGATTTTTAGAATAAATATAATAATTATTTTACTATATGAATTTTAGTACGGATTATTAAGTTTAGTATTTAACTTAATTAATAATGTTAAGAATGGCAGATAAATCGGATATAGAATCCAAACCCTAATTTTTGGATTTTGATCAAGGAATGAGAATAATATTATAATATTAATTATATTTTGATTTTTTCGATCTTTATAAATATGTCTTTGTATGTGTGTCTTTGAAAATGATTGGTCAATTATGGTACAATATTTGAAAACCCTAGTTTTACTTTGGGAAGCCCTAAATTGGAACTCAATTATGAGTTTAAGACTATTATATAATTGTGTTATATGATTTTATGGTTAATTAGGTCAACCCTAATTAACATTTAGATATATTAATTTCTGGAAACCCTAATGTTTGAATTATAAACCTTAGTTGTTATTTGATAACCCAAATTACCAAAATTATAAACCCTAATTGCTATAATTAGCAAGGTTAATTATGTTTAGTGTTATTAAACCCTAATGATCTTGTATAAAGTAATTAGAAACCTAATCTAATTAACAAGCCCTAATTTTTCTATTTTTGGAAACTAATTTTATTTTTATTTTTCTTTTAAACCCTAAATGAAAGTCTAGAAATTTATTTGTGCTAAACCTTAGGGTTAAACCCTAAGGGTTTGACAAGATTACAGTTGTGCCATTAAAATGTCAAGCTAAATGACCATTATACCCCTTTTTGTGCATTAAAGAAGCTAATATATAGGTTTTGACATTAGGTGAAGTTGGTGACCAAACATAACAACCCAATGTGCTCTATAATTGCCAGCACACAGCCTTTATATCAATTATACAATGTATCTTGGACTTCTATAAATGGATTGAGAGAGAGAAAATTGAACATTCATGCTCATTTTTGTACAAACCCTCAACCAATCTCTCCCAACTCAAAACCCACGAAATCCTTTGCTAAGATCAGTCACAAATCGAGCCCCACTAACAACCATAACCAAATCAGTGGCCTAGAATCAAACTTGTTCATAGAAGGTATAAAACCTAACTTGAAAATCTGATCTCAGTTGCTATGTTAGATGTTAGATTTTATGTGTTAAACATATTATATATAGTATATAATGATGATCTGGGTTGCTAGATGTTAGATCCATAACATCTAGAGGCTCGGATTTGAAGTTTTGCAAAATCTGGAAAAATTTTGTTGTGATGTTTGACAATGAATGTCAGGCCTTCTAGATCTCAGTGTGTTTAGTGTTTAATCATGTAGTCTGCTATGAGCTCTTTACTCTGGAAGTTGAATCAAGGTCATATCTTGAACAGATTACAAGTTATTCTTGGTCAAAGGTCGTTGACCGACCATGACCAGACCATTTCTGGGTAACCCAGAAATGGGTTTTCAGCATCTGACAACTTATTCAAGCATCTAGATCTGTTAGTTAATTTGTTAATGTTTTGGTTATGTTATTGTGACTAGTTTGTAGTATGTTATGTACACTTTCGATCTATGCTTTTATTACATCTAAATATCAAATACACTGGATTTAGTGGCTGGTCAAAGTAGGTAGAATGATCACGGATCCGGTTTTCTGGGCAACCCAGAAAACCTTTGATCATGTCCTCTGACATGGTTTGACCAGCTTGGAGTTGTTTGGTGATAGATCTGTAGTCTCTCATGTTGTGTACAAGCTGGAACTTTTAGATCACAAAAACAATACTTATATCACAAGTAGTGGAAGCCCAAATATGACCATCCGAACTGTTCTTCATTTCTGGGTAACCCAGAAAATGAAGAAACGACTCCGATGATGTTTTCATTGGCTTAGATCTTTCAATTGGTGCATGTTTTTATCATGTTTGTTGTTGGGTCTTTATAAGTGGTGCAAATGTACTACACGATCGACCAAAAACAAGTGCAGAAGCTACATGATTGGTGTTTAATCGTTGGTCAAAGTAACCAACTCAGTCACTGCACTTGGTGTTCTGGGTTTAAGTATGAACATGAAGATCACCTATAGCGACGGTTCTATCGCTATAGGTGGTCTTTAGTGATGATTTAATTATAAAAATTATATTTTTATTAAATAATTATAGAAAATTAGTTTTAATTATTAAAATACATAATAAATTATTAAAAATTATTTTAAAGTCCGAAAATAGTTTTAATTATTTTAATAAATTTCATAAATATTTAATATTTTTGAAATATTAAAGGTATTTAATTTATTTAATTATATATTAAATAAATTATTTAAAAATGATTTTAATACTTTAAAAATCATTTAAAATTATTTTATGGAATAAGAAAATATTTTAAGTTATTTTTAATGACTTTTAATATTTTGTGATGAAATTCATTAATTAATTAATATTAATGATAATTAAGTTATTTAATAAATGAATGAAATAAAATAATTAAAAATGATTTTATTGTATTAAAATCATTTTAAATAATAATAAGGTATTCAAAAATATTTTAAGTTATAAAATATAACTTTCAATATTTAAAGGTAAATTTCATTAATTAATTATTATTAATGATATTAAGGTTATTTTAAAATTATATTAAATAATTTAGTTTTAAAGTGATTTTATTATTATAAAATTTATTTTAAATGAAAATAAAGTGTTTAAAGGTATTTTAAGTTATAAAATATAACTTTTAATATTTAAAGAATAATTTCATTAATAATTTAATATTAATGATATTAATTTAGTATTAATGATATTAAATTTATTTAATAATTATATTAAATAAATGGTTTAAATATGATTTTATTAATTTAGAAATTATTTAAAAAGATATAAATGAATTAAAAATAATTTAAGTTATACTTAATAACTTTTAATATTTTAAGGAGTAGTACATTAATATTTTAATATTAATGGTAATTATTTAAAAATAATTTTAAATATTTTAAAAATCATTTAAGGATAATATAAATGCTTTAAAAATATTCTGAGTTATTATAAATAACTTTAATATTTTGGCAATGGTTTCATTAATACTTTAATGTTAATTAAATATTAATGATAATAGAATTGTTTAATATTTAAATCATTTGATAATGATTCCGGTGTTTAAAAATTCATGATAAATTATAATAAATATTTTAAAATTATTATAAGTCATTTAAAATAATATGTCTGATACTTACAAATATTAAGATACAGATTAGAGTCTTAGACTCGATTATTACCCGATAAAGCTGTCGGTACACCGTCATGTTTAAGAAATTGATCTGGACATAGATAGGTTGATTTGATTAGTGTTTATTTGTGATTCAATGGTTATTGAATATGTGTGACAATGTGATTAGGTTATGTGCTGACTGCGAAATGCAATACTATGTGTTATGGTATATTGTTCTAATCGAACGAATGATCTGATTAATGATAGGTCGGGATATAAAAGGTAAAACTAAGTTTCATTTTGTAAGCAGCAGACCTGGAAAGTATCCTACCTTTGCATTTTCTTTATGCAATGGACATGAGTAAGAATGTTTGTAATTATATTATTCTTTGTATGCATTATTAACCCTATATTATATCGCTCATTGATTATCAACATGTTAGTATATGGTAATTTAGATATATATTATGTTCGTTAATTTTTGTAAATGGTTATACAAGTGTCCCCACTTGGATAATCATTGTATTTAATCACATGTTAATACACCTTTGTTAATTACCCGTATATATATATATATATATATATATATACATATATGTTGAATTATAGATTATTTGCTGAACAAGATAAAACCTTTGGTTTGGAACCCTGAAAAGTATGAACATCCCTTACACGGGAAAACTTTTATGCACCCAAGGTAAACGATAACATCGTTCTTGCAATGTAGTATTGATCAATACAGGGCAAAACGTGCTGATCACCCCCGTGCCCGTAAGTTATGACTGTTTACGGATGAAGTTCTATTTAACCTTTTCAAAAATGAAAACAATGTTCATAGTATGTCACCTTAACCCTATTTATAGTCAGTACGTAGTTTCAAAAATTTGAAAGAGGTTTGTTATGTTATTATTATTAGTTCAGATTACTTCACAACTATTGATTTGTTGTAGAAGGAGAGTATAAAGAAAATATTTAAATTCTTTCAGCTTATATATATATAATTGTTAATACTTGTTGGGCACTCAAATGCTCATCCTTGCTTAATACAAATTTTTTCAGCTAAGTGTGAAGAACCAAAGGCTCATGCAGGAACAAAGGAAAAGGAAAGCTAACCAAATAAGATTTGTACTAGTTTATGTAATAGTTTGATATTTTTAAGACAATGATATATAATATCTATCATGATATGTAGTGAATGTATTTAAAGGTTACGTACTTAGGAGCTAGACTCTAATAAATATGTAAATTAAGTTTGTTATTTATATTATTGTTATTATTATTAGTCTTATTCTGCTCATAGAAATGGTATCGTGAGGCACTGAGTTCGAGTTTCAAGTACCTGAATTTGGGGGCTTTACAATTTTTTGTTGATCGCTTTCTTTGGGTACCATCGAGATCATTGTTCTTTGAAGTGAATGAGAGAAAAAACCTTCATCCCTCCCTAGGGAACCTTCTGTTACAGACGGTTATCATTCGGCCTTATCAATGATGGTGCCACCTAGCAGCGAGACATGATGGCCCTTTTTCATGATTTAACGCACAAAGAAATAGAGTTCTATATGGATGACATCATCGTCAAATCCCAGAAAGAAGATGACCATATAGACCATCTCAAAAAGCTTTTCAACCGAATATGCAAATACAACTTGAAGTTGAATCCGGCCAAGTATGCCTTGGGTGTCAAGTCAGGCAAGTTGTTGGGATTTCTAATAAGCCACAAAGGCATTGAACTGGATCCCACCAAAATTAAAGCCATCACCGAAATGTTTGTGCCCCGAACAGAAAGGGAAATACAGGGGTTTCTGGGGAGAATCAATTTCATCAGCAGATTCATCTCTCAAGTCACAACAACGTGTGAGCCCATCTTCAAACTGTTAAGGAAAAACTCCTCTATGAAGTGGAATAAAGAGTGTCAAAAGGCCTTCTTTTTTAACAAAAAGCAATTGGTCAAAGCTCCCATCTTGGTGCTACCAAGGGACAATGTTCCTATGTTTATGTACCTGTCAGTCAATAAAAATGCTATGGGTTGCATGTTGGGACAAAAAGATGATAGAGGCAAGGAAAGAGCTATCTATTACCTCAACAAAAGATTCAGCAGCGGCGAGCAAAAGTATACTTTGATTAAAAAGACTTGTTATGCATTAGCATAGGCCGCTATGAGATTACAACATTATCCCCATGGTCATACAACCCATCTCATATCCCGCATGGATCCTCTAAAGTACGTCTTCAACAAAACCATATTGAATTATCGACTGTCTAAATGGCAGTTGATCTTCCAACAATTCGACATCATCTTCATGACTCAAAAGTCTATCGAAGGTCAAGGAATAGCGGATCAATTAGCCAAAGCACCATCAGGGGATTTTAAACCCTTGGAAACGTTTTTCCCAGATGATGGAGTAATGACAATTCAACAAAGCCATTAGGAAAATACAGTCTGAGCGTGGAAATTATATTTTGATGGAGCTGTAAACATGGAAGGTGCCGGAGCAGGGGCGGTTCTAGTATCTATTTTGGGAGAACAGTATCCCATTGCTATCAAATTATAATTTGTCAACTCCAACAACAAAACTGAGTATGGAAGTTGTATAATAGAGTTGAAATTGGCCCAATCTATGAATGTCAAATGATTAACTGTCTTTGGGGATTTCGAGTTAGTCATCAAGCAACCCATTAGGGTATATCATACCAAGGAATTGCATTTGCTACCTTACCATTGGCAAGTTATCAAGATGGCTATGGAATTTGAAGAAATATCCTTCATCCACATCCCTCAAAACAGGAATGATTTCGCAGATGCATTAGCGACCCTAGCCTCCTTAATCAACATATCTGAAAAAGGAGGCATCCCAAATATCAAACTTGCAAGCCAAAAGGCACCAACATGTGAAAATTATATTGAAGAAGTATCAGATGAACTACCTCCCATCCAACACCCTTGGTATCATTCCATCAAAGAGTATCTACGAGATGGATCTACGCCCGTTGGGGAAAGTCAAGCTGAAAGAAAGCAGATCCATAAAATGGCCATGAAATTCTATCTTAGCAGAGATGCACTATACAAAAGGGATGCGGGAATAGGCCTTCTCAGATGCCTAGATAAAGACCAAGCCCAAAGACTCATGGATGAAGTCCGTGGTGGAGTATGTGGTCCATAAATGAGCGGTCTTTTACTTGCTAAGAAGATATTAAGAACGGGGCATTATTGGATTTCTCTCAAAACTAGTTGTGATGATCACGTCAGGAGATGTTATCAATACCAAATTCATGGAAATGTTATTCACGCTCCTCCAAATAAACTCCATAATATGAGTTCACTATGGCCCTTTTCAATGTGGGGAATGGACATGATTGGCCTAATTAAGCCCAAAGTCAGCAATGGTCATCAGTTTATCTTCACCATGATCGACTACGTAGACCAGATCACCCCTCATCAAATTGGTCAATCAAGAAATCCATGGACACCACATGCCCTGAGGTAATCTCATCCAGGGCAACTCTGCGCCGTACACCTGTTAAGGTCATAAACTGTCGGCTTATATCACCGATAACTATCCTAGCGCAAGGCCAGTCCAAAGGCAAATCGGTGAGACATTCATACTCCTCCAATGTAGGAGTCAGCTCATGGATTTTGAATCTAAAGACATGTCTCTCTGGTTTCCAACAAGATATCATGTCGTCTACAAAGCCCAACGGTACCTGGAACATTTGGAGGGTCATTGAGTGCCTCAATAACTGATCAACTATCACCCGATCTGGGGGAGACAAATTATCATACCAAGATCTCAAAGAATAGGCCGCCAATATGGGTGGCGTATGCTTAATCCGGCTAACGGTGGATGAAGACATCTGTAGAGCCATATCATAAGACCATCCAGGGGTCAATTCTAAAATCACCTCTTGGAATACATATCCATGACATAATGTATGCATCTTGATAAATAACAAATAATAAATGACAATATGATGTAGGGAATAGAAAGCATTGTACATACATTCCTAAATACATCATCATCTAATACATCATCTCTGTATACAACTGAAAATAAAAAGTACATGGAAATGGGGCACAACCACCCGATATCTAACAGAGGCCTATCAAAAGATATAACGAGAAATGGGGCACAGCCGCTCAATATCTAATAGAGGCCTATCAAAAGAAATAACGAGAAATATATCAGAAGAAATCAATGATGTCCACATCATCCAATCGATCCATCTGATGTAACTCCTCCTGAATCATCGAATCTCTACCAGAAGGGATGTCAGCTCGATATAAAGGAAGATCTACACTGGTAAAGCTATCAGAATATGGGCCACCGGAAGGACCTATGCCAGAGATGGACGGATCAAAAGAATTTGCCTCTGATGGATCTCTACCCAAATGTCAGATGAAAAAATGTGTCTGGTCCAACCTCTCGGTCAAACTGTCAATTTATGTCAAATAAGTGGGCTCTCGGACGCAAGCAATCCAGTCTATCATCATAACAGACCCATGAACTATATCCCCCATAAACTGTGTGGCGCGGGTCTAAGCTCCAATGGTGCGAGGGAACCACCAGCGGTAAAAAGCCTCCTGAGTAAAGGGACCCTCTGACAAAGTGAAGCCATCTAAACCTATCAGGGGAATCTCAGTGATTGGCTAAGATAAAGCCAATATTGCCTGGCAGGAGGAAAGAACAGAATGTGTATCTCCTCTGTAGTGCTCCTGATAGCACGTTCTCGTAAATAGAGCTCCCAACCTCCGTCAGTTAGGAGAGGAATCCGAACCTAGGAGAGCTAATTGGCTGAGGAACATCAGAACCTCTCCTTCTCACCCCTGTAGTGGCCCTAGGAGAGCTACTTGGCTGGTTTGGATCCATAATCTAGATAAAGTCTCCAAATCATCTCAGAATAGGTGATATAAGTTCTAAACTTGAAGCTCATTAAATTCAAAACATTGCTTCATGCATAATCTAAGTCCTAATACATCCATTGTATTAACATACATCTACAGTAGAGTTAAAATTACATGTTCATTAAATGCCCAGACTCGTGAAATTTTTTTGCCAGAGTCTCCTTTGTAAAATGGATTGTCCACATGCACATAGGCATGACTAGGTGGCCATTCAGTAGCACACCAACCCAAAATCATGAACATCTCATATGCATGAAAATACATCAAAATTCAATCCACCATAGCAGCCAAATTGCTAAGTGTGATTTATTTGAAAACCTTTGCTCATTTGTCCTCAAATAGGATGAATAAAATAGCAAAAAAAAGGTGCCAAATGACTACCTCAAAGGTTAATTTTTTTTCACATCAATACGTTCAGCATGGTAAATATTAACATTTACTAGGTTGAATAATTTTTATCAAGTCATATGAGCATCCATATTCACTACTTTGTTTTTAGAAACATTATATATGAAATCTAACGTTCTAATGGTCAAAACTTGAAAAGAACACATGTAACACTACTAGGGTAGTGTAGAACGTTTGTACGGTGATGGATTTTACAAAAAGCAGCCTGAACTCAATTGATCTGAAGAAAAAATTTCGGATTTTCTGTGTGGTTCAACTTGAAAATGACTTGTGAAAGAAAAGGGAGGGAGCACATATACCCAATGCGAGCAGAAGGTCAACCCGTGACAGTCGCGAGTCTACTTGCGGCTACCTTAGGTGGTCCCCACCCCCTCTAGCTCGATCCAATTCTCTCTAAGTATGTTAACTTGTCTTGAGTATTTGTGAAGATTAGTAAGAGTACGAGTATTGTTTCAGTTAGTATTTTTTATAAAAGTTGGTCAAACACTCACACACATCACGTGGTGTTTAATTCTTCCTTTAGAAGAGTTATTTTGAAAAACTTCCTTTGGAAGATTTTATTTTGAAATATTATTTTGAAGCTTATTCTGTACACTACACAAATTTATACTATATAGTCACTTTTTATAATTTCATAATATATGAATTAGTGTACACCATATGTGATAGTTACTACTTAAAGTATAAATATATTTAGGTTA
Organism: Panax quinquefolius; assembly: GCA_020205615.1. Lineage (NCBI taxonomy): Eukaryota > Viridiplantae > Streptophyta > Magnoliopsida > Apiales > Araliaceae > Panax > Panax quinquefolius. Next base: position 98,083,865 of record CM035158.1, on the reverse strand, counting down.
ATAAACTTCATAGAAAGCAGCATCCAATCACTTGTTGAGGTAAGGGATATTGTAGACACTCGAAATTTTGCATTCCTATTACTAACATTGCAGGAGGGCGGAATCGTCTTTCAGAGATAACCCTGGAGGACAAGACAGTTCCAGTTTTCGAAATCCCACTAGAGAAGCCTTTTCCATCTCAGAGATAACCCCGAGAGACTCAATCCCGAAAATAACACCGAGAGTTTTAGTTTCAACCTTGAAAATGACACCGAGGAGTGCAGTTACAGTTCCAAAGATAACCCCGATAAAGCTCATTTCAACCTCCAACAATCAGCTTCAACCTTAGAGATAACCCCGAGGCACTTAATCCCAAGCCCGGATATAACCCCGGGAGGTCAGGCACACCTCAGAGACAACCTTGAGGACATCCAGTACTTGCATCAGCCCAATCTCAGAGTTAACACTAAGCAACGACTGCGTTATCAGCCCAAACCGGAGATAACCTCAGTGAGGGGAAAATCGTCTCAATTCCACACGAGCACTGTCTCAACACATTTTAACATACATTCTACACAAAAATGTCCCACAAGAGCCAAATAGCTGCAATCCCAAGTGACTACTACACAGGACAGCACACCGGATAGAATTTGAAGCTTAAAGACCAAGGCCATGGTCCCATCTTTCTGACGTCTTACAACCTCTAATCTCATGTCATTTGTGTATCTCTCGACAACAGCAGTCCGAAACAGGTCTTATACACCTCAATCAAATGCATGGATTGAAGTTCTGAAAGCTCAAGCGGACATCACATTACATGCGTGCACGTACTTCAAGATGGCCGGACCCATGGAGCCTGGGGCACCCCGGGAAGCCGCAGGTGCATCTACGGCCCCCCTCTATAAATAGAGGGCTTGGGGTGGCCATTTTGTAGGAGAAAACGGCGAGGAAGCCCTGTCCAATTTGCTCTGTACACACCCTAAATAGAGTGTTTTCTCATTTTAAACACTTGTGAGCTTATATTCAGTCATATTTTTACCGTCTGGAGCCGAGTGTTCATCCATTTAAAGTTATTGAAGTCTTCTTTGGTAGTCCACTGTAAGCCTTCTTGCTTTTCTTAAGCCTTTTTCTTCTATTGTGCACACACCGTTCTTCACAGGAGAGTCGTGTTGTGTGTGTATGCCCGGACTTCGGTCTGTGGCTTTTATTTCCTTTTGTGTATATATATATATATATATATATATATGTGTGTGTGTGTGTGTATGTGTGTGTCTGTGTGTCTGTGTGTGTGTGTGTGTGTAAACTAACATTATCGAGTTATGCCTCGATTGAGCCTGAACTCACGTCTGAAGCGTTTATTGCTTTGTATATATATATAAACTGTTGTCGGACTCTGTTCGATGAGCCTGAATTTTATATCCAGAGCATTTACTACTTTTATATATATATAAATACTTCTATATATATATATATATATATATATATATATTATACCCATCAAACTTTGTTTGATTGAGCCATCAAACTTTGTTTGATTGAGCCTGGATATAATATCTAGTGCGTTTACCGCTTTTATATATATATATATATATATATATATATCTGATCCTGTCCGGACTCCCGGACAGGACTAAAATACGGACCCCATATTTTTTTTTCTTTTTTTTTAAAACCACTAAAAAAATATAGAAGTTGAATTTTTACATAATACAGTGTTTTGGGTGTGATTTGGATACATATAACAAAACATGTTTTTATGCATCGCACATGCATGCATGGACATGTTTTGTTATATGTATCCAAATCACACCCAAAAACATAGACATGTAAAAATTCAACTTCCATAATTATTTTTTTTAGAGGTTTTAAAAAAAAGTAAAAAAAAAATTAAAATAAAAGGTCCGGATTTGATCAAGTCTGGACTCCCGGACCTGATTGACTCTCTCTTTCTCTATATATATATATATATATATATAAATATATAAATATTACTGTTAAGCCTAGAGTTTACTTCGTGGCCTTTTACTACTTTATTTATATTTCGTCCCGCCTGGCTTTTACTTCGTGGCGGTTGATCGTTTTTACTGCTTTATTTACTTTTCATCCCGCCTGGAGTTTACTCCGTGGTGGTTGATCGCATTTATTGCTTTATTTATATTTCTGATCCCCCATGGAGGTGTTTCGTGGTGGTTGATCATATCTCTATATATATATTTACCGCTTTTATATATTTACATTTCCGATCCAACATGGAGGTGCTTCGTGGTGGTTGATCATGTCCGTATATATATATTTACAGCTTTTATATATATAACTGCTTATGGCTTTCATATAAATTATGACATCATGTGAGCCTAGGAATCATGTGATCACAGATTGATTCTCTCGAATCTAGATTCAGATTCCGTGATGAACATTTTAGTCAGAAAAGCGACTTGTAAATTATTCACGGTGTTTGAATTTCCTTAGATGGCTTTCATGCCTATGAGGAGTTCGACACTGCTATATATATTATTTTCTCGAAGATGCTTCGCATCTCTAAAATAAAATCAATCAAGCCGAAAATTTAATAAAATGGAAGTATGAAAGGCTTCAATTACTATTGAGCATAAGGGTTTAAAAAATCTCTTTTACAAAACATCACAGCTATATCTTGTTAAAACTGAATTTTTACACAAATTCAAACCCTTTGTATATAGGTGCGAACGAGGCATAGCGCTACTTCCAGATAATTGCACATTGACCCACACACACACACACACATTCATATAACAGTTTAATTAAAAAGTGGTTGTCACCGTGGTAACACGGATGTCGGGGGGTGCCTAACACCTTCCCTCCGCATAAGCATGTCCCCAGACCTTAATGAATCTCGGTTTCATAGACCAGTTTAATAGTGTTACATCACGTGGTCAATGTGCAAACCTTTTCTCGGTTGAGTTGGTGCAACCATTTAAAAATACCAACTGGCGACTCTTACAGTCCAATGGTCGACATATAAATGTCGGACCTTTTCACAACTTATTTTTTCAAACAAATCTCACCTAACATGAGAACACCAAAAGACAAGAACAGAAGAGGGACAGTAAAAATCCTGACGTCGACAGGTGGCGACTTTGCTTGGGACTCTAGTAAGAGGACTTAAGCCGTTACTACAAACTTTTCAAAACTGTTATGTGCTTGTGCGTGGATGTTGCATTTACATTTTTGATGAATGTGTACGAATGCATTTTACTTACTGCACTGCAATATATCTATCTGTGATATTAGTGCTTCGCACATGTCATCATTTTTATAACGGTGAGACACGTTGCATGTAAATGTATGGTGTGTGGTTCCTCCACCAGGAGGCTATCCTATCGGTGTTTGATTACTGGACTCGTGGGGAGACTAATTCCAACGAGGCTCAGGAAAGGCACCACCCATATTCGCTCCAGTTGAAAGACCGGATTAACTTCCCATCAAGTAAATTGCGGTGATCTGGGAACCTTCATGCCAAAAAGCCGTGAGAGTAACCTAAAATATGTCAGCCTCTAATAAACCAAACGTGGAGGAAAGTCTCTTCATTCTTTCCATTTTCAATTACTTGTAAAGAAAATTACTTGTAATTTCATTCCATATCAATCCTTATGTAATGGAAATATGAAGAATATGTGTATATGCATATTGAAGCCTGGCATGCTATCATGTATTTTAAACAACTGCCATCCGTTTTGCAGGATAATACTCCTAAAACAGACATATTATGAAACTAAACTATGCAAGTTTTTATAGGGAAATAATTGGGCCTGTTACCCGCTTAAAGTTCAAAAAGTCCATGAGCCTATGGCCAATTATGTCTTCATCTGACCAATCTAATCCTGCTCTTGTCTCTCGTGAAGAGTTTGATGAATTAAGAAAACAAATTACAGATTTGGTTGTTCTGCTTAAAGAACTACACCAGTCTACTCAGGGTTTGTAAATACCCGTACATGCAGAATCCTCTGCACAAGGAGGAACCCAAGGTTTAAAACAATTCCAAAACTTCAGTTGGATACAACCAACAAAACCCCTGAAAACACCCATCTCAAAGAAGATCCAGACACCGGTGATATCAGGAAAAAAGTCCTTCAAATGGAAGAAACCATTCGTTTAATCAAAGGAATTGGAGCACACGGGAGTGTTTTATATGCTGACCTTTGTATATTCCCTGGTGTGCATTATCTAAAAAAGTTCAAGAATCCTGACTTTGAAAGCATTATGGGTTAGGGGATCCTTACACACATTTGAAGGTATTCATTGGAGAACTCGGATCTTATGCCGAGGATGAGAAGCTCAGAATGCAGTTATTTCAAAAGAGTTTAACTGGAGAAGCCCGATCATGGTATACCAGATTAGACAATTCTAAGATCCACAGTAGGGAAGAGCTAGCTCATGTCTTCCTCAGTCAGTTTAGCTTTCAATCTCAAAAAGAGCACGTGCCAAAGCCCGTCGAGATTTTTCCAATAAAAGGGAATTTACATACCTTGGCCAACCTATGGAGGAGATATTTTAGATGCTGATCAATGAAGGAAGAATTACATCCCTTCTACCTCCAATCAATCCCCGGTCAAGACAGTTCAATTATAATGGAGTATGTCAGTATCACTCCCACTCTCGCGAACACAGCACAGAAAAATGTTGGGCACTCCGCCACCTTATTCAGAATTTAATTGATAGCGGTGTCCTGCAAATGGCAGATGATGACACTTTGTTACAAAATGGAAGGATGACGTATCAATTATATCCGTTGAGGATGATTTGGCTACCAGTCCACTCACCATAAGAGCAATTCAACTCAAAGGTGTTAACAATCCTTTGAAAGTGGCTGCACCAGAGCCAATTCTCTTGCCATCTAGGCCACAGTATCCTGTTTTCAGCCTACACAAAGTACCATGGAATTATGGAAAGGCTGAAGGATCTACATCCCATACAACTGCTGCAGTGTCGAAGAAAAATCCACTGTATCTTCCCCATCGAGTAATGAAGCCTACCATTAAATCAAAGGGGAAAGTTCCTATGGAGAAAATTAAAGAGTTCCTCCGTTCCATGGGCCATAAAGAAGCCAAGGTGGTTTTAAGCTTGAGAGAAGCTCCATAAAAAATTTCCATACTAGACTTGGTTTTCTCTTCCGAAGATCACAGGAAGATCTTGTTAAGGGTCTTGGAAGAAGCCCATTTGCCGAAATCAGTGGATGTTAAAAATTTTCAATATCTGGTTGATCACATTTTTAACAACAATGTGATATCTTTCACTGATGATGACATACCTCCCGAAGGGACTGGTCATTGCAAGTCGTTGCACATAGCGGTTTTATCCTCTGGATATATGGTGGGAGGAGTCTTGATAAATGGAGGTTCATCTCTGAATATCTGTCCTTATGCTACCTTGGAAAAGATGAATATCAACCCCAAGAGGATCAAAAGTAGCCATATGGTTATCAAAGCTTTTGATGGGTCCCGACGAAATGCAGTTGGGGAGATTAAGTTACCTGTGGAGATTGGTCCACATACATTCAGTGTATCCTTTCATGTGCTTAAAATCGCCACAGGATACAACCTACTTTTGGGAAGACCGTGGATTCATATGGTTGGAGCCGTCCCTTCCACCCTTCATCAGCAACTCAAATACATTATCAACAATAGCCTAATCACTGTTAATGCTGAGCCGAAATGTCCTGAACAAGCTGACATACCACTCATCAGCTTCAACACAGAAGTTGAGCCGGTCAGTTTCCATGCCCTGGAGGTGAGCAACACTCATTACCATCCCATTGGGGCTCCACATCTCACACCCAAGATTTCTGTCATTGGGTCATCAACCTGGAAAAGGGTTGGGCAAAGATCATCATGGTATTAAGAGTCCAATTCAAGTTCCTAGTCAAACAGGGACAGCTGGATTAGGCTATTCTGCTAACTCCAGTCATAGGAATCCTTACAAGCACAAACAGATTCCTTCATCTTCAGCCATACGGTGATTATCTCCATCTACAGATCCTGTGCCTATACAGTCTCCGGTAAAGGTTCCTGCCCATGTTATGGCTATGATATTTCCCAAACCGATACCGATTAGAGCAAAAGAGGTCCTAATTCCTGATCCTGAAGTGGAAGAAAGGGAACATAGACGTAAACAAGACATTGCCAGGAGTTTGTCTCACTTATGCATCTTATTACATGATGAGCACACAAATAGATACACTCTAGACAATGATTGTCCCGAAATTATGGTCATTATTCGGGAGAAGGAGGACGATGATAGCCACATCATCATTGTCATCCATCAGGAGTTCACCCTTGACAATTGGAGCAGCACTCCTTGCATTTGTCGCCAAGGGTAAAAAGGGCAGAAACCCTCTCTGCCCTATAGATATCAATAACTGCTTACTTTTCTATCTGATGATAGCGGTTTTTTGTCGAGACATGCTAACACTTTGTATGATTGAACAGTTTCATATATTAAGTGAAAGCATATTTTGTTTTAGGACTCTGAACTTAGATGTGCCTATACTTGCTGATGAGGTGCCTTTTCTCTACAAGGACTGTAACTTTGATGAAAAGTTAAACTCAGATTTGATGGAAATATAAGAGGACACAAAGATAGCTCAAGAGATCAAGGAATAGGTCTAGGATAAACCTAAACCAAATCTTGATCAAACCACCTCATTTAACCTCGAACCCTTAGAAAACCCTAAGCTAATCCAGATTAGTAGAGACCTCACTCCAAACCAAAGGAATGACATGGTTGTGTTATTAACCCAATTCCAGGATGTGTTTGCATGGTCTCACAAAGATATGGTAGGTTTGTTCATGAACATCGTCATCCATCGCCTTCCCATTAAAGAAGGATTCAAGCTAGTCAGGCAGAAGCTCAGGCAATTAAAACCTGAGTGGAGTTTAAAGATTAAAGAAGAAATTGTGAAATAATTTCAAGCTGACATCATCATGGTGTCCACATACCCTGAATGGCTATCCAATATAGTCCCTGTGCCTAAATCGGGAGGAAAGGTGCGAGTTTGCGTGGATTACCGGGATCTGAATAAAGCTTTCCTTAAAGATAGCTTTCCCATCCTATTTATCCACATTCTCATTGACAATACTGCTCAATGTGACATGTACTCCTTTTCTAATTGTTTTGCGAGGTACCATCAAATAATGGTTGTTGAGGAGGATCGTGAAAAAACTGCTTTCATCACGCCTTGGGGAACCTTTTGCTATAGACGGTTGTCATTTAGCCTCATCAATGCTGTAGCAACCTATCAGCGAGCTATGATGGTTCTTTTCCATGACTTAATGCACAAATAGATAGAGATCTACATGGATGACATCATTGTCAAGTCCCGAAGGGAAGAAGACCACTTAGACCATCTTAAAAAGCTATTCAACAGGTTGCGTAAGTACAACTTGAAGTTGAATCCATCCGATGAGTCGCCTTTGGTGTTAAATCGAGGCAAGTTGCTAGGATTCCTAGTCAGCCACAAAGGGATTGAGCTAGATCCCACCAAAATCTAGGCCATCAAGGAAATGCCCATTCCTCAGACAGAGAAAGAAATACAGGGATTTTTGAGAAGAATCAACTTCATTAGCAGGTTCATTTCTCAACTCACTGCAACCTGTGAGCCTATCTTCAAATTGTTAAGGAAGAACTCCTCCATGAAATGGAATGATGAGTGTCAAAAAGCCTTCCTTACAATCAAAGAGCAGCTGGTCAACGCTCTTGTTTTGGTACCTCCCAGGGATGATGTTCCCATGTTCATGTACCTGTCCATTAATGATAATGCTGATGAAATTTGCATCTTTGAGACGGTAAGGACGATAGAGGCAAGAGCGCTATCTATCTACTACCTCAACAAAGATTCAAAGAAGGTGAACACAAGTACACTCGATTGAGAAGACTTGTTGTGCTTTAGCATGGGCTTCCATGAGGTTCTGACATTCCTCCATGGTCATACAACCCATCTCATATCCCGCATGGATCCTCTCAAATGCGTGTTCAAGAAACCCGTGTTGAATTGTCGAATTTACGTCCGGATGGCGGTGATCCTACAACAATTTGACATCGTCTACGTAACGCAAAAAGTCCATTAAAGGTCAAGGAATTGCGGATCAATGGCGGTACTTTTGCGAGGGATTTCAAACCCTTGAAACATACTTCCGGTAAAAGGGTAATGATAGTTCAAAGAACACCATCGACGATACACACCAATCATGGAAAATGTATTTTGATGGAGTCATGGCGTAAATATGGAAGGTTACGAGTGAAGCGATTCTAGTATCCGAGACGGGAGAAGCGATATCCGTCGTGAAGTCAAATTATAGTTTGTCAACACCAACAACATAGCTGAGTATGAAGGCTGTATTATAGGACTCAAACTTGCCCAATCAATGTGTATCAGGCGGTAAACTGTCTTTAGGGATTCAGAATTGGTAATCAGACAGACTACAGGGATCTATCACACCAAAGAGCTACATTTGATGCCATACCATTGACAAGTTTTACAGATGGCTATGGATTTTGAAGAAATAAACTTCCTACATATTCCTCAAAATATAAATGATTTTTCGGATGCGCTAGCAACTTTGGCCTCCTTGATCAAAATACATGACAAGGAAAACATGCTAAGCATCCCATTTGTCCTACAAAAGGCTCCAGCCTATGGGAATTATATTGGAGAAGTATCGAATGAGCTATCTCCCATCCAACACCCTTGGTATCAGCACATCAAAGAGTACTTGCGAGATGGATCTACACCCACTGAGGCGAGCCAGATAGAAAGAAGGCGGATCCATTAACTAGCTATGAAATTTTACCTAAGCGGAGATGCACTCTACAAAAGAGATGCAGGAATTGTGGAGTATGTGGCCCAGACATGAGCGGCCCTCTACTTGTTAAAAAGATCCTCAGAACAGGGCACTACTGGATCTCGCTTAAGGGTGACTGTGATGACCACGTCAAAAGATGTTATCAATGTTAAATTCATGGGAATGCTATCCACGCCCCTCCAAGGGAGCTCCACAATATGAGTTCACCTTGGCCCTTCTCAATGTGGGGAATGGACGTGATTGGGCCCATCAAGCCCAAAGCCAGTAATGGGCATTGGTTTATCTTCACCATGATTGACTACTTCACCAAATGGGTAGATGCAGCCTCCTTCCCCAAGGTTACCAAAGAAGTTATCATTGCTTTCATCAGAAATAATGTCATTTGTCGGTATGGACAACCAGAGGTAATTGTGTCAGACAATGCTAAGAACCTCAACAAGAAAATGATGGAGGAGTTATGCAGTAAATTCCACATCAAACACCTTAACTCTGTTATCTACCATCCGATCACGTCCATCCCCCACATTAAGAAGTGCCATGCAGAACACATATTGTGGAGTTCCCTTGGAGGGGCGTGGATAGCATTCCCATGAATCTGGCATTGATAGCACCTCTTAACATGATCATCACAGTCAGCTTTGAGCGTAAGCCAATAATGTCCTGTTCTGAGGATCTTCTTAACAAGTAGGGGTCTACTTATATGTGGGCCACATACTCCACCATGGATCTCATCCATGAGCCTTTGAGTTTGGTCTTTGTCCAGACATCTGAGGAGACCTAATCCTACATCTCTTTTGTAGAGTGCATCTCCGCTCAGGTAGAATTTTATAGCAAGTCGATGGATCCGCCTCTTTTCACTCGAGCTCGCCTCAGCGGGTGTAGATCCATCTCACAGATACTCCTTGATATGTTAATACCAAGGGTTTTGGATGGGAGGTAGCTCATCCGATACTTCTCCAACATAGTTCCCATAAGTTGGGGCCTTTTGTAGGGCAAATATGATGCTTGACATGTTTTCCTTGTCAGGTATGTGAATCAAGTAGGCCAACGTTGCTAGTACATCTGCAAAATCATTCCTATTACGAGGAATGTGTAGAAAGGAGATTTCTTCGAACTCCAAAGCCATCTCAAAACTTGTCGATGGTGGTAAGGCAACAAATGTAATTCTTTGGTTTGATAGATTCTCGTGGATTATTTGATTACCAATTCGTAATCCCGAAAAGACGATTAAACGCTCGATGCCCATTGAGCGGGCAAGTTTTAACCCCATGATACAGCCTTCATACTCAGCTATGTTGTTGGTGCTGACAATTTGATGACGTAAGGATACTACTCCCCCGTACCGGATACTAGAACTGCTCTAGCTCCATAACCTTCTGTATTAACAGCTCCATCGAAATACATTTTCCATGTATGGCATGCATCGTACTGATGGTGTTGCTGAATTATCATTACCCCTTCATCGGGAAAATATGTTTCTAAGGGCTTGTAATCCCTTGCAGGTGCGGTGGCCAGTTGATCCGCAATTCCTTAACCTCAGATACACTTTTGCGTCACACAGACGATGTCAAATTACTGTAGGATTAACTTCCATCTGGACAGCCGACAATTCATTATGGGCTTACTGAACACATACTTGAGAGGATCCACGCGGGATATAAGATGGGTTGTGTGACCATGGAGATAATGTTGTAACCTCATGGAAGTCTATGCTAAAACACAACAAGTCTTCTCAATCAAAGTGTACTTATATTCACTGCTGCTGAATCTTTTGCTGAGGTAATAGATAGCTCGTTCTTGGCCTCTATCATCTTTTTGCCCCAGCATAAAGCCCATGGCATTATCATTAATGGGCAGGTACATGAGTAGGGGAACATCATCCTTGGGTGGTACCAAAACAGGAGCATTAACTGGCTGCTCTTTAATGGTAAGGAAGGCTTTCTGACACTCATCATTCCACTTCATGGAGGATTTCTTCCTTAACAACTTGAAGATGGGCTCACAGGTTACTCTGAGTTGAGAAATGAACTTGCTAATGAAGTTGATTCTTCCAAAAAAATCCCCGTATTTCCTTCTCTATCTGAGGAATGGGCATTTCCTTGATGGCTTAGATTTTGGTGGGATCCAGCTCAATCCCTTTGTGGCTAACTAGAAAACCTAGCAACTTGCCTAATTTGACACCAAAGGTGCACTTGGCTGGATTCAACTTCAAGTTGTACTTACGCAACCTGTTGAAGAGTTTTTTGAGATGGTCTAAGTGGTCTTCCTCCCTTCGGAATTTGACAATGATGTCATCCACATAGATCTCTATCTCTTTATGCATTAAATCATGGAAAAGAGCAATCATAGCTCACTGGTAGGTTGCCTCGGCATTGATGAGGCCAAATGATAACTGTGTGTAGCAGAATGTTCCCAAAAGCGTGATGAAAGTAGTTTTCTCACGGTCCTCCTCAGCGACCATAATCTGATGGTACCCCGTGAAGCAATCAACAAAGGAGTACATGCCGTATTGAGTAGTATTGTCAATAAGAATGTGGATAAAGGGCACATGAAAGCAATCTTTAAGGCAAGCTTTGTTCAAATCCCTGTAATCCACGCAAACTCGCACCTTTCCTCCTGGTTTAGGAACGGGAACAATGTTAGATATCCATTCCAAATATGTAGACACCATGATAATGTCAGCTTGAAATTGTTTCACAATTTCTTCTTTCACCTTTAAACTCCACTCAGGTTTCAATCGCCTGAGCTTCTGCCAGACTGGCTTAAATCCCTCTTTAATGGGAAGGCGATGAAGGACAATGTCACTTGACAAACCCACCATGTCTTCGTTAGACCATGCAAACACATCCTGGAATTGGGTTAATAGCACAACCATGTCATTTTGTTAGTTTGGGGTTAGGTCTGAACCAATTCGGATTAGCTTAGGGCTTTCTAAGGTTCTAAGATTGAAAGAAGTGGTTTGATCAAGGTTAGGTTTAGGTTTGTCTGTGACCCATTCCTTAATCTCCTGAGGTGTCTCAATGTCCTCTTGTATTTCCGTCAAGTCCGAGTCCAACTTTGCATCAAAGTTACAATCCTTGTGGAGAAAAGGCACCTCATCAGCAAGTACATGCACATCTAAATTCAAGGTCCTGAAACAAAATATGCTTTTACTTAATATATGAAACTATTTAATCATACACAAGTGTTAGCATGTATTGATAAAATAACTACTAATACTGTATAGAAAAGTAAGCAATTAAAGCTATCTATAGGACAGAGGGATTTCTACCCGTTTTACCCTTGTCAACAAATGCATGAAGTGTTGTTCCAATTGTCGAGGGTAAAGTCCTGATGGACTGCAGTTATGGAGGGGCTGTCATCATCCTCCTTCTCCCGAATGATGACCATAACATCTGGGTAATCATCGTCTGGGGTGTATTTGTTTATATGTTCATCATGGAAAATGATGCGTATACCTGACATCATCTAGGCGATGTCATGTTTACGTTTCCGCTCCCTTTCTTCCACTTTGAGATCAGGAATTAGGACCTCTTTTTCTTTGAATGGTACTGGTTTAGGAAATAGCATAGCCATAACATGGGTTGGCACCTTTACCGGAGACTGTATCTGCTCATGAGGTGCAGGTGGAGAAAATCATCGTGTGGCGGAAGCTTGAGGAACCTGCTTGTGCTTATGTGTATTCTTGTGACTGGAACTGGCAGAATAGCCTAGTCCGGATGTCCCAGTTTCACTGGACACTTCAATAGGGTGCTTAATACCCTGCTAATTTTTACCAAGCCCTTGTCCAGACTGATGACCCAATGACATCATTTCTTGAGTAACGACATAACCTCGACAGAAATCTTGGGTATGAGAAGTGGCACTCCAATAGGATGGTATTGCGTATTACTCACTTCCAAGGTATGAAAATTGGCCGGCTCAACTTCTGAATTGAAGCTAATGATTGAGAGATCTCTTTGTTCAGGACATTCTGGCTCAACATTGACAGTGACTAGGCTATTGTTGATGATGTATTTGAGTTGTTGGTGTAGTGTAGAAGGAACGACTCCAGCCATGTGGATCCATGGTCTCCCTAATAGCAGATTGTATCATGAATCTATCATGAGAACGTGGAAGGATACATTAAATGTATTTGGACCAATCTCAATTGGCAGCTCAATCTCTCGGACAAAATTTCATCGGGATCCATCAAAAGCTTTGATAACCGTATGACTGCTTCAGATCCTTTTGAGATTGACGTTCATCCTCACCAAGGTGGCATAAGGACAGATATTCAAAGATGAACCTCCATCTATCAAAACTCTAGCTAACATGTATCCGGAGGATAAAACTGCAATGTGCAATGGCTTTATAATGACCGGTCCCTCGGGAGGTATGTCATCATCGATGAAGGATATCACATTATTGTTGAAAATATGATCAACCGGATGTTGAAATTTTTCCGCATCCACTAATTTTGGCAAGTAGGCTTCTTCCAAAACCTTCAATAAAATATTCCTGTGATCTTCGGAAGAGAAAACCAAGTCCAGTATTGAGATCTGATGTGGAGCTTCTCTAAATCTTAGAACCACCTTGGCTTCATTATGGCCCATAGTGCGGAGGAATTTTTTAATTTTCTCCATGGGAACCTTCCCCTTTGCTTTGAAGGTGGGCTTTATAACCCGTTGAAGAAGATACAATGGATTTTCCTTCGACACTATAGCAGTAGTATGAGACATGGATCCTTTAGCTTCCCCATAGTTCCATGGGACTTTTTGTAAGCTTACAACAGGATACTGTGGTCTGAAGGGTAAAAAAATTGGCTCCGGTGCAGCCACTTTCAAAGGATTGTAACCTCCTTTGAATTGAATTGCTTGTGTGGGAAATGATTTGACAGTCTCATCAGCCTCAGCGGATATAATTGATACTGATCCCTTTCATTTGGTAGGACATGTATTCCCACTCTCGTGTAGCATAGTGTCATCGTCTGCTAATTGCAAGACACCGCTATCAATTAGATTCTGAATAAGGTGGCGGAGTGCCCAGCATTCTTACGTCTGTGACTGCGAGAATGTGAATGATATTGACAAACTCCATCGGAGTTGAACTGTCTTGAACGGGGATTAATTGGAGGTAGAAGGGAGGTAATTCTTCCTTCGTTGATTAGCATCTGAAATATCACCTCCATAGGTTAGCCCAAGTATGTAAATTCCCTTTGATTAGCAAAATCCCGACAGGCTTTAGCATTTTCTCTCTTTGCAACCTTATCCTCCATAGCTTCTCTTTCTGAAGGTGATGGTGGCACATTCATAACAAAAGGAAGGAGATAGGCATGCTCCTGGCTGATTAACTGGCGTGTAACTTGATCTCGCGATGGGTCACCGATTCGCTTAATTGCTCAATTTGCTTGCAAAGAGCTTTCATCTTTCATTCCATAGCAAATTGAAACTTTGCGTAATCCCATCTTCCAACACCGTCTTTGATGGTCTGGGATGATTCACCGTTAAAATTGGAACTCTGTATTGCGCTCCAACTAATCATGTTGATCTCTTCTTCTTTGTGTTGAGGAAGAGGGTCATCTTGCACATGAGGTTGATCAGGTTTGGTAACCACGATCTCACCGTTGTCTATCAAATCTCGGATCTTGTGTTTCAAGGACCAAAAATCTTGAGTATCATGTCCAGGTGCTCCTGCATGATAGGTACACTTCTGAGTAGCATTGAAACCCCTCCCATTACGGTTGGCTGGTTGAAGAAGATGTGTGATTTTCTTCTGAGTAGTCAGAAGAGCAAGAATATTCTCGAGCGAATCCTCTAAGGGTGTGAACGTTTGAGGGTGCTTTGCATCTCCATCTTTAGGCAAGGGAGGGTTTGAAGACTGTGCTTGGAAAGGGGAGTAGTTTCTCCTTTGTATAGGCATGCTCTGACTACCTTTTTGACCTTGTAGTATCAAGGAAACAACCTCCTCTTAATTTTTATGGACCCTCTAGGGGTTGTTTCCATAAGATCTAGACTAGATGTGCTCAGCAACTGCTTTAAGAGCGGCTAGGTCTTGAATCTTACTGGACTTCAATCCCATCTCACCCATCTCTCTGTGTTTGATCATTTCAGAGAATGGTTTACCAATACCAGCTAAGACTCTTTCATAGAAAGGAGCTTCCTATATGTCTATGAAAGTCATGACCATTTCAGATTCTTTCATAGAAGGAATAACTTTAGCAGCAAGGCGCCTCCACCTTTGAACATACTCTCTGAAAGACTCATTAGACTGTTTCTTGACCTTGGTAATCTGGTGCCGATCAGGAGTCATCTGAGATTGAAAACTGTATTGAGTGAGGAAGGCGTGAACTAGCTCTTTCCAGCTATGGATCTTTGAGTTGTCTAATTTGGTATACCATGAACGGGCTTCTCTAGTTAGACTCTTCTAGAACAGCTGCATTCTAAGCTTCTCCTTTTCTGCATAAGATCCAAGTTCTCCAATGATCACCTTCAAATATGTGTAAGGATCCCCTAATCCGTCATACTTTTCAAAGTCAGGGGTTTTGAATTTCTCTGGATAATGAACACTAGGGAATATGCAAAGGTCAGCATATGAAACACTTCCATGTGTTCCAATCCCTTTGAGAGCATGGATAGTTTCCTCCATTTGAAGGACCTTTTTCCTGATATCACCGGTGTCTGAATCTCCTTTGAGATGGGTGCTTTCAGGATCTTTGTTGGTTGTATCCAACTGAGGTTCTGGATTTGTTGTGTCTAAACCTTGTGTCCCTCCTTGTGTAGAGGGTTCTGTATGTGTAGGCATCTTTGTACCTTGAGTAAACTGATGCAATTCCTTTAGCAGAACAACCAAATTTGTAATTTGTTTACTTAATCCATCAAATTTTTCTCGAGAAATGAGATTAGACTGGTCAGAAGAAGACATGATTGGCTGTAGGCTCGTGGCCTTTTTGGATTTTGAGCGGGTAACAGGCCTAATTGTTTCTCTACAAAAGACTTATGTAGTTTAGTCTTAGGGAAAATGTAAATGCTATCATAATGTGTCCATTTTAGGAATATCATCATGGAAAAACGAGCATTATTTGATAGCATGTCATGCACAAATATTCTTCATTTTTTCCATTACATAAAGATGAATATGGAATAAAATTACAAGTAAATATTTTTATAAGTAATTAAAAAATGGAGAGCATGAAGAGACTTTCCTCCACGTTTGGTTTATCAGAGGTTAACCTATCTTAGGGTTACTCTCGCGGCTTTTTGGCATGAAGGTCCTCAGATCATCGCAATCTACTTGACGGGAAGTTAATCCGGTCTTTCAAATGGAGCGAATCTGGGTGATGCCTTTCCTGAGCCTCATTGGAATTAGTCTCCCTACGAGTCCAGTAATCAAACACCGATAGGATAGCCTCCTGGTGGAGGAACCACACAACATACATTCACATACAACGTGTCTCATGGTTTATGAAAATGATGACGTGTGCGAAGCACTAATATCATGATAGATATATCAGAATGCATTAAGTATAATGCATTTGTACACATTCATCATAAATGTAAATGCAATATTCACACACAAGCTTATAACAGTTTTGAAAAGCTTGTAGTAGCGGCTTAAGCCCTCTTACTGGATTCCCCAGCAGAGTCGCCACCTGTCGACGTCGGGATTTTTATTTGTCGCTTTTCGTTACTTGTTCTTTGGTGTTCTCATGTTAGGTGAGATTTGTTTGAAAAAACAAGTGAAAAAGGTCCGACATGTGTAATGTCGACGATTTGACTTTAAGAGTCGCCAGTTGGTGTTTTTAACTGGTTGCACCAATGCAACTAAGAAAAGGTTTGTACATTTATCCAATGATGTAACACTGCTAAACGAGTCTGTGAAACCGAGATTCATTTGGGTTCAGGGGCTTGATTATGCAGAGGGAAGGTGTTAGGCACCCTCGACATCCGTGTTACCATGGTGACCGCCACTTTTCAAGAAACTGTTATATGAATGTGTGTGTGTGTGTGTGTGTGTGGATCAATGTGCAATTATTTGGAAATAGTGTGAGGCCTCATTTGCACATATATACAAAGGGTTTGAATTTATATAAAAAATCAATTTTAAGCAAGATATAGCTATGATGTTTTATAAAAGAGGTTTTTCAAACCCTGTGCTCAATAGGAATTGAGACCTTTTCATAATTCTATTTTATTATTAAATGTTCGGCTTGTTTTCTTTTATTTTTGAGATGCGAGGCATCTTCAAGAAAATAATATACAGCTGTGCCGAACTCCTCATGGGCATGACAGCCATCCAAGGAAATTCAAACACCATAAATAATGTACAAGCTTCTTACAGCTGAAAATGTCCATTACGGGAACCGAATCTAGATTCAGTAGACTGAATCTGTGATCACATTATTCCTAGGCTAACATGATGCCACAATTTATATAAAAAGTAGTAAGCAGTTATATATATAAAATATGTATATATATATATAGACATGATCAACCACTACGAAGCACCTCCATGGGGGATCGGAAATGTAAATATATAAAAGCGGTAAATATATATATATATATATATATATATATATATATATTTATATATATATGGACATGATCAACCACCACGAAGCACCTCCACGGGGGATCATAAATGTAAATAAAGCAGTAAAATGCCTCGAAGTAAACTCCTGTGCTTCGATGAAATGTAAATATATATATATATATATATATGTTAGTTCCCAGTAGGCACAATATAGATCTAAAGGGGGGGTTGAATAGATCCTTAGAATTTCAAAATACTTTTTCTCTATTAAGTTGTATTGCTCATTAAGTAGCACATAACAAACTTAAGAATCTTTTCAATCATAGCGGAATAAGTAAAAGATCCCCTTCATTGATATATTCATAATCAGACATACATTGTTCGTAGAGTTAACTTAGTAGTGAGCAGTTAGCACATACATAGCAGTTATAACAGTTAAGGTACATAATGTAAATGAAATAAAGTAAAAGACACAAGGGGTTTTAAGTGGTTCAGAGACTCAAGCCCCTAATCCACTCTTCTACTTTCAACTAGCAGGATTTCCACTAAGGAAGGGCAGCACCCTGAATCACTAAGATTCCTTTAAGGCCAGCAGCCTTGGGACTTCAGTTCACTAAGAACTCTTCCAAGCCGTGACCTTGGAGCTTCTCTAGTTCCCTAGGAACTTTCAAGCCAAAGAGCTTGGAACTTCATTTAGTCCCTCAGGATAAGGACCCTCGCCCTCGGCTTCTTGTTGTTGTAGTTGTTGTTGTTGTTGTGGTGCTAAGTCGCTAAGATGTCATTAAGCTCGACCATCTTTTGTACTTAGTAAGCTTAGTGCGGTCCTCTGTGCATTCGCTTTGAGCTCGGACATATATCTTCTCAGTGCGGTGATCTTCACTCTTTTCTCGCTCATCTTCATCTGGTAGGTATCGACTATGCACCACCACCATCCTGGGTTTTGCTAAGTCTCTGTGCTTTTAATAGACTTTGTGTCGGCACTTAGCAATCCTCGAACCCTTCTTGAATACTTTGCGCACATGGTTACGCACTTGTTCGCTTTTAGCTTCCTGCCTCGGTGATTCGTAGAAAGTGGCTCTCTTGATCTTCTTTCAGACTCACCACTTTTAAGAATGCTATCTTCTTGGCCTTCTCGGCCTCACTTGGCTACCATCTTTAGTGGCATTCTCATCTTTGTTGAGTGAAGCTTTGATCCGGTTGAGTTCTTCTTCAAAGTCGTTTCACTTCCACTGGTAGTCTCAATTGTCATCGAGACTTGTTTCTATTGATCTTTGGTGGAACTCGTAGAGTCAACTATAGTATTCACCAACTCAATGATTTCTGAACTTCACAATCATCGCAGCTTCTTGATCTTTGAAGCTCGTTGATTTATACTCCTTCTCAATCTTTCCGTTGGAATATATCTGTTGGAAGCTATTCAAATTGCCTCGCAGATCTTGAGTTATATGGTGCAGACTGCAGATGTGACATGACATCTTTTTCTGACTTTCTGCCACTACAGTCTAATGTTTCACCTACCTCATCAGAGATGTCACTTCCATGTCTCGGGTAGGTAGTCAACTTTATTTCTTCCTCCTGATTTCTAAATCAGAGGTTGTCCTTTTGCATCGATGCTCTCAATAAGCTCTATTTGAATATCAATCTTCAGATTGAGCCGTTGTTAATGCCTCAATCTTTGGTTGTTCGAACTCTACCATTTTGATGCATATATTCTTGGACTTGATTGTTGTGTCTTGTTGACTGTTGCTTCTTTGACTTGTGGAGTTAACACTACGATCTTGAAGAGTGTTCATTAGATCTCCAATGTGGAACACCTCTTCCTTTTCTAGTGCAAAGGCTTCAACACTTACTTTTTGCCTCATTGCTCTCGATAATCGATGGCTCGACTTCTTTGCGGCCGCCCCTTCAATAACAAGACACTTCAGATTTCTGGCGTGTCCAGCTCGCTTTCTCCTTGTGATCTCCCGTTCACTTATCATCAATGGACTGACCCAATGCTTAATCACTTTAGCCTTGTTATTCAGAGGCTGATCAGTATCTCAGTGTGTACTCCATCAATTCCTTCTTAGTTTGCCAACACTACGATCTTGATTGTTTCCAAGATCGTTGTCATGTTTCTTCTTCGACAACATCGCCTCGCCTGCGACTTTTCTTAGTCAGTTATATAGGTCTTCTTCTGATCTCCTTGTGGAAGACTTCATCTTGAATGGCATCATAACTCAATCTTGATGTTGATTGGGTTGGTGCTTAGGTCTTCTGTTAGCTTGCATGTCATTAGATTGAGTCTTTCTCTCGGTTTCCTTTAGGTGAGATGTATCTTTTGAGATCAACCAAAGGCTTCATTCCTTTGGATATTGGGGTGCTCATTTGTTTAAGAGTCGCATTACTTCTACGATTCCGCCCGTGGTGTTGTGAGCACATCCGTTGAGGTCTTAGTTCGCAGACTCTACGATTCAATTTGTGGTTGTGCAGACACTACGACTTTGAGATCGATCCGACGCCACGATTTACGTCGTTGTGCTTGTTGTCTTCATCCGATCTTGCTTCGACCACGTTTTCGCCTTTGATACTATCGAGAGACTCTACGATTACGAGTGCGATCTATGATCCTTTACTTGGCCGTTAGTAGACTCTACGATTACCTCGAGTGTAGTCTACGATTCTTCGACTAACTTTGGCGGATGCTCGATCGGCCAGAAAGCATGTCGTCTCAACGATTTCGAACACGACTTCTCAAGCAGACTACTACCTTGAGGAAGTTCTCCCGACACACCACGATCCTTCCTCGTCTCTTCTGAAGCTTCACGAACTCCGAGATCTACTATCTTCAGACTATGATTACGCCTCGATAGCTCTCGAGTTTTCCTTGACTTCTCTGGCGGAGACTACGATTTACGGTGTAGTGCTTTCGACGATCGACAAACCTATCTATTACATCATAAGATCAACCTAATATGCTTGATCTTTCTATATTTATAGTCCTCAGACATCATTTCTTTTTAAGGACTTTACAAAGTTGTTTTTTCTAACACATTTGATCAATTCATTCTGAAGTCTCAGACATATGTTTTTATTATCTATCAAAAGGACTTTCTGGCTTTTTCTGTCTGCAAAGATACTTGCATATTCATTTTATATATAGAGAGAGAGAAATGGGTTAAAAGCAGACCAAAAGCAACAGACTAAAGACGGACCAAAAAAAAAAAAACGAAATTAAAGCTGAAACAAAAAATACGTGGATCAAAACGGAGGTGGGTCAAAAATCCATTTCAAATCACTTTCAACCATTTGCCCTCTATCACTGCCGATCGATTCTCTCTCAAAGCCCCTCTCCCCGATTCTCTCTCAACGCGAATCTGATGCTAGGCTTTCAACGATGCTCCTATTTATTTCATGTTCCCTCTGCGAGAGTGCACTCGTTCAGTCTGAAGCCATCACCAACGTCTGGTGTATATTCGTCACACAGACCCATAAATTTGTTGTAATCGGTAGAGACCGAGAGGTGTAGTAGGTGTCGAAACTCTAATTTCTCCTTGTTCTTTGAAATGTTCTTCTGGGACCTGTAAGCCTATTCTCTCTCTACATGTAACTGGGTGTTTTGTATTTAGAATTTTAAAAATATAACAGAACATTTCACCAGGTATTTAGTTTTTTATTTTTTGGAGGAAGACTTATTTTGTTGAATGTTCTGCAGAAATGTATGTTAATATACAATTAATTTTGTGTTAAATTCCGTATTTTTTTAATTGTGGATATGCACGACCTATAGTAGTGTAGTTGAAAGATAAGGGCTGAGTGGTAGTGTAGTTGAAAGGTAAGGGATGTGTGGTTTTTTTGATTTTAGCATTAGGGTTTTGTTGGCTGATCTTTTCACCCATAATAATTAGACCATTCTTGCAGCTTATCAATTGAATACATGGAGAAATAACTGAAACTCAGTTGATGATTTTTGGGAGGATCTTTAATTTTATGCAAAATCTTATTGATTGAATTTTGATGCAGTGATGTTTTAAGCTGTTAAAAGAAATGGGTCAATTTAGAAAATAATTTTTTAGCGTAGATAATTTTGTATTGATATGTTCCTTACACCTTGTGTTTTGGTAAAAGGGTAATGAATAAGATCATCAGTTGACTAATTCAAAGTAAGTGATTTACTCATGTTTGCAGTTGGTTGCAATTGGTTGCTGTTACGTTTTACTCATGTTTTTTTATCAACATTACAATCATGTTTCATCCTTTTAGAAAGTAAGTGATTCAGGAGACACAAAATGAACTGACAATGTAAAAGTAATAGGGAAAAATAAAAAGGATAAAAGGATGATTTCTGATAGGTATGAACTGATAATTTTGCTGAGCTGAGATGAGTCTGCGGCAAAAGAGTAGTAAAGGGAGGTTGCAGATGGACGTGAAGATTGAAATGCATTAATTGAAACTAACTCAACGATTTTCCATAATTATTAATGTTATGTATGCAGTGTTTTTGTTAATGTTATTAAATCGGTTGTAATTTTTATAATTTTCATTATTTAACCAACACGCTATGTATGAGCTGTTGTCTTGGTCTTATAGGAGACCCCTTGGGATGCCCCTTGCTCCTTTGTTGGTGGAAGTAGTTTGAACCCAACTGACTTCAGGCAAAAGATCACTACAAATGTTGAGCATGTTATTGACAAGATAACTTCAATAGCCCCTCAATACATATCTGAAGAGGTATGCTTTTTCCTGCACTCGTAATGTTCATTTTGGAAGCCAGATTCCTACTCTTTTCATGAAGTGTAAATAGAGCTTTGAAAGCCTGTGCAAAGTGTTGTGGACCCGCCACAGTTTGTGCAGAGTGGTGTGACCGAGTTGGTGGAAGCCGCTCTCACCCCAAGGAACTTGTGTATGATGGATCCTCATACAACTTGGCATCCCTGATTTTAATAATTTATTTGTACAAGCAGCACTTGTAAATAGTCAATGAGTAGCAACTGGGAAGCTTTGTAGCACAGTTAGTAATTGTAATGTGTATATATTGTTGGTTTGTTTAGCTTTGTAGCATAGTTAGTAATTGTAATGTGTATATATTGTTGATTTGTTTATAACTGAACGATGCCTGCCTAATCAGCAATCTGTGTTGTGTATTGGAACTGTTTATGTAATGTTGTTTATTCAACGCTTCTAATTGTAACTTTATTAGCATCAAACAAACATATTCCGGTGCTTAGTTTTCGAATTGGGGTCCTATGATCATATGTCTTGAGAAGCGCAATTTTTGTACACATTTTTTTTATCACAGCTAAGCTAATATACAATAAATTGAATGCTTTTGCCTTCTTGAGAAGAGCCATACAATCCTTCAGGTTGTTTGACTTCGATGAAAAGCAAACTAGGAAGCAAAGTGCACAAAATTACAACTAGGAAGCAAACCAGAGCATATCATACCATTCACAAACCAGGAAGCAAAGTTTTGGGACACAAAAAATTTATTCACTTGTGTAAAAGGAACAATCAACTACTACTATAAGTATCACTATACAACTCTTAACATCACAATCACAATCAACTACTACTATAAGTATCACTATAAATCACTCACTAAGTTTTAGATAGAAAAGTGAGATGATCACATTATACATCACTCACTAAGTTTTTGTTTAAGTACAATTTTTGAAAATTGAAATCTCAAGGTTCCATACAAAAAGTGAACATCTTCAAAGGCAACATAAAAATGAAAACTTTAACAGGCTTCTTACAAGCAAAACTGGGGGAAACAATATCAATTGCCAACAAAAAGTCCACAACTTCAAGTTGTAACAAATTCTAATTGATTACAAACTTTTCCCCTAGCAAAAAGGAAACTCCTGATCAACTAAGTATCTTATAAATTTCTACAGAATGGGTACTACTCAAACAGGTTTGCTCCTGTGTCGTAATGTGACAATGTCCCAAATTTTAGGAATAAAAGCTTAGACACTCCTAGACTCTCAGAAGCCCGAAATTACACCAGCACAAGTATACTATATCATCCAGTTTATATCAACACCTCCAAAGCAGTTAGAATTCAACACCCACACACCCACAAGAGAGCAGAGCTGAGATGTTGCAGTTTCTACAAGAAGCTTGGCACTCAGCTCGCTTCTTTTTTCCTCAGAGTCTCGCAAGAGAGCAGAGCTGAGATGTTGCTGCGTAATTCCGCCCTCTTTGGCTACCTCCTCCTCCTCCTCGTGTTGAATTTCTTGGCTCCTCCTCCTTTCATCTCCAAGCCGTAACTGGTCAGTTGCAATTTTTTGTTGCTCAGGATTGAGATCTCCACACCCAAATAACTCCTGCAATTGAAAAATGTTATGTTAGGCACTCAATAGTTAACTGGCAAGAAAAAGTTTACATCTTTACAAGAATTGGCAATCAATAGTTAACTGGCTTTATTTGATAATCAATTCACAGACATTATTCCCACTAGTATTGGCAATCTTGCTAAACTACAAAGATTACATCTTTAGAAGAATAAATTTCCAGTAACAATTCCAATTTCTGTTTCAACTGAGCTGAGGTACTAAAGTTAAAGAGTCTCTACAATTTTCAATAGGAAATGCAAATACAGAACCCAAACTGAGGGAACGAGTGCTAGGATTATTGTAGAAAAAGAACAGAGGAACAATTAAGGTGAAAAATTAAACTGCAAAAATACCAAATTGCAAGAGAACAATGAAAAAAAAAAGGGTGATTTCAACTAAATTTCAAAGAAGTTAAATATTATGACTAAGATAATGCAGAATAAATTATCGTTAGCCTTCAACAGTGTTAAACTGATAGAATATAATAAACAACAAGTTTAATTGCAGATGAACAAGCAATCCATTAGAAGATTCAAGTAGAGCATGATATCTACTATCTTCTATGATTTAAAAAGTTTATCATCAATTTTATTGTTGAGACTCAGCACAATAAATAATCCACTTCACTAAATTATCCATGCACTACGGGCCAAGGATATTCATTAGTATCACATCCATGAATTATCCATGCACTCACGGGCCAAGGATATTCGTGTTTGGTGCTGCTTTAACAAAATGAGTGTACTACCATTCACACATACATTCAATTGAAAAGTCTCAAAGGAACTAATATGTCTTCTATATATTCAAAATAATATTACATTCCCTGTGTTCTTTATAACCATTACATTATTTCTTGTCATAAATATAAATATATATCATTCACCCTATATATATATATCATTCACCCTATACTATTACATAAGTATTCTACTACGGGTTCTCTTCGCTTTGCTTTTATCCTCGCTTTGAGCCTTTTATCCGCTCGATCTTAGTCGTGTTCATATGGTTCAAGCAAGAGTGAGCATGACTAGCTCAACAAGTACAACAATTCTAATAAACAACATGCTTGAAAACATAGAATCATATATCTTCAATAATCGAACAATAGTTAATTAAGTACTATCGATAATTCAAAATAGCACTTTTTTTTCTTTTAAAAATATTTTACAACAACAATATTCAAGTAAAACATCAATTCCGGGTCCAAGACCTTGAGCATTTCATAAGTTCTTTTGAAAAGGACATCCCGACACTAAGTCCGTAAGTCCGACATTACTTTACGAGCACGCTCAGGTGATCAAATTTATAGTACTCTATGTCGATCAACACTACATTCATTAAACGTATATACATTTAAGTTGTGGCAACCTCACGTGCCTCTATCATTCGACGAAAAAAACATTTTTAGCATACTCTATCTTCATTTGAAAACCACACCAATATAAACTTGTAAACATCGACCATGCTTTGATAGAAACATAATATAAGTCTAGTTGAAAGAATTGGCTTTGATTTCATCATACAAGACTTCATGTGTAAAGAATACATGAATTACAAAGCTTGTCCAGATTGAATCGAAACAAGGGTTAGAATACTTGCCTTTAGCGTCTCGCTATAGCTTATAACACGCTCTTGTTTAAGTCTTTAAGTCTCTACAATAATGATAACATCACATAACACATTAGGTCATGAATGAACATACATGGTTCCTAATGTATCTTACCCTTCTTCTCAATCTAATTACGACTTAGATTTGTTATTATTGGTTCTAGCTTTTCGTTATGTCGTTCTTACATACACACACATTACATTCATATTTGATTACTTATCTTTAACCTTTAGACATCATACATTAAGGTTAAACAATACCTTAACAATGTTATTATTAAGTTTTAGTTCATTACTAAAGAGTTACTATTCATTCCATACTTGTAAACCTTTGATTCATCGTCTCAAACCCTAGGGTCATGCATACGGCCACCCTTCCTTCTCTCTCTCATCATGCCATGCACAATAACTAAAAGAGTAAGAAGACTCTGACTCAGCTCAAGGGCACACAGTCTCAGTCTTTCTTATGTCGTCATGCATGTGAACTCTACAAAGAGGTATGAGATTGATCATGTCAGCTAGGTTCACCATTGCCCATCATTTGGCCTTGGGTCAAGCGCCTGCCACGCCACCAACTCAGGCCTCGAAAATTTTTTGATGATTTTTATTTTTGCGAAATTTCCTGGACGATAACTTCTTTGTTATAAGTCCAAATTGGCTCGTTCAAAAGCCTACGGTTCACAAATTACATACTCTATGTGTTCAAGCAAGAATTTTATCTATTTGACTTTATTTGCTAAAAATTCACCTATTAGTTCATTTTTAACAAAAACGGTAAACGTTCGTGAACGTTCAACGCTCGTTTCTTCGTTCTAAGTCGGAATCCAGTCATTTTTGAGTCCACAACTCTATAATTCCAAATATGACTTGTCTCCATCGAAAACCAACGTTTCCAAGTTCAAACCAAAAATTCGACTTCTATTCCGAGAATTTCACGAATTCGACGATTATCGTCCAATTTTGGAAATTCTGACGAAACTTCATTACTAATGATATGATCATTGTTCTAAATGGATTCTAACCATCATATGAACAATTCGAACTACAAATTACAATAACTTATTTTTAAGTTAGGTTTTGACTTATTCTTCATAAGTTCATTACTTAATAACTTATAAACTACAAATTTTCATTCCTTATGACTTATTATAGATTTAAGTCCTTTAATCAACATTCTCACATCTTATCAAACATACTAACTTCATATGACAATCATATGACAACAAGTTTATCATAAGTTTATAACTTATTTAGATTCAAGTTACTTATTCATAACTTATTCTATTTTAAGTCCATCATTATTCAATTCTTTATGATGTTCTTAGCATACATGCTTATACATTACACTTCTCTTATCACCCTACAATGATAGAGATGAAGATTATTAGACAAGAGTCTTACCCTCAATGAATTAGTACTTTCTTCTTCTTGAAAATCTAACAAAAAGATGTTGTGACTTAAAAGTGCTTATTCTCTCTAACACTTAAGTGCTTTATATTGAAGAAGTTGTTGGTGTTTTAACAACCAACAAATGAACTATGCAATCTTCTTCTATTTATAGAAAGCCAAAGTTGAGGGCATTTTAGTCATTAAATCATCCCACCTCCTTAAACTACTACCTCCTTACTATTCATCACTTTACTTATTAAGTAAACACTTATCACTCATATTACTTGGCCACCACATAATATATCCTATACTTGCCATCACATAAAGTACTTGGTCACCAAGTTTAACCCACATTCAAAATGGTTTGCTCCATGGATCATGCTAACCCATTGGATCATTACATTGGGCTTTGCTTTAATTAACTTAGCTTATTCATTTTTGGGCTTAAATTAAGTTACTTTGGGCTTTTGATTAATAAACACTTAGGTTTTTTCATCCAATTCCTATTGGACTCTACCAATATGCTAATAATCCTACAAGTCCACTTAATTTAATTAAAAGCCTTATTACATATATACTATATGTATATATTCTCAGATTCTAGCTCAGTATATTAATTTGTAATATACGTTATTCCATTCTCCATACATACTCATATAATACTTCAGATTATACTTCAGATTCAATACCTCGTGATAATACTTACGATCATATACGATCAATATATTAGATTCTTAACGCTTTAATATTCCTAACGTTCTCTAATTAAGTCCCACATGCAAATAAATATTACATTTTCCATACTTAGATTATTATTACATAATCCATCTCACCTCGATATTATAACGTTATATTTCTGAAGTTCAAAAATAATTTCAAGCGTAAATCGATGAATAGTGTTTTTTAAAATTTCTAAAAGCTTTTTTATTTTCATCTTAGAAATTCAAACACTTTAATTCATTCACGTAGTTAAAATACTACGACGTTCTCGACATTTCTAGGTTATAGAATCCACATTCATCTTACTAACACATAATAATAATAAATAATATTATTTTATTCATTATAAAAGTATTTACAAAAGGTTCGATTTTTTCATGCTACACTCTCTCCCCTTATAAGGATTCTGTCCCCGTAATCTCGCTAAATATAAAAAAAATTACACAAACAAATGAGGGTAATTTTTTTCATCTTTTCTTCCAATTCCCACGCGCTTTTCTTCTCGCATCGTGGTTCTTCCATATCACCTTCACTAAGGTATGACTTTGTTCCGCAGAACTTGTTCTTTTTTCTATCGACAATTTGAATTGGCGCTTTTCTTTCAGACGTTAAGTCCTTCTCGATATGAATAGGCTCATATTCTATCACGTGTTTATAATCCCGCTTATAAGGACGTTAATACTGATACGTGAAACACATTATGTATTCGTTCTAAGTCCGGAGGTAATGCTATCATATAAGCTACCTCACCTACCCGCTTTAATACCTCAAAAGGTCCTATAAACCTGGACTTAACTTTCCTTCTTCTTTCCAAAGCGTATCTTTCCTTTCCAGGAGATACCTTTAGAAATACGTAAGAACCTACTTCAAATTCTCTATTTTCTCGATGTGAAATCTGTAAATTTTTTTCGTCTCTCTCTTGAAAGTCGCTAAGAGACGATTTGTATTATCTTGACAATATCCCTGCTTGTCATCGCACCAATTCTCGGTCCTAGCATTCTGCTGCTCTCCCTACTTCATCCCAATACAATGGTGTTCGTGATTTCCTCCCATACAAAGCTTTATAGTAAGCAAGATACCTATACTTGCATGATAACTATTGTTATACGCAAACTCTACTAATGGTAGATGATCATCCCAACTACCCTTGAAATCCATGACGCAAGATCTCAACATATCTTCTAACGTCTCAATTGTTCTCTCGCTCATCCATCGGTTTGTGGATGATATACCGTATTTCAAACTTCAATTGTGTTCCCAATCGCTCTTGTAGACTCTCCAAAAGTTCGATGTGAATCGTGGATCACGATCCGACACAATCGACATCGGTGCTCCATGTCCGAAATTATTTCCTTAACATAAAGTCTAGCTAATCGGTCTAAGTTATACTTGACCCTAATTGGCAAAAAGTGAGCCGACTTTGTCAACCGGTCCACTATTACCCAAATCGCATCATACCCTTTCATTGTAGTTTCTAAGTCCCACCACAAAATCCATCGTGATATGCTCTCCCACTTCCACTCGGAATTTCCAATGATCGTAATAAGCCACTTGGTCATTGATGTTCTACCTTAACTTTCTCGACAAGTCAAGCACCTACCACATACTCACTATTTCTCTCTTCATGTTCTACCACCAAAAAACTCTCGTCAAGGTCTTGATACATCTTAGTACTACCAGATGAATCGAAAACCTCAAACTATGAGCCTCTTGTAAACACCGCTTCCTTTAATTTCGCTCTCATTCGTAACCCAAATTCTTCCTTCAAATCTTAATAATCCCTCATTATCAAGACTATACTTAATATCTTTTTCATTGGTTAGCCGCTTCCTTTATCCCGGTCACACTCATCGCTTTTGAGTCGCACCTCTTAAACTCTCTCTCTACGATGGTAGATTGCATCTCCGTCCGTAAAACAAAGATTTGTCCCGCTTCACTCTAAGCAACTTCACTTCTAATTCCATCCTAGCCATCTCTCGTTATTAACTCGGGTTTTGAGCCGTTAACAAAGATAACTTTTCCCGACCCTTCCTACTTTAAGGCGCGCCGATAACTACATCGCTTTTTCCAGGTGATACAGATTTCACAGTCGTAATCCTTTATCAACTCCAAACCATCTCCTTTATCTCATATTCAACTCCTTCGTGTGAAGATATATTTTAGACTCTTGTGGTCCGTATATATCTCATTTTTCTCCATAAAGATAATGTCTCCATATCTTTAAGTAAAAAAACTATCGCGCCAGCCCAGCATCATGAGTAGTAGGTAAACTTTCTCATAATCCTTCAATCCTAGATGCATATACAATAATGACCTTGCCATGCCGCATGAGCACGCAACCAAGTCCTCTATGCGAAGCATCGCTATAAAACTAAAATTTTCGTGTCATCTGCAATGACAAAAAAGCGCTTCACTCAACCTCTTTTTAGTTCTTGAAAATTGTCCTCGCATTTATCACCCACACGATTTCACCGCCTTCCTTGTCAAGTTAGTCAACTGGAGTAGCTATATCTTGAAAAATCTCGGATGAATCTCCGATAGTAAGAACTCGCTAACCCTAGAAACTCCAAGACCTTAGCCGGCATTTTTGGTTGTTCCCAATTCATCACGGCTTCTTCCACCTTCACCGGATCTACCGAAATCCCCTCACGGTCAATGACATGACCTAAAAATTGTACATTTTCTCCAACCAAAATTCACACTTAGTGAACTTCAGATACAACTTCTCCTTTCTTAGTGTCTCCAACACTAATCTTAGGTGTTCAAAGATGATCTTTCCGCGTCTTAGAATAGACTAGAATATCATCGATAAACACCAATTATGAACTTGTCCAAATATTGTTTGAACACACTATTCATCATATCCATAAATGCAGTTGGTGCATTAGTCAACCCAAATGACATCACCGTAAACTCAGAATGACCATAACGAGTCCTCAATGTTGTCTTTGGTACATCCTCCTTCCTAACCTTCAACCGGTGATACCCTCGTTCTTAAATCTATTTTAGAAAAAATACTTAGCCCCTTTCAATCGATCAAAGAGATCATCGATCCCGGCAATGGGTATTTATTCTTTATCGTTAACTTGTTCAACTCTCGTAGTCGATACAAAGTCTTAACGATCCATCCTTCTTTTTCGACAAAACAAGATTAGTGTTCCCCACTATGAAAACACTGGCTGAATGTACTTACTTCTCGTCCAACAGCTTCTTGTAATCGCATCATCAACTCCTTCATCTCCATCGGCGCCATACCGATACGGCAAGGCTCTCGAAAATCGGTGCCGCTTCCGGCACGATGTCTATTACAAACTCGCCTCTCCTATCCGGTGGAAGACCCGATAATTCACTTGGAAATACATCAAGAAATTCTCTAACTATAGGTATTTGTTCCATGGTTGCTACCACTGGGTATCAACAACACGACACGTATAACCTACACATCCCTTCCTCAATAATTTCCTAGTTTGTGTCATGGTTAGACAACATTTAACGTCCCAACGATCTATTCCCGTAAAATACTACCCGAGGTTGTTTTAACATTCTAAGGTTCACACATTTCTTCCGACAATCTATATAATTGCCCCATGGTTAACTAACTAATCCATTCCGAGAATTACATCAATTCTCCTAACTTTATTCCAGATCAAATCTACCGATAATTTATAACCTCAGATATCTACGCAACAACTCCTATGAACATCTTCAACAGAATTATTTCTTCGTTTGCTACCTTAATATTTAAAGGTATAGCAACTTTTGGGAAGTAATCCTAATCGCTCAGCAAAATCACATGCTATAAACGAACAAGTAGCACCTTAATCAAACAAAGACGTAAGCATTTATGTCATTGATCGTAATAATACATCATGACGACGCCCCTCGATGCAACCGTGATTGGATCATCATGTTAAAGGTACGGCCCATCGGCCTACCCTACCGCTACTGGACCACTAATAGCTAACTTACCGCCATTAGTGCCCTGATTCTCATCCGTCCCTTCTTCTTGGGCAGTTTTTGCCATGTGGTCAGTTGACCCACACACAAAGCATCCGTGGTTCTTTCTTCTGACTTGGACAAGTAGTGAAATGTGCCCTTCCTATCCACAAGTTGTAGCATACGACCTTCCCTCGAGATGCACTCCTAAGTGAGTCTTCCCATGTGTCTTGCATGCCTCCATCCTCCTCTCTTTGGGTCTCCTTGCTTCACTCCCAGTATTCCCAGAGTCAACGCCTTCCTCCTCTCGTCCCTCGCCACTACCACTGCGCTCCTTCGACCTTTACTCCCCCATCCACTTTCCCCCTTTTCTTCTTTATCTTGTGGTATTGGCTCAGAGCCTCACTACCACCTTTGGCGATTATTATCGCTTTCTAAAATGGTTCCAAATGAAGTACACTGAAACAAAAAATACGGTTATAGAGCCTGTGGTTTCAAGCCCCGCTCGAACCATCGCGGCTTTCCTCTAACCTCAGATCCACTGGTGTGGAGTTAACCTCGCTATTCATTAAACTTGGTGGCGATTGGGGAACCATCATGTCCCCTTGTTTCAACTCGAGAAACCGTGATCTCCATCCTTCCTCGCATGCTCGTGGGAAAGTAGTTCTCAAGAATATCTCCTCGAACCTCTCCTCACCCACGTTAGATTCTCTATCCCTACCCTAGCCTCGATTGGCTTCCCACCAAAAGTTGGCCTCTCCTTCATCATATAGGTTGCAAAGGCAACCTTCTCGGGGCCTCATCGACATTTGCTATCACAAATGCCTTTCTATTTTTTTCACCCATGTTTGGGCTTTGATAGGTCCGTAGTTCCTTTGAACTCCCAATGGACCCACGCTCTTAAAATCCTTAAAGGTAGTAGCTCATGCTACTCCTCGGATTTATGGGGATATTAGCCCCTGTTCTATTAAATGCTACTGTTAAAAGATTAACAAACTCCGTGATAGGTTAACCGGACCTCCTCCATTGATTTACATTAGCTCCTTGATTACGTTGTACTTTCTTGCGGCATTTTGTCGATACAATAAACAACACATTTCATTATTATTCCTTTCTATTATTAGTTATTATTCGATATTAAACAATAACTTCAATCATCCATCGCTCATTATGTTCCATAAAAAGGCTTATATTCATTCATTCATCAGTAGTATAATACTACATCATTTACATTACATACCTAAGTCGATTACATTACTTTCCGCTATTGCTTTCCAAAATTGGGATTTACAAAAGACTACCCTTTGATATACAAAAGAGGGTTTTACGTCACTACTAAGTACAAAATATTTACATACTCTAAACTACTCTAGCTACTACTAGATTACATCTCGCCTCAAGGCATTATCAAAATCGCTTTGGCAAGACCTAATAATAATATCACTACCGATAAAGATGTCGTATGCCCCGCCTCACCTCTACTGAGGATAACCACCACCTCATTGAAATCATATGAGAACTCCTATGAATATAGGACATTCTCCCTATCTTTTCGTTTTTTGGTCTTTAGCTCCTCCTCGAGCTCAAAGACCTCATGTTTCAACTCATGGACCTTGTCCTTAGCCAAAACCCTTTCATCGTGTTCTCGCTCCCACATGGACTCCACGTCTGCCTTGTCTCTCTATGACCGCTTGGAGCTCGCTTTCAGCCTCCTTAACTCCTCGACAAGAATGGATATTTCTATCCAACACGACATGAATAATGACATCATCGACTCCCTCAGAGCCATCTCTCGCCGCTATTGCTACCGGATCAAGGACACTACCTCCACCTCTCCTCTTCTATCATACCATCGAACATCGACATGAGGTCGGGATCCTCTCCGAGTCTCTGCACTCAATGACAACTATCTCTCAGCTCTTCGCTATGGGGTTCTAGATAACCTCTATTTGGTTCACCGATTCTTCACTAACCGCTCATCCATCTAAATGCATTCCATTTACTCCCGACATCTACACAAAACAATTAAGTTGATTAGTACATCGTCAAGAGAATAATAAAAAACACATAACATAATCATAATGCATTTTTATAAGGTTATTTTCTTTTTTTTACTTTCGACTTCTCTTAAGGTTATGACTTAAGTTTTTTAATCCCCTTAAGTTTTATAACCTAATGCTTTGATACCAACCTCATGACGCCCCAAATCCGGGTATCTTCCAACCCGACAGATGATGGTGCTACTATGCACTACCATTCACACATACATTCAATTGAAAAGTCTCAAAGGAACTAATATGTCTTCTATATATTCAAAATAATATTAATTTCCCCTGTGTTCTTTATAACCATTACATTGTTCTTGTCATAATATCAAATATATTACAATCATTCACCCTATACTATTACATAAGTATTCTACGGGTTCGTCTTCGCTTTGCCTTTATCCTCGCTCGCGAGAGCCTTCTATCATCCGCTCGATCTTAGTCGTGTTCATATGGTTCAAGCAAGAGTGAGTATGACTAGCTCAACAAGTACAACAATTCTAATAAACAACATGCTTAAAACACAGGAATCATATATCTTCAATAACTGAACAATAGTTACGAAGTACTATCGATAATTCAAAATAGCACTTTTTTTCCTTCAAAACGTTTTACAACAACAATATTCAAGAAACATCAATTTCGGTCCAAGACCTCGAGCATTTCATAAGTTCTTTTGAAAAGGACATCCCGACACTAAGTCCGTAAGTCCGACATTACTTACGAAAGCACGCCTAGGTGATCAAATTTATAGTACTCTATGTCGATCAACACTACATTCATTAAACGTATGTACATTTAAGTTGTGGCAAACCTCACACGTGCTCGCTCGTTAAACGACAAAACATTTTTAGCATACTCGCCTTCATTTGAAAACCACACCAATATAACTTGGTAAACATCGACCATGCTTTGATAGAAACATAATATAAGTCTAGCCGAAAGAATTGGCTTTGACTTCATCATACAAGACTTCATGTAAGAATACATGAATTACAAAGCTTGTCCAGATCGAATCGAACAAGGGTTAGAATACTTGCCTTTAAATGGCTCGCTATCGCTTATAACACGTTCTTGTTTAAGTCTTTAAGTCTCTACAATAATTGATAACATCACATAACACATTAGGTCATGAATGAACATACATGGTTCCTAATGTATCTTACCCTTCTTCTCAATCTAATTATGACTTAGATTTGTTATTATTGGTTCCGCTTTTCATTAAGTCGTTCTTACATCTTACATACACATTACGCTCATGTTTGATTACTTATCTTCAACCTTTAGACAACATAAATAAGGTTAAACAATACCTTACAATGCTTTATTAAGTTCCTTAGTTCATTACTAAAGAGTTACTATTCATTCCATACTTATAAACCTTCATTATTGTTCAAACCTAAACCCTAGGGTCAGTCATGGTGCAGTGCCACCCTTCCTTCTCTATCATGTCATGTCATGCATGGCCACTCGCAGTTGGCTAAAGATCCGACTCGTCCACATCATGGCAAGACATTACATCAGTCTTTCTCATGTCATGTCATGGCAACGCGAAACTCAGTAGTAGGTTGAGACAGATCAGGTTCGGTGCTGCAAAGACCATCATTTGGCCTTGGGTTGGTGTCGCGGCGCCAACTCTGTGCCTCAGATAACTTTGATAGATTTTCAATTTTTCAAAATTCCTGGACGCATAACTTCTTCGTTATAAGTCCGAATTGGCTCGTTCAAAAGCCTATGGTTCCCAAATTACATACTCTACGTGTTCAAGCAAGAATTTTATCTATTTGACTTCGTTTGCTAAAAATTCACCTATTAGTTCATTTTTAACAAAAACGGTAAATGTTCGTGAACGTTCAACGCTCGTTTCTTCGTTCCAAGTCGAAATCTGGTCATTTTCGAGTCCGCAACTCTATAATGCCAAATATGACTTGTCTCTATCAAAAACCAACGTTTCCAAGTTCAAACCCAAAATTCGACTTCTATTCCGAGAATTTCACGAATTCGACGATTATCGTCCAATCGTGGAAATTCTGACAAAAACTTCATTACTAACGATATGATCATTATTCTAAATGGATTCTAATCATTATATGAACATTTTAAACTACAAATTACAACAACTTATTTTCAAGTTAGGTTTTGACTGATTCTTCATAAATTCATGACTTAATAACTTATAAACTACAAATTTTCATTCCTTATGACTTATTATAGATTGAAGTCCTTTAATCAACATTCTCACATCTTATCAAACATACTAACTTCATATGACAATCATATGACAAGTTTATCATAAGTTATAACCTTATTTAGATTTAAGTTACTTATTCATAACTTATTCGGCTTAAGTCCATTGCTTAATTATTTCTTATGATTGCTTAGCATACATGCTTATTAGACTACACTTCTCTTATCACCCTACAATGATAGAGAGATGAAGATTATTAGACAAGAGTCTTTACCTTGAAGAATTAGTACTTCTTCTTCTTCTTGAAAATCTAACAAAGGATGTTTGACTTAAAAGTGCTTATATTCTCTAACAACTTAAGTTGTTTTAATATTGGAAGTTGTTGTGTTTTAACAACAAATAAATGAACTAGCAATCTTCTATTTATTTATAGAAAGCCAAAGTTAGGGCATTTTAGTCATTTATCATCCCACATCCCACCTCCTTAATACACCTCTTTACTATTCATTACCTACTTATTAAGTAAACTTGCTAATCACTCATATTATTTGGCCACCACAAAACATATCCTATGCTTGGCCATCACATAAAGTACTTGGTCACCAAGTTTAACCCACGTAAAAATGGTTTGCTCCATGGATCATGTTTAACCCATTGGATAATTATTTTGGGCTTAAGTTAATTAACTTAGCTTATTCATTTTGGGCTTACATCAAGTTACTTTGGGCTTTTGATTAATAAACACTTAGGTTTGTTCATACAATTCCTATTGGACTCTACCAATATGCTAATAATCCTACAAGTCCCACTTAATTGGCTAAAAGCCTTATTACATATATACTATAATGTGATAATTCTCAGATTCTAGCTCAGATATTAATTCATAATATACGTTATTCCATTCTCCATACATACGTATAATACTTCATATTATACTTCAGATTCAATACCTCATACAATACTTACGTATCATAATGCATTCTTATATTAGATTCTTAATAATTAATTATTCCTAACGCTCTTCTAATTAAGTCCGCACATGAAATATTACGCATTTTCCATACTTTAGATTATTATTACATAATCCATCTCACCTCGATATTATAACGTTACGTATTTCTGAAGTTCAAAAAATAATTGATGAATAGTTTTTCAAAAATCGATGAATAGCTTTTTTATTTTGGAAAAAATTTCTAAAGCTTTTATTTTCGCATCTTGAAATTCAAACACTTTAATTCATTCATATAATAGTTAAAATACTATTATTTTATTCATTATAAAAGTATTTCTAGGTTATAGAATCTACATTCATCTTATATATATATATATATAATAATAAAACAATATTATTTTTTATTCATTATAAAATTTATTTACAAAGGTCTCGATTTTTAATAATATAAAATATTATGCAGATGATACTCACAATAATTGAATCAATAATGTGAGATACTTACGCAAAGAATTACTATAAGAATAATTGAGTATAATCGAGTAACTTCTCATGTAAGCATCAAATACCGTAGTGCTACTATGCAATACGCATTATTCTTGTACTTTTATCATGGGTATTTTAACAGTTAATTCAGAAAACTTTCGCCGTTATTTTTATAAAAGATATTTCGTTATTTTCTAACTCTTATAATAATAATTAGTTGTGGGATCCACCAACGATGATAGGTTGCCGCATTTAATATTCCTCGATAAAACAAATATTCCCTGACCAATCGAATATTTTATAACAACTTGCTTACTTTGGAAAATTTATAAATATTACCCACAACTATAACATTATATCAAAGGGAGAAGGGTCAAAAATGCCCCTAACTTTTATCGCGATGTCTACCGAGCACTCTATATTTTTTTTTCTAAAAATACCCTTAACGTTATGTTTTTTGGGTCGATTGAGCCCTTGTCGTTGACAAACGTGCCAAATAGACAAACGAGACTAACACCTAATCTAATTTTGCTGACAAGACATGAACACCTCATCTACTTTTAATGACACATAACAAAAAAAATATTTAATAAAAAAAATTATACTTCTTCACCCTCTTTTCTCTCTCTAATCTCCTTCCTCTATTCTCTCTCCTCTAATCTCCTCTGTCTCCCTCTATTCACTGTCTCCCTCTACAACCCTTCTTCTTCCCCCAGTCACCCCCTTCTCTCTAAACCTTACCCATCCCCAATTGACTACGACCCATCTACCTCCGACCTTAAACCGAGCCAGATTTTCTACAACAGTGGCCGCAGGCCCATCAAAGACCTCCCTTTCCTTATCCTCTT
The DNA here is from genome assembly GCA_020205615.1 of Panax quinquefolius. Lineage (NCBI taxonomy): Eukaryota > Viridiplantae > Streptophyta > Magnoliopsida > Apiales > Araliaceae > Panax > Panax quinquefolius. The sequence goes on along the minus strand of CM035158.1, from coordinate 98,046,046 downwards.
CTCCCTCTTCGTCATCTCCCCTTTCGCCTTTGGAATCTTTGTCTCCGTTCACAAGAACCCTAATTCCTCTCGCGTCTCTTTCTTCACCTACGACTCCTACACTTACACTGCTTTTTGCATCAAACCCACTTCAATTTCACTGCTTCTTGCATCAAACCCACTTTAATTTCAGCAATGTGAAGATAATCTATTGGGATTCGATTATCCAGTACCAATTATTGATCCCCGGTTCCTTTTTCCTGCACCAGGTTAGGAAACTCATATTAATAATTAGATTTCTCGATTTAGGGTTTTTCTATGTTGTTTGAATTGGAACTGTTAGGAAGTTTGGTGAATCAAAAATTGTTGTTTTCTTTTTCAGATATGGAAATGAACCAAGGGTTCATGAATTTTTTTCAGATTAATTAGTTTAAATTGATGTGAACGAATTTAATTTATGTTTTGGTTTGATGTCAAAGAATTTTGAGTATGTTTGTGTCTTCCATCAGACCCACCCATCACTCCAATTGGACCTCTGGTCACCATCGATGGCCCCCTAATATTCGGCTTTATTCCTATACACCAATCAATAATTTATACCCATTTCGCTTTCAGGTAAAATTGGCAATCAAAACATGCACTACGGATGTTTGAATTTATGTCTTTTAGAACAGAGAAAGAGAGCGAGTACCGAAGAGGTAGCCGACGGTGACGGAAATGCCAGAGATGGTAATCAGGCGGAGGTAATCGAGGGTGTTGAAGTTTGCGACGGTCTTGGTGAATGGGGGGTTCCGATCTATCACTGGGTATTCTAGCTTGCCTAAAGCAGTTGGTTTGATTAACAATTCTTATTTAAGGCTTAATTAATTTATGTATTAATTAATTTATATTTCAGCAAATGTTCCACGTGGCAGCCACCTCATAGAGAGTGTAACTCCGTTTGTCTATTTGGCATGTCTATCAACGGCAGGGGCACAATCGACCCAAAAAATATAACGTTAAGGGTATTTTTGGACAAAAAAAAGTATAGGGTGTTTGGTAGACATCGGGGTAAAAGTCAGGGGCATTTTTGAACCTTCTCCCTTATATCAAATCCACACCATAATATTCAAAAATATATTTCGAGAAAAAAAAAATATTTATTCATAAAAGTTGGGGTCTTACACTTTTTGTCAAGTTGAACAGCTTTCTTTTTGTTGTCAGTCCATTCAGCTTTGGCCTTAATTTGAACTCTGTTTGGATCTTCTGGAGTTGGTGCGAGCTTTGTTGGGATGTAGGGCCTATTTACGACAGTTTCGAATAGTTCTTCATCTATTGAGTCCATGTATGCTTGCATACAGACTTTCCAGTTGGCAAATTTATCTTTGTTGCACATAGGTGGCTTGCTGCCTCCTCCAGTCTTTAATTCACTTATCATGTGTGTCATTGAATCTACTCAAGCTTTGTATGATGATTGAGAGAAACTGCTTTGATACCAATTGTTAGTTCCCAGAGGCACAATAGTTATCTAGAAGGGGGTTAAATAGATATTTTAAAATTTCTTATACAAAATACTTGTTAGATTTGTTAATGATTTAAACACAACGGAATTTGAGATTTGTTTGTTCCCCTTTAAGATAAATTGGTTTAATAGGAGATAAGCAGTTATGACAGATATAGCAGTTATAGCAAGAATATAAGAGACATTGTGTTTTTAAGTGGTTCAGAGCACTCAAGGCTCCTAGTCTACTCTTCTACTCCTTGAGTAGGAAATCCACTAAGGATGTTTTTACAATCTTTGAATCATTGAGATTCCTTCAAGACCGGCAGTCTTGGAACTTCTTAGTTCAGTTAGAACTCTTCAAGTCCAGCAGACTTGGTACTTCTTAGTTCACTTAGGACTCTTCAAGTCCAACAGACTTGGAACTTCTTACTTCACTTAATGATAGTTGAGTTCTTGAATTGTGCTACTCAGTTGCCATTAAGCTTTAGTTCGAAAGAACTGAGTAGCTAAGCAAGCTTTCTTTTTAGATCGTAGAGTTGAGCATTGAGTGTTCTTCAGTTTTTCGTTGTGTACTTGTTTGCTTCTTGCATCTGCATCTGATTTGTATATAAGGTGCATTTGAAAATGTATCCGTTTGAAGGCATCCGTTAAAGCATTAATTGCATTTGACATTTCTGAGCACTGATGGTAACTTTCTGCAAATCTTCTATTTAGCCGTCTGGCCCCACTGACACAACAGACTGCTATCTTACCTAACACCTGAAAAGGTGTTTTTAGCTGACCTATAGTACTTTCTTTAGCTTCTTCAATACGTTTCTTTGTTATATACTAAGGATGAGTGTTGGGTCATTGGGATTCCCGAGGATTTCAACGTTTATAATCCATTCCATATTTGTTATTTATTCTTAAACAAATGGACAGGGCTCGATGCTTCTAAGATAGACAGATGATGCACTACGATCATTATCGTGGTGTCTTGCCACCTTGATGCTTGATTCGGTACTGATAGAAGAGAACACTACAATTTCTCTTAAGCATTGGTAGACTACGATCTTTGCTTGCTTGACTTGCAGACTCCACACTTCCGAGAACACACTACGATTCTTGATTTGGCTCGACAAGCATTTGGACCAACTCTACGATTCTGAGTGAGGCCCTCCAAAGCAAACAAACTATTATTCTCGATACTCTACGATTCTGCCTTGGTTTTTGTAATCTCTTTTCTGGCTCGACAGACTACGATTCTTGTTAAAAGCCTATCTATTACTTCTCAAGAGATAGATCATCCTAACAGCTTTGATCTTTTCTTCTATACATTCATTTACAGAATGATAATTATTAAAGCACAGATCAACCTAATAATTTTGATTTATCACCAAGTCCTTGTACATGTATTCCTTGAAGGACTTTACATATAAGCATGATTATTTACTTTCAACATCAAATTTAAATATTCAATTTCCCAACATATTCTTTATTATCTTAGCCATGATATTCTTTACTGAGCTATTTGAGCTCACCCTTTTCTTTTTTATTCCATTGTTCTTCTCAGGAAATGAGAGTGTAGCTGGGACTAGCAGGGGTATAGAGTGATGATCCAAGATAGTTTTTATAGTTGTCTTCCCCATATTGTTAAATAGTGTGGTAATAATTATGTTGAAAACTTGTAATATGTGTTGTCGTATCTTATATGATATTATAATAATTTGAGTTTTCATATTGTCTTATTTTCTACGATACTGTATTAAGAGAACGTATTGTTGTAGTACGTATTTTGGTGATCCAAATTGGGTTGTGTGGACCCTATTTTGGGAGTGTCATTGTTGGTATCAGAGCTTAGTGATATGATCTCTGATGGAGATTTAGGGTGGGAACTAGGTGAAGAGAGACGAATAGAACTAGCCACTAGTGTGTCCTATATAGTTAAAAGTTGTTATGTAATTAGTTAACTTGAGTGTGGGGGCGAGAAGCGATGTATCAGCTGTTTAAACTAGTCTTTGTTTTGTGACCACATTTCAGAATGGTATCTGAAATTCAAGAAGTGAACTATGAGGAAAATATGGCTGGGAATCAGGATGCTATGGATAATCCTGCTGCAAACTCAAAAAATAATGATGCTGACAACATGATGCATGATGTTTTTTTTAGGAATTTCATGCAATTCATGCAGAATCAGGCGAGAGAAGCTCATGCCCATAATGCTAGTGGAAACGTTGGTAACTTACGAATGGTCAAAGCCAAGCAATTCAAAGAGTTAGGACCACCTAAATTTAATGAAAAGTTGGACCCACTCAAGGCAGAGGCATGTCTCAAACAGATTGCGAAGATATTTGATGTACTGCGTTGTGCTGATGATCAAAAGGTTCCCTTTGCTACCTTTATGATACGAGGAGAGGCAGATCACTGGTGGGAATCACTGAAACGTACACATCACGTATCACTTGATATGTCTTATGCAGAGTTTCAAGAACTCTTTAATGACAAGTATTTTCCTGAGAGCATTCTCCACATAAAAGAAATAGAATTTATTAAGTTAAAGCAGAACAATATGACTGTCTCACAATACGAGACCAAATTTGCTGACTTATCCCGATTTGCTCCCCATCTGGTGGACAACGAAGAGTACATGACACGAATGTTCTTACGAGGTTTGAAATTTGAGATTTATCAACATCTTATTTCTCACAAACTTTGTTTATATTCAGATATCGTGGATAGAGCTCAATTAGTAGAACGAGAGAAAGAAACATTGTGACCAAGAGACAATGATCGACAGCGAGAGAGAAATTCAATAATAATCGTAACAGTAGCAACAATCATCGGAGCAATGAGAACTAGGGATGAGGAAATTATCATACCAGAAATGATAACCACTTTGGTGGAAATCCTGGTCCAGATAACAGAAGAAGTTAATCGAGTGGAAACAACTTTAAGAAGAGGAGATTCAACAATGACCATGGAAAGACATTGACATTAACACCATCATCAATTTTAAGGGGAGGAGAGCGACCACCGGTCAAATGTTACAAGTGCGGACAGGAAGGACACATCAGTCCAAACTGTATACAGACGTCTAAGGTATGTTACAGTTATGGAAAGGAAGGCCATATAGCTCGATTTTTTCCTGTAGCAAAATCAAGTCTTGCAGTGATGACGACACCAAAGGTTGGCACGGACAAGACAAAATTTGTAGTCCAGGGGAGAGCTTTTGTTGTGCAGTCCTAAAAAGCATGGAACCTGAACGAAGTTATCACAAGTAAGCTACTTATCAACTCTTGTGAAGTCTATGCCTTGTTAGATACTGACACTACCCACTCTTTTATTTCACCTGCATATGCTCGACATTTAAACTTGACTCCTAAAAAATTGAACTTTGACTTATCAGTTGAAACCTCACTAAAGTAAAGATAATGGATGAAAATGGGCAATCATTATGTTTAAAGATAATGATAATGGATGAATTATTTTATTTATAAAATGTGGTATATTTTGGTTATAAATAGGAAGGCTTAACATATGAAAATTTATAACTTCTTTGCTTATACTTCTTTTCACTATCTAAAAATTTCTTAGTGTAAGTTCTCTTTAAGTGTGTTAACTTATCTTGAGTATTTGCGAAGATCAATAAAAGTACGAGTATTGTTCAACTAAGTATTTTTTATAAAAGTTGGTCAAACACTCACACACATCACATGGTGTTTAATTCTTCCTTTAGAAGAGTTATTTTGAAAAACTTCCTTTGGAAGATTTTATTTTGAAATATTATTTTGAAGCTTATTATGTACACTACACAAATTTATACTATATAGTCACTTTTTATAATTTCATAATATACGAATTAGTGTACACCATATGTGATAGTTACTAATTAAAATATAAATATATTTAGGTTGATAAACTTCATAGAAAGCAGCATCCAATCACTTGTTAATTGAGGTAAGGGATATCATTTTCTTTCATACTTCATATTATGGTAAGAAATTGTTATTTGTTTCGATAACTTTTTTCGTTAAACGGTGAAAAGTCCTAAACTATTTAGAACTTCCTTAATAATTTGTGATTCATCTAATATCTTTTCACCTAAATCTTCTTATTTTCACATTACACGTGCTTCATCTAATATATTTTTACCTGAATCTTCCTATTTCGTTTTGCACGTGATAGTTGAATTGTAAATCTTATTTATCCTATTCTTGAACTCTAATTAAATTTCTGGATATCATGTTGACAATCTAGACATTATTGAACTCTAGATAAATTAAATGTCAAATCTCAGACTTTGATTCTTTTATCTTATTATTCTTACAATTTCCATTCATTTTTATATCACTGTAATTTGTACTAATCATCAAAAAATCAAGTTATGGTGAGTGTCTTTGGCCTGGGTGCAAAAACGATATGATTGTTGAGATGACTTTGGTCTGTATGGCAAGGACACGTGGTAAAAAGTTCTTTTTAGCCCTTAGTGCAAAGATGGACTGTTGATTAGCATAATCATGACCATTGGTGTTACAATTGAATATCTTTGGCCTGTAGTGCAAAGATGAACTGTTGATTTGCATGATTATGATCAGGAAATATTTATTGGTGTTACAGGGTTAAAATATTGATGGTGAACTTTTAATTTGGAGAAGATTGTGAACATCATGATCTATTTTACTCTCCTAATTATTTGATTGATGTTTTCGTTGCAGTTGTTGGTCTAAAATTTGTTGTCTATTATAGTTTATCAGATTTTTCATTGTTGAATGTTAAATATAATATATTCTTCATTATCTTAGTCATGATATTCTTTACTGGGCTATTTGAACTCACCCTTTTCCTTTTTGTTCCATTTTTCTTCTCAGAAAATGATAGTGTAGCTGGAAGTAGTGGGGGTTTAGAGTGATGATTCGAGATAGTTTCTATAGTTTCCTTCACCATGTTGTTAAATAGTATGGCAAGAATCATGTTGAAGACTTGTAATATGTGTTGTCGTATCTTATACGACATTATAATAATTTGAGTTTGGATATTGTCGTATTTTCTACGATACTGTATTAAGAGAATGTATTGTTGTAGTGCGTATTTTGACGATCTAAATTGGCTTGTGTGGACCCTATTTTGGGGGCGTCACAATTTGGGTAAAAAATGACCTAGTTTAGCGGCGCCCAAAATGACACAACTTTGATAATAAATAATATTTCTCAAAACGACACAGTTTTCATAATAGAACTAAAATAAAATAAACAAAATTTAAATAAATTTGTCCAAAAAAATATATACAAGGACCCTCGACCCATGGGCTCGTCCAGGCCGATCGGCAACACGCGTGTGGGTTTAAATCAAGTCTTGATTAGGTTCTCTCCCTTCCACAAAAATGGAGAGCCCCTTGATGCCCAAACTGTAAGACCCCAGCTTTTATAAATAAAGATGAAATTTCTATAAATATTATTTTTGAATATTATGGAATAAATTTGATATAATGTTATAGTTGTGGGTAATATTTATAAATTTTGCAAAGTAAGCAAGTTGTTATAAAATATTCGTTTGGTCGGAGAATATTATTTTTATTCGGGGAATATTAAAGACGACTACTCGATCATTCAGTGACCCCATTAAGCGGAAGTATTATGTCGTAGTAGAAAACGACAAAATTATCTTCTATAAAATAATGTGAGAGGTGTTACCGTTAAAACTGTTGAACTACCGGTAGTAAAAGTACGATGAATACGCGTGGTTGATAAGAGTAGACACTGCGGTATTGATTATCGATGCTTACGTGAGAAGTCACTTAGCTATACTCAATTATTGCTATAGTAATTCTTTGCATCATATCTCTTATATTATTGATTCAATTATTGTCACAAGATTATCATCGTATAATATGTTATATTATTAATTGAGACGACAAGTTATAAATGATTAATAATTGTTGAAAGATTAAATATGTGTTGATTAAAAATAAAATGATTTGTGGTAATATTTATTCAATCCTGATGTATATAAAGAGTCATTATGAGACGTTTGTGGTAACTTTGATTATTTTATGGGGGCCCATATGTCATCATCTAAGAGTCCTTCACAATCGATAGTAATTACCTTTGTGAATAGTAATTACCTTCGTCAATAGTATTTACCTTCGTCAATAGTAATTACCTTTGTGAATAGTAATTACCTTTGTGAATAGTAATTACCTTCGTCAATAGTAATTACCTTCGTCAATAGTAATTACCCCTTCACAAATAGTAGTTGTCCCTTCAATATTACCAAGAGTTAACTACCTCTTCGGTGTTCCAAAGGTTAATTACCCCTTCACAAATAGTAGTTGTCTCTTCAATATTACCAAGATTCATTTTGACCCTTCGTTAAGACCAAGAGCCACCCTCAATTTTTCTATAAATAAAAAGCTCATTCCTTCATTATTTTTTATTTAATTCATCAAACTCTAAAGAGAGAAACTATAGAGAAAGAAGAAAAGTATTCTCGCTACTTCACTTTTCCAATATTGGTTCTTCTAAGGTAGGGAATATTATTTGTTGTACCCGTAGAAGGGTGTTATTCTTTGTATTCATGAAGAGAACTTACATCATTCCATCCTTTAATATTACATTGGAATAACTTTGATACGCGGACTTCTATACTTGGTGATTTTCTTACATTGTTCCATTCTTTATTACATACATTGTAATAACTCGTATCGCGGACTTTCTATACTTGGTGATTTCTTACATTGTTCCATTCTTTATTATTACATTGGAATAACTGTGATACGTGGTTTATCCTATACTTGGTGACATTCTTCTATTATTCTCATCTTTATTATTCGTTGGAACATCCTCGTCTGCAGTGTTTTACAGGATTCGGTTAAAATCTTAATCATTCTCATTGGAATATCCTATCATGTGTTTTACACCGGATCCGGTTCCATCTTTATTATTCTGTTGGAACATCCCGCTTTGTGAATTTCACCGACCGGTTCCGTTATTATTATTCTGTTGAATAACTCATACATGCCAAGTACCGCATGCATGGTGATTTCCTTTGTTATTCCATTCTTTATTATACCCAAATTGGTTAAAACTTTGACTTCTATACTCCATGAAATTAGTAGAATATTCTTGATATTTGCGTTTCATCCAAAGATCTTTTCATAAAAATATTCTTCCGATCATTCTTGAATTTTACTCTACAAAACAAATTATCTTGTTGACAATTTGGACGTTAATAATTCCTAGATAAATTAATTCTTGAACTTGTTTTATTGAATTCTTATATCATTGTCATCATCCTCATGTTTATATTATGTTGAAAGTTATCTTTGGCTTACGTGCATAGATGAACTTAGTATGATTATGACGAGTGGTTCATTCTAGTATAATCATGGCTTAATATAAATGATGTGACAAAAGTCCTCGATGGTCTGTAATGCACGTTGATGGATAGTTTTTGGTATGATTATGACCGGGGTGATTCTTAAGATAGTCGTGACCATTGATAATTTGATGAAAATCCTCGATCGCCAAGTAATGTGGATGATTAGATATTGTGTTTTATTCATTAAACCGAGTCTTAGTGATAAAATTGATGAAAACCTTTTAAACCTAAAAGATAGTAGACTTTATTTTCTACTTGACTCTTTTAATGGATCGATATTCACCGCAGATTAAACCTGGTTGTCTATTGTATTTTATCGGTTTAACATTGTTGAAGACTATTGATAATTTATTCTACTTTATCTTAGTTATAATATTTCTTCTTTGGGCTAGTTGAGCTCACCCTTTCTTTCACTTGCATTCTTCTTCGTGAAATGAGAATATATTTGAACAGTCTGGGAGCAGAGTAATGGTCCGGAGGATAGCATTAGTAGTCCTCACTATTACGTGAAATAGTGTGATAATAATTGTAATGAGGACTCCTTTTGAGTTTGTATAATATCTAGTAGACAATATTTGTATTCAAACTCACGTTTATGTCGATATGCATACACCTACGTTATATTAGTAAATTATATTTAAATTACATACCATGTAAGTGGCGACCCAAGATGGGTGACGATACCTAATTTTGGGGCGTCACAACAGTATCGAGCTTAGGATATGATCCTGGCTAAGATGCAAGATAAGAACTAGGAGGGAGGCGGGAATTCCTTCGCTAGTATGACCTACCTAAGTTTATTTGTTATTTAATTGGTCTCATTCGTAGTATAGGGATAATATTTGATATATTAATTAACCCTTTTGCTTCACAATTCCTTTCGTGTAATAAGAGTGTAGCTAGTCAATGGCAATAAGGAATGGAATAGAAGCGGTGGTCATCATTTAGTAGTTATATTTGGTGAATCAACTAGGGTGAGGCGAACCCAACGTTGGAAGAGTGTTTTGCCACTATCATACAAGATGTCTAATGACATACAACCTCGTGTCATCATAAGACTGGGTTGTGCTCATCCACTTGCTGAGTATATTTACGAGCACTACCTATATGATCTTGGTGTTTGTTTGAAGTATAATTCTCAATTTGAGACAGTAGAGATAATGATAAGTCAAGAGAAGACTCACCATTGGGAAGAATATGATAGTAATCTTCTCATTTTTCTTTGGGGTCTATTGGGTAAACCAAGGATAATTTGTGGTCATGATACTAATGAATACACGATTATCTTTGGCACGTAGTGCATAGATAATTTGTGGTCGTGATACTAATGAATACACGATTATCTTTGGCACGTAGTGCATGGATAATTTATGGTCGTGATACTAATGAATACACGATTATCTTTGGCCGTAGTGCATGGATAATTTGTGGTCGTGATACTAATGAATACACGATTATCTTTGGCCGTAGTGCATGGATAATTTGTGGTCGTGATACTAATGAATACACGATTATCTTTGGCAGTAGTGCATGGATAATTTGTGGTCGTGATATTAATGAATACACGATTATCTTTGTCAGTAGTGCATGGATAATTCGTGGTCGATATCTTAATGAATATCCTCGCCTTGTAGTGCGAGGATGATTCGATGATATGGATTAATTATTGAAATGAGTCTCAAAGAATGAAATATTAATTCATGGATGTGGTAAAAGTCATCTTTAGTAGTAGTGCATTGATAGACTTGGTATGATTATGACCACGGATTATTAGGAGATAATCATGATCAGATTGAAAACACGAATATCCTTGGCCAAGAGTGCATGGATAATTCGTGGTCGTGATACTATTAAGTCGCTGCGTCTCAAAGATTATTGGTTTTCTGAGTTGTATATCTTTAGCTTCGTAGTGCAAAAGATGAATTGTTAATGAATATCTTTGGCGGATCAGAAGATGAATTTAATATTTTAACGATAAAGGTAGTCAAGGTATCCTCACCTCTTTATCATATCAGCACGTACCCTAATTTCGAGGGTGAAATTTCATAAGAAGGGAGGTTGTAAGACCCCAAACTTTTTATAAATAAAGATGAATTTTCTATAAATATTATTTTTGAATATTATGGAATAAATTTGATATAATGTTATAGTTGTGGGTAATATTTATAAATTTTGCAAAAGTAAGCAAGTTGTTATAAAATATTCGTTTGGTCTGGGAATATTATTTTGTGGGGAATATTAAAGACGACTACTCAATCATTAGTGGACCCCCACAACCAAGTATTATCGTAGTTAGAAAATGACAAAATTATCTTTCTATAAAAATAACGGCAGAGGTGTTACCGTTAAAACTGTTGAACTACCCTAGTAGTAAAAGTACGATGAATACGCGTGGTCGCTTAAGAGTTATACGCAGATTGATTATCGATGCTTACGTGAGAAGTCACTTAGCTATACTCAATTATTGTTATAGTAATTCACGCATCATATCTCTTATATTATTGATTCAATTATTGTCACAAGATTATCATCGTATAATATGTTATATTATTAATTGAGACGACAAGTTATAAATGATTAATAATTGTTGAAAGATTAAATATGTGTTGATTAAAAATAAAATGATTTGTGGTAATATTTATTCAATCCTTGATGTATATAAAGAGTCTACATTATGAGACGTTTGTGGTAACTTTGATTATTTTATGGGGGCCCATATGTCATCATCTAAGAGTCCCTTCATCAATAGTAATTACCTTTGTGAATAGTAATTACCTTTGTGAATAGTAATTACCTTCATCAATAGTATTTACCTTCGTCAATAATAGTATTTACCTTTCGCCAATAGTAATTACCTTTGTGAATAATAATTACCTTTGTGAATAGTAATTACCTTCGTCAATAGTAATTACCTTCGTCAATAGTAATTACCCCTTCGCAAATAAGTAGTTGTCCTTCAATATTACCAAGAGTTAACTCGCTTCTTGATTGTTCCAAAGGTTAATTACCCCTTCATGAATAGTAGTTGTCTCTTCAATATTACCAAGAGTCATTTTGACCTTCCGTTACACTCAAGAGCCACCCTCGGTTTTTCTATAAATAGAAAGCTCATTCCTTCATTATTTCATACTTAATTCATTGAAACTCCAGAGAGAGAAACTATAGAGAGAAAGAAGAAAAGTATTCTCGCTACTTCACTTTTCCAATATTCAGGTTCTTCTAAGGTAGGGAATATTATTTGTTGTATGCGTAAAGGGTGTTATTCTTTTGTATTCATGAAGAGAACTTACGTCATTCCATCCTTTAATATTACATTGAATAACTTTGTATACGCGGAATTCGCTTATACTTGGTGATTTCCTTACATTGTTCCATTCTTTATTATTACATTGGAATAACTCAGATACGCTGAGACTCCCCTATACTTGGTGATTTCCTACGTTGTTCCATTCTTTATTATTCATTTGAATAACTCATATCGTGGTTTATATCTATACTTGGTGACATTCTTCTATTATTACGTCTTTTATTATTCATTGGAACATCCATGCCTCATGTGTTTTACACGGGACCGGTTTAAATCTTAATCATTACATTGAATATCCTATCGTGTGTTTTACAGGATCCAGTTCCATCTTTATTATTCGTTGGAACATCCCGCTTGGGTGTGAATTTCACGACACGGTTCCGTTATTATTATTACATTTGAATAACTGCGTTCATGCCAATACCGCATGCGTGGTGATTTCCTTTGTTATTCCATTCTTTATTATACCAAGTTGGTTAAAACTTTGACTTCTATACTCCATGAAATTAGTAGAATATTCTTGATATTTGCGTTTCATCCAAAGATCTTTTCATGGAAATATTCTTCCCGATCATTCTTGAATTTTACTCTACAAAACAAAGTATCTTGTTGACAATTTGGGACGTTAATAATTCCTAGATAAATTAATTCTTGAACTTATTTTATTGAATTTTTATATCATTGTCATCATCCTCATGTTTATATTATGTTGAAAGTTATCTTTTGGCTTACGTGCATAGATGAACTTAGTATGATTATGACCTGTGGTTCATTCGGTATAATCATGGCTTAATATAAATGATGTGACAAAAGTCCTCGATGGCACTGTAATGCAATGATGGATAGTTTTTGGTATGATTATGACCGGGGTGATTCGGTAGATAGTGACCAATTATTGATAATTTGATGAAAATCCTTGACCGTGGTAATACGAGGATGATTAGATATTGTGGTTTATTCATTAAACCGAGTCTTAGTGATAAAATTGATGAAAACCTTTTAAAACCTAAAAGATAGTAGACTTTATTTTCTACTTGACTCTTTTAATGGATCAGATATTCCGCCACTGATTAAACCGGTTGTCTATTGTATTTTATCGGTTTAACATTGTTGAAGACTATTGATAATTTATTACGCTTTATCTTAGTTATAATATTTCTTATCGGGCTAGTTGAGCTCACCCTTTCTTTTTTTCACCGTTCTCTTGAAATGAGAATATAGTTGGGACGAGTCTGGGAAGCGGAGTAATGGTCGAGAGGATAACATTAGTAGTCCTCACTATTCGTGAAATAGTGTGATAATAATTGTAATGAGGACTCCTTTTGAGTTTGTATAATATCTAGTAGACAATATTTGTATTCAAACTCACAGTTTATGTCGTATTGTACTGCATGCGATTATATTAGTAAATTATATTTAAATTGCATGCCATGTAAGTGGCGACCCAAGATGGGTGACGTATACCTAATTTTGGGGCGCCACGGTTGGTATCGAGCTTAGGGATATGATCCTGCTAAGATGCAAGATAAGAACTAGGAGGGAGGCGGGAATTCTTTCGCTAGTATGACCTACCTAAGTTTATTTGTTATTTAATTGGTCGGTGAGTATAGGGATAATATTTGATATATTAATTAACCCTTTTGCTTCACAATTCCTTTCGTGTAATAAGAGTGTAGCTAGGTCAAGCTGGGTAAATAGGATGGAATAGAGCGGTGGTCATCATTTAGTAGTTATATTTGGTGAATCAACTAGGGTGAGGCAAACCCAACGTTAGAAGAGTGTTTTGCCACTATCATACAAGATGTCTAATGACATACAACCTCGTGTCATCATAAGATCGGGTTGTGCTCATCCACTTGTCGAGTATATTTACTGAGCACTACCTATATGATCTTGGTGTTTGTTTGAAGTATAATTCTCAATTTGAGATGTTGGAGATAATGATAAGTCAAGAGAAGACTCGCCATCGGGAAGAATATGATAGTAATCTTCTCATTTTCTTTCGGGGTCTATTGGGTAAACCAAGGATAATTTGTGGTCGTGATACTAATGAATACACGATTATCTTCGCACGTAGTGCATAGATAATTTGTGGTCGTGATACTAATGAATACACGATTATCTTTGCACGTGAGTGCATGGATAATTTATGGTCGTGATACTAATGAATACACGATTATCTTTGGTAGTAGTGCATGGATAATTTGTGGTCGTGATACTAATGAATACACGATTATCTTTGGTAGTAGTGCATGGATAATTTGTGGTCGTGATACTAATGAATACACGATTATCTTTCGTAGTAGTGCATGGATAATTTGTGGTCGTGATCTTAATGAATACACGATTATCTTTGGTAGTAGTGCATGGATAATTCGTGGTCGTGATCTTAATGAATATCCTTGATGCGTAGTGCGGGGATGATTCGATGATATGGATTAATTATTGAAATTTGAGTCTCAAAGTGATGAAATATTAATTCATGGATGTGGTAAAAGTCATCTTCTTCGTAGTGCATTGATAGACTTGGTATGATTATGACCACGGATTATTCGGTATAATCATGATCGTAATTGAAAACACGAATATCCTTGGCCAAGAGTGCATGGATAATTCGTTGTCGTGATACTATTAAGTCGCTGTCTCAAAGATTATTGGTTTCTGAGTTGTATATCTTTAGCTTTGTAGTGCAAAGATGAATTGTTAATGAATATCTTTGGCGGATTGCGAAGATGAATTTCATATTTTTAACTCTAAAGGTATTCAAGGTATCCTCACCTCTTTATCATATCAGGTACGTACCCTAATATGTAACTTTATCTTTTTAGTCAACCTCTAAAATCTTGCGGGGTACTAAATATTACTTAAAAAATTAGAGGGGAGGTGAGTGTTATTATGCTTATGTAGATGATCCCTTTATATTTTACTCTTATTACTTATTTTATCGTTTATCGTTGCACGTCAATTATAATTTAAAGGGGGTGTATTCAATTAAGATTTTTAAAGACTTTTAAATATTTTAAAAGTTTGGTTGTATTCAATCAAGACATTTAAAGAGTTTATAAAAGTTTAGTGATATTCAATTACAACTTTTTAAATGTCTTTAAAAGTTAGGTGGTATTGAATTAAGATTTTTACAAAGTCTATAAAAGTATTTTGGTATTCAAAAAATCATAGACTTTTCAGATTTCTATTAAATGGTAGAGTTTGACAGACTTTAGAAGAAGAATTATAACTATCAACTCATATCCAAAGTCTGACCTCATCTCTAAAGATTTTTAAGGACTTCCAAATAAACACAAAGGTGGATAAAACTAGTTATTAATTGGACTTTGTCTTTTATTGGGTCAAACTAATTATTTATTTTATATGGGCTAATAAATATTAATATGTGATGGATAAATAATTTGGTAAAATTTGGGCCATAAAAATTAGAATTAGGGTCCTTAATACTAATATACAATAATTAGAAAGTAATTACAAAAATAAAACATCCACAAAATAATTACAAAAATAACGCAATTCATATTAATAAGGAAACCTAAAATCAAGTAGTGGCGGAACCAGAACATATTTTAAGGGGGGGTAAAATACATCAATAAAAAAAAATTATTTATTAACGCTTGAAGAGCTTCTATCGGTTGTACAAGTGAGAGCAGTCAACTGTATCCTGCGAGTCTGCATAGTTTGAAAACGTCTCAAAATTTGTTCGTTTTCAATTGTTGAAAAAATATCCTTCTCAATATAAACTACCAGACTGTCATTCATCGACTCGTCTCCTATTTTGTTACGCAAGTCAGTATTGACAATTTTCATCGTAGAGAATATCCTTTCAACAGTAGCAGTTGCAACTGGTAAAACCAAAGACAACTCGATTAATCGATATACCACAGTAAAAGTCATATGTCTTCTTGTTTCAATCAGCTTCTTAGCAAGACTTCCCAAACCCAAATTTTTGATCCCAAAAAATTGACTATCGCATCGCATATCATAAATGTAATTTTCAAGTTGATCCCCAAGTATCATGCGATCGATCAATGAGAAGTCTTACGGATAAAGCTCGTGAGACGGAGTAATTTATTTTGTCAAATTGAGAGAACGAATCCCTTGGATCAAGGCATGATATGCATAAAAGTAACTCTGTGCTTACTTCTAAAAAACGATTGTTCATCTTTTGAACAATTGAATCAATAACCTACATTGTAATAATGAAAAATAAAAAAAAAAGATAAATTTTTAGATAGGAATAATGAAAAAAGAGTTATAGAGATTATACCTGACAAAAAATCTCAACACGATAATGATGAAAATTAGCAATAATTTGTCCATTGCGCCTGCTACTACCGCTGGGTCTCATGTTGTCTTCCATATTAATTATTGGGATCACGTTCTTCTCACAAAATATATTGACTTCCTTCAAAAAATTCTCCCATTCCGCCTCCCTAAAATCTTGTAGTCGAGCTTTCATTACCCCAATCAATCTCACAGCATGCACAATGTTTTGATCTTTTTGTTGCAAGGCAAGTGACAAATCATTTGTGATTCCCAATATATATTTCATCAAATGCATCACAAATACAAATTCATAATTCTCCATCTTATTAATCAAACTTATGGCTATACCGCTATTATCATCAAAAGCACCATCATCATGCACATTTTCAAGCACTTGTAATACGGAAGTCCACATAGACATAAGACGGATTATTATTATGTAATGTGACCCCCAACGAGTATCTCCTGGCCGTTTTAAACTGATTTCTTGATTTTTTTCCTTTACCACTAGTTATCTCTCCCTTTTCCAAACACTCCACGATCCTATCATGTTCAAGCTATCTAAGTTTATCTTTCCTTTTACATGATGCTCCAGCCACATTCACAATCATAGTAACATATTGAAAAAAATCACTCACAATACGGCTGCTCTTGGCAACAGCAACAACAACTAATTGGAGTTGGTGAGAAAAACAATGGACATACCTTGCATATGGATTTTCTTTTAAAATAAGAGCCTTCAATCCATTGAACTCGCCTCGCATATTTGAAGCCCCGTCATATCCTTGACCTCTCAACCTCAATAATGACAATTTATGCTTTGCAAATAATTCATCAATAGCATTCTTCAAAGAAATAGATGACGTGTCACGCACATGTACCACACCAAGAAACCTTTCAATCACATCTCCATGGTTGTTTACATATCTCAAAACAACTCCCATTTGTTCCTTTATTGAAACATCTCGAGACTCATCAACCATAATAGAAAATATTTTGTCCCCAATATCATTGATGATGGCAAGTGTAGTTTCCACGGCACAAGCACTTGTTAGTTCTTTTTGAATTTTTGGAGAAGTCATTTGATTGTTTCTAGGAGCATTCTCATTAACTACCTTGCCTACCTCTTCATTTCGTAGGCTGTACCACTCAAAAAACTCAAGAAAATTTCCCTTATTTGATGAAGTCGATGACTCATCATGTCCACGAAATGACAAACCTTGCTTCAAAAGAAGGCGTGTGACATCCAAAGCCGCAGTTAAACGTGTGCGATAGGCAACCTCCATCTCTTGCCCTTATGCTAGTAGTATATGTGACACACTCTGCCTTTGATTTTTAAAACCTTGAAGTTGTATTCTAGCATCATTATGTGTAAGACCCCAACTTTTATAAATAAAGATGAATTTTCTATAAATATTATTTTTGAATATTATGGAATAAATTTGATATAATGTTATAGTTGTGGGTAATATTTATAAATTTTGCAAAGTAAGCAAGTTGTTATAAAATATTCGTTTCATCTGGGGAATATTCTTTTTTGTCGGGGAATATTCGTGATCGACTACTCAATCATTGGTGGACCCCACTACTAAGTATTATCATAATAGAAAACGCACAAAATTATCTTTCTATAAAAATAACTACAGAGGTGTTACCGTTAAAACCGTTGAACTACCCGGTAGTAAAAGTGCGATTATTATACGCCGTAGTCAGATATAGTAACACGATATTGATTATTGATCTTTACGTGAGAAGTCACTCAATTATACGCTCAATTATTGCTACGATGAATTGCGATCATATCTCTTATATTATTGATTCAATTATTGTCACAAGATCATCTCGTATAATATGTTATAGTATTAAATCAATAATTGAGACAACAAGTTATAAATGATTAATAATTGTTGAAAGATTAAATATGTGTTGATTAAAAATAAAATAATTTGTGGTAATATTTATTCAATCCTTGATGTATATAAAGAGTCATTATATGAGACGTTTGTGGTAAGTTTGATTATTTTATGGGGGGCCCATATGTCATCATCTAAGAGTCTCTTCATCAATATAGTAATTACCTTCGTCAATAGTAATTACCTTTGTGAATAGTAATTACCTTCGTCAATAGTAATTACCTTTACCAGACGTCGAACCACTTGTCGTTTCACATTACAAAGTCAAACCACTTTTCTTTTCACATCACTACCGCCAAGCCACTTCTTGCCTTTTCACATGGCGGTCTTAAGCTAGAAATCTTTTATAAATAGAGGCCTAGTGCTTCATTATTTTCACTTAATTTATTCAAGCTATAGAGAGAGAAAGTATAGAGAGAATAAGAGAGAAAGAAGAAGAGTATTTTGTTACTACACTCTGCAGATTCAATCTCCTACCAAAAGTAGGGGTGTTATTCTTTCTTATTCATGAAGAGAACTGTTGTTATTCCATTGTTTATTATTCATTGGAATAACTCAGATCTGTGGTTTACCCTATACTTGGTGACATTCTTTCTATTATTACATTGGAACATCTTGTCGTGTGTTTTACACAGGACTGGTTCCGTCTTTATTATTATTCTGCATTGGAACATCCTGTCGTGTGTTTTACACCGGACACGGTTAAAATCTTTATTATAATTCTATTGGAACATCTTTGTCTCATGTGTTCTACAGGACTGGTTCCGCTCTTTATTATTATTACATTGGAACATCCATGCTCCGTGTGTTTTACTTTGGACTGGTTCCATTCTTTATTATTCGTTGAATATCCTCATACATCGCTTTTACGCCGGACTGGTTCCGTTATTTATTATTCTGTTGAATAACCTACCATGCGGCCTATCGCATACATGGTGATTTCTTTTGTTATTCAATTCTTTATTATACCCAATTGGTTAAAACTTTGATTTCTATATTCCATGAAATTAGTGGAATATCCTCGATATTTGTGCTTCATCCAAAGATCCTTTCATGAAAATATTCTTTTCAAAGATTCTTGAATTTTACTCTACAAAGCAAAGATCATGTTCGATTTGATGTTATTGGTTCTAGATAAATTAATTCTTGAACTTGTTTTATGGAATTCTTATATCATTGTCATCATCCTCATGTTTATATTATGTTGAAAGTCATCTCGTGGCTGTAGTGCATAGATGGACTTGGTATGATTATGACCAGAGACTATTCAATTGTAATCACGACCGTAATGTTACAAATGATGTGGTAAAAATCCTCGATGGTCGTAGTGCATTGATGGACAGTTGTTGGCATGATCATGACCATTAATGAATACACAAATATTCTCGCCCCGTAGTGCATGAATAATTTTTTGTCGTGATACTAAAGAATATCCTTGCCAGAAAAGGGGGTGATTCGATGATATGAAATATTTATTAAAACCGAGTCTCAAACTATAATGATGATGAAAAACCTTTTAAATCATAAAAGATAGTAGATTTTATTTTCTACTTGACTCTTTTAATGGATCTTTGGTTCATGTAGTTAAACTTGATGTTCATTATATTTTATCGGTTTAACATCACAGAGGCTAATGATAATTTATTCTCGCATTATCTTAGTCATAATATTTCTTATCGAGCTAGTTGAGCTCACCCTTTCTTTTTTTGTTCTCTTCGGAAAATGAGAATATATCCGGGATGAGTCGGGAGCTGAGTAATGGTCCGGAGGATAGCATTAGTAGTCCTCACTATTCTATGAAATAGTGTGATAATAATTGTAATGAGGACTCCTTTTGAGTTTTGTATGATCTCTAGTAGACAATATTTGTATTCAAACTCACGATTTTATCGTATTATACATACACTACGCTTATATTAATAAGTTGTATTTAAATTTGCATACGATGTCGACTACCCAAGATGGGTGATGTATACCTAATTTTGGGGCGTCACAACAGTATCGAGCTTAGGATATGATCCTGGCTAAGATGTGAGAATAGTACTAGGAGGGGAGAGATGGGGAATACCTTCGCTAGTATGACCTACCTAAGTTTATGTGCTATTTTATTAGTAAATCACGAATATAGGGATAATATGTTACATGTCAATTAACCTTTTATTTTGTGGCGATGTCGAAAATGACATCCGAGAATGTTGAGAATAAGAATGGAGCACAAAGCGATCGTTGATTCACCACATATCAATAATCGAGGATAATGTGCATTAGGAAGGCGACAATCCTCATGCAAACAACAACACTGACCAAATGATGAATGATAAAATGTTCAGAGGCTTTATGCAATTCATACAACAAAGAAAGTAGAGCGACTCCTCGTCCAAAACGTAGGTGGAAACACGAAAAACTCTCATGCGGTCACCGCTAAGCGATTCAAGGAGCTGGGACCACTTAGGAGTTTAAGGAGAGCCAAAACCACTTCGGCGGAAGCATGGATAAAGAAGATTACCAAGATATTTGATGTCTTGGGATGCTCCGAGAGCAAAAGGTTCCCTTCACGCCTTTTTTATGTCACGCGGAGAGGCAGACATCTTGGGGAATCCAGAAACGACTCAACCTCTTTCAGATCTTGAAGATATCTTGGGAGAAGTTCCAGGAGTCGTTTCAACGACAAATACTTTCCGAAAGTATTCGCCATACATGAAGGAGGTGGAGTTTATCAAGTTGGAACAAAACAATATGACCGTGTCGCAATATGAGGCAAAATTTGAGGAGTTATCACGGTTTGCGGCCCCACTTGGTGGATAATGAAGAAGAGAGAGAATGGCGAATGTTTTAAGAGGTTTGAAGCGGAGATACGTCAACATCTTATTTCTCATAAACTGTGTTTGTATTGGATGTTGTAAATAGGGCTCGATTAGTGGGAGCGATAACGAGTCAACGAACTAAAAGAGAAGCATTAAAGAAATTATAATACCAATGAGTAGTCATCGAGCGGTGATAACAAGCGTGAAGGAATCAACAAAGCCAGATATGGTAACCACGCCGGTGGTAATCGGCCAAAATAATAAGAATGGACATTTCAAGAAAAGAAGATTCAACAATGATGGAAAGACGTCAAAGACCAAAGACCGTTGTTAAGGAAGGAGAAAGACCACCTATCATATGCTTCAAATGCGAGGAGAGGGACACATCGCCCCAAACTGCGCATGCCATCCAAAGCATGTTATAATTGTGGAAGAGAAGGTCACTTAGCTCGATTTTTATTGCCATCAAGATAAATTAAAGCTAGGATGGAGGCACCAAAGGTCGCCCTAGAAAAGTCAAACCAGAGAAGTCAAGGGAGAAGCGTTTGTTGTGACCTCCGAGAGAGCAAGGAACCCGAATGAGGTCATCACGGGTAAGCTTATCATAAACTCTAATGAAGTCTATACTTTATTTGATACTGGGTTCTACCTATTCTTTTATTTCTCCTACTTGCGCTCATCGATTAAATTTGACCAGGAGAAATTAGACTTTGACTTATCTGTGGAAACTCCGTTGGGAGAAACCTTCATTACATCCACTGTTTATAAGTCTTGTTTGGTTCAAATCGGTACCCCTCACATTACTCGTCGATCTTATTTCATTAAAAATACTAGCATTTGACGTGATTCTGTGGATTGATTGGTTAACTACTTATCATGCAAAATTGATTGTTTTCGTAAGGTTGTTAGCTTTCATATTCCTAACCAACCTATTATGCGAATTCAAGCGACCAAACCATTAAAATCAATCACGGCCATCTCAAGCCATAAAGCTATTCGTTTATTGAAAAACGGATGTCAAGCTTTCTTAGCTCATGTCACGATTTAAACAAAAATACGCCGATTTTGAACGATATTTCTATTGTTAATAAATTTCCGACGTATTCTCGAAGAACTTCCCGCCTACCCCAGAGCGTGAAATTGAATTTTTGTATCGACCTTGAACCCAAGATAAAACCTATTTCCAAAGCCCCATATCGAATGGCTCTATGAACTTCGTGAGTTAAAGACCCAATCGCAGGAATTGTTAGACATTGGCTTTATTCGCCCTAGTACTTCTCCGGGGGGTCCTCTGTTCTATTCGTGAAGAAGAAAGATGGGAGTATGCGACTTTGTATTGATTATCGGGAGTTGAATCATGTCACCATCAAAAAATAGGTATCCATTGCCACGTATTGATGACTGTTTTGACCATTGCAAGGAGCCAAATTCTTTTCAAAGATTGATCTTCGCGTTAGGATATCACCAATTGAAGATTAGAATCACCGACATTCCAAAGGCGGCTGAGAACTCCTAAGACGGCATTATGAATTCCTAGTCATGTCCTTTGGATCGACTAATGCTCCTGTTGCCTTCATGGATATGATGAACCGAGTATTCAAGGAATATTTGGATCACTTTGTGGTCGTCTTTATTGATGACATTCTTATTTATTCCAAAAGCGTGAAGATCATGAGCAACACTTGAGGTCGACACTCCAAAAGCTTCGTGAATATAAGCTTTATGCCAAGTTGAAGAAATGCGAGTTCGGCTTGAAGAAGTAGCATTCCTTGGGCACGTGGTATCAAGTCATGGAATATCCATTGACCCAAAGAAAGATGAAGCTATTCAAAGTCGGGAACAACCTAAATCGATGATCAAGACGTAGCTTTTCGGTTTAAATTTGGTTATTATCGGAGATTCGTGGAAGGATTTTCTCGAATCGCTACTCCATCGACTCGGTGACTCGGAAAGATACAAAGTTCGGGTTGAGCGAAGAATGTGAGAAGAGTTTTCAAGAACTCAAGAGGAGACTTATTTCAAAGACTTGTTCGAAAATACCATCCGCTCGGAGGATTTGTCATCTGGTGATGCTTGGGCAAAGGGTTGGGATGTGTTCTCATGCAACATGGAAAAGTTATAGCTTTATGCCTTGCGATAACTCAAAGAATATGAGAGGAATTATCCTACTCATGATCTAGAGTTGCGCAATTGTTGTCTTTTGCACTTAAAATTTGGAGGCATTACTTGTATGGGGAGAAAGTGGAGATCTTTACGGATCATAAAAGCCTCAAATATTTCTTCACTCAAAAAAACTCAACACGCGACAACGACGCTGGCTCGAATCGTTGAAAATTATGATCATACCATCCAATACCATCCCGAAAAGCGAACGTGGTAGGACGACGATTGAGTAGAAGATCATATGCAAGCACGAAAAGCGATATTGTCAACGCAAAGGCCCATTTTGTGTGACTTGAAAAGGATGGAGATAGAGTTAAAGACTCTGTGGACGATGTGATGATAGCGTAGTATATGAGTAGAACCGACTTTTAATCGATAAAGTTAAAGTCGCCAAGCTACGCACTGGAGACCGGAGGTGATGCATTATGAGGAAGAAAGTGCAAGAAGGTGCTATGCGAGAAGCAAGAATCGATGAAGAAGGAATACTTGAGTCAACTCCGGACTTTGTGTTCTAACGACCTTGATTTAAAGTATAATATCATGATGGAGGCGCACAACACACCATTTGGTAATCCATCTCGGGAGTACCAAAATGTATCATGATATTCGTCATACATTTTGGTGGAGCAATATGAAGAGAGAGATAGCGTTTGTTTATCTCAAGGTGTCTAACTTGTCAACGAGTTAAAGCGAGCATCAAGTACCAAAAGGTCCATTGCAACCACTTGAAATTCCGAATGGAAGTGGGAGCACATTACCATGGATTTTCATTCTCGGCCTTCCTAAGGTTTCTCAAGGCATAGATGCGATTTGGGTCATTGTTGATAGATTGACCAAGTCCGCTCATTTCTTACCGATACTAGAAACTTATACACTTGAACGTCTTGCTTCAGATATACATAAACGAGATTGTAAGATCGCATGGTATCGCAGATCCATAGTCTCCGAACGAGACCCAAGATTCACTTCACGATTTTGGGTTAGTTTGCAAAAAGCTATGGGCACAGACTTACGATTTAGCTCGACATATCATCCTCGCAGACGGACGGACAATGGAGAGGACTATTCAAACTCTTGAAGATCTATTAAGACTCGTGTCCTTGATTTCAAAGGAAGTTGGGACAAGTTCTTACCATGGTGGAGTTTTCCTACAACAACAGATTATCAAGCAAGTATTGGCATGGCTCCATTCAAGCGTTGTATGGAAGAAAGTGTCGTTTTCAAATATCTTTGGGATGAGGTGGGTGAAGCAACGTTGTTGGGACCGGAGTTGGTACGTATGACTACGGAAAAGATTCAAACGATCCGACAACGTATAAAAACCTCACAAAATCGACAAAAGAGTTATGCTGATCTTCATCGAAAGGACGTGGAATTCGATATAGGAGATCATGTGTTGTTAAGAGTTGTTCCATGGAAAGGAGTTACAAGATTTGGAAAGAGAGGAAAACTCAATCCTCGATTCATCGGTCCATTTTTAATCCTCGATCGAGTAGGAACTGTGGCCTATAGACTCGCTTTACCGCTTAAGTATGTCTCGTGTTCATAACGTTTTTCACATATCCATGTTACGTAAATATGTGAAAGACCCGAACCACATTATTGAGTTAGAACCGAGACGAAATAGCGGAAGATTTGGACGTATGAAGAGGTTCCCTGTTCAAATCTTGGATAAGAAGGAACATATTCTACGCTCAAGGTTATACCTCAAGTCAAAGTTTTGTGGAGGAACCACGATGTTGAGGAAATGACTTGGGAGTTAGAATCTGAAATGAAATCAAGGTATCCTTACCTCTTCGACATACCAGGTACGTACCCTAATTTCGAGGGTGAAATTTCATAAGAATGGGAGGTTGTAAGACCCCAGCTTTTATAAATAAAGATGAATTTTCTATAAATATTATTTTTGAATATTATGGAATAAATTTGATATAATGTTATAGTTGTGGGTAATATTTATAAATTTTGCAAAGTAAGCAAGTTGTTATAAAATATTCGTTTTGGTGGGGAATATTCTTTTTTTGGGAATATTAAATGACGACTACTCAATCATTGGTGGACCCCACAACGGAAGTATTGTCATAGTTAGAAAACGACAAAATTATCTTTCTATAAAAATAACGGCAGAGGTGTTACCATTAAAACTGTTGAACTACCCGGTAGTAAAAGTACAGTTATACGCGTAGTTGTATAGTAGCACACGATATTGATTATTGATGCTTACGTGAGAAGTCACTTTAACTATGCTCAATTATTGCTACGAGAATTTGTCCGTGATCATATCTCTTATATTATTGATTCAATTATTGTCACAAGATCATCTCGTATAATATGTTATAGTATTAAATCAATAATTGAGACGACAAGTTATAAATGATTAATAATTGTTGAAAGATTAAATATGTGTTGATTAAAATAAAATGATTTGTGGTAATATTTATTCAATCCTTGATGTATATAAAGAGTCTGTTATGAGACGTTTGTGGTAAGTTTGATTATTTTATGGGGGGGCCCATATGTCATCATCTAAGAGTCTCTTCATCAATAGTAATTACCTTTGTGAATAGTAATTACCTTCGTCAATAGTAATTACCTTTACCAGACGTCGAACCACTTGTCGTTTCACATTACAAAAGCGCCGAACCACTTGTTGTTTCACATTACGAGGCATCGAACCACTTGTCGTTTCACATTACAGCGCGGACCACTTTTCTTTTCACATCACTAATCGTCAAGCCACTTGCCTTTTCACATGGCAAAAGTCTTAAGCTAGAAATCTTCTATAAATAGAGGCCTAGTGCTTCATTATTTTCACTTAATTCATTCAAGATATAGAGAGAGAAAGTATAGAGAGAATAAAGAGAAAGAAGAAGAGTATTTTGTTACTACACACTCTGCGAGATTTAATCTCCTACCAAAAGTAATGGGTGTTATTCTTTCTTATTCATGAAGAGAACTGTTGTTATTCCATTATTTATTATTCATTGGAATAACTCGTATACGTGATTTACCCTATACTTGGTGACATTCTTCTATTATTCTCATTGGAACATCTTATTCGTGTGTTCTACACCCAGGACTCGGGTTCCGTCGTTATTATTATTCTCATTGGAACATCACATGCGTGTGTTTTACAGGACACGGTTAAAATCTTTATTATTATTCATTTGGAACATCACATGCATGTGTTCTACAGGACCGGGTTCCGCCTCTTTATTATTATTTCATGTTGGAACATCACATGCATGTGTTTTACGCTCTGACCTTGTTCCATTCTTTATTATTCTGTTGAATATATCGTCTGCATGCGTTTTACAGGACACGGTTCCGTTATTTATTATTACATTGGAATAACCTACTGCATGCGGCTTCTATCGCATTGCATGGTGATTTCTTTTGTTATTCAATTCTTTATTATACCCGGTTAGTTAAAACTTTGATTTCTATACTCCATGAAATTAGTGGAATATCCTTTGAAAAATTATTTGCGCTTCATCCGGTATCCTTTCATGAAAATATTCTTCTCAAAAGATTCTTGAATTTTACTCTACAAAGCAAAGATCATCGTGTTGTGATTTGGATGTTTATGGTTTCTAGATAAATTAATTCTTGAACTTGTTTTATTGAATTCTTATATCATTGTCATCATCCTCATGTTTATATTATGTTGAAAGTCATCGTCGGCTGTAGTGGTGCATAGATGGACTTGGTATGATTATGACGAGAGACTATTGATTGTAATCATGGTCGTAATGTTACAAATGATGTGGTAAAAATCCTCGATTGGTAGTAGTGCATTGATGGGATGATTGTTGGCATGATCATGACCATTAATGAATACACAAATATTCTTGCCCGTAGTGCATGAATAATTGTGGTCGTGATACTAAAGAATATCCTTGGTCGTGAGTAGTGGGGTGATTCGATGATATGGAATATTTCTTAAAAGTGAGTCTCAACTATAATGATGATGAAAAACCTTTTAAATCATAAAAGATAGTAGATTTTATTTTCTACTTGACTCTTTTAATGGATTCTTTGGGTTCCATTGTAGTTAAACTTGATGTTCATTATATTTTATCGGTTTAACATCACAGAGGCTAATGATAATTTATTACGCATTATCTTAGTCATAATATTTCTTATCGAGCTAGTTGAGCTCACCCTTTCTTTTCACCGTTTCTTCTCTTGAAATGAGAATATAGTTGGGATGAGTGGGGAGCAGAGTAATGGTCCGGAGGATAGCATTAGTAGTCCTCACTATTACGTGAAATAGTGTGATAATAATTGTAATGAGGACTCCTTTTGAGTTTGTATGATCTCTAGTAGACAATATTTGTATTCAAACTCACGCTTATGTCGTATTGTACTGACGCTTATATTAGTAAGTTGTATTTAAATTACGTACCATGTATCCGACTACCCAAGATGGGTGATGTATACCTAATTTTGGGGCGTCACATTACGAAAGCACTATTCAAGCACCACATGTTCTTGAAATCTTTCAATTGCCTTTTTCCATTCTTTGAATCCTTTTTTGTAAAAGCATCTACTGTTTGAATTGCCAAATAGATAGCAACAAAAGCAAAAGGCCGCATCCTTGGAAATGCTATACTCCAACCATTCAAAATTTTTAAACCAAGCGGGCCGAAAGCTTCTCTTCACATTAGAATAGTTTTTTTGGGGATAATTATGGGCAATTGGTTGACATGGATCTCTAGCCAAATACTCTCTTCGAACTTGATCTCTAATCACAATAGCAAAGTCTTCAATTGATTTACGTAACCTCGGATCACTAACAATATCATTCGGATTGAACTCCACACGTGAATTATTAAAATCACCACTTGCTTCGGAACTTGGTATTTGATTATTAGAAGAATCAACAGTTCTTTGTCGCTTAATCAAGTATTTATCCATAATAGAGTATAAATAAAAACATCAATTGCTAATCAATAATTTCATTAATTTAAACATTTCATAATAATTTCAGCATTCATCAATTATTTAAGAAAAATGAAATTAAACACTTTATGAAAGGCTTTCTTAATTTAAGGTATTAAACCATCTTAATTTTTATAATTAAAAATAAAATCAATTATTCCTAAATTAATGAGAATATCAATTAAAAATAAAATCAATTTTATTCCTTTTCTTATATCCCTAAATTTATTTGTCAATTGTCATCATCAAAATTACATACAAAGTGGAGACCTAATTAATGAGAAAACATTAATAGTATGCATAGTTAGGCTAAATTAAAATTAATAGTACCAAATTTGAAAGACATTTTAAGCTAAATTAAAATTAAAAATTAGTTAAATTACTTACCAAACCAAAGTCCAAAACAGAGTGGAGGCGACTAGCGAGATTTAAGAGGCGATCGACGAGGCAGACAATGACCAGGCAAGACTCTAAAGTGATGGCGTGGATGAAGAGATGAAGAGCGAATCCAGTAATGTAAGAGAGGTGGGAGGGAAGAGATGAAGAGAAGAGAGGCAGGAATTAAGAGTTTAAGACCCATATCTAATAATTAAAAAAAATTAAATTTTTTAATGAAACGACGTCGTTCCATGAGAGTTTAAAAAAAAGAAATGAAGAAGAAAAGAAGCGTCATGAGATCGCTTTCACTCTGACTCTCTCACGGATGCAGCTCTGCTCCAACTTCCGAGCCCCCCACCCCCCACCTCGCCTACTTGCCGGCCGAGACGCCAAACCGCCCAGCAAGCGTGCCCTCCCCGCTTTAGTTCCGCCTAATTGAAATCAAGAAGAAATAACTGCCATAATTAATAATTTAAATTCAAATATCTGGGATCTAACAACAAAAACAAATTCAAATTCAAAATAATAATTCAAATTCAAATCTTCATCTCCCTCACAGTAGCCCTCTATTCCGTCGCGAGTCTCCTTCTTCACAAGTTGCATCACGATAAAATGCAAAGAAACATAAGATTTCTGAAAGTACAAATACTAAACAATACGATTGGACTATTGACACTACCTAAGCGATTAATTTCTTACAAATACAATTTATGTGTCTTCAACACCTCTTGCTTTATTGAGTTGAAACCCACCCTTAATTCCTGAGTAGTTTCATCACTTCATGTCAAAATAAATAAACTGTGAAATATATATATATATATATATATATTTATACACGCACACTCACTCACACAAACTCACAATTCATAGACATGATAGCTGATGCAAACCTGTAGTGATCCAGACTAAAAATCTAAGAAGCTCTTATAGCTAAGTTCTTTTTTTCCATCTCCGATACTTAGATTCTGAAAATGTTTGAAGTTCTTCCACCTTCTTCCTTGAATCAGTCAGAAGACCCTCTAGATCCATTATCTTCTTCTCTAGTTCAACAGTAGCTTTGGTTACCTTGGTGTAAAGGTTTGGTTACCTTGGTATAAAGGTTTGGTTACCAACTGCACTATGAAAAATTTGAAGGTGTGGAGGAGAATTGGTTACCTTGGCATGACAGTTTGGTTACCTTAGTATGAATGTTTGGTTACCAACTGCACTATGAAAAAACTGCAGGTGTGGAGGTGGATTGGTAACCTTGGTACGAAGGTTTGGTAACCTTGGTATGAAGGTTTGGTTACCTTGGTATGAATGTTTGGTTACCAATCTCTTCTATCAGTTGCTAATTTTAGATCAACAGTAGCTTTGGTTACCTTGGTATGAAGGTTTGGTTACCTTGGTGTGAAGATTTGGTTACCAACTGCACTATGAAAAATCTGAAGGTGTGGAGGTGGATTGGTTCAACAGTAGCTTTGGTTACCTTGGTATGAAGGTTTTGTTACCTTGGTGTGAAGGTTTGGTTACCAACTGTACTATGAAAAATCTGAAGGTGTGGAGGTGGATTGGTTACATTGGTATGACAGTTTGGTTACCTTGGTATGAATATTTGGTTACCAACTGCACTATAAAAAAACTGCAGGTGTGGAGGTGGATTGGTAACCTTGGCATGAAGGTTTGGTAACCTTGGTATATAGGTTTGATTACCTTGGTATGAATGTTTAGTTACCAATCTCTTCTATCAGTTGCTAATTTTGGATCAAATCCAATAATCAAGGTAAGCATTGGGATGAATATGTCACCACCACCAACACCGCCTATACTTCCAAATGCAGCTCCACAGAATCCAATTCTGAGAGCAAACAACAATTTGCCAATTAAATTTCATTTTCTACCAAACATGTTGGTAACTTTGATTGATATGTCTAAACTTATTTCAAACAAATATAACATATACTAATATATAGAAAATTTGAACCGTGCAAGGTGATTTGTTCGGTCCGTCGAGCGGAGAAATGAACTTTTTGAATTTGTTCACCGCCATATCTCATTATGACTCAGAATCAGTATTAGGAATCCATGGAGGTTGAGGAAGAAGATGAGTGATTTGTTGGGTTTTGGATGTGAAATTGTTGGGAGGAGTGAGAAAGAACCCCGATGAGATTCTCGACGCCTCGAAGTCCGTGATGGCGACTTCTTGGGACGATGGTTTCTTCCATTTTGGCACCAAAATTGTAACCATTGCTCATCAGGTCAACAATCATTTCTGAAAAATACCATCAAGGCATCAACTAAGGAAAAGCAAAGGACTTTGAAGCTGAAATAGTTTTGTAGAGAGAGAATGGGTATTGGGAGTCAAAACAGATGATGTGGCGAAAAGTAAGGAAAAACAACTAAGGAAAAGCAAAACAGATCTTCGCGTACCATCAACTAGGCCTGACAAAATATGGTAATGGGTTGGTTTTGGTTTTCAAAATATGTTTATGGTTCCATTTAAGAACTAAAACCATGTTAACCATTTTTAATATAGATAATGTGGGTTGGAACCATATGGTTATGGTTAAAACCCATATTAACCATTTTAATATTGTTATGGGTTATGGGTTTCGTGAAGGTCTGATTTGACACTAATATTATGTGATTATGTATATACCCCTTACCCCCCACCCCACCTCACCCCACCCCACCCCACCCCACCCCAACCCAACCCAACTAAAAATAATAATATTATGTGATTATGTATACACCCCTTACCCCCCACCCCACCCCACCCCCACCCCACCCCACTCACTCCCCACCACTCTCTCCCAAAAAAAAATTAATATTAAACGATTATGTATACACCACCCACCCTCTACCTCCACCCACCCACCCACCCCACCTACCTCACCACCCACCCCCACCCAACACTCCTCCCAAAAAAATAATATTAAGCGATTATGTATACCCCCACACCCACCCACCCACCCCCCCACCCCCACCCCCCACTCCCCCCCCCCCACCCAACACTCCCTCCCAAAAAAAAAAATATGGGGTGGTGTACACATTATTTTTTTTAAGTGGGGGTGGGGTGGGGGTGGGGTAGGTGGAGGGTAAGGGGTGTATACATAATCACATAATATTATTATTTTTTTTGGTAGGGTTGTGGGGTAGTGGTGGGGTGGGGTGGGGGATAAGGGGTATATACATAATCACATAATATTTTTTTTTTTAGTGGGGGTGGGGTGGGGTATATACATAATCACATAATATTTTGTTTTTTGGTGGGGTTGTGGGGGGGGTGGTGGAGTGGGGTGGCTGGGTGGGTGGGGGTAGGTAGGTGGGTGGGTGGGTGGGGTGGGGGTGGGTGCGTGGGTGATTGAACTTCTTGAATATGTAAATATGGGTGGAAATAACTTTTGATTTAGATTTGGAATAAAATATGGGTCAAAAAATGGTTAATAGGGTTGGAACTATATTTCTTTTTAAAAATATGGTTCCAAACTTTACCCAACCCAAATAAATAAAAATAGTTAACCAACCCATTTTGATTCAGAGTTATATATGGGCCAATTCGATTTGCTAACCAACTATATCGCTGCGTCTACCATCAACTAAGGAAAATCAAATGACTGTGTATTAGTGTTATATGAAGGACACGAGATCTTCGCTTCGATGAAGGACAAAACTAACTACCTGAATACTAATCCTTTAAATTAAGGAATCTTAATTACACTAATATTGTAAATAAATATGAAAAAATGTATTACTTTTGTAATTATTTTATGGATGCACCATTATTATAATTATTTTTAAAATATACTAAAATATATAATTAATCCTTAGATTTATTATAATAATAGAATTAACAAGATATATTAATAAGTAAACAATGAAATAAAAGCCTGTTTGACGGACCGATGCAATGAAATAAAAGTATATCAAATATTTAAAAATAATTTATTGATTGATAGCTCTCAAAGAACATTTTAATTAGGTAGAGATTCTGACAGATTTATTTTTTTTTGTGGAGAAATTAATAAAAGTTTAGGGAACTAATATTTTTATTTGTATTTTTGATATTTTCGTTTAATCTTAGCGTTCAGTGGTCAGTGGTTTCACCTTAACGAATACTTTTGAACATGTACGAATTTATAACTTTTTTTAAAAAAGTTCATACCACATATCGCCACATTTTTGTATAATTTTTATTTTTATTTGTTTTTGTTTTTGTTTTTGTTTTTGTTTTGGTTTTGGTTTTGGTTTTGGTTTTGAGCATCTTGTTAGTTTTTTTTGCCTTGCTTGAGTTGCCTCTGGAAAGAATCATACTGACCGAAGAGAAATTCATCTTCTTCCTTTATCCGGTAAGTTCTTGTTCTTCTTCTCCTCCTCCTTCTCTTCGTCTTCTTCTCTCTCCTCCTCCTCAATCATCTCCGTCTTTCTGTTCTCCTCACCTAATTTTTTTATCAAAGTTTCGTATTACCCTAATTTCTCTCATAACCCTAATTTTTCAATGTCAATTGCGAATTTGTCTATCAACAAAATCCTCATAGTCTAGAAAAGGTCCGAATGCACTTTTGTAGTTTTGTTTAAAAATAATAATAAATAAACCTAACCATATCTTATACTTCATCATGAATCCCATATTCATTTGCTTCCTAATTTGTGATAGAAATCAAATTTTATGTGGAATATTCTCATTGTTTGCTTCTTCTTTTTTTAATTAAGAAACTTAAACAATTAATAACTTCAATGTTGATATTCAGGACCGTAATGTGTGAAATCATAGCAAGTGCCTGAACTATTTGATGAATTATCCTGAATCCCATATCCATATAGGTGCTTCCTGGATTGTGATACAAAACAAATTTTATGTGGAATATTCTCATAGTTTTCTTCCTTTTATTTATTAAGAAACTAAATGGTTCGATTTTGATGTTCAGGACCCTTAATGTGTGTAATAATTTGAAATTGCCTGAACTATTTTATGAGATGAGCTGCATTCAAGTCGCTGCCTGCAAGCCCCCGGCCTTTGGTGTCTTAAATATATCTCATTTACATTACAAATCATCAGCATTGTGTATCGCTCCTGTCAAAGTCTTTCGAATTCCTAAGGATTCAGCTTACCATTTTACTAGACTTCATAAGGTTTCTCTAAGACTAGCGGCGCCTGCCCGAACACAACAATGTGCACCTGTATGTTTATTTGGTGGGAAAGGGAAGTCTGCAAATGACAATGAGGTAAGGACATTGTTTAAGACATTAATGATTAATTTTACTACTTGAATTATTTTCTGATAAAAGATATAAAGACTTGGGTTTTGATGTTAGTGTGAAAAAAGGAATTGGATAAGGATTGAACTTCCTGCTAAAATATATGTGTACATGCATATTCCGATCAACATTCACTTGTTTTTAGGCCACCACTATCTAGTATAAACTTAGATACAACTTCTTTTACTTGGAAAAATCCAATAAGATTGGAGAGGAAATGCCAATAAAATGAATATTTTTTAAGCATATACAACAAACTCTACCCTCGTTCCTCTCCCAAGTTTATAACATGACCTTTTTTGCAATAGTAATACCTTTTCAAATGTTGAAGAAGTGTTGGCCGTGGGGCTGAAACTAGGGATACTGTTAACAAAGGATATCGCTGGGAAAGTTTTGAATATGTCAATTAACACATGAAAAAGTGTCAGTATTCTTGAAGCATCTTACATGGATTTGAAACCCTCTTTGAAGCGGTCATGCTTTCTTTATGCCCTTTTAATTATGTTAGGAAAGATTGGGCAGTTTGATTGGTCATTAGTTTGTGACATGGCTTAGTAAGGGTGACATGGTTAAAATAGATCTACCTGTCACAGTCTCATTAATTTAGTCAACCCCAACAGGAAATGCTTCTTATATGGGTGACAAACTGCCACGAGAAGGTGCACATTACCTGTTTAATATACAGGTTTTCTTGGGTTGACATACCATTGTTAACGCTGATAAGACATTGAAAGTCCAATAATAATCTAGAAGGGGGTTGAATAGATTATTACTGATTAAAAATTTATAGTTAGAAATTAATATGCAAGACAATAAAAATTCAATCACACAATGTACAAAGATTTGTCTGGTTCACAACATATATCCCGGGTATGTTACTACATCCAGTCTCAAGCTCTTCTCCAGGACTTGAGATCCTATTACTCCCAGTAATAAATACTCATTCAATAAGCGGAGAAGTCTTTACAAAGTTTTAAAGATAAACTTTCTACTATACACAACTAACTATCATGGATAATCTCTCCTCAAGCTAACTCTCTCCTCAAGCTACTTTAGATTGTCACCTTTCCTTTGATTAAGTACACTCAGAGGCTCTACTCTTATGATCTCTTGTCTTTAAAAGCTATCGCTAACACTCCAAAACAAAATTAGTATAACACAAGAATTAGTATAGCAACGAGTAAGGATCGATCCCACAGAGATTTTATATTTATCCTAGTGTTTCTAATGAAAATAGGGGTTTTGAGTTGTTTAACTAAATTAACGAAAGTAAATTGATAAAATTAATTAATGAGTTAGCTTCAGTTCTTCAGTTCAGTATCGCCTTTTCACTGGAATACTCAAGTTTAAACAATATTTATCATTCAATGAAATTAATAACCCTAGATAACCGTAATAACTAATTATCCCAAATTCTCCTTAAGTTTTTAATCTAATGTGACAATCGCCCCTATTATACAACCTAGAACTATCAATCTAGATTTAATATACCAACAACATGAAGAATTAGAGAATTAGGTTATTCCAAGCAACAATCACACAATCAGGAATTATTTAACTTGCCTTCTGATAATCTTAGCAATACTCAAAAGCTTGTCCACAATCATGCATCACTAATTGTTACTTATGATCATATATAATATCGTTTGCTTAATACTATATCTTAATCTAGAATCAAATCAATCAAATAGAATAGCATGCAATCAATTAAAACAAGTTATCAGAATAAATCTCACGCAAGAAGGAATAAATAAAATAAACTTGATCAAACCATTAATTATAAAGAAAATTCAACATCCCTGATAAATAAATAGAAAATTTAGCCTGACATGCCTTCAATCATCCAAAATTAGGGTTTGAAATTGAATGTAGATTATGATAATGTCAGACTAAAATATCCTAGAATAAAGTCACAAGTCTCTAAGAAATAACAATCCAAATCCGAGTAGAATTCCATAAGATTCCTGGCCTAAAAGCTTTCCTTATTTTCAAATTCCCGACGAACTCGTCGGGGCGAGTTCAATTGAACTAGGGAGCTCGTCAGGGCGAGCTTGAACAGAAAGGTCTGGGTTGGGTCGAGCTTGAGCAGGCTGGGGTGAAGTCTGGCAGCGAGGAACTCGTCGGGTGAGTTCGGTAAGGCATTTGGGCTCGTTGGGGTTTCTTCCTTTTTCCTCTTTTTAGCTCCAATTCCTCCTGCAATCATTAAATAATTTAATAAGCTCATATACACATAAAACATGCAATAAACTAAACATAAAAGAATCATAATCAATGAATATTGTGCACTCATCAAATTCCCTCACACCTAGCCTTTACATGTCCCTATGTAAATCAAAGCAAAGGTCATATATCATTCTTCAGCTGAATTTTATTTAACCAAACTCTCAAAAAGTTTCAAGTTCTAAATCATGAGTATGAACACTAACTGACAAATATCCGACTAGCACCTCATCAATCAATGTATGACAACAAGTTTATCTTTCACCATTAAACTTCTCTAAATCAAATTGTATCCCCATAAGGATCTTTGCTATGATCTACACACATACTCAACTCAACTATCATGGAACAAAGCCGTGCACACCGACTCAGAACTTGGAACATATTTTTTCCGCTATTCATTTTTTCCTTTTCATCAGAACTCGTAAATTCACTTTCTTTTCCAGACGAATGCATTTTATGCTCCATTTCACCTTTCTTGTTCTTCTTAAGTGAGTGCATTTTATATTTCATCTCACTTATCTACATTTGTTTATGGGAGAGTGCGTTTTACGCTCCATCTCAACCCATCACATGTTTCTCTTTTGCTCTACTTTTTTTTCAACTGTTCTAATTTTTCTTCTTTCACATGGTCCTGCAAACAACATAAGCAGTTAAATTGTTTAAATAGTCCTAAATAATGAAACCAGTGCACATAGACAACTTCACGGATAACTCAGCCAAATAAGCATATTTCTCATATTCGAGTACTCACGCCACACATTCAATTCAAATCAGTTACTATGGATCATGACTTTGTTCTTCTCATTCATCAACCAACTAGGTAACAAAAAGACTGAAATTTAGCATTAATTCTCAATCTATGATCTTAACCTTTAAAAACTTAGCCAAATAGAATCAGAGAACCAAAGCAAAAAAAATTCAAGGCCATCAATTTTTATCAAATTTTTCAAAATTCTCAACAGAAATGGATTAAATCATTAAACTTAGAGCATATACCTACACCTACATCTCCCCCCACACTCAAACCTTACATTGTCTCCAATGTAAGACAATTATGCAAAGATGAAGTGATGAAAAAGTAAAAGTAAAAAGAGATAAAAAAAGTAAATATGAGATCTTGGGTTGCCTCCGAAGTAGCACATTTGTTTAATGTCGTTTGCTCGACAGCAATCCTCTCGATCAATCATAGACCGGATCCACCAAATTCAGCACCTCAACTTCCTCCTCCTAATAGCCTTCGAAGAATGGTTTTAGCCTGTGACCATTTACCTTGAATATCTTCCCTGTCTTTGGATTTTGTACATTTATAGCTCCATGAGGAAACAGATTAGAAATAACAAATTGACCTTCCCAACGAGACCTCAACTTACCTTGAAACAATTTTAGCCTTAAATTATAGAGAAACACTTTTTGTCCAACAGTGAAATCTTTTCTTAAAATCTGCTTGTCGTGGAAAGCCTTTGTCTTATTCTTGTACAACCTAGAACTCTCATATGCTTCATTCCACAATTTCTCCAACTCTTGTAACTGTAACTTTCTATTCACTCTCCATGCCCATGTTGCATTGCTTAATCGCCCAGAAGGCTTTGTGCTCTAACTCCAGAGGTAGATCATATGGCTTCCCAAACACCAACCTATACGGAGACGTACCAATGGGAGTTTTGTATGCGGTTCTATATGCCCACAGTGCATCTTCTAACCTCAAACTCCAATATTTTCTGTTCGGCTTGACTTCCTGTTTTAGAATGGACTTTACCTCATGGTTGGACACCTCGGCCAGGTTATTGCTTTGTTGGTGATAGGATGTAGAAACCTTATGCATCACGTTGTATTTCTTGAACAGTACAACTAACATTCTATTACAAAAATGAGTTCCTCTATCACTGATGATAGCCCTCGGAGTTCTAAACTTGACAAATATGTTAGATTTGACAAAATCTACAACAACTTTAGAATCATCAGTCCGGGTGGCTTTAGCTTTCACCCATTTGGAAACATAATCAAGAGTCAAAATAATGTAAAAATTACCATAAGAAGCAGGAAATGGTTCCATAAAATCAGTACTCCTAACATCAAATAACTCAACAATTAAAATAGGAGTTTGTGGCAATTGATTTCTATGTGATATATTACCTATCTTTTAACAATTTGCACATGATTTACAAAACAAATAGGAGCCTTCAAAAATTGTTGGCCAGTAAAAACCACTTTCTAAAATCTTACGAGCAGTCCTTTTTGGTCCAAAGTGTCCTCCACAAGCATAAGAGTGACAAAAGGTTTAGATAAGAATTCACTATTTGGCACACCTTCTAACTACCTGATCATTACAGAATTTCCATCGATCTGGGTCATCCCATACATAATACTTGGCATCACTTTTAAGCTTATCTCTCTGTGATCTAGAGAATCCACTTGGAAAATATGCACTTGCTAATTAATTGACAATGTTAGCATACTAGGGCAATTCCTCATGAATAGAAAGTAGATGCTCATCTGGAAAGGAATAATGCAATGGACCTCCTCATCTCTCATCAACCTACTCAAGTGATCTGCCACCAAGTTGTCTACTCCTTTCTTATCCTTGATTTTCAACTCAAATTCTTGCAGTAGCAGAATCCATCTGATAATTCTGGGTTTAGAGTCTTTCTTGGTCAGCAAATTCCTGAGAGCAGCATTGTCCGAAAAAACTATTACCTTAGTACTAATAAGATCTAAACTTGTTTAAAGCAAAAACAACAGATAAAAGTTCTTTCTTCGTTGTAGAGTAGTTAATTTGAGCGGGGTTTAGAGTTCTCGAAGCATAATATATGGCATGCACAACTTTGACGATCTTTTGTTCCAAGACAGCTCCCACTGCGTAATTGCTTGTATCACACATAATTTTAAAGGACAAACTCCAATTTGGTGGTTAATCACAGGTGCAGAGGTCAATAGGCTTTTCGACTTATCAAATGCCTCCTTGCACTCATCAGAAAACTGAAATTTCTCATCCTTTTGCAACAACTTACACAATGGCAGAACTATCTTTAAGAAATCTTTAATAAATCTGCGATAGAAACCCGCATGTCCAAGGAAAGATCGAATCTCTCGTAGCATTTACGGGGTAAGGCAAAGCAAAATAACATCTATCTTAGCTTTGTCAACTTCTAAACCTTTAGTCGACACAAACATGACCGGTACTATACCTTTTTCTACCATAAAATGATATTTTTCCCAATTAAGAATAAGATTAGTCTCTAATCATCTATCTAGCACACGAGTCAAATTATCCAAGCATATATCCAAAAGAATGAAATCATACATAAAGGCCCCTATGTAATTTTCTAAAATATCATAAAAATGCTTAACATATACCTCTAGAACGTTCCTGGTGCATTCCAAAGTCCAAAGGACATTCTCCGATACTAAAATGTACCAAAAGGACATGTAAATGTGGTCTTTTCTTGGTCTACGGGTGCAATCACAATTTGATTATAACCTGAAAAACCATCGAGAAAACAATAATAAGCACGCTTAGCCAATTGTTCTAACATTTTATCAATGAAAGGAAGAGGAAAGTAATCTTTTCTTGTTACAACATTTAATTTTATATGATTAATACACACTCCATCCTGTTTGCGTACGTGTGGGCACCAACTTATTGTTGTCATTCTTGACGACTGTAATTCCTTATTTCTTTGATACTACCTGTACTGGACTCACCCACTGACTGTCTGAAATGGGGTAGATTATACCGGCATCAAGCAATTTGAGCACCTATTTTTTCACTACCTCCATCATAGGTGGATTCAATCTTCTTTGTGTTTCTCTACTGGGCCTTGCTCTATCTTCTAACAAAATCTTATGCATGCACATCGCATGACTTATACCTTTGATATATGTTATTGTTCACCCAAAAACTGTGACGTGGTCTCTTGGGACTCTTTAACAATTTATCCTCCTGCACTTTGGTTAGACTACTAGCAATAATTACAGGTAGTGTGTCATCAGTCCCTAAATATGCATATTTCAAGTGTGCAGGTAATGGTTTCAATTCTAGAACTGGAGCTTGCACCACAGATGGTAACAGTTTTTGATGAGAAACATGTAGTTGAATGGATTAGACTGCATACATATCTGAGCTTTTGGTAAAGAATGCAATGCAGCTACAACTTCCTTCAATTCCTGATTTTGCTCAATCTCTTCATCTTTATCCATCTCCAAACTGTTAGTGATGGCAACCTCCAAACTTTCTTTATGCATGTGTTCAAAAGATCCCTGCACTAAAGAGTCAATGATGTCAATAGCAAAAACAGGATTAACATCACTAGGATACCTCATGACCTCATATATGTTGAATTGGATCTTTTCACCATCAAATTCCATAGTTAAGGTCCCATTGTGTACATCAATCATCGTCCTTGCTGATTTCAAAAATGGCATCCCTAACAAGATATGTGAGGGATTTGGAGATCTGTCATCTTCCATATCCACTATGTAAAAATCTGCAGGAAAGATTAACTGATTCACCTGTACCAATACATCTTCAATTACCTCTTAAGGGTAAGTGTTAGTATGATCATCCAATTGGATAATAACACCAGTTTGTTTTAAAGGGCCTAGATTTTAAAAAGCAAATATAGATAATGGCATGTCATTTATTGAAGCTCCTAAATCTAGCATGGCTCTCTCAAATCTGGTATTACCTATTCTGCATGGGACTGTAGACATATCTGGATCTTTACATTTGGGGGGCATTTTTTTTGAAGTACACATTCTCTCCAACAGTGACTATTTCATCATCTTTTATTTTCCTTTTGTTAGTGCACAATTCTTTCAAAAACTTGACATACCTAGGCACTTGTTTTATTGCATCCAAAAGAGGGATGTTTACCTCCACCTTCCTGAAGGTTTCCAGAATTTCCTTTTCTTATTCATCCTTCTTTGAAGTCTTGTGGTTCCATGGTGGAAAAGGCAATGGCTCAGTCTTAACTGGAGTAGATGAGTTACTGATTACCTTAGGTGTCTCAATCTCCTCTTTGGCTTTCTCCTCAAAATCAGCAATTGCTTTAGGAACTGCTTAGACACTTTCAGCTCTTTTCCACTCTTTAGTGTAATCGCACTAGCATTCTCCCTTGGATTGATAACTGTTTGGGAGGGAAACTTTCCTGAGCCTTGTGATTCCAACATTCCCACTGTGGTAGCAAGTTGGCCCACTTGGTTCCTCAGATCTTGGATAGAAGTTCTTGTTTCCTGCATGAATTGTTGTGTCTGAGTCATAAATTGTTTTGACTGTCCCATAAATGCCTTGAACATATCCTCCATGGATTGTCCATTATTTGCAGGAGCTGCTTGTCTAGGTTGATATTGAGTCGGTTGAAAGCCTTGTTGTCTAGGTGGGTAAACTCCTTCTGCTGGTGGTTAATCACAGGTGCAGAGGTCAATAGGCTTTTCAACTTATCAAATGCCTCCTTGCACTCATCGGAAAACTGAAATTTCTCATCCTTTTGCAACAACTTACACAATGGCAGAACTATCTTTAAGAAATCTTTAATAAACCTGCGATAGAAACCTGCATGTCTAAGGAAAGATCGAATCTCTCGTACACTTACGGGGTAAGGCAAAGCAAAAATAACATCTATCTTAGCTTTGTCAACTTCTAAACCTTTAGCTGACACAACATGACCAGGTACTATACCTTTTTCTACCATAAAATGATATTTTTCCCAATTAAGAATAAGATTAGTCTCTAATCTATCTAGCACACGAGTCAAATTATCCAAGCATATATCCAAAGAATCATATACATAAAGGCCCCTATGTAATTTTCTAAAATATCATAAAAAATGCTTAACATATACCTCTAGAACGTTCCTGGTGCATTCCAAAGTCCAAAGGACATTCTCCGATACTAAAATGTACCAAAAGGACATGTAAATGTGGTCTTTTCCTGGTCTACGGGTGCAATCACAATTTGATTATAACCTGAAAAACCATCGAGAAAACAATAATAAGCACGCTTAGCCAATTGTTCTAACATTTTATCAATGAAAGGAAGAGGAAAGTAATCTTTTCTTGTTACAACATTTAATTTTATATGATTAATACACTCTCCATCCTGTTTGCGTACGTGTGGGCACCAACTTATTGTTGTCATTCTTGACGACTGTAATTCCTTATTTCTTTGATACTACCTGTACCGGACTCACCCACTGACTGTCTGAAATGGGGTAGATTATACCGGCATCAAGCAATTTGAGCACCTATTTTTTCACTACCTCCATCATAGGTGGATTCAATCTTCTTTGTGTTTCTCTAGTGGGCCTTGCTCTATCTTCTAACAAAATCTTATGCATGCATATCGCATGACTTGTACCTTTGATATATGTTATTGTTCACCCAAAAATTGTGACGTGGTCTCTTGGGACTCTTTAACAATTTATCCTCCTGCACTTTGGTTAGACTACTAGCAATAATTACAGGTAGTGTGTCATCAGTCCCTAAATATGCATATTTCAAGTGTTCAGGTAGTGGTTTCAATTCTAGAACTGGAGCTTGCACCACAGATGGTAACAGTTTTTGATGAGAAACATGTAGTTGAATGGATTAGACTGCATACTTATCTGAGCTTTTGGTAAAGAATGCAATGCAGCTACAACTTCCTTCAATTCCTGATTTTGCTCAATCTCTTCATGTTTATCCATCTCCAAACTGTTAGTGATGGCAACCTCCAAACTTTCTTTATGCATGTGTTCAAAAGATTCCTGCACTAAAGAGTCAATGATGTCAATAGCAAAAACAGGATTAACATCACTAGGATACCTCATGACCTCATATATGTTGAATTGGATCTTTTCACCATCAAATTCCATAGTTAAGGTCCCATTGTGTACATCAATCATCGTCCTTGCTGATTTCAAAAATGGCATCCCTAACAAGATATGTGAGGGATTTGGAGATCTGTCATCTTCCATATCCACTATGTAAAAATCTGCAGGAAAGATTAACTGATTCACCTGTACCAATACATCTTCAATTACCTCTTAAGGGTAAGTGTTAGTATGATCATATTATTGGATAATAACACCAGTTTGTTTTTAAGGGCCTAGATTTTAAAAAGCAAATATAGATAATGGCATGTCATTTATTGAAG
The DNA here is from genome assembly GCA_020205615.1 of Panax quinquefolius. Classification (NCBI taxonomy): domain Eukaryota; kingdom Viridiplantae; phylum Streptophyta; class Magnoliopsida; order Apiales; family Araliaceae; genus Panax; species Panax quinquefolius. The sequence continues at coordinate 98,002,851 of CM035158.1, read as the reverse complement.
CTCCTAAATCTAGCATGGCTCTCTCAAATCTGGTATTACCTATTCTGCATGGGACTGTAAACATATCTGGATCTTTACATTTGGGGGGCATTTTTTTTGAAGTACACATTCTCTCCAACAGTGACTATTTCATCATATTTTATTTTCCTTTTGTTAGTGCACAATTCTTTCAAAAACTTGACATACCTAGGCACTTGTTTTATTGCATCCAAAAGAGGGATGTTTACCTCCACCTTCCTGAAGGTTTCCAGAATTTCCTTTTCTTATTCATCCTTCTTTGAAGTCTTGTGGTTCCTAGGTGGAAAAGGCAATTGCTCAGTCTTAACTGGAGTAGATGAGTTACTGATTACCTTAGGTGTCTCAATCTCCTCTTTGGCTTTCTCCTCAAAATCAGCAATTGCTTTAGGAACTGCTTAGACACTTTCAGCTCTTTTCCACTCTCTAGTGTAATCGCACTAGCATTCTCCCTTGGATTGATAACTGTTTGGGAGGGAAACTTTCCTGAGCCTTGTGATTCCAACATTCCCACTGTGGTAGCAAGCTGGCCCACTTGGTTCCTCAGATCTTGGATAGAAGTTCTTGTTTCCTGCATGAATTGTTGTGTCTGAGTCATAAATTGTTTTGACTGTCCCATAAATGCCTTGAACATATCCTCCATGGATTGTCCATTATTTGCAGGAGCTGCTTGTCTAGGTTGATACTGAGTCGGTTGAAAGCCTTGTTGTCTAGGTGGGTAAACTCCTTATGCTGGTGGCTTATTCCCTCTATAACTTAAGTTCAGATGATCTCTCCAGCCTGAATTGTAGGTGTTTGAGTATGGATCATACTTCTATTTGGATTGTGCCTGATAGTTCCCCATAGCATTGGCTTGCTGTGCAAGCTCCTTATCTTGCAATGTTAGGCAAACATTTGTGTTGTGATCTGCCTGTAAACAGATACCACAAGCCTTTGCGACTGACAAATTTCCTGTAGCTAATTGTCTAATCACAACAGTTAAGTCAGAAATCTGTTGTTCCAAATTACTTGTGCTTACCTCACTTACCCTTTGTAGCGCATGATCATTCCTTGTCCCATATTGCTGTGAATTGGCTGCCATATTTGCAATTAGATTCCTTGCAGTCTCTGGAGTTTTGTCCACTAATGCCCCTCCACTGGCAGCATCAATCATACTCATATCCTATCCATTGGTACTAGCCCTTCATAGAAGTATTAAATTAGGTGTTGATCATCTATTTGGTGTGGTGGAAATCTAGAGCACAACTTCTTGAACCTTTCCTAATATTCATACATCTCTCCACTGAACTGTCTGATTCCACAAATCTCCTTCCTTATGTTGGCTACTCTTGAAGCAGGGAAGTACTTCTCTAAGAACAACTTCTTCATGTCATTCAAGGATTAAATTGATCCCGACGTAAGATAGTAAAACCATTCTTTTGCTAGATCCGCTAATGAGAATGGAAAAGCTCGAAGCTTTATCTGCTCTTCAGTTATCCCATGTGGTTTCATGGTGGAACATACCACATGAAACTCCTTTAAATGTTTATATGGATCTTCACCCGTAAGACCACAAAAAGTTGGCAAAAGATGAATTAGTCTAGATTTAAGTTCAAACGCAACATTTAAAGTAGGATATTCAATGCATAAAAGTTGTTGATTGAGATTAGGAGTGGCTGATTCTTTCAGAGTCCTGTTGTTGTTTGGCACCGCCATCTCTTCTTCTGATTCAGTGGATGTCTTGTTTGACAGTAGTACCAGTGCTATGTTGAGGCCAGATGGTACAAAAGCCTCGTCTGTATCTGCAATGATGTTTTGTGCTTGATGAATCTCTCTCCTACGCCTGTGTGCAATTCTATCTATTTCTGGATCAAATTTCAAGTCAAGAGAGTGAGAGGATCGAGTTATAAACTAAAAAAAATAAACAAAAGAAAACAATGAATAAATAAAAACAAACAACACTCCTCGGCAACGGCGCCAAAATTTAGGAGTTGTCGTTAACACTCCAAAATTAATACCTTACTTCTACGCTACTAACACAAGAATTAGTATAGCAATGAGTAAGGATCGATCCCACAGAGAGTGATAGATTTTATATTTATCCTAGTGTTTCTAATGAAAATGGGGGTTTTGAGTTGTTTAACTAAACTAACGAAAGTAAATTGATAAAATTAATCAATGAGTTAAAACTTCACTTCAGTATCTCCTTTTCACAATTATGGAATCCTGGAGGTTAAATTATATTTATCCTTCAATGAAATTAATAACCCTAGATAACTGCAATCGTTAATTATCCGAAATTCTCCTTAAGTTTTAAATCTAATGTGTCAATCACCCCAATAGACCCTAACTATCATACAAACTAGATCTATCAGTCTAGATTTAATATAACAACAGCATGATGAATTAGAGAATTAGGTTATTTCAAGCAACAATCACACAATCAGGGATTATTTAACTTGCCTTCTGATAATCTTAGCAATACTCAAAAGCTTGTCCACAATCATGTGTCACTAATTGCTACTTATGATCATATATAATATCGTTTGCTTAATATTATATCTTAATCTAGCAGATGATATTAATTTGATTAATCTAACTGGTCAAATCAAATCAATCAGATAGAATAGCATGCAATCAATTAAAACAGGTTATCAGAATAAATCTCATACAAGAAGGAATAAATAAAGTAAACTTATCCGTTGATCAAACCATTAATTATAAAGAAGGTTCAACGTCCCTGATAACTGAATAGAAAATTTAGCCTAACATGCCTTCAATCTTCCAAAATTAGGGTGTGAAATTGAATGTAGATTATGATAATGTCGGACTAAAAGCATGTATTTATATCCTAGAATAAAGTCACAAGTCTCTAAGAAATAACAAAATCCGAGTAGAATTCCATAAGATTCCTTGCCTAAAAGCTTTCCTTATTTTCAAATTCCCGACGAACTTGCCGGGGCGAGTTCAATTGCACTAGGGAGCTGGTCAGGGCGAGCTTGAACAAAAAGGTCTGGGCTGGGGCGAAGTTTGGCAAAAAGGAACTCGTCGGGGCGAGATCAACAAGGCATTTGGGCTTGTTGGGGCGAGCTCAATGTTTTCTGAAATTTTCTTCCTTTTTCCTCTTTTCAGCTCCAATTCCTCCTGAAATTATCAAATACCATAATAATTTCATATACACATAAAACATGTAATAAAATTAAACATAAAGGAATCATAATCAATAAAATTGTGCACTCATCTTCTTTCTCACAAGTACATAAAATAAACTAACTCTACCCTTTACCGTTTACCCTTTTTAAAAGATGTTTGATAGAAATATACTTCTAAAGCAAGCAGATAAAATTCAGTTCAGGTATATAAAAGTTTAAATAACTTTTATATTTAATGTTTGTCAAATAAGCAGCTAGTAATTAAAGATCAAATATAAAAGTTCCGAGACTTTTATGTTCGAGATAATATGCTTTTGTGTAAGCAGATATGTAAACTTATGCTTATTTCAAGGATGCTTCTGTATAAAGAAATATATAAATTTATACATGATTATAAAAGTTTATATAACCTTTATATTTGTATAAATATGCTTCGAGTAAGTAGATATATAAGATTAAGCTTAGATAAAAAATGCTTGTGAATAATCAGATATATAATTTTAGTCCAGATTTATAAAGGTTTACTTTTCTTTTATAAATAAATAATGTGTTTCTATGTTAAACATATATAACTTTGATTTCGGATAATAGTTTAAATAACTTTTATATTATGCAACAAGCATTTTGTGGATAGATGAATTTATGTTCCAATACTTGTGATAATGAATTTATATCAAGTATAATAGATTGAATAATTAAATAATACTTGATATAACAAATAAATTTGTTTAACTCAAAAATATATATAATAATATATTTTATCTATTTTGTGAATATTAAATAAGGCCACTTAGAATTTTAAAGACAAATCGAATGATATTCTTGTTTAATGAATATCTCCAAATCTCTCAGATCTAAAATTGACCAAATTTAAAGTTTCACTATTAATATTTATATAAATATTTTCGATATACCACTTAGAACTTTAAAACCATTCAAATGATATTCTTGTTTAAGGAATACCTCCAAATCTCAAAGATCTCAAAACTGATCTACTTTACTATATTTATATAAATAAACTATATCAATAAAATGGCCACTTAGAACTTTAAACAGCGTTTGAATAATATTCTTATTTAAGGAATATCTCCAAATCTCGATATTGAAAATTGACTTTTTATTGATATAAATAGATGAATATATATATATATATATATATATATATATATATATATAAATATGTATAACATTTATATTTGTATATCTATAATTATAAACAAGATGAGATAATGAAAATAAATTAATTCAATAATTTATCTCAAATACTTTGATCAATTTTTTCTTCTTAAAAATCAAAACTTTGAGTTGAAGAAAGATAAAGCTTTTTAGAGAGAGTATGTAAGCAAGGAGAGAGTAAACTTTTCTTTTCTTCTAAATTGGCAAGTTTCAAATGAAAAAAAAACTTTCTTATTTATAGAAAGTTTTGAGCCAAGGGTAAACTTGTAATTCGGGAATTCATTTGGAAATCAATGGCTCGAATTGCTTTGTTTTGAAAAGAAAGGCTCGGATTGCTCAGGGAGCACACAGATAGACTTAAGGAAAGCATGCTGATAGGTTTTCAAATTTCAAAAGCTTAGCCCATTAGTTACCAAATTCTAAGCATATGTTGGCAAGCACATGGCAAACATTCTCAGCATAAACACATTCGGATGAGACAAGGAGATTGTGTCCAATATTTGCCGGCACATGCATAATTAATGCACTTTATTTTTCAATTTGCAAGCCAACAAACAACTTTAAACCTTGTAAGTTCATTTCTTCAATTAAGCTCAAGGGCCCCACAAGTTTAACAATTACATTCCCAAGCTTCCAATCCTCTTTTCGGATAACAGAAAAGACTATGGCCTTTTGTTTTTTTTTCTGTTTTTTATATCAAAAGTAGCTTTAGTATACATCATATATTATTTTGAAAGAATTGTTGAAGAAAAATAATTTTAAGAATAATAGGAATTCTCCTTGCCTTAGGAAATGTTACTTTGTGAATTAATCTCTTTAACACTTGATATTAAATTATCAAGGTTGGAAAAATATTAATTCAATTAGGATTATAAAACATTTTTGGTCAAAGTAAATAAGATAATTAAAAACAATTATAATATATAAATTTTATGGAGAGGATTTTACCCTTTTAATTAATCTATTTACTAATTATTGTTATCATCAAAATATTCCTAAAAGTTGGAGACCCATCAGACATGATTGTATAGATCCCATCCAACCTTGTTTGCATGCATGGTAGGAGCATATACTTTCTCTAACTAGCAATAAAATTTGAAAAAGTTAAAAGGCACTAATCTGTCCAAAAATATTTTCAACTTCACTGCACTTCAAATCTTTATCAGACTTCTCCATGGAAATCCCTTGAGAAAGCCATGGGTAGTTTAAAGAAGGAGCAGTCGCTAGAGGATGTATTACGGCAGCAGATGGAAAAGCAAGAATACTACGATGATGGAGGCAGTGGTGGAAAACGTCCAGGTGGAGGTGGTGGTGGTGATGGTTTTGGTGAATCAGAAGATGAAGGCCTTTCTGGGATCTTGGATGAGGTATTGCAAGTGGTCTTGGCATTTATGGGCATCATATTTCTGGTAAGCTCTCTCTGTCTTGCAATTGTGAGTGTTTGACATATGTGCATGCTTTTAATATTCTTTGGATCATGGAGGATAAAAAATATCCTTGTAAAAGGAATGTCTCAGAACATATTTTTTTAGCTATAGCCTATAATACTAGGTTAGCCACATGACTTTTATTATTTATTTTGTAAATGAACTTCGTTAAATTGTAAGAGAACAATTGCAATCATAGGCATTCAGTTCTATCACAGATAAATGAACAGAATTACATTGATATTACCTAAACATCTACTCTTAGGAGTCCATTGGGCCAAGTTGTGGAATAGCTCATCCAAATGTGAATTTGTTTGTTAATGGATTCTTTTAAACCAAATGCAGATAATATTCGTTTTAATTGGATACAAATGCGACGAATAGTGAAATATCGGTTACCATTTACAGTTGACCTATGCACTAGGCCCTCCGCTGCGGCATCGCCTAGTGCTTTTTAGTACTAGTATTAATATTTGATATAGATGAAAAAAGTGATCAGTTGCTCTTAAACTTATTGCTCTTATTTTCTTATGTTATGTAAGAATAATGATCAAGAGTTGGTGCTTGCTTTTAACTCCTTTTGTAATGATTTCATTATATTTCATTGCTTGGCGAAGGAGGTAAACCGTGTTTGTGATCCCATTGGTTGATTTCAGTATATTTACATCATTGCTGGCGAGGAGGTAACCGTGTTTGTGAAAGACTTGATCAAATTCCTATTTACAAAACAGCAGAGTAATCGGCTCGCTTTCTTTACACGTGGGGAAATTTTACCAGAGTTTGAACAAAAGACTGAGATCGAGCCATATTGGTTGGAACAAGCAATTATTAGTACCCGACATGTAATTGTTGTTCAATTTAAAAATCAGAAGTTATTTTAATTTAAAAATAGATATTAAGGAAATCAAAATGTAATAAACGATCATTATTTGTTTATGAAAACTAAAAAAAATTATTTAATTATAAAAAAAAATGAGTTAAGCTCGGTCTTATGGTGGGATAGCACAACAAAGTATAAGCGCATCCTCGGTCTTATCTGGTGAGATCTTTGATGGACGTGTTTTTCCATAAGCCGCTTCTTTACACGTGTGGGGATAGCACAACAAATATCTCTTCCTGTCTTATCTGGTGAGACAATTCCATTCCTCTTCCTGTCTTTACAATTCCGCCTTCTTCACAAAGTTGTTGGATCCAACAGTCAGGTTAAACCAATGTTTCCTATGTCTTTTTAGCATATTCAAAGACCTAGATGAGAACTCTTTTTGCTTCCAGGATATCTTATATAACAATGCAACTAGTAGTGCCTATAACAGTTCAATATGAGCGCCAAATGAATCATGATTCTTGAAATGATAGCAACTGGTACTACTTTTTGTTTTAAGCTGGGAACACTTTTGAATTGAAAGTAGTGATTTTATAGCGAGGGATACCTCGTGTTTGGGATATCCATGAACCATATAGTGGCTGATTATAAAAATGCTTCAGGTAAATGTCTTACTATATTCTATATAGATTCACCACTATCATTTTAGTCGAGGAAAATTAGGCAAATAGAGGGGGGATATTTTAAGAGCAAGTTAGTTTACTTACCCCTTAGGAATAGATATCTTCTAATTTTGTACATGTTTCTGCTGAATTTCATATTAAAGTTCATAGATCCATCTCCTGTTCATGATTTGTTGAAAAAGATTTAATTACAAGAGTAGAAGGTAGAGGTAGAACAAGATTTCATTGGTGTGTACCTTAGTTTAATACTACAAGGCTACAACCTTATTAATAGTGAAAATGCATGCCATTTTTTGACTAGTAGGGCTGCATTTTCATGTTCTTATACTGAAAAGATGCAAAATGGATTCATTTGTTATATTGAGGAAGCATTTCTGTCTTAATGATCTCATTAGCAGAGCAGCTCCCCCGTACCCCCACCCACCCACCCACCCACTCACCCACCCACCCAGAGTTGTAAACGAACGAGCTATTTGACAACAAAGCTTGGCTCGTTTAAGTTCTACTCGACTTGACTTTGTTTGTCGAGGCGAGTTTGAACAAGGGATAGTGTTCCTTTAATTATTGGAGTCAAGCTCGAACTTTAGTTCACTCGACTCGTTTAAATTTTACTCGTCAAAGTTGGGTTCGAGCTCACTTAAGCTGGATTTGTTTAGTCTATAATTAATTAAAATAATTAACTTTATATATTTAATTGTAAAACTATAAAAATAAGCAATTTAGCTTGACTAAAACGCGGTTCAAGAGTTCGGGTTCTTGTTTATAAACAAATTGAATTTTAATAAGATATCCAGAGTCGTTTAAGGGCGTGTTCGAAAATGACTTATAAATTAAAATATAATTACTTATAAGTTGGTTTAAGTTTGACTTATAAGCTTTCGGTATCAATTTGACTTATAAATCAGAAATTAAGTTAAAACAAGTTATGAATGTGTTTGGTTCATAATGACTTATAAGTTCAAATAAATATAAATATTATTAAAAAGGGTATTAATAAAAAGAGGGGTAAAATAGACATTATATTTGGTCAAACTAACTTATTTTAAAATGATTTATAAGTCATTTTTAAATAAGTCACAAATACTTACTTATTTTTTTTGACTTAAAATTCAACTTATAAGTCAAAAAAATAGGTGGTTGTCAAATACCTTAATAGTGAAAAATAACTTATAAGTTAATTTGACCAAATTATAAGTTCACGAACATGGCCTAACACTCTGTTTCTGAGTTTTGAACAGAAAAGAAAAGAATATAAAATTTAAATTAGAGCATAAAATAAAAGAACAAAAAATTTGAAGTTTTCCTTTGTATTGTTTTTGAGTTTTTAATAGAAAAGAATAGAAAATTTAAAATTGAGGACATGAGTTGTAATTTAAAATTTATTATATTAAAAGTTGAGGATAATGTGAGAATTATAAAAATATCTCATTTATTACTCTATGGATTTGAGCTTCTAAATACTTAATTTAATCTACTCATGGAGTAGAACACATTAATATATGGAATCATTAAAATTAATTAATGACACCCATATTAATTTAGGCTCAAATTTCAACATAATAATGTTTACAAATTGTAATTAATATTCATAATCCAAACTAAAAAAATAATTTCAAATAAAAAAACATTTAGATACAATTTAGAAACTTATTTCAGTTACTTGTCATAGTTCAATTTGAACGATTCCCCAAATGCTCAAAGTCTCAAACCAAATTTACTTTCCATATTCAAACAAAATCATGAATTAATTTCAAAGCATAAACTAGATTTGTACTTCAAATATTTCACCAGTCTTAAAACTAATAAGATTTTTGTATTTGTATTCAGAATTGGTTTATGAAATGTATTTTGGCCCATCCAAATTTAACTCTTTCATTAATCTACCCCCTTAAATTTATTAATTTATATATTTGTCTTTGCCCCTATATTTATATAAAAAAAATCTAACAGGAACAGCTGCGTATGCTGACTCGTATATAGATCTGCAGTTGGCCAGTACTCTTGAGTAATAGTTTTTTTTTCCTAAAGAATTTTTTAAGTTTGAATATTTTAATGAAATGGAGAGTATGTAAAAATTAAATCGAAAGCAATGATATCTTGTTATAATATTCAGACGAGTATTGAACGTTTTTGTTTTTTTTGTTCATGTAAAGAAAGTTAATGACAATTGACACATTAAGATTGTTGATATTATTAGAAGAAAAAAAATATTACGATAACAAATATATATTTAAGGACATTTTAGTATTTGTTCTAACAATATTTAATATTTTTAAGTGAAATTCTTTGTTCAGAAAATACCAAACTCAAATTAAATATGTAAATTTTTAAATGCATATTTTGTTTGATTTATTTGGTAACAAGTCTTGAATCATATTCACACTTTGATAGTTAAAAGTCATGATAAGTCAAGCTCGAATTGACTGGTTAATTGTGCCTACTAAATTACAACCCCACACCCACACAACTTGGCATGATAAGTGCATATAGCATGTAACACAAATCTTGATGCACTTATCTTTGGTCAAACTTAAGTTTGCTAATTTTGTCACCTATTATAGGCCTCTAATTTAAGACTACAAACAATGAGTGGTCAACAATTTTGTTTTAAAATTCAAAGTTCAACCACACCACAGACGTTTATGTTTTCACAATAAATCAAAGATAAAAAACTTATGTCTTAATATAGCACAAAACTCTTCTTATAAATTCTTAGGGTTCAACCCCAATTATCATCATCACATTAATAAAAAAAATAATTACTTCTCAAAAATTGATAGTCTTCTTCCTTGTGACACTTCTCGTGTGCTCGCTCATGTTCGAGGTGACAGAAGCGTCGGACCCGATAAGAATGGTTAGTAGGAAGAAGAATGGAATTTTCGGTTCATCCCCAAAGAAATGTGACAACCCTAGAGATTGTCCGGGAAGCATGATAAATCCTTAATGAAGGCACAGCCCTAAAAATTGTTGGTGGTGTGACTATGTTATACGAATGTATAAACAACTAGACATGAGTTTGCCTAGGGGATTTTATTTAATAAGAATAGTTAGACCACATTGTAGGTGACATAAATTTTGTCCCACTTGTGTATATTGTAAAAAAAAACATAATAATAATAATAATAATAAATTCTCTTGATTTTTATTTTTTTTTTTTATTGTTACTACATTACTTCCAACTAGACCAGGCAATATAGTTAGTTAACTGTTGGGTCAAACTATATTAATTGGAACCAAATGGGTTGGTTAACCAATTTTATTTATTCAAGTTAGTTAAAGTTTGTACCCATATTTTTTAAAACAAATATAATTAATTAATCGATTAATCATTTTTTAACTCATATTTCATACCATATCCGATAGAGGGAGTATATTTTTTGTATATAATTATGAAGTTCACGGTTCTCACGTCTCTGGGGTTTTAGGCTTGCTGAGCTTTTGGCACGTTCGGACTTTGGAGTAATAAACAACATTATAGGTAGGTAAGTTGGGTGATAGGTAGTATTGTCTTTTCTTTAACAATTATCTTTGTTTTATTTTTAATTTTGTGTTTTTAATTATTTTAAGTTTTATTGAAATGTATTTAGGTAAAAGTTTACTCCCTTGGTTCCAAATTACAGATTAATGTTTTACCAAAATAAATAAATTATTTTTTCTTAGGTATATTAATAATAACTCTAATTTAGACAGTAAAATATAGCCCACATCGATTACAAATATTTTTCAATGCGTTAACGAGATTTTGGGGTGTTTGATAAAACTAAATGAAATAGTTCTGAATATTTAAATAATATAAATGAAACAGAATTCTAAATACCGAATAAAAAAAATTATTTGATAATTGACATCCAATAATATATTTTTATTATTTTACCCTCTGAAAAAATTTAAAATTGTTATAAATTTGTTTAATATTATTTAATATAATAGTTAACAAATTTTAAAAAATAAATATAAAATACTACATTCAACCGTCATTCAACCAAAAAAAAATTATATTTGGTCATTCAATCCAAAAATTTGAATATATTCAATCCAAATAAATAAAATATTTATTTGATGGACCGTTAAAGAAAGATATTGGTGTCAGAGAGACACCATACCATGTGAAATAGATTTGTCCTATATATTAAAATTTTAATTTTTAGAATATTAAGAAAATCTTAATCAATCTATATTAGAAGAAGAAAAGGTAAAAACTAATAAGATAGAATTGTAAATTTTATTTATTTATTTATTTGATAATTTGAGGGTGGGGTTAAACCCAGTTCCTCATCAATTTTAAATATGAAAGGGTATTAATAATTTCAATTTAAAATTTTATTAGTATAATTTTTTAGCATTTTATTATTTATATTAATAATTTTTATATCACATTATTACTTAATTAATTTAATTGTGACGGTCACAATTTCATTTTTCAAAAGTTATGTTTAAAAGTCAAAACATCTTAAAATGGTTAATATGATTAATATGATTTTAAAGCATAACCATATAGTTCCAACCCACACAACCCATATTAAAAATGGTTAATATGGTTTTAGTTCTTAAATGGAACCATAACCATATTTTGAAAACTAAAATCAACCCATAACTATATTTTGTCAGTCATACTAATCACAAGAAATTTATTCAACTATTGTAAATCATTGAAAACATTATTTGACCCCTTATTCCTGCAGAAAACCTTTAAACTTTATTAGAATTGATTACTCGAAATAGGAAAAGATAATTAATGAAGTACATTATATGAGAGTTTTAGTTCTAAATTGTATACACAATTAATATGAACAATAATGTTATTTTATTCTCCTTAATATAAGCAAAAAGGAAACCATAACTTTTATTTTATAACAAAAGTTCATATGTAAGATTTTTAAGATACCACCCAGGTATCTAAATTAGATACCAATGGGATTAAAAAGTTCGTTTTTAAGAAAACTCGAATCGTACTAAAACAAAAATACTAGGAAATATAAGAGCATATAAAATTTTATATAATTTAATGATGTATTAATATGTCAACCACTTTACAATAATAATGAAAAGGTTTGAGCCATCAAAAAATACACGACAATAATAGAGGTACTCCACAACCTCAAGTCAAGTAAAAATTTACACGCTCACTTTTTTACTCTTTTATAGTTTAATTTTATTAAAAAGTAGTCATTTTTTAGGACAGAGTTTTGCATATTCCATGTAATGATGTACCCATGTTATATTGTACACTAGAAATTTCGGTGATGGTTTATATTTCACTTGCACAAGCAACCATCAAACCCACTTGATCTTTATTTTACATCTGTGTTGCAAAATCTAAGAGTTGAGGTAAATCCCCACACTCCTCCAGTTAGGAGTGAGCAAAAAACGGATAAAATCGAATTACCGAACCGAACCGAAATTTTTTAACCGAATTATTTCAGTTTTTTGATTTTTTTTACAATTTCGATTATATCCGAATTATTATTCAGTATTCGGTTACGGTTTCGGTTCTCAAAAAACAGGTTATTCGGGTATCCAAATAACCGAACTTTAATTCTTAAAAAAATTAATTTTATAATACTATTATTATCTCACTCATAACTTCCTAAGTGACCGAGTCGACGAGTCCATTTATGATTTCATATTTGACATTTCAGTCTTCAGTCTTCAGATCCCAGCCTCTCTCTCCTCACGCCTCTCTTGTGGACAGACCTACTTGATGCCCTCGGCTCTCCCCCTTCGACTCTCATTTCTACAATTATTGTTTCTCTTTTTTCTCCTCTCGACCAAACTACCATTCCTTCTCCTCTATTTTCTTCAACTACAGATCTATAAAAATGTCTTTATTTTTATTTTTATTATTGATTTTGGTTGTTTGATTGTGCTATTTCGATTGGATCTTGTATGCTTTAGATCTTATCATCTGTGTTATACTCTTTTCATTCAGATTTGTTTTTGGTTTTGTTTTTTGTTTCTGTGTTATTTTTTTAAAAAAAATTCTTTTTTGATTGATTTTGCCTATGCCTTGATCTGTACTATAGCCAATTCTTTTTTACTGTAAATGATCTGTTGGTGGTTGGTGATTATTTCTGCTATTGGGTTTTGGTAATTTGTTCTGAATGATCAAAACTGATTTTTTTTTTTAATCCGTTGAAGGCGATCAATTGATTCGGCTCTCCCCCTTCGACTCTCTTAAGTTGGATGTTATTCGGTTTTTACCCGAACTACCGAAATTACAATTCGGTAATTCGGTATTCGATAATTCGATTATTTTCAAATTTCGGTTATTATTTCGGATAGTGAAATTATCATTACTTCGGTTTTTGGCTATAACTGAATAGCTTATTCGGTTCGGTTATAACCGAATGATCACTCCTACCTCCAGTCCCCTTTCCCCCACCCCCTCCCCCCTACCCCCTCCCCTCCCCTCCCCTATCATTTTCATAAGGGTCGCTTCCTGATATTTTGGTGGCCTAGGATGAAAAATGAAAATGAGATCCTTTTTGAAAAATTATCTTTACCAAAATAAATAAATAAATAAATAAAAAGTACAAGTTGTATCTAAAAAAGTGCATTTTCGAAACTTAAAACATAATAGTTTGACTACAACAAAATATATGAGAACTTCGACTACAACAAAATATATGAAAATATGTTCATTGAAAGATACTTCTTTTAGTATTCCTAGAGCCAAAATCTTCAATCAAATGTTCAAAATCAAGTTTGTCCAACATATCCTTCTCGATGCACATGATTGCGAACCCATTTAACATTTCTTGTGTCATAGTCGACCGCAAGTATTTTTTTAACAATTTCAACTTGGAGAAATTTCTTAAAGCAGATGCTACTGTCACGAGAATAGTTAGTCATATTTTCAATGGCTGACTCTATTTCTATTGGCAAAGTCACACATACACACACACACACACACATACTATATACAGGTGCGGATCCAGCCTGAAAATTTTGTGATCAAATTCAAAAAAAAAAAATCCTTAATTAAGAATAAAAATTTAATAAAATGAATCACAAAACTAAATAATCCTCAAATATTGTTTACAATAACATTCTTCGAAGTTTCATTACTTGAAATTGTTGCATGTTAACCTCATTTTTAATAGTTACAATAATATCACACTCAATGTATGTTACTAAACAGTCATTCATCCATTCATCTCCTATTTGGTTATGGAAAAAATATTGAAGGCCCATGGTGGTCGACCATCTTGCCCGTGTTCAGGAACGGCCCTGATTTCCATGATAAAAAGCCGAAAAAAATTACATATAATTAGATCAATACATAGATAGTGTATCTCAAAAGCCTAGCCATTGATTTTCAAGAAACAAAACATCTTTGTTTTCAAGACTACAGAAAGAGTAGGAACATAATCCCCAAACTTTAAAGGAAAAAAAATGAAAAAACAAAAAAAACCTCTTCCATCTAGCATGTACACAAGATTACTACATCAAATTTAAATGCAAAGCAAACAATAGTTAATGCGGATTTCTGATCTAAATATATGATCGACACTACTCTTATGCCCTTGGTACAATTGTTTCGTCACAAATGAATAATGATACTCAATATTAAAGTTTGTGTCATTGTAATAGCTCTAAAATCTGCAAATGTGAGTAAGTGCTGAATTCGCGTGCTATGATCTGGAAATACATGATAATTGCATAATAGCAAAAATTATCTGTCACAATTAAGTAGAAGGATGAAATTCCCAATTCAAATGATAAATTGCACATGCTATTCATCCTATGATGCTGCTATGTCATAATTAATCAATAATCAATGCTACCATGAAATTAGTGGTGCATATTACTAAATGGAGTCCTACAAAATATGAGAGACAATTTCTAAATGGTGTTAAAAACACATTGCACAGTAGTATAAACATCAGATCAAAAGAAATACATTATATTTCTCATCTCCTTTTAGATCAAAAGAAATTTTAGAACCTGTTAACCATACATCTCCACACTCCATTTGCATAATTTTTTGAAATAGCACACCAAAATTACATGCAAAAAACAAATAAAGTAAAAAGATGACACATAGCAAGATATAAAGCAATCCAAAAGTGTCCCTTCCCATGACATAAAGATAGTGGAAAACCATTACAGTCGTGTTCAAAATGCATGTTTAAGGGACATATATAAGACAATGATAAAAAGACAACTTTTTATTTTTATATTTTTATATCAACTACTAGAGGAAATGATTAAGTTAACATCCTGCAGAACAGACAACAGATGAGCTAGTATTCATAGACTAGTATGCCAATAGCTATCCCATTCAATAAAAAATATAAAGCATCTAGGATTACTGTAAGTAGTTTTCTAACATAAAATAAATTAACAGCTTTTCACTTGCAAGTGGCATAGAAAACCAGCTTTGAATAAATCAAAACATAACAAGGATCCAACATTTAACATTTTAAGTAGTTTTTTTAGCATCATCATCGGTCACATTAACAGGCAAAACCCAGTACAGAGGAACTAATGATAACTATAAACATCTCCTTTAAATTGATAAAAATCTAGGCTATAACGATAAATCATCTAAGAGTTACACCAGCATTAAGTGTAAGAACAAATTACCGGTATCAGCTTAGTGTTCCACCACTAGATCAACATCCCTTTCCTCAAGCAAAACAAGATTCCCCTTATAATTGGCATCTACAATGTATTGGCCGTCATCAATCTGAAGTCCTTGAAGTTGCAGGCTCTTAAGGTCCAATGAGTTAAGATCAAATGAAAAAAGCTCTCTGTCATCCTTTTGAAATATAAACTTGTCACTATTCATATATCCTAAAGGCTTCTGGACACTTCCGGATGCCGAAAGTAGAAAAGTAAAATGTTTTGTCCAAGAATCAGTGACGCCATACTCGCTCATCACCCATACAGTATGAAAACGTTCAATTGCGTTCTCCGCATAAGCAAAATATACAACCAGAGAAAGTGATTCCTTGTAATTCATCAGAAACGGGTACACATGATATCCATCAAGACAGTTCTCAGGTAGTTTTATCTTTCGGAAAGACTCATCAACAAAGTTAAATGAAATTATGTACTTATATTCATTGCCAATATTAGAATCTCTCAAAGTACCAAAACCATTGTACTCTTTAGCCATCCAGTGAACAGCACCACTAACAAATGCTACCGAATCACGAACCGCAAAGAAATCAACTGCTGCATCAATCCTTCTCCAAGAATCCACACATAAACTATAAACCTCAACTTCTGCTGGCAAAACAGCAACACCCAAATCATTTCTAAAATAATAAATTCTTACTACCTTATAATCATTATTCTGCTGGACAAAACCGAAACCCACAACGAGTTCATGAACACTAAAACTCATAGCATCAAATTTAGGAAAAATTACAGAACTTGGAAGCGATTTCCCTCTCCTAATTGAAGGATTCAAAATATCAACAAAAGGGTACGGATAATAAGCCAAACAGAGCAACCCATTGCAAGAACCCACTAAATTTTTAGACATATACTGAGTATCAATATCTACATAACGGTACACCAGCCTATCATAATGCTCATCAAATGAAGAATTTGAAAAGTAGTAAATCCCACCAAACATATCCATTTCTCGAGGCATAATTACAGGAATACAATTAGTTTTATGAGAAATGGAGAAATTGAGGTGTGTGGTGATGAAATTACGGCTTTTGATGATGAAATACCAAGATTTACAGACTGAAGTGGACCGGAGAAGGGTTTTCACCGGTAGCCTTGAGAGAATATCGATCACGATCTCAACTGGGAGGTCCTTAGTCGAAGAAGACAGCATTTCTCGATCATGAATGTCACTCACTTATTTTCCCCAATTTGTAAGGTCAACTGGTCAAGTTAAAGTTAAGGTGGAGTGGTACACAATTATTTTTTTTACACACATAATAGGAGGGGTTTCGTTGCCACGCTCAGATGTGAGATATATGAGATAGCATCGATATTTATATGTATACGAGTAATTGTCAGATTAACGAAAAATTAAATTAAAATTTTAAAAATATTATATTATTTAAAGATTTATTATAACCTAAAATAATTTATAATCAGACATAATAATTATCATAATTTATCATACCACCACAATAATTAATTTTAAAAATAAATAAATATCTCTAGAAAATCTAAAAACACACAAAACTTACAAATATCAAAAAACAATAATATTATAATTCACTATTGCATTATTATAATAATAATAATAATAATTATTATTATTATTATTATTATTATTATTATTATCAATTAAAATGAATATGAACCTGCATCTTATATTTTTTCGTCCAAATTCAAAATAAGTTACATTTTATTATATATATTATAAAATCTGAGTGAGCTTGCAATAGAAGTTTCGTCTATTTGAGTGGCACATTTTTGTATTACTCCTTTTATTCTTTTGTCCTATAATTTTAAATATAATATTATTTTAATTTTTTAATATTAAATTTTATATCTTTTATTTATTCTTCTAAATTTTATAAAATTTATATTCTAACTCACATAATTTATACCTGCGTCGACCACTAATTTATATAATACAATTAATGTTACATCAAAACCATCTACCGATTAATCATATATAAACACGTATACTGTAGTTTTGTCCAATTCGATGTATTCATTATTGTAAAGAGTAATGCTAGTAGTAACTTTTTTTTAATCGTCCAAAGGACCAAAACCTTAAATAATGGCTTAGTGATGATGAGTCACTTTCACTGGCCCGGCACACCATGACTACACTTTCCAAATTGGAATTTCATTCAGCCAATTATTGGATCAATTTTAATTTTCTCGATATGTATATCTCAGGTTCGTGCATGCTCATATAAATATATATACATCACTTTCACTGCCCGGATCCATGACTACACAATTCCAAATTGGAATGTCATTCAGCCAATTATTGGATCAATTTTAATTTTCTCGATATGTATATCTCAAGTTTGTGCATGCTCATATATATATATATATATATTTATATATCTGTGATTGTATAATAGATAAGATACCGCCTTATGACGATTTTTTAAAAAATATGACGACGATTAACTTGTCGCCAATAAAATTAAACTATCACTATAACCCAAAAAATCGTCGTCATATATATGATATATATATATATATATATATATATATATGAAAAATATATATAGTGATTATGAAGATACATAGATAAATTTATGTCGACGATTTTTTTATTTATAACGATAATTTCTGCGTCATGCCATTATTTATTCTCTGGCTACGACTGACGGGTGAACAAATCACCATAGCTAAAAAAACTGTCACCATAGTCTATCTATGTAATCTGGCGGTATTACATATATATATATCATGACGCCCAAAATAGGTATACACAACACCCATTCTCGAGTCGCCAAATACATAGTACAAGAAGCAAACTACAACTTCAATAATACAAATGTCATGTGAAATAACGACAATATATAATTGTGAGTTTAAATATAATATTGTCTTCTGTACAATATCCACACGCAAATAAATCCCCATCATAATTATTGATACATTATTTTACAAAATGGTGAGGACTACTAAACAACTCTCTCAGAACCTTCATTCCATACCCCGACTAGTACTTCGCTACATTCTCGCCTCCCGAGAAGAAAATGGAACAACAAGGAAAGGGTGTTCACTCAACTAGCCTCAAGTAAAGAATACTATGACTAAGATAATATACAACAAATTATCGTTAGTCTCCAACAGGAAAAATCGATAGAATACAATAAACAACAAGTTTCGGATCAATATTCAGCTTGAAATAATAATTCATAGAAGAGTTACGTAGAGAATGAAATCTACTATAATCTATTATGAATTTAACGATCCATCATCAATATTTTATCCCCGTAACATCAATCAATATTCATCTCAAATCAAATATTCATCTTTTGCACTACTGGCCAAAGATATTCATCAATCTCCCATATTCATCTCAACACTGTTCATCTTTGCACTAAAGGCTAAAGATATTCATCGATCGGTCGTGTTCATTTAAACACTGCATTCATCTTTGACTCTGGGCCAAAGATATTCTTCAAAATCATTCATCTTTAGACTACTGAGCCAAAGATATTCAATAATATCATCATTTAAGGCGAGGATGATGAAAAATATTTTTAAAGAAACGAATCCGGTGAAACAAAATGACAAGGATTAAGGATTAAGGATTCGTACTTTGTTTTATCCATGTTCAAAAATACCTCAAAATAATCATAGTGGTGTAAAATTCAAGAATGATCAAAACATGGATACAATCGAGCTAGTATCCGGAATAGATGTTTTGGACGAAAAAGAAGAAATTTTATTTTCTAATTGAATAGTGCCAGATATGTGAATAGTCAGATATCGTGAATAAAGGTCAGTACACGTGAATAAGAACTCAGACACCAAAAGATAGAAATTCCACAAAAACATTTTCACGCTTCATGAATAGTACTTGTGAATAGTAACTCGTGAATAGTAACTCATGAATAGTAACTCGTGAATAGTAACTCATGAATAGTAACCCGACATGAAAAAGTTCCAACTAATATTTCAAAGATAATGATATTCAAGAAATAATATCATTACGAAAAAAAAATAATATCCCTTACCTCAAAGAATCAAGATTTCTAAGGAAAGATCTAAGTGATCTTTGAATAAAACTTGTCTTTGACAACAAAGAACTCTCAAAGTATCTAAATACTCACAAAATACGCTCAATAATATAGAGAGAGAAAGAGAAAACTTTGTTTACGGTGTGATTTTCAATTCTAACTTAGCCCTCTATTTATAGAAAAATATTAGCCCATCAAGCAGACTTAACTCGCAACTCGATGACTTTACCTGCTACTATTACCACCCACCACATTTGAAATAAAATTAAAGATATTTTTTCACCAACCACAAGTGGGGCCCACCAATTCTAGAATTTTCCACCAAAATCATTTATAACCTAATTTCTGAATCAGTCACCTCTTAAAATTCATAATAAATTATACGCTCATTTTTAACGGTTCAAAATTTGTGGACATATACTCAACTTATATATGTATAATATATCCAAAAATTACAACGATCCAACGGTCGGATTAAATATTATAACTCACACAATAAAGCTGTAATAACACCGATTTGATCTTTTAATACCTCCAATCCGACAAAATACAAATAAAACATCTCAGCATTAATTCCTTCATTAATAACCACATAAATAAATCCATTATTTATATTCATATAAAATAAATATTTCCTTATCATATGAATCAATAATTAATTATTCACAAATAATATTCTGTAATCACATTTATGACAACGAAACATTTCCTCAGAAAGAGGGGCTTTCAATAAGGATCTCTCCTTCTTGGCGCGCAATTAGGTGACCAAACCTCTCCTTATGCGAGAACTTTCTAGACATTGCCAATAATGTTATCTAATAATATTATTCAAATAATATGAATTATTGATCCGATAATGGGAAATCTTTGTGCGATGACAATTATTGAAACAACAATAATATAAAATACCAACGCAAAGAATTATTGAATCAATAAAATAAAATGAGCAATAAATTATCGTAACAATTATTGAGTAGTGCCTTCTTACGTAAGGATCAATAATTGATGCAATACTGTGTGCTACTGTTCAACAACGCGTATTAGTGTGTTTTAACCACCGGGTATTCCAACAAAGATATACTTCAGTAATAACTACGCCGTTATTTATAACCACCCAAACTTTGTCGTTTTCCTCATCCAATCGCTTTCCGTTATGGGGCCCACACATGGTCGCTGGTCGTCCGCATACGAATATTCCCGAAAGCATGCGAATATTCCACGACAAAACTAATATTCTCGACGAAGATTTAATATTCCACGACCAAACGAATATTCCCCACAAAAATGAATATTTTATAACCACTTGCTTATTTTGAAATATTTGCGTATTTAACCCTTAACTATCCACATTAATCAAATCAACCTTAATATTTCAAAATAATAAATAAAGGAAATTCCTTTTATTTAAAAAATTTTGAGGTCTTACAACCTCCCTCCTTATGAAATTTTCGTCCTCGAAATTGGACGACGTATACTGGTGTTTCAAAAGGTGAGGATACCTCGCTTTCATTTTCGTTTCCAATTCCCAAGTTATTTCCTCTATAGCATGATTCCTCCACAAAACTTTAACTTGTGGTATGACCTTTGCGCGTAGGACATGCTCCTTCCTATCCAAAATCTTGTGGTACCTCCTTATACGTTAAGTCTTCTTGGCTATCTCGTCCGGTTCTAACTCTATAACGTGGTTCGGGTCTTTCACATATTTCTGAAGTACGATATGTGAAACACATTATGAACACGAGACATACTTGGAGGTAACGCAAGTCTATGGGCTACATTTCCTACTCGGTCAAGAATTTAAATGGACCAATAAATCGTGGATTTGAGCTTTCTCTCTTCCCAAATCTTGTAACTCCCTTCCATGGAGCAACTCGTAATAATACATGATCCCCTACACTAAATTCCACGCCCTTTCGATGAAGATCCATAACTCTTTTGTCGATCTTGTGCCGCTTTGTTTATATCGTTGTCGAATCATTTGGATTTTTTCGGTAGTCATACGCATTAACTTTCGGGTCCCAACAATGTTGCTTCACCCACCTCATCCCAACATATTGAGAACGACATTTTCGTCCATATAATGCTTGAATGGAGCCACACACCTATACTTACCGATAAGCTGTTGTTGTAGGAGAATTCCACCAATGGTAAATACTTATCCCAACCGCCCTTGAAGTTCAGGACACGAGTCTTAATATATCTTCAAGAGTTTGAATAGTCCTCTCGATTGTTCGTCTGTTTGGGGATGGTATGTCGAACTAAATCGCAAATTGTGCCCATAGCTTTTTTGCAAGCTAACCCAAAATCTTGAAGTGAATCTTGGGTCACGATCCGAAACTATGGATACAGGCATGCCACGCAACCTCACAATCTCATTTACGTATATATTAGCAAGACGTTCAAGGAATAAGTCTCCGTGTCGGCGAAGAAATGAGCGATTTGGTTAATCTATCAACAATAACCCAAATAGCATTGATGCCTTGAGAAACCGTAGGAAGACCCGTGAACGAAATCCATGGTAATGTGTTCCCACTTCCATTTCGAAATCTCAAGTGGTTGCAACGGACCCTTAGGTACTAGATGCTCCGCCTTTACACGCGTTGACAAGTTAAACACATTGAGATAAACTTTGCAATCTCTCTCTTCATATTGTTCCACCAAAATGTATGTCAAGATCACGATACATTTTAGTACTTCCGAGGATGGATTGCAAATGGTGTATTGTGTGCCTCCATCATAATCTTGTACTTCAAATCGAGTCGTTAGGAACACAAAGTTCAGAGTGGACTCAAGTATTCCTTCTTCATCAATTCTCTTAGGAATAGCTCCTTCTTGTACTTTCTTCTTCATACGCATCACCTCCGGGAATTGGTGGCTTGAAAGCGACTTTAACTTTATTGATTAAAAGTCGATTATACTCAGATATCATCACGTGGGTACCTAGAGTTTTCATCTCCATCTCTATTATTTGTAAATTATAACGAAATTAGTCTTTGACAATATCGTTACTCAGACTTGTATACGATCTTCTACTCAACACGCCGCCACTACCACGTTCGCTTTTCCAAGATGGCGTATGGTCGTAACATGTGTTTGAAATGAGTCTCCTCTTGAGTTCTTCAAGCTCTTCCCACATTCCTTGCTCCATTCAATTTTTGTATCTACGAGTCACGTTGCGTTAATGGAATAGCGATTCGAGAATATCTTTCAACGAATCTCGATAATAACCAACTAAGCCTGAAAGCTACGATTTCGATTCATCGACTTAGGTTGCTCTCAATCGTGACTCATATCCCAATCTTGGATAAGACGTCACAATGACACCTATCGCTTTACTATCGCATCGAATATGACGTCCCTACAGAGAGTTTGGCTTAGGTGAATTCCACAAAGGAAGTCACAAGATAAAGGCTCGGTACCAAATTTATAGTTGAATTTTAACTCCTCAAGTTCAATAGAGCCATTCGATATGAGATTTTAGAAATGAGTTTTGACTGGGTTCAAAGTCGATACAAAATTTAATATCGAGCTTTGGGAGTAAGCCAAGAAATTCTTTAAAATACGTCAGAAAATCAATAACAACAAGAATATTATTCAAATCGGCGTGTCTTTATTCAAATCCATAACATGGGCTAAGAAAACTCGACATCCGTAATAAACGAATGACTTCATGGCTTGATATGAAAATGTTTGATTACAATGGTTTGATTGCTTGAATTCGAATAATGAGTTGCTTAGGAATATGAAAACTAACAACCTTACAAAAGCAATCAATTTGGCATGATGAGTAGTTAACCTTAAAATCACATCCAAAGCAAATATCTCTATAGAAATAAGGTTACTGTGTAATGATGATAGTGCCAACCTGAATCAAGCAAGATTTTTAAACAACGGATGTAATGAAAGTTTCTCCTAACGGAGTCTCCATAAATAAGTCAAAATTTAATTTCTCCGGAGTCAAGTTTAAACGTTGAGCGCAAGCAAGAGAGATAAAAGAATGGGTAGAACCCAGATCTAGTAAGGTATAAATTTCAAGAAGAACTTATAATTAACTAACCGGTGCTAACTTCGTTCGGGTTCCTCGCATTTTGACCGGGTCACGACAAACGCTCTTCCAAGAACCGTTGACTTTGACTTTTCGGGACATCCTTTTGAGTCACCATTCTCACTGGTTGGGTTTCGATATCGCATAATCTCGAGCGATATGTCCTTCTTTCCACAATTATAGCATACCTTGGAAGGCTTTGAGCAGTTTGACTTTATATGTCCTCCTCTCCACATCGTAGCATCTAACCGCGGCGATCGTTCTCTTCCCCAGAATTTATTGATGGTGTTGATGTCGCCGCCGACGCCTTCCGTCATCGTTAAATCTTCTCTTTTAGATTGGACATCTCTTTCCATAATATCAACGCGCCGCACGCATGCGGCTTTTTACCCATGCATCACTCATTCTCACTCGCTCAATTATTTCTTCTTTCACCGATTCCAAACTTTATCATCTTATACTCCGCCAAAGAGTACTTCGCATTCAAGCATCACGATCGGGTAACACAAGCTTGAATCGTTGCATCCTTTTGCTCCACGATCGCCTCGCAATTCTTCACTGCTTCTTCTAACTCATGAATACGATTTTGCAATTCTATATTTTGATCATAAAATACCTCTAATAAACTCTCTTCAGTGTACCTCTTCTTCTTCTCTTGTTCCTCACTATCACCGTTACATCTCTGCGATTATCTCGGGTCAACTATCAATTCTTCACTCACCACATGGATATCTCTAATTCCTTCTTCGCCTGACATCACATTATCCTGGTTGGCGATTAGAGGTGTCTCCACGATCTCATTCACTCCATTGTTAACGTTCTCAGTAGCCATTCTTAAAAACTATCATAAAACAAGGGTTAATTAAATAAATTAATAAATCACATAATACCCCTATATTATGACCAACCAACAAATAAGCTTAGGTAGGACACACTAGCGAAGGATTTACTCGTCTCTCCCCTCCTAGTTCTATTCCCCGATCTCCGCCAGAGATCATATCCTAAGCTACGATTAACCGTGACGCCCCAAAATAGGTATACACAACACCCATTCCGAAGTCGCCAAATACATGGTACAAGAAGCAAACTACAACTTCAATAATACAAATGTCATGTGAAATATGACAATATATATATATGAGTTTAAATATAATATTGTCTTCTAGACAATATCCACACGCAAATAAATCCCCATCATAATTATTGATACATTATTTTACAAAAATGGTGAGGACTACTAAACAACTCTCTCTAGAACCTTCATTCCATACCCCGACTAGTATTTCGCTACATTCTCGCCTCCCGAGAAGAAAATGGAACAACAAGGAAAAGGGTGAGCTCAACTAGCCCAAATAAAGAATACTATGACTAAGATAATATACAACAAATTATCGTTAGTCTCCAACAGGAAAAATCTAATAGAATACAATAGACAACAAGTTTCGGATCAATATTCGTAGTGAAATAATAATTCATAGAAGAGTTACGTAGAGAATGAAATCTACTATAATCTATTATGAATTTAAATCCATCATCAATATTTTATCCTCGTAACATCAATCAATATTCATCTCAAATCAAATATTCATCTTTGCACTCTGTGCCAAAGATATTCATCAATCCATTCATGTTCATCTCAACACTGCTCATCTTTGCACTAAAGGCTAAAGATATTCATCGATCGGTCGTGTTCATTTAAACACTGTTCATCTTTTGCACTCTGGGGCAAAGATATTCTTCAGAAATCATTCATCTTTGCACTACAAAGCCAAAGATATTCAATAATATCATCATTTAAGACCGAGGATGATGAAAATATTTTTAAAGAAACGAATCCAAATTGAAACAAAATGACAAGGATTAAGGATTAAAGATTAGTACTTTGTTTTATCCATGTTCAAAAATACCTCAAAATAATCATAGTGGTGTAAAATTCAAGAATGATCAAAACATGGATACAATCGTAGCTAGTATCCGAATAGATGTTTTGGACGAAAAGAAGAAAATTTTATTTTCGATTGAATAGTGCCAGTATATGTGAATAGTGTCAGATATCGAATAATAGTCCAGATACGTGAATAGTAACTCAAGACACCAAAAGATAGAAATTCCACAAAAACATTTTCACGCTTCATGAATAGTACTTGTGAATAGTAACTCGTGAATAGTAACTCATGAATAGTAACTTCGTGAATAGTAACTCATGAATAGTAACCCCGACATGAAAAAGTTCCAACTAATATTTCAAAGATAATGATATTGAAGAAATAATATCATTACGAAAAAAATAATATCCCTTACCTCAAAGAATCAAGATTGCCGGAAGGAAAGATCTAAGTGATCTTTGAATGAAACTTAGATTGAATAAAGAACTCTCAAAGTATCTAAATACTCACAAAATACGCTTAATAATATAGAGAGAGAGAGAGAGAAAACTTTGTTTAGGGTGTGATTTTCAATTCTAACTTAGCCCTCTATTTATAGAAAATGTTAGCCTACCAAGCGCACTTAACTCCGCAAACTCGATGGCTTTACTCGCTACTATTACCACCCACCACATTTGAAATAAAATTCAGCACATTTTTCACCAACCACAAGTGGGGCCCACCAATTCTAGAATTTTCCACCAAAATCATTTATAACCTAATTTACTGAATCACCACCTCTTAAAATTCATAATAAATTATACGCTCATTTTAACGGTTCAAAATTTGTGGACATATACTCAACTTATATATGTATAACATATCCAAAAATTACAACGATCCAACTATTCGGATTAAATATTATAACTCACACAATAAAGTCAGAATAACACCGATTTGATCTTTTAATACCTCCAATCCGACAAAATACAAATAAAACATCTCAAAGATTAATTCCTTCATTAATAACCACATAAATAAATCCATCATTTATATTCATATAAAATAAATATTTCTTATCATATGAATCAATAATTAATTATTCACAAATAATATTACGTAATCACATTTATGACAACCAGTTTGTTCCTCAGGAGAGGGGCTTTCAATAAGGATCTCTCCTTCTTGGCCGCGCGCGCAAGGTGACCAAACCTCTCCTTAGATGTGAACTTTCTAGACATTGCCAATAATGTTATCTAATAATATTATTCAAATAATATGAATTATTGATCCGATAATGGGAAATCTTGCAAAATGACAATTATTGAAACAACAATAATATAAAATACCAACGCAAAGAATTATTGAATCAATAAAATAAAATATCGAATAAGAATTATCGTAACAATTATTGAGTAGTGCCTTCACGTAAGGATCAATAATTGATGCAATACTGCGTGTCTTCATCGTTCAACAACGCAGATTAGTGTGTTTTAACCACCGGTATTCCAACAAGATTAACTGTGAATAACTACGCCGTTATTTATAACCACCCAAACTTTGTCGTTTTCCTCATCCAATCGCTTTAGTTATGGGGCCCACATACGTCGCTACCGTCACGATTTAATATTCCACACAGCGCATTTAATATTCCACGACCAAACGAATATTCTCGACAAGATCTTAATATTCCACGACCAAACGAATATTCCCCTAACAAAAATGAATATTTTATAACCACTTGCTTATTTTGAAATATTTACGTATTTAACCCTTAACTATCCACATTAATCAAATCAACCCTTAATATTTCAAAATAATAAATAAAGGAAATTCCTTTTTATTTAAAAAAATTTCGGGGTCTTACATATATAGCTCATATACGTAAGACCCCGACTTTTATAAAATAAAAGTCTAATTTAATTTATGATTATTATTCTAAAATTGTAAAATGTTAAATTGATAAATGGTCAAATGAATAATTAATCGGATAAATGAACAATTAAAGAGGGGGATTAAATCTTCTAAAAGGGGTAGGCGGCTAAGAGCTGAATTGTGGGAGAGAGAATTGAGGGGGTAACATGTGGGGGGGGGGAACACGTGGGGGAAAGAAAGAAAAGAAAAGAAAAGAAGAAAAAGAGGAAAGGAAGAAAGAAAAAGGGGGAAAGAAGGAAGAAAAAAAAGGGAAAGAAGATAAAGAGGAGAGAGGGAAAGAAATGATAATTCCCATCATTCACACACTCCCTCCCATAGCCCAAAATCAGCGGAAAGAAAAGAGAAGAAGAAAGAGAATTAAAAAAGACATTAAGAAGAAATTAAGAAAATGTATGATTTATTTTTAGATTTAAGTTTTTATAGATTTTATGTAAAGAGTACATACTTATGTATGTATTGGATGATTTAAACTTGCATAAACATGAATCAAACGAAAGAAATCAAGAAATCAAAAAAAGAACAAAATATGAAGATTTTCAGAAAAATTAGTTTACTACTTGATTTTGTAAAATTTATAACTCTTTGTGTATAATGAGTTAGGAGAATAACCATATATCAAAAGAAAGCCTTGGAAGTAAGCTAAACACAGAAATTTGAATCACCCAAAAATTCCTTGTGAATTTTTCGTGGTGATTGTTTGAGTGAAATTGGTCCAAAGGACTTATAGTTCGAAAAATCAGTTTTATTAAGCTCTATTGCGTGAGTTATAATTTTTAATCCGACCGTTGGATCGTTGTAATTTTTGGATATGGTATACATATATAAGTTGAGTATATGTCCACAAATTTTTAATCGTTAAAGATTAACGTATGATTTGTTATGAATTTTAAGAGGTGACTGATTCATAAATTTTGTAGTAGAATTTTTCGGTAAGCCTTCTCTCTATGTTAGAGTTAGAATTTGGAAAAACGTTCTTCTAAAAAGTTGTAGAGAATTAAATTTTACATGGAAAAGACATAAGATTCGTATTTTCTGATAAAAGGTGTAAGACCCCGAATTTTATGAAATGAAAGTATTCAATTTTCTTATAATTATTATTCTATTTAATAAATAGTTTAATTGATAAAAAGTTAAAGTTAAGGGTGATATGTGAAATTTTTTGTAAAGTAAGCACGTCGATATAAAATATTCGTTTTGTCGGGGAATATTTGTTTGGTCGGAGAATATTCTTTTTATCAGGGAATATTCGTTTGATGACACAATTATTGGTGGACCCCACAACGAAAGTATTGTCGTAGTTAGAAAGCGACATAAACATCTTTTTATAAAAATAACGGCGAAAGTTTTACCGTTAAAATATTGAACTACCCGGTGGTAAAAGTACAGTAATACGCCTGGTTGCATGGTAGCACATGGTATTGATTATTGATGCTTACGTGAGAAGTCACTCAGTTATACTCAATTATTGCTGTAGTAATTGTTGCATAGTATCTCACGTTATTTGATTCAATTATTGTCATAGTATCATCTGCATAAAATTTTATATTATTAAATCAATAATTGATGTGACGCCCCCAAAATAGGTATACATCACCCATTTCGAGTCGTCAAATATATGGTACAATAATAACTACAACTTCATTAATACAATTGTCGTGCAAAATACGACAACACATAAACTGTGAGTTTAAATATAAATATTATCTTCTAGACAATATCCACACTCAGATAAAGTCCTCATTACAATTATTGACACACTATTTTACAAAAATAGTGAGGACTGATAAAACAACTGTCTAGAACCATCACTCTATATCCCGACTGGTTCCTGCTATATTCTCGCTTCCTAAGAAGAAAAATAGAACAAAAAGGAAAAGGGTGAGCTTAACTAGCCCAGTAAAGAACATTATGACTAAGATAATATACAACAAATTATCCTTAGTCTTCAACAGGGAAAAATCTGATAGAATATAATAGACAACAAGTCTTAGATCAACAACTGCAGTGGAAACAACAATTCATTAAAAAAGTTAGGTAGAGAATGAAATCTACTATCATCTATGAATTTAAAAGTCCATCATCAATATTTTATCCCTGTAACATCAATCAATATACATCTTGCATCAAATATTTATCTTTGCACTACGGGCCAAAGATATTCATTTCATATCACCAGGTTAAGTCGTGTTCATCTCAACACTGTTCATCTTTGCACTACGGCCAAAGATATTCATCAGGTAATCATTCATCTTTGCACTACAGGCCAAAAATATTCATCAAGTACCACCATTAAGGACTGAGGATGATGAAAAATATTTTAAAGAACTAATCCAGTGAGATAGAAGGACAAATATTAAAGATTCGTACTTTAGATAATTCAAGTTTAAAAAAAATACTCCAAAATAAACCATAATAGAGTAAAATTCAAGAATGAAGATCAAAACATGGATACAATAAAAGATAGTAACCATAATAGACATCTGGGACAAAGAAGAGAAAATTTTATTTTTTGGTGAATAGTGTCGTATTTGTGAATAGTGTTGTATACGTGAATTGTATCGTATACGTGAATAGTAACTCCGACATAAAAAGGTAGAAATTCTACAATAAAATTCATATCAATATTTTGACATAATGATATTGAAGAAAATAATATCATTTACGAAGAAAATAACATCCCTTACCTCAAAAGAACAGTACTTCTGACTGGAATATCGGATGTAATATTGAAGGAAACTTGCACTGAATAGCAACTCTCAAAGTATCTAAATACTCACAAAATACGCTCGATAATATAGAGAGAGAAAACTTGTTTTTGGTGTGATTTTCAATTCTAACTAAGCACCCTATTTTATAGGAAAATGCTAGAACGCCAAAGGAGACTAAATTAATAAAATAATATTTTTTTTCTCACCTTCTACGCATGCCATTTTGGAAAGTCATCAGCCCATCACATTTGAAATTTTTTTCCAGCACATGTTTTCATAAAAAACAAAAGTGGGTCCACCCATAATTTTAATAAAAATATTTAATTTCCAAAATTTCAATAATTCATAATAAATAGCCCTTTTATCAAAAAAAATATGAATTTTATGTCTATTCCATAGGAAATTGAATTCTCTACAACTTTTTAACTTTAAGTTTTTCCAAATTCTAAACAGAAAATGTCCGAAATCCACATATGGATGATTTTTAATACCTCCATTCCGACAAAATACTGATAAACACATCAACAATAATTTCTTCATTTATATCTACATAAAAATAAATATTTCCTTCATTTATATCCACATAAAAATAAATATTTTCTTATCATATAAATCAACAATTAATTATTCATAAATAATATTACAGAATCACAATAATGACAACCAGGCCGTTCCCAGGAAAGAGGGGACTTTCCGATAAGGATTTCTCCTTACTGGAGCGCAATTAGATGACCTAACCCCTTTCCTCGACAGAACTTTCTAGACATTATCAATAATGCTATCTAATAACATTATTCAAATAATATGAATTATTGATCTGATAATGGGAAATATTATGCAGTGACAATTATTGAAACAACAATAATATAAAATATCAACGCAACAATTATTGAACCAATAAAATAAAATATTAAACAGTAATTATTATACCAATTATTGAGTAGTGCCTTCTTACATAAGAATCAATAATTCAAAAATACTTTTCTAATACTGGTAGTGTCCACTCGTGCAACCACGCATATTACTATATTTTAACCACCGGGTAATCCAACAGTGTTAACGGTAACAATTACGCCATTATTTATAAAAACTCAAACTTGTCATTTTCTTCATTCGACAGTTATTCTGTTATGGGGCCCACAAATGGTTGTGTCGTCGTACGAATATTCTCCAACAACAAGAATATTCCACGACCAAACGAATATTCCCTGACAAAAATGAATATTTTATAACCACTTGCTTATTTTGCAAAAAATTACACATTTCACCTATAACCAAAGCATTATATCAAATTAACTTCTTATTATTTCAAGATAATGAATAGAGGAAATTTAATTTTATTTATAATAAGTTGGAGTCTTACAATTGAGACAACAAAGTTATTCATATTATTATTTGCAATATTGACGATGTCTAGAAAGTTCTGTCGAGGAGAGGTTTGATCACCTAATCAAGGCATGATAGGAGAAATCCTTATCGGAAAGCCCCTCTCCTCGGGAATGATCTGGTTGTTAAATATTGTGAGTTATAATATTAATGATGAATAATTGTTAATAGATTAAAAATGTGTTTATTAAAGATAAATAATTTGTGGTAAATATTTATTTAATTTTTGATATAAATATAGGGATTGTTATGAGGCGTTTGTTGTAAGTTTGACTTAGTATTCCATGGGAAGATTTACTAATTTTATGGACCGTCGATGGTGGTTTTAATAGACAACCAATCTGGACCATTGATGTTGGTTTTAATAGTTAATCAATCTGGACCATTGATGGTGGTTTTAATAGTAAATCAATTTAGACCGTCTGTGATGGTTTTAAAAGTAAATCAATCTGGACCGTCGATGGTGGTTTTAATAGTAATCAATATGAACCGTCCGTTCTAATAGTACATCAATCTGGACCGTTCATGAATCAGTTACTATTTAGTCCATTTTCCTATAAATAGAAGCTTAATTCTTCTTTCATTCTCACCAATTTACTGAGATTCACAAGAGAAGTTATAGAGAGAGAAACTATAGAGAGCAAGAAGAAGAGTATTCTTCTACTTCACTATTGCAGTATGTTAACTCCGTTGGGAGAAACCTTCGTTACCTCCATTGTTTATAAATCTTGTTTGATTCAAATCGGCAACCGCGCGTTACCTGTCGATCTTATCTCTTTGAAAATACTTGCATTCGATGTGATTTTAGGAATTGATTGGTTGACTACTAATCATGCTAAAATTGATTGTTTTTGTAAGGTTGTTAGCTTTCATATTCCTAACCAACCTATTATGCGAATTCAAGCAACCAAACCACTAAAGTCGATCACTATCATATCAAGCCGTAAAGCTATTCGTTTATTGAAAAATTGATGTCATGCTTTCTTAGCCATGTCATAGATTTAAACAAAAATACGTCAGTCTTGAATGATATTTTTGTTGTAAATAAATTTCCTGATGTATATCACGAAGAACTTCCTAGCCTACCCCTAGAACGTGAAATCAAATTTTGTATCGACTTTAAATACGATACAAAACCCTTAAATATTTCTTCTCCTAAAACGAACATAACATGCGCCGAATACGTTAGCTGGAGCTGTTGAAGATTACGACCATACCATTCTATATCATCGTGGAAGAGAGAACGTGGTAGCTGACGAGTTGAGTAGAAGATCGTATACGGTTACGAGTGTGACGTTGTTAACACAAAGACTCATTTTGTACAACTTACAAAAGATGAAGATAGAGTTAAAGACTCAAAGAACCTACGTGAAGATAGTAAATGTAAGATTAGAACCGACTTTAATCGATAAATTTAAAGCCGCTCAAGCTACAGACTCAGAGTTGATGAATGTGAAGAAGAAATTTCATGAGGACGTTATTCTAGAAGAAAGAATCAATGAAGAGAGGAAATCTCAACCCTCAATTTTATTGGTCTATTTGAAATCCTCGATCGAGTAGGAACTGTGGCCTATAGACTCGCTTTATCGCTAAGTATGTCGCGTGTTCATAACGTTTTCCACATATCTATGTTACGTAAATATGTGAAAGACCCGAACCACATTATTGAATTAGAACCGGACGAGATAGCAGAAGATTTAACATATGAGGAGATACCTGTTAAAATCTTGGATAAGAAGAAGCATATTCTATGCTTAAAGGTTATACCTCAAAGAGTTAGAATTTAAACAAGGTATCCTCATCTCTTCGGCATACCAGGTACGCACGTAAATTTCGAGGGCAAAATTTCATAAGGAGGGGAGATTGTATGACCCAAAATTTTATGAAATGAAAGTATTCAATTTTCTTATAATTATTATTCTATTTAATAAATGGTTTAATTAATAAAAGGTTAAAGTTAAGGGTGATGTGTGAAATTTTTTACAAAGTAAGCAAGTTGATATAAAATATTCGTTGTGTCGGGGAATATTTGTTTGGTCGGGGAATATTTTTTTTTGTCAGGGAATATTCGTTTGATGACACAATCATTGGTGGACCCCACAACGAAAGTATTGTCGTAGTTAGAAAATGACAGAAATATCTTTTTATAAAAATAACGGCGAAAGTTTTATTGTTAAACTGTTGAACTACCTGGTGGTAAAAGTACAGTAATACGTGTGGTTGCATGGTAGCACACGATATTGATTATTGATGCTTACGTGAGAAGTCACTCAGTTATACTCAATTATTGCTGCAGTAATTGTTGTATAATATCTCACGTTATTTGATTCAATTATTATCACAATATCATCTGCATAATATTTTATATTATTAAATCAATAATTGAGACAACAAAGTTATTCATATTATTATTTACAATATTGACGATGTCTAGAAAGTTCTGTCGAGGAGAGGTTTGGTCACCTAATTGCTCTTTAATAGGGAGAAATTCTAATCGGAAAGCCCCCCCTTTCCTGGGAATGATCTGGTTGTTAAATATTGCGAGTTATAATATTAATGATGAATAATTGTTAATAGATTAAAAATGTGTTTATTAAAGATAAATAATTTCTGATAAATATTTATTTTTTTTGATATAAATATAGGGATTGTTATGAGGCATTTGTTGTAAGTTTAACTTAGTATTCCATGGGAAGATTTCCTAATTTTATGGACTGGTGATGGTGGTTTTAATAGATAACCAATCTGGACCATTGATGGTGGTTTTAATAGTTAATCAATCTGGACCATTGATGGTGATTGTAATAGTAAATCAATCTGGACCATTGATGATGGTTTTAATAGTAAATCAATCTGGACCATTGATGGTGGTTTTAATAGTAAATCAATCTGGACCGTCGGTGGTGGTTTAAAAAGAAAATCAACCTGGACCGTCGGTTGTGGTTTTAATAGTAATCAATATGAATCGTCCGTTCTAATAGTACATCAGTATGGACCGTTTATGAATCAGTTACTATTTAGTCCATTCTCCTATAAATAGAAGTTTAATTCTTCTTTCATTCTCACCAATTCACTGAGATTCACAAGAGAAGCTATAGAGAGAGAAACTATAGAGAGCAAAAAGAAGAGTATTCTATGACTTCACTATTGTAGTATCCAGCCTTCTACTAAGGTAATGGGTATTATTTCTTTCATATTCATAAGGAATACTACTTTTCATATTCATCCTTTAATATGTTGGAATAACCTATCTGCGCGGATTACGTACCGTATGACGGGTGAAAATCCATTTACAGTTTTGTATATTATTTCTTTTCATGTTCTTAAATCTAAACTTACTATGGTAAGTATTGCTTCTATAATCCTTGAAATTAGTGGAATATTCTTGAGTTTTGCGCTTCATCCAGTATCGTTTTATTGGAATATTGATCTGAATTTTCTTATTAAATATCAATATTTTCACCCGGGCTACTATTAACGGGTTACTTGTGACGCCCCCAAAATAGGTATACATAACCCATCTTGGGTCGCCAAAAATATGGTACTAAATACAAATACAAACTTCTTTTATACAACTGTCGTGTAAAATACGACAAAACATAGTTGAGAGTTTAAATAAGAATATTGCCTTCTAGACAATATCCACTCTCAATGGAGTCCTCATTACATTTATTATCACACTATTTCACAGAATAGTGAGGACTACTAAAACAACCATCTGGACCGTCAATCCTTTCCCCGACCAGTCCCAACTATATTCTCATTTCCTGAAGAGAACAATGAAAGAAAAGGGTGAGCTCAACTAGCCTAGTAAGAAATATTATGACTAAGATAATGCAAAATAAATTATCCTTAGCCTTTAATAGTATAACAACTGATAGAATACAATAAAGATCAAGTTTAACTGCAGCGAAATAAGCAATCCATTAGAAGAGTCAAGTAGAACATAATGTCTACTGTCTCTTCTAGATTAAAAGTCCATCGTTAATATTTCATTCCTGTAATACTCAACAACAGTTCTTTGTTATACCCAAGATAAAAAGAACTATCATCACCTGTCTTCACCTAAACCACCAAAGATTATAGTTAAATCCACAATTCATATTTATAATCATGTAAATCAACAGTTTCTCCTTGCCACAAAGGCTTAATAGAACGTTTACTCAATATCCTTTCCTCAACGGCTAAAGATATTCAAATGTAATAACAATGATCATACCAATCAGTTGTCTATCTTTGCACTACGGGCCAAAGATATTCAACTATAAAACCAATGGTCATGATCATACCAATCAATTGTCTGTCAGTGCACTACGGCCAAAGACATTCAACTGTTAACTAATGGTCATGATTATGCCAATCACATCATCGAATT
The DNA here is from genome assembly GCA_020205615.1 of Panax quinquefolius. NCBI lineage: Eukaryota > Viridiplantae > Streptophyta > Magnoliopsida > Apiales > Araliaceae > Panax > Panax quinquefolius. The sequence continues at coordinate 97,966,647 of CM035158.1, read as the reverse complement.
ATCCATGCACAACGACCAAGGATATTCGTTAGTATCACCAGTGCTCATGATCATGTCATACATGTGACGCCCCCAAAATAGGTATACATCACCCATCTTGAGTCGCCAAAAAACACACTATAAAAATCATTTACAACTTCATTTATACAACTGTCGTGCAAAATACGATGACATGTATACTGTGAGTTTAAATATAAATACATATACCAACTTTGACTCATGTCACAATTGCACCTTACATAAAGGTACAGTCAAAAACTGTTTTAGAAAATAAAATATTTAGAAAGTGCTCAAGGAAACCTTCGTACATAGGAGGCCATGAATCTAAGTTATGATAGATATCATATGTCCAGAGAATTATCTTTGGTTGACCCAATAGACCCCAAAGAAAAACGAGAAGATTACTATCATGTTTCTTCCAATGGTGAGTCTTCTCTTGACATATAACTATCTCCACTGTCTCCAAGTGAAAATTATATTTCAAATAAACTCCAAGATCATATAGTTAGTGCTCGTAGATATACTCAGCAAGTGGATGTGCACAACCCTGTCTTATGATAACACGAGGTTATATGTCATTAGATATCTTGTATGATAGTGACAAAACACCCTTCCAAAGTTGGGTTCGCCTCACCCTATTCGGTTCACCAAAATTAAATATCAAATGACATATACAATACGACACACTTATCTAAAGTTCTCAATAAAATTATTTTTAGACTATTTAGGGAGAACCTCAACAGCTATAGACCACCATTCTATTCCCCTGTTATCCCCGCTCGACCTAGATACACTCTTATTACCTGAAAGGAATTGTGAAGCAAAAGGGTGAGCACAACTATCCCAGTAAAGAATATCATAACTAAAGATAATTAAATTATCAATAGCTTTTGTCAATAATAAATCAGAGATTTAGAACATATGGTAGATGATAAAACTTTTCAACCATAGTTGCAGTGGAACGAGCAATCCATTAAAAGAGTCAAATAGACCATCAGGTCTATTATCTTCTCCATGTTAAAAGTCCACCAATAATGTTTTATCCTTGTAACATCAATCAACAATTCCTGTCCACAATTATATGAATAACTCATAATCATAATTGTGATTCTGAATTCTTTTTCGCACCCAGGATGAAGATAATTTACATCACCTATCTTCACCTGAAACATCAAAAATCATGGTTATACCAAATCATAATTCACGCTTTCATAATCATACTAATAAATTCATCTTTGCACTACGGCCAAAGATATTCATTAACAATTCATCTTTGCACTACAGGCCAAAGACATACAATTGTATTTTAGAAGAGTCAAGTAGAGCATGATATCTACTATCTTCTACGAATTTAAAAGTTTATTATCAATATTTTATCACTGAGACTCAGCTTAATAAATAATCCACATCATCAATTCATCCCTGCACTATAGGCCAAGACATTCTTTTAGTATCACGACCACGAATTATCCATGCACTACAAGATAATCGTGTTTTCATCAACGGTCCTGATCATGCCATAAAACAATTCATCTTTGCACCCTTGGCCGAAGAGAATCCATAGCCATAATCATACCAAAAATTATCCATCAATGCACTACTGCCAATGAGGACTTTTTTCACATCATTTATAACATTACGGTCATGATTGTACCGAATAATCCATGGTCATAATCATACCAAGTCCATCTATGCACTACAGGCCACAGATGACTTTCAATATAATATATACATGAGGATCATGACAACAATATAAAGAATCAATTAAATGAGATAAAGGATAACTATTAAACATTTATAATATAAATTATCCAGGGTTCAAGAATATCCCAATGTTATCAATCACTTAATAATCTCATAATCTAATATCATTAATATTATAATAATATTTTAATTATTTCTTAAACTTATAAATAATTTATTTAATTTGTTTACACTTTACCAAATAATGCATTTAATCATTCAAAAATGCCATACTCATAAGATTTCATCACCAATGATCACATCCCTAATCAAAAATCTGCATATACCCTATATAGGATTTCCAAGCTATAAAATTATATTTTCCAACTTTGTTACTTTACATAATATATTTAACTCATTTACTCATTACTAGTGCATTTTAATGAAAACTACCAAATCAGTTCCAAAAATATTTCTTTTCTAGGATTTAGCAGAATATAGTCCCATAATGAACATATATTTTTCTCGGAATTTTTATAATTCATTTACTATTTTTTAAAAATTAATTTCTAATTAATTCTTTAAGAAATTAGCTACCTCAAGTTTAACTCTAGAAATTTCCAAATCTTGGCAGGATCTTACACATGTTAACGTAATCTTCTAGTTTAAATTTCATGGTCATCGGAGTTATAGAACTCCAGTTATAGCATTTTTCGTCGGAAAAATCTAAATATTGAAATGGTCATAACTTGTTCATTTTAAGTTGGAATGAGCTCATTTTTGGACAGGAGGTACTTTATACCATATATTTTTATGTTCCAAAAGGCCGGAATTTTTCTCACAAATTAAGTGGCCAAAAATGCCCTTTTAAAATTTCTGGCAGTAGCTATTTTCCCATTTTTCACTTTTTCGTGCATTGCTAAAATCAGTTCACACGAAAATCTACAACACCTTTTCTAGTGATTCCACTTGGATAAGTTAGGAAACTCATAGATCTAACTTTAGAACTTGACCACACGTAAAAATTCAAAATATAATAGGAGATATGGTCAATTGAATTTTATGTTCCATTTTCACCAAAATCTGATTTTCAACCCTTTGTGATTTCTAAGAAACTTTCATGTTTTCACATAATAACTAACATAACTCATCATAACACTTACTAATACTTCATATACCCATAATTTTCATCAGTCCAATGCTTTTATTATGACTCTCATCATAATCAACGTAACCAGATCATTTCCACAATTTAAATAGGAATGAATATAAAGGATCATTCACCATGCATGTGGTAATCCACATGACGCGAGTTATTCCAACAGAATAATAAAGAATGGAATAATAGAAGGATTCACCATGTAAATGCGATAGATTGCCTGATGCACGAGTTATTCCCAATGTAATAATAAATAATGGAACGAAGTCCGTAAACGCACGCATGACGTGATATTAAGCGGAATAATAATAAAAAACGAAACCAGTCGTGCAAAATTCATGACCGCAGGATGTTCCAACAGAATAATAAAGAATGGAATAACAACAAAAATCACCATCCATGCGGTACTTTGCATAGACAGGTTATTCTAATAGAATAATAAATAACGGAACCAGGTCAGGCGAAATTTGCACCGACAGGATGTTCCAACAGAATAATAAAGAATGGAATAACAACAGAAATCACCATGCATGCGGTACTTTGCATAGACAGGTTATTCCAACAGAATAATAAGGAATGTAATAGAAGAATTTGACCAAGTATAGGGTAATCTGCGTATACAGGTTATTCCAACAGAATAATAAAGAATGGAACAACAAAAGTTCTCTTCATGAATAGAAAAGAAATAATACCCCTTACCTTATAAAGAAGAGTACTCCGACGGTAGGGCGGGGATATACTTGAAGAAACTTGCACTACGCTCAAAGCTTTATTAAACGTTAAAGAAATACGCTCAAGATTATAGAAGAAGAATTCTCTCTACAGTTTCTCTCTCTAGAGTTTTAGTGAATTCGTAAGAAATAATGAAGGAATGAGCTTCTATTTATAGAAGAATGGATGAATAGTAACCAATCCATGAACGGTCAGATTGATTTACTTTTAAGCGAGACGGTCAGTATTGGGTTTACAATAAAATATAATATATTCTATTTATAATCTAATAAAATGAATAACTTTATAAAATATATTCATTTTATATAAAAAGATTTTACTATGCAAACACTATGCAGTGCCTTTATGCAAATACTATGCATAATAAAATATAATATATTCTAATTATTATCTAATAAAAGCAGATAACTTTATAAAAGTATTACATTTTATATAAAAAGATTTTACTATTAACCTAATAAAACGAATAACTTTATAAAAGTATTCTGTTTTATATAAAAAGTATTTCTATTTTATTACATTAATAATACTAATAAAACAAAACTTCATCATCACTTACTTTGAAAAATTTTCAAATATCACCCTTAACTTTAAACTTTTATCAATTTAACTATTCACCAAAATAGAAAAATTGAATTATTTCATAAAATTCGGGGTCTCACAATACACCTGTCCATCTTTGCACTACGAGCCAATGAGGACTTTTACCAAATTGTTCGTTACATTACGGTCATGATTATACCAAATAATCCCTGGTTATAATCATACCAAGTCCATCTATGCACGTAAGCCAAAGATTACTTTGATCACAATATAAGCATGAAGATGATGACAATGACATAATAATTCAATAAAACAAGTTCAAGGATAAATTTTAAAGATTTATAATTTAATTTATCTAGAAATCAATAACGTCCAAATTGTCAACATGATACTGCTTTGTAGAGTAAAATTCAAGAATGCTCAGAAGAATATTTCCATGAAAAGATACTGGATGAAGCGCAAATATCAAGGATATTCCACTAATTTCATGGAGTATAGAAGCCAAAGCTTTAATCAACTGAGTATAAGAGAATATATTAATCTGCAAATGGATTTTTTTGCTCGCGTACATGCAGTAATCCACGTGAGATGATCATTTCCACAATTTAATAAGGAATGAATACGAAGGATCATTCACCATGCATGCGATAATCCACATAGACAAAAGTTATTCCAGCAGAATAATAAAGAATGGAATAATGGAAGAATTCACGTGCATGCGGTAGTCCGGTGTGTATGAGTTATTCCAATGTAATAATAAAGAATGGAATAACAACAATTCACCAGCATGCGATGTAATCGCACAAACAAAAGTTATTACAACAGAATAATAAAGAATGGAACCAGGTCATGCGTAATTCGCACATACATGATATTCCAACAGAATAATAAATAACGGAACCAAGTCATTCGTAATCCGCACAGACATGATATTCCAACAGAATAATAAAGAATGGAATAACAACAAAATTCACCAGACATACGATAGACCGCACAGATAGGTTATTCTAGCAGAATAATAAAGAACGGAACCAGGTCATGCGTAATCCGCACAGACAGGATATTCCAATAGAGTAATAAAGAATGGAATAACAACAAAATTCACCAGGCATGCGATAGACCGCACAGACAGGTTATTCCAACAGAATAATAAAGAATTGAACCAGGTCATGCGTAATTCGCACATACAGGATATTCCAACAGAATAATAAAGAATATAATAACAACAAAATTCACCAGGCATGCGATAGACCGCACAGACAGGTTATTCCAACAGAATAATAAAGAATGGAATAATAGAAGAATTTCACCATGTATGCGGTACTTCGCATAGACAGGTTATTCCAACATAATAATAAGGAATAACAACCCTTACGGGTATTGAAAGAAAATAACTCTCTTTATGAATACGAAAGAATAATACCCCTTACCTTAGAAGAAAACTAGAATAGTGAGGTAACAGACTTCTCTTCTTCTTTCTCTCTATAATAAATGCTCTATAACTTTAGTGAATTGGTGAGAAATGAAGGAAGAATGAGCTTCTATTTATAGGAAAATATAGTTTCAATAATTGCACATTTTGGGGCTCGAAATATTATAGTATAATACCTTCCTCTTTTTTTTTCATTTTTAATTAATCATCCAAGTATTATCAAACTTGCACCACCTCCCCTAATAGTAAATCATGTGAATCAATAGTAAATCATGTAACTCAATAGTTCTAAACATGTGAAAAAAAAATAATTACAGTATAGTACCTCTAACTATAGCTCCATTTTTATTTTAGTCATGCAAGTATTATCAATCTTGCACCAACTCCCCTATTAGTAAATTGTGACGCCCCCAAAATAGGTATACAACACCCATTCTGAGTAGCCAAATACATGGTACAGAAACAACTACAACTTTATTAATACAATTATCGTGCAAATTACGACAACACATAAACTATGAATTTAAAAACAAATATTGTCTTCTAGACAATATCAACACTCAAATAAGTTCTTATTACAATTATTGATACACTATTTTACAAAATAGTGAGGACTACTAAAACGACATTCTAGAACCTTCATTTCATACCCCGACTAGTACTCGCTACATTCTCGCCTCCTGAGAAGAAAAATGGAACAAAAAAAAGGAGAGCTCAACTAGCCCAAAAAGAATATTATGACTAAGATAATATAGAACAAATTATCGTTAGTCTTCAACAGGAAAAAATCTGATAGAATACAATAGACAACAAGTTTTAAATCAATATTCGCAGCGGAAATAACAATTCATTATAAGAGTTACGTAGAGAATGAAATCTACTATCTTCTATGATTTTAAAATCCATCATCAATATTTTATCCTCGTAACATCAATCAATATACATCATAAATCAAATATTCATCTTTTGTACTATGTGCCAAAGATATTCATCATTGGTCATGTTCATCTCAACATCTCGCACATCTTTTGCACTACGGGCAAAGATATTCATAAGAAAATCAACCATCTTTGCACTTTCTGGGCCAAAGATATTGAAGAATATCATCATTTAGGACCGAGGATGATGAAAAATATTTTAAAAAGCGAATCCGGTGAAACAAAAGAACAATTAATAAGGATTCGTATTTTTAAACAATCCAAGTTCAAAAATACTTCATAAATAACCATAGTGAAGTAAAATTCAAGAATGATCAAAACATGGATACAATCAAACCTAGTATCCATAATAGATATTTTGGACAAAAATGAAAATTTAATTTTTTGTGAATAGTGTCGATTCGTGAATAGTGTTATAGATATCGTGAATAAAGTATCACGTGAATAGTAACCCCATACACTAAAAGACAAGAATTTCACAAGAAAAATCTTACCAATATTCCAGTATAATGATATTAGAAGAAATAATATTATTTTTTTAAAAAATAACATCACTTACCTCGAAAAGACAAGTACTGACGGCGACAAATAATTTGGATATAGTCTTTGAATGGAACTTCAGATCTTTGTATAGCAACACTCAAAGTCTCAAAATACTCACAAGAATACGCTCGATAATATAGAGAGAGAAAGAGAGAGAAAACTTGTTTCTAGTGTGATTTTCAATTCTAACCTAAGCACCCTATTTATAGAAAAATGCTTAGAACACCAAAGCAGAAAATTGAATAAAATATTAATATATTTTATTAAATTTCCTACGCACACAAACTTGGTCCAAAATCAGCCACACACCTCACCAAAAGTCACAAAAACGTTTTTCATGTAAAAATCACTTAAAACTCCATAAAAAAAATAATAATCAATTAATCCGGAACATCAATAATTCATAATAAATAGCCCTTTTATTAGAAAAATTTGGATCTTACATCCATTCCATAGGAAATTCAATTCTCTACAACTTTGTAGTTTTAAGTTTTTCCATATTCCAAACAGAAATTGATCGAAACCCACATACGGACGATTTTACAGGTTATAATCAAATTTCAGTCAAGAAATATGGCCCACGAACATGTTTAACATGTTTAAAATATTTTTTGTAACAAAAATACTCTTCCTCCTCATTTATTCATATATCACACATTCATTATAAAAATATCACCATTATTATATTATTATAATATAATAATATATTTAAATGAATTATTTTATCAGAAAAGATAAAATATCAATTTTTCAACAATTGTCACTTTAAAATTTTCTCCATCTATATCCACACAAAATGAATATTTTCCTTATCATATAAATCAAAAATTAATTATTCACAAATAATATTACAGAATCACAATAATCGATAAACTGGTAGTTCCTCAGGAAGAGGGGCTTTCCAATAAAGATTTCTCCTTACTGGCGCGTAATTAGGTGACCAAACCTCTCCTTAAACAGAACTTTCTAGAAATTGCCAATAATGCTATCTAATAATATTATTCAAATAATATAAATTATTACTCCGATAATGAAAAATACTGTATAGTGACAATTATTGAAACAACAATAATGTAAAATATCAACGTGGCAATTATTGAATCAATAAAATAAAATATTGAACAGTAATTACTGTAACAATTATTGAGTAGTGCCTTCTTACGTAAGAATCAATAATTGGTGCAATACCGTGTGCTACTGTGTTTTAACCACCGAGTATTTCAACAGTATTAACGGTAACAACTACACCGTTATTTATAAATAACTTATACTTGTCGTTTTTTTCATCCAATCGCTTTTTGTTATTGGGCCCACACAAGGCTACGCCGTCGTACGAATATTCCCCGATAGTAAGAATATTCCACGACTAAACGAATATTCCCCGACAACAATGAATATTTTATAACCACTTACTTATTTGAAATATTTTCGCATTTTTCCCATAACTAACCACATTAATCAAATCAACCCTTACTATTTCAAAATAATAAATAGAGGAAATTTAATTTCATTTATAATAAGTTGGGGTCTTACAACCTCCCCTCCTTATGAAATTTCATCCTCGAAATTGACGTACGTACCTGGTATTTCGAAAAGGTAAAGATACCTCACTTTCATTTCTATTTCCAACTCCCAGGTCATTTCCTCTATAGCATGGTTCTTCCATAAAACTTTGACTTGTGGTATGACCTTTGTGCGTAGGATATGCTCCTTCCTATCCAAGATCTTGACAGTACCTCTTCGTACATTAAGTCTTCTACTATCTAAATGCGGTTCTAACTTCAATAACGTGGTTCGGGTCTTTCACATATTTACGGCTACGATATGTTAAAAACATTATGAACACGAGACATACTTGGAGGTAACGCGAGTCTATAGGCCACATTTCCTACTCGGTCAAGAATCTGAAATGGACCAATAAATCGTGGATTGAGCTTTCCTCTTCTCCCAAATCTTGTAACTCCCTTCTATGGAGCTGAAAGTAGTATGCACACAAGCCAATCATGTTTGATGATAAAGCATATACTTTGTAACAATCTTATTCATTTATTAATAAAAAGTATTAATTTATTAAAGGCTTTTAATTATCTACATGATGCTGTTTTATAATATATGATAAACCCATAGTTTTAAGCAATGCTTTTAGAATAATGATGATGATCATTCTAATGAGATCTAAATTCTTAGAAAGCTTAAAACTAAAATAGTTCCCAATCATTGGATTACTAAATTGGGGATTAGTGAATCCGGATAGATTGGTACATACGTTGCTTGCTCATTGGATGAGGATGATTGATCTCATGATCATTTGTGTGGAGACACTAAAGCAAGTATGTAGGTGCTTATTAGAGAATAAGTTCATTCGAACGCATTGGCTCGCTAAGGAATACCTAATGGAGTTTTACTTGTCCTATCAATAGAATTTCAGTAGTGATAGTAGTACAAGTGATCCTTGGACTTGAGATCATCATAGTATCTTGTGTATGATGAGTTATACTTTGACTTATTCCTTAAGACCCTTAGGGTATATCAAAGGGCATGCTTGGGTATAACAAGTTGTACATGGAGATAATATATGATCAATAAAGAATCTACTACTTCTAATAAAAGAAGAGAAATGTCCTATGTGATTCGATAAATGACAACCCAGTAGTCCTTGGCCAAGGCAGAATGAAATTAGAAAGAAGTTTCTAATTTGCATTATTTGGAGTTGTGCATTTAAGGATCGAAATACATATAATTAAATAAAATAAAACTTGATGAAGTAATTCCATGTCTTATATTTTATTGGGACATTGTATGGTGGAAGGATTGAATTAGACGGTAACTATTTACTCAAAGGTTCTTTAATGATTAATGTTGAAATCTATATTATACGGAAAGTCGTTGATCGCTAAGGAGGCTTATCCCTATTGTAGAATAAATATTATTTATTTAAATAAATTAATTGTTTAATTTATTTATTTAAATAAGATTAGAATTGTTCTAATTGATTTATTCACAACCGGTTTAATATGGAGAACCTAAAGGGTCACACCATAAAAGGAAGAATAATTATTTAAGAAGTTAATGGCATAATCGTAATAATATGTTATGTATATTTAATTTAATCTATGGTGATAGAATAAATTAAATAGCTTAATATTTATTATTTAATATTTTAGAAATATTAAATATAAATTAATAAGAGAGTCTTATTAATATTATTACAATTATTATTATTTTAATTTAAAAAAGAGTTTAGGAATTAATTTAATATAAGTACTTCTCATTTATTCCTAATTGGATTAGGAAGGAAAATTAGTTAAAAGAGTTTAATTAATTATCCCTAATAAGATTAGGGAGCTTAATTAATTAAATAAATCCCAATTCCTTAATTGTTAAGGTGGGTTGCTTACATCTATAAATAAGAGGAGTCTTATTATGGGTGATGTGGTTGTTGATTTTACAACATCGTAATTTCAATAGTTGGGAGAGTACGCATTTTCTATAGAGATAGAAAAACTAGGGTTTAGTCAACCACCCTTCTTCTTGAAAATTCTTCTTCCTTGGTGGATCACCTCAGAGGCCAAACACTTGGGTGGCTAACGTTGATCAAAGGAAGGAACCAAACCCGGTGGATTCAAGTTGAACGAAAGGATTTGGAGGTGAACTTGTACGAGGAAGCTCGATCTTCAAGGGTATGATTTTATTCTTTATCTTTTCGTTTAATTAATAATTGTGCATAAAGGGTGATCCGGGTATATGGTTTGTAAAATTTTTAAACTTTGATTTATCTCGCTTTCGCTTAATTTTTGCAATTTGATTGCGTTCTTGAATATTACAAACCTAACAGTGGCATCAGAGCCAAACCTTTATGCGAATTATTAATTGTTTTAATTTGATATGTATATTGATATGTGTTTAGAACAATTTAATTGGGCATAATTTAATTGTATAAAATTTAAATAAATAAATAAAAAAAAAAAAACGGATCCGTGGCTGAATCATCCTGCTTTTCACGTGAATTACATAATATGAATCATGTTGCTTTACGTGGCATCCTGCACATTCAATTTTTTTTATGCGGAAATCAAGGCCATGTTAACGTAATATTTGACATATATATATGTTATATATATATTCGGTCAATATATATATAGTAACAGATTGTATATATATATATATATATATATATATATATATATATATATTATATTATATGTAACTTACTCCAGGAAAGCATTCTGATATGGAATGCACGAATAATATAATAATTATATATATATATATATGATTATTAACGGTTTTATTATTTATATATATATAATAACGATTTTGTTTTATTATTATTATATATATATATATATAATATTCTTAATAATTTTATTATTAAAATAAAAATTTTATTTTAATATTAAAATAAAAAGTTTATTTTTATATTAAAATAAAAAAGTTTTATTTTAATTTTAAAATTAAATTTCATGCTAACTAATTAGAGTTGGAATTGGATTCCATGATAACTAATTGGAGTTGAAATTGAATTCCATCTTTCCTTAAATAAAGGAGTTTATTTAGATATGAAATTAGATTTCATATTATTCAAAATAAAAGAGTTTTTTTGTGAATTGGAAAGAGAATCCTATTTTCCTTAAATAAAGGAGTTTATTTAGATATGGAATAAGATTTCATATTATTCAAAATAAAGGAGTTTATTTGTGAATAGAAAGAGAAAAGTGTTTCTTTTAATAAAAGAGTTTTATTTTATTTATTTTTTATATGGAATTGGATTCCATAATTAATTAAAATAAAGGAGTTTATTTTGATTAAAGATTTTGATTACAATAAAATAGTTTATTTTATTCAAAATTGGATAAATTAAAATAAAATAGTTTTATTTTGATTTAAATTTGGATTAAAATAAAGGAGTTTATTTTGATTCAAAAATAGATTTTATACTAACTAAATTTGCCCATTAAATGATAAGATGAATGTTATTTATTGATGCATATGGTGATGTGTATGATAATAAATGGGATTGATTATGGACTATTGACCAATATGATTGGATTTTATTTTAGTTGGATGCATGAATGTATGGGTTTTATTAAATGGGGTCTGCGTACCTCGTCTTCTCTAATTTTTTCTTAATATAAATTTTATCTCCTTCCTATGTACTTCCCCTTGACTGCTGATCAAGGTTTCTATTTATTTTAAATAGTTTTGTAATAGGAATAGTTAGAATTAATTTTTGAAGAATTAGAGATCAAAGAGCAAGGAGCGCTTGAAGACCCGTTTGTAATGGAGCCCAGGGTTTAAATGTAATAGTTATATTTAAATATTATTTCTTGCACCCTTTCAGATTTGACCTTTTGGTTCACTTGGTGGCTCTAGTAGAACCAAACTAGAATAAAAGTCCATAATCAATCAAGGTAGAATATAGTATTCTATATGTGCATGCTTATACTATATATATTATATATTATGCAAACATGCTTAGCATGTTCATTAATATAACGATGTATTTTATATATATATGTAAATGCGCTAAACAAGATGAGACAAATTAATAACAACCCCCGAATTTTTATATTAAGTCCTAAGCGTTCAAAGATATTTGAAATATCGAGCGTACGCCTTCTAGCATGATAAAATTAATAGAGTATTAAATATTTAATATGAGTTTGTTATTGTCACCACAAGGCAAGTATTAAGTATTTAAGATGTTAATTTATCACATTTGATGCTTATAAAGAAAATTGAACAATATTGTTTTGTTGTGTCACCACAAGGATGATATTTTTCTTTTTTGAATATATGGAGTGCTAGGTCGGACTTAACTTGGATAATTTTGAATCGGATGTGCCACCACTTGATCAAAATAATCTAAGAGGCAAAAGACAAGGAGCTGCATAGTTGATGTAATTGACAAAAGTTGTCTACCTATTTATTTATATATAGTTTGTTGTGTCACCACAAGGCTATATACATTTGAAATGGGATCCTTATTCTCACTAGCAAATCTTTAATTAGATTTTGCCGAACTATATAAGTGAGGGTAATATAGTTTGAAGAAAATAGTGGGAGATACCAATTTAAAACAAGACCTAAATTATTTTGGTAATTAATAAAAGAATGTATGTTAAAATATTGTTAATTACAAATTCATTTAAAGAATTTTACAATGTCTAAAATTACTATCACTGCGAAGCATATTAGATGCTAAATTAACTTGGGGCCATCAATTAAGCGGATTGGTTAAGGAATTTGAGAATAGTTCTCATGGTGAAAAGCTATCTTATGTCCTTAATGTCGCCTATCCCTCGCAATGGTTGCGCATAATGCCTCTCGAGGAAGAGATTGCTACTTTTAGAAAGTGGCAAGATGATGCCTGATTGGCTCAATGCATCATACTTGCATCCATGAGTAACGAGCTTCAGCGTCAAGATGAAACTATGGATGCTCCTACTATATTCCCGCACATCAAGTAGTTGATGGTGAGGAAAGTAGACCGATAGATATCGAGATATCTAAGGAGCTCTTCCGATCTAGAATGGCCAATGGCACAATAGTATGCAGACAAAAAGTTCTTAACATAATCAATTTGATTGATCAATTAGGACAACGGTTTTGTCATGGATGGAGAGTTGAGCCAAGATTTGATCTTGCACTCACTCCGGACTCTTTCACAATTGTTGTGAATTTTTCATATGGACAAGCTAGATATCGGTTTGATTTGCTTAACATGTTGAAAAATGTTGAGAGTCACTTTCAACCAAGAAAGACCATGTCTTATTGGTAGGGGCCAAAGGATCTTACAAAAGAAGAACGATTCAAAGAAGGTAAAATGAAAGGCGTAAACAAAGGATAATAAGAACAAAGCGATATGGATGGCAAAGGAGTTTGCTACCAACGCAATAAGTCCTGGACTTTGGAAAGAAAGCGCAAAAAGCATCTTGCAGAGAGGCTAACCAAAAGAAGCTTAGTGAAGTTTGACATAATCTGATTTTTGTTCATGATTTAAAATAAATTTTTCTTTAAGTCGAGGTTCTACTTGGGTATTGGATACCTGACTTTGGTTATCATAAATATAGATTTAAGAAGGACCAAGCGTAAGTAGAAACTTAAACAAGATAAGTAATCCTATGTGTGGAAAATGAAGCAAAGGTTCTTGCGCATTAGCTATAGAAACTTATAGTTTAAAGACCGCTTACAGGCAAATCTATTAAGTCAATAAGTTGTTATTGTATTCCAATTCTTGTTAGAAACATTATTTCCATTTTATTGTTGGACAATAAAATTTTTGGTATTATAATTAAGAACAATTGTTGTTCTATTTATAATAATAATGTTTCGTATAGAACTGAAAGATTATTTAATGGATTTTGTATACTTGACTTACGTGAAAATTATTTTATAAATTGAACAAAATAATATAAGAAAAGGAGATGATCATTCAAAGAGTTGAATATATGTATTTGTTGAAATACAAGTGTGAATTATTTGAAAGGTTCAAAGAATTCAGAAGTGAAACAAATTGGCAAAATATTAAGATTCTTTGATTAGATCAAGGAATAAATACTTGTGCAATAAGTTTCTAGATCATCTCAAATGGTTTTCTCATAATGGACACATCGATACGTAATAATTGATTGATGTATCTGAATGAAAAATCATACCTTGTTGGACATGGTGCGGTCCATAATGATTTTACCGACATTCCAGTATCCTTCTAGGGTCATGTCCTAGAAATGGCTGCATATCTACGAAAATGGTAACCTCAAAATCGGTCCCCAAGACTCCATAAATGTTATGGACAGGGAGGATTCCTAATCTTAAGTATGTTAAGATAAGGGGTTGTCCAACTTATGTGAAAAGGTTTCAAAGGATAAGCTTGGGACAAGATTTGACAAGTACAATTTGTGGGACTTCCTAAAGTAAGTTTAGGGTATATGTTCTATAATTTTACTTAGCGAAAGGTGTTTGTTACGAAACACGCTGCCTTCTAAGATAAAAGTGTTTATCATTAAAAGGGGCTAGTGGGAGGATAATAGATCTTGAAGAGTTCAGGAACCACAAAACACTATAAGTCAAATAAGAGAAACTGTAGATAATTCTATTGTACCACAAATCAATCGTAAATCTGAAATAGTACCGAAGATACCTAGGAGGTATGGATTCATCATAGATGATGATGATGAGGTACACATCATAGAAGATGATGATCCAGTTACATACGATGAGGTAAGTGTTGTAGACACTCAGAGAAAAGGATTGAAGCAAGTTTCTCAAATATGGAACATTCGTTTTGATGAGGCAATCAAAAGAGTTTGATTTTATCAAAAATAAGAATGAACCTAGTGTGTACAAAAGGGTCAGTGGGAGCGTCTTGAAATTTCTATTATTATATGTTGATATACTACAGATGAGGAATTACATGCCAATGCTACAATCAGTAAAGATAAAGTTGTCTAAACATTCCTCCATGAATGATTTGGAAGAGTATCTTAATTGGGGATATAAATCTATATAGATAGATTTAAAAGGATGCTCAACTTAACCCAAGGAACGTATATTCATTTGATGCTAAAGTCGTTTAGCATGGCAAACTCCAAGAGATGTCTCATGTTGATGAGCTATGGAGTGTATCTCTCTTTATAGTCCCCACAGACTCCTGAAAAGAGAGGTCGCATGAGTGACAATCATGCATGCAATGAAATGTACGAGACCTGATGTTGATCAGTCATATTATGGAGAAGTTCACTATGAGTTAGTGAAAAACATCTTAAAGTGCTTAACCGGCAATAAGGATATGATCATATTCATGGTGGGTCTTAATTAAAACTAGAGGGCTTAATGACTCAAGTTTTTCGAATGAGACCAAGACGACAGAAAAATCCACTTTAAGGTAAAGGGTTACCTTGAGCGGTTGGTGCAAATGAATTGGAAAGGTTCCAAACAATGAAAGAGTTCTTTGGTTTAGTGATAAAGACAAAGTAAATAGCTATAAATGAAGCTGCAAGTTGATTGTTTGGATTAAAAGTTCATTACAGAACTAGGAATAGTTCCTAAGTCTCATCTTGGATCTAAACATGTGTTGTGGCACTTTCATTTGATTATAAGAATCATTAAAAGATGGGAAATCACTAGAGATGGTGGACTCTCAAGAACAACATTACATATCCATTAACTAAAGCTTATCCAACAAACAGGATAATCGTCACTTAGAGAAGAAGAGTATAAGATACCATAACGATTGGCTTTAGTGCAAGTGGGAGATTGAAAGTAGTATGCACACAAGCCAATCATGTTTGATGATAAAGCATATACTTTGTAACAATCTTATTCATTTATTAATAAAAAGTATTAATTTATTAAAGGCTTTTAATTATCTACATGATGCTGTTTTATAATATGTGATAAACCCATAGTTTTAAGCAATGCTTTTAGAATAATGATGATGATCATTCTAATGAGATCTAAATTCTTAGAAAGCTTAAAACTAAAATAGTTCCCAATCATTGGATTACTAAATTGGGGATTAGTGAATCCGGATAGATTGGTACATCGTTGCTTGCTTTCGTTGGATGAGGATGATTGATCTCGTGATCATTTGTGTGGAGACACTAAAGCAAGTATGTAGGTGCTTATTAGAGAATAAGTTCATTTGAGCGTGGCTCGCTAAGGAATACCTAATGGAGTTTTACTTGCTTTGTCAATAGGAATTCTGTAGTGATAGTAAAGTCTAGTGATCCTTGGACTTGAGATCATCATAGTATCTTGTGTATGATGAGTTATACTTTGACTTATTCCTTAAGACCCTTAGGGTATATCAAAAAGGCATGCTTGGGTATAACCGGTTATACATGGAGATAATATATGATCGATAAAGAATCTACCACTTCTAATAAAAGAAGAGAAATGTCTATGTGATTCGATAAATGACAACCCGAAGTAGTCCTTGGGTTAAGCGTAATGAAATTAGAAAGGAGTTTCTAATTTGCATTATTTGTAGTTGTACATTTAAGGATCGAAATACATATAATTAAATAAAATAAGACTTGTGAAGAATTCCATGTCTTATATTTAATTGGGACATTGTATGGTGGAAGGATTGAATTATCTAAGAACTATTTACTCAAAGGTTCTTTAATGATTAATGTTGAAATCTATATTATCCGGAAAGTCGTTGATCATTAGGGAGGCTTATCCTATTGTAGAATAAATATTATTTATTTAAATAAATTAATTGTTTAATTTATTTATTTAAATAAGATTAGAATTGTTCTAATTGATTTATTCACAACCCAGGTTTAATATGGAGAACCTAAAGGGTCACACCATAAAAGAAGAATAATTATTTAAGAAGTTAATGACATAATCATAATAATATGTTATGTATATTTAATTTAATCTATGGTGATAGAATAAATTAAATAGCTTAATATTTATTATTTAATATTTTAGAAATATTAAATATAAATTAATAAGAGGAGTCTTATTAATATTATTACAATTATTATTATTTTAATTTCTAAAAGAGTTTAGGAATTAATTTAATATAAGTACTCTCATTTATTCCTAATTGGATTAGGAAGGAAAATTAGTTAAAAGAGTTTAATTAATTATCCCTAATAAGATTAGGGAGCTTAATTAATTAAAAGAATTTAATTAATTAAATAAATCCCAATTCCTTAATTGTTAAGGTGGGTTGCCCACATCTATAAATAAGAGGAGTCTTATTATGGGTGATGTGGTTGTTGACTTTGACAACATACGTAATTCCAATAGTTGGGAGAGTACGCATTTTTCTATAGAGATAGAAAAACTAGGGTTTAGCCAACCACCCTTTCTTCTTGAAAATTCTTCTTCCTTGGTGGATCACCTCTAGAGGCCAAACACTTGGGTGGCTAATGTTGATCAAAGGAAGGAACCAAACCCGGTGGATTCAAGTTGAACGCGAAAGGATTTAGAGGTGAACTTGTACCTGAGGAAGCTTGATCTTTAAGGGTATGATTTTATTCTTTATCTTTTCGTTTAATTAATAATTGTGCATAAAGGGTGATCCGGGTATATGGTTTGTAAAATTTTTAAACTCTGATTTATCTCGCTTTCGCTTAATTTTTGCAATTTGATTGCGTTCTTGAATATTACAAACCTAACAGTAGCAACACGCAACAATACATGATCCCCGATACTAAATTCCACGTCCTTTCGATGAAGATCCGCATAACTCTTTTGTCGATTCTGTGCCGTTTGTATACGTTGTCGAATCATTTGGATCTTTTCTGTAGTAATACGTACCAACTCTGGTCCCAACAATGTTGCTTCACCCACCTCATCCCAACATACTGGAGAGCGACACTTTCGTCCATATAATGCTTCAAATGGAGCCACACCTATACTTGCCTGATAACTGTTGTTGTAGGAGAATTCCACCAATGGTAAATACTTATCCCAACTCCCTTTGAAGTCTAGGACACAGAGTCTTAATCGATCTTCAAGAGTTTGAATAGTCCTCTTTGATTGTTCGTCCGTTTGAGGATGGTATGCTGAATTGAATCGTAAATCCGTGCCCATAGCTTTTTGCAAGCTAACCCAAAATCATGAAGTAAATCTTGGGTCACGATCCGAAACTATGGATACTGGCATGCCATGCAATATCAAAATCTCATTTACGTACATACGAGTAAGACGTTCAAGGGAATAAGTCTCCCGTATCGGCAAGAAATGAGTAGACTTGGTTAATCTATCAACATTAACCCAAATAGCATTTATGCCTTAAGAAACCGTGGGAAGACCCGTAACGAAATCCATGGTAATATGTTCCCACTTCCATTTCAGAATCTCAAGTGGTTGCAATGGACCCTTAGGCACTTGATGCTCTACCTTTACCCGTTGACAAGTTAAACACCTCGAGATAAACTTCGCAATCTCTCTCTTCATATTGTTCCACCAAAATGTATGTCGAAGATCACAATACATTTTGGTACTTCCAGGATGGATTGCAAACGGTGTATTGTGTGCCTCCATCATGATCTTGTACTTCAAATCAGAGTCGTTAGGAACACAAAGTCTGGAGTTGACTCAAAGTATTCCTTCTTCATCGATTCTTGCCTCTGGGATAACACCTTCTTGTACTGTCTTCTTCATACGCATCAGCTCCGAGTTTGTGGCTTGAGCAACTTTAACTTTTTCGATTAAAGTCAGTTCTATACGTATACTTGACATCATCGCATGGGTCCCCGGAGTCTTGAATTCTATCTTCATCTTTTGTAAATCACACAAATTGGGCCTTTGTGTTGACAACATCGCACTTGTTCCCGCATATGATCTTCTACTCAACGCGTCAGCTACCACGTTCGCTTTTCTAGGATGGTATTGAATGGTGCGGTCGTAATCTTTCAACAACTCGAGCCAATGTCGTTGCCGCATGTTGAGTTCCTTTTGGGTGAAGAAATATTTGAGGCTTTTATGGTCTGAATATATCTCCACTTTCTCCCCATATAGATAGTGCCTCCAGATCTTTAGCGCGAAAACGACTGCTACCAACTTTAGATCATGAGTAGGATAATTCCTCTCATATTCTTTAAGTTGTCACGAGGCATAAGCTATGACTTTCCCATGTTGCATGAGAACACTTCCTAACCCTTTGTCCGAAGCATCGCTGTAGATAAGAAATCCATCCGAACCAGATGGTATTGTCAGAACAGGTGCCGAAATGAGTCTCCTCTTGAGCTCTTGAAAACTCTTCTTGCATTCCTCGCTCCATACGAATTTTGTATCTTTCCAAGTCAGCTGAGTTAACGAAGTAGCTATTCAAGAAAATCCTTCCACGAATCTTCGATAATAACCAGCTAAGCCCAGAAAGCTATGTACTTCGGTCACCGACTTCGTTTGCTCCCAACTTTGTTTTGCTTCAATCTTTGCCGGGTCGACAGATACTCCATGTTTTGACACCATGTGCCCAAGGAATGCTACTTCCTCAAGCCAGAACTCGCATTTCTTCAACTTGACATATAGATTATTTTCACGAAGCCTTTGAAGTATATAAGGATGTCATGATCTTCACAACTTTTGGAATATATAAGGATGTCATCAATAAAGACAACAACGAACTGATCCAAATATTTCTTGAATACTCGGTTCATCATATCCATGAAAGCCGTAGGAGCATTATTCAATCCAAAAGACATGACTAAGAATTCATAATGCCCGTACCGAGTTCTAAAGGCAGTCTTTGGAATATCCCCAGTTCTAATATTTAGCTGATGATATCTAGAACGAAGATCGATCTTGGAAAAAAATTATGCTCCTTGTAACTGGTCAAACAGGTCATCAATGAGAGGTAGCGGATACCTATTCTTGATGGTGGCATGGTTCAATTTTCAGTAGTCAATACAAAGTCGCATACTCCCGTCTTTCTTCTTTACAAATAAAATAGGAGCACCCCAAGGAGATGTACTAGGACGAATGAAACTGATGTCCAACAACTCCTGTAGTTAGACCTTTAACTCCCGTGATCACCTCGTTTGGGTTCCTCGTATTTTGACCAGTCACAACAAACGCTCTTCCAGGAACCATTGACTTTGACTTTTCTGGGACAGCCTTTTGAGTCACCATTCCCGCTGGACTTGGTTTCCCTACCGTACAATCTTGAGCGATATGTCCTTCCTTTCCACAATTATAGCATACCTTGAGCTTTTGTGGACAGTTTTGGCTGATATGTCCCTCTTTTCCGCATTTATAGCATACAACCGGTGGTCGTTCTCCTCGCTTAGAACCAGTTGCTGCTGGTACTGACGTCTTTACATTGTCATTGTTGAATCTCCTCTTTTTAAAATCTCCCCGCGACTCACTTTTTCTATTTTCATGGCCATGATTACCACCAGAATGGTTGCCGCTCTTGTCCGTATTCTTCTTTCCTCGCTGGATATCGTTGCTCCGGTGACTGCTGTCACTGGTATGACCCTGGTTGTGGTCCCTTGGTTGAACATACTCATTATCTCGCTCTAATAATTGAGCCCTGTTGACAACATCTGAATATAGTGAAAACTTATGAGAAATGAGATATTGACGTATGTCGGGTTAAAAACCTCTCAGAAACATCCGCGTCATATGTTCCTCATTCTCCACCAAATGAGGTGCAAACCTGGATAACTCTGCAAACTTTGCCTCGTACTAGGACATCGTCATATTATTTTGTTCCAGTCTAATGAACTCCACTTCCTTCATATGACGAATACTTTCAGGAAAGTACTTGTCATTGAACAGTTTCTGAAACATCTCCCAAGATATCTTTGAGTCTTGCAATTTGGATGGGTACGCCTCATAGATTCCCACCGATGTCTGCCTCATCATTCGGAACATAAAGGTGGCGAATGGAACCTTCTATTCCTCCGTGCATCCCAAGACATCGAATATCTTGGTGATTTGTTTGACCCACGTTACGCCTTTAATCGGATCCGGCTTTCCCCAGAATTCTGGTGGTCCCAACTCTTTGAACTGCTTGACTGTGACAAATCGTGCGTTACTATCATTTCCACCTGTATTTTGTACACGAGTCTCCTTCATCTGATTTTGCATGAACTGCAAAAAGCTTCTAAATATTCCATCGTTCATCGTCTGATCAGTGGTGTTGTTTACATGAGGAACATTGCCGGCCTGTTGCACGTTTTCCTTATTGGTGGGTAAAGGTGTCTCCACGGTCTCATTTACTCCACTGTTAACATTCTCGGTTGCCATTCTCAAATACTGCCATAAACAAGGGTTAATTGAAGAAATTAACATATCACATAATATCCCTATATTCTCGACTCAACCAACAAATAAGCTTAGGTAGGACACACTAGTGAAGGATTTACTCGTCTCTCCCTCCTAGTTCTATTCCCGATCTCCTTGGAGATCATATCCCTAAGCTCGATACCAATTGAGATGCCCCCCAAAATAGGTATACAACACCCATTTCGAGGTTGCCAAATACATGTGCGGAAAGAACTACAACTTTATTAATACAATTGTCGCGTGCAAAAACGACAACACATAAAGCGTGAATTTAAAAATAAATATTGTCTTTCAAGACAATATCAACACTCAAATAAGTCCTTATTACAATTATTGATACACTATTTTACAAAATAGTGAGTACTACTAAAACGACATTCTAGAACCTTCATTACATACCCCGACTAGTACTCACTACATTCTCGGCTCTTGAAAAGAAAAACAGAACAAAAAGGAAAAGGGTGAGCTCAACTAACACAGTAAAGAATATTATGACTAAGATAATATAGAAAAAATTATCGTTAGTCTTCAACAGGAAAAAATCTGATAGAATACAATAGACAACAAGTTTTAAATTAATATTCGCAGCGAAAATAACAATTCATTAGAAGAGTTACGTAGAGAATGAAATATACTATCTTCTATGATTTTAAAAATCCATCATCAATATTTTATTCATGTAACATCAATCAATATACATCATAAATCAAATATTCATCTTTGTACTATAGGCCAAAGATATTCATCAGTTGGTCATGTTCATCTCAACACCTGTACATCTTTGCACTACGGGCCAAAGATATTCATAAGAAAATCAACCATCTTCAGACTACTACGGGCCAAAGATATTCATTAATATCATCATTTAGGACCGAGGATGATGAAACATATTTAAAAAAGCGAATCTAGTGAAACAAAAGAACAATTAATAAGGATTAGTACTTTAAAATTCAAGTTGAAAAAAATACTTCATAAATAACCATAGTGAAGTAAAATTCAAGAATGATCAAAACATGGATACAATCAAAGCTAGTATCCATAATAGATATTTTGAACAAAAAAATGAAAATTTAATTTTTACGTGAATAGTCTTGTGATTCAGTGAATAAGTGTAAATATACGTGAATAGTCTTAAAAAAGCGTGAATAGTAACCCGACACTAAAAGACAAGAATTTCACAAGAAAATATAAGACCGAAACTTATTATAAATGAAATTAAATTTCCTCTATTTATTATTTTGAAATAGTAAGGGTTGATTTGATTAATGTGGTTAGTTATGGGAAAAATCATGCAAATATTTCAAACAAGTGGCGGTTATAAAATATTCATTGTCGGGGAATATTCGTTTGGTTCGTGGAATATTCTTCTTTGTCGGGGAATATTAAATGCGACGATGCGACCTTAATGTGGGACCCCATAGCGACGCGATTTGATGAAAAAAATGACAAGTATAAGTTATTTATAAATAGCAGGCGTAGTTATTCACAATTAATCTTGTTGAAATACTAAATTGGTTAAAACATAGTAGCTGCGGTATTGCACAATTATTGATTCTTACGTAAGAAGGAAATACTCGATAATTATTACGATAATTCTTATTCAATATTTTATTTTATTGATTGATAGTTGCTACGTTGATATTTTATATTATTGTTGTTTGATAATTGTCTTTATCTGATATTTTCCATTATCGAGTAATAATTTATATTATTTGAATAATATTATTAGATAGCATTATTGGCAATGTACAGAAAGTTACATCTAAGAGAGGTTTGGTCACCTAATTAATGGCGCCCGATAAGGAGAAATTCTTATTGGATAGCCCCACTTTTCCTGCAGCGACACAGTTTGCGATATTATGAGTCTGTAATATTATTTGTGTATAAATAATTATTGATTTATATGATGAGGAAAATATTCATTTTACGTGGATATAGATGGAGAAAATTTTAAAGTAACAATTGTTAAAAAATTGATATTTTATCTTTTCTGATAAAATAATTTATTTAAATATATTACTATATTATAATAATATAATAATGGTGATATTTTTATAATGAATGTGTGATATATGAATAAATTAGGAGGAAAGTATTTTTTGTTACAAAAATATTTAAAACATATTAAACATGTTAAGTGGGCCCTATTCTTGGTTGAAATTTGATTATAGCACTGCGTAAAATAAATCGTAGTATGTGGGTTTGATCGATTTACATTTGGAATTTGAAAAAACTTAAAACTACAAAGTTGTAGAGAATTGAATTTCCTATGAAATGGACATAAGATTTGAATTTTTCTGATAAAAGGGCTATTTATTTTGAATTATTAAAGTTTCAGATTAATTGATTATTTTTTTTTTATGGAATTTTAGGTGCTTTTTACATGAAAAACATTTTTGTGACTTTTGGTGAGGTGTGTGGCTGATTTTGGTCCAAGTTTGTGTGCGTAGGAAATTTAATAAAATATATTAATAATTTATTAAATTTTCTGTTTTGGTGTTCTAAGCATTTTTCTATAAATAGGGTACTTAGGTTAGAATTGAAAATCACACCAGAAACAAGTTTTCTCTCTCTTTCTCTTTCTATATTATCGAGCGTATTCTTGTGAGTATTTTGAGACTTTGAGTGTTGCTATACGGTACTTTAAACAGTCAAATTTCAAAAATACTTCATAAATACTCACAAGAATACGCTCGATAATATAGAGAAGAAAAGAAAAAATTATAATTATTCAGTGTGTTAAAAATAATAATAAAAAATATTTATAAAATTTTTAAAATGAAAAAATCATAAAACATAAATAATTAAATCGAGAAATTTTCATTTAAAACCAATATTAATCAAATCAACCCTTACTATTTCAAAATAATAAATAGAGGAAATTTAATTTCATTTATAATAAGTTGGGGTCTTACATAAATCATGTGAATCAATAGTAAATCATGTGACTCAATAGTTCTAAACATGTGAACACATAATTATAAACATGTGAATTAATAGCAATTAATTGCTCATTTATCCGGTGAATTACCCGATTGGTCAATATAACCTTCAGACATCAATTATTATTAAAATAAATGTCGATTTCCACTAACTCTAATAATTCCCACACAATGGAACTATCAATTTCATCTTTAATCAACACGAACTTATTCATCATTAATATTATAATTCACAATATTTAACAACCGTGTCGTTCCCGAGGGAGAGGGGGCTTTCGATAAGGATTTCTCCCTATTGGTAGCGCAATTAGATTATCTAACCTCTCATTGTGTAACTTCTAGACATTATCGATATTGCAATTAATAATATGAATAACTTTGTCGTCTCAATTATTGAGTATAAGCCTGGTGACTTCTCACATAAGCATCGATAATCAATCTGGTGTGCTCTTACCACACATACGTATTACTATACTTTTATCACCGATTATTTTATGACAACTTGTTTACTTTGAAAAATTTTCACATATCACCCTTAACTTTAACCTTTTATCAATTTAACCATTTACTAAATAGAATAATTATAAAAAAATTGAATACTTTCATTTCATAAAATTCGGGGTCTCACATTACTATTCACTATAATATTATCCACTCGGGTATTCGGGGCACTTTTCATGCCGGGGTACTATTCACAAGTTACTATTCATGGGTTACTATTCACCCGATTACTATTCAGTCAAATATTATTCACTCGGGTATTTGGGGAACTTTTCATGCCGGGGTAGTATTCACGGGGTACTATTCCCGAAGTACTATTCATGGAGTACTATTCACCAAAAAAATTATTTTTTTCTGTCCAAATTATTTTTTATACATGGATATTATTCTTGAATTTTACTCCACAAAGCAGTATCATGTTGACAACTTGGACAATATTGAATTCTGGATAAATTAAATTATAAATCTTTAAAAATTTATCCTTTGCTTTCTTTTAATTGAATTCTTATATCATTGTCATCATCCTCATGCTTATATTGTGATGAAAGTTATCTTTGGCTTACGTGCATAGATGGATTTGTTGATTGGTATGATTATGACCAGGGATAATTCGGTATGATCATGATCATTGATGATTACACGAATATTCTTGGCCCGTAGTGTAAGAATAATTTGTGGACGTGATACTAATGAATATCCTTGGCCCGTAGTGCAGGGATGATTCGATGATGTGATTTATTTATTAAATTTGAGTCAAATGATAAAGTTAATGATAAACTTTTTAAATCATAGAAGATAGTAGATATCATGCTCTACTTGACTCTTCTAATGGATTGCTTGTTCCACTGCAGTTAAACTTGTTGTCTATTATATTCTATTAGTTTAACATTATTAAAGGCTAATGATAACTTATTCTACATTATCTTAGTCATAATATTTCTTACTGGGCTAGTTTAGCTCTCCCTTTTACTTCCATTCTTCTCTTCAGGAAATGAGAACGTAGCCGGAACTAGTCGGGGAACGGAGTGATGGTCCGAGATGGTGTTATAGTAGTCCTCACTATTCTATAAAATAGTGTGACAATAAATGTAATGAGGACTCCATTTGAGTTTGGATATTTTCTAGAAGATAATATTCGTGTAAAAACTCTCAGCTCATGTTATATAATTAAGTTTGTATTTGTGTTCAGTACCATGTATTTGGCGACCCAAGATGGGTGATGTATACCTATTTTGGGGGCGTCACAGTTGGTATCAAAGCTTAGGGATATGATCCCTGGCTGAGATGTGAGACAAGAACTAGGAGGGGAGAGACTGGGAATTCCTTCGCTAGTATGACCTACCTAAGTTTATTTGGTATTTAATTGGTCGGTCATAGTATAGGGATAAAATGTGGCATGTCAATTAACCCTTGTTTTGTGGCAGTGTTTGAAAATGGCATCTGAAAATGTCGAGATAAGCAATGAAGCACATGAGATCGTTGAGTCACCAATGATCAATATCCAGGATAATTTGCAACAAGAAGACAATAATCCTCAGGTAAACAACAACACCGATCAAATGATGAATGATGGGTTGTTCAGAGGCTTTATAAAATTCATGTAACATCAAGCGAGAGCGGCTCCTGTTCAAAATGCAGGTGGAAACACTGACAACTCTCGGATGGTCACTGCTAAGCAGTTCAAAGAGCTGGGACCATCGAAGTTTTTTGGGAGAGCCAAAACCACTTAAGACGGAGACGTGGATAAAGAATATAACCAAGATATTTGATGTCTTGGGATGCTCCGAGGAGCAAAAGGTTCCCTTTACCACCTTCATGTTACGTGAAGAAGTAGATTACTGGCAGAAATCAGTAAAACGTACTCAGCCTGCCGCACTCAAAATGTCTTGGGAAAAGTTCCAAGAACTGTTCAATGATAAGTACTTTCCTGAAAGTATTCGTCACTTGAAGGAGGTGGAGTTTGTCAAGTTGGAGCAAAATAATATGATCGTGTCACAGTACGAGGCTAAGTTTGCTGAGCTGTCCCAGTTCGCATCCCATTTGGTTGATAATGAGGAGAGAATGACACAAATATTTATACGAGGTTTGAGACCCGAAATACTTCAATACCTCATTTCTCAAAAACTGTGTTTGTATTCAGATGTTATAAATAGGGCTCAGTTATTGGAACGCGATAACGAGTCAACCCAACCAAGAGAGAGCAGCCGACAAGTCGATAATACCAGTGGTAGTAGTCATCGAAGCGGTGACAACAAACATGGAGGGAATCAACATGCCTGAAATGATAACCACTTCGGTGGTAATCATGTCCAAGACAATAGAAGTTGAAATTTCAAGAAGAGGAGATTTAATAATGATGGAAAGATGTCAACACCAGCACCTGTTGTTAAGGAAGGAGAACGACCGCGTATGTTACAAATGTGGAGGGGAGGGACACATCAGTCCAAACTATACATAGCTACCCAAAGCATGTTTCATTTGCGGAAGAGAAGGTCACTTAGCTCAATTTTGTCGTGTAGTGAAGTCAAGTCCAACTGGGATGGTGACGCCAAAGGATGTCCTAGAAAAGTCAAAGTCGGTAGTTTAAGTGAGAGCGTTTGTCGAGGAACCCGAACCAAGTTATCACGGGTAAGATAATCATAAACTATTGTGAAGTCTATAACTTATTCGATACCGGGTCTACCCACTCTTTTATTTTACTTAATAGTGCTCAACGTTTAAACTCGACTCCGGAAAAATTAGAATTTGATTTATCTGTTGAAACTCCGTTGGGAGAAACCTTCGTTACCTCCATTGTTTATAAATCTTGTTTGATTTAAATCGGCAACCGCGCGTTACCTGTCGATCTTATCTCTTTGAAAATACTTGCATTCGATGTGATTTTAGGAATTGATTGGTTGACTACTCATCATACTAAAATTGATTGTTTTTGTAAAGTTGTTAGCTTTCATATTCCTAACCAACCTATTATGCGAATTCAAGCAACTAAGCCACTAAAGTCGATCACTATCATATCAAGCCGTAAAGCTATTCGTTTATTGAAAAATTGATGTCAAGCTTTCTTAGCCATGTCACAGATTTAAACAAAAATACGTCAGTCTTGAATGATATTTTTGTTGTAAATAAATTTCCTGATGTATATCCCGAAGAACTTCCTAGCCTACCCCTAGAGCGTGAAATCAAATTTTGTATCGACCTTGAATACAATACAAACCCCTTAAATATTTCTTCTCCTAAAATGAACATAACATGCGCCGAATACGTTAGCTCGAGCTGTTGAAGATTACGACCATACCATTCAATATCATCGTGGAAGAGATAACGTGGTAGCTGATGAGTTGAGTAGAAGATCGTATACGGTTACGAGTGTGACGTTGTTAACACAAAGACTCATTTCGTACAACTTACAAAAGATGGAGATAGAGTTAAAGACTCAAAGAACCTACGTGAAGATAACGAATGTAAGATTAGAACCGACTTTAATCGATAAATTTAAAGCCGTTCAAGCTACAGACTCAGAGCTGATGAATGTGAAGAAGAAGGTTCATGAGGGCGTTATTCTAGAAGAAAGAATCAACGAAGTGAGAAAATCTCAACCTTCGATTTTATTAGTCTATTTGAAATCCTCGATCGAGTAGGAACTGTGACCTATAGACTCGCTTTACGGCTAAGTATGTCACGTGCTCATAACATTTTTCACATATCCATGTTATGTAAATATGTGAAAGACCTAAACCACATTATTGAATTAGAACCAGACGCGATAGTGGAAGATTTAACGTATGAGGAGATACCTGTTAAAATCTTGGATAAGAAGAAGCATATTCTACGCTCAAAGGTTATACCTCAAAGTGTTAGAATCTAAACAAGGTATCCTCATCTCTTCGGCATACCAGGTACGTACATAAATTTCGAGGGCAAAATTTCATAAGGAGGGGAGATTGTAAGACCCCAAATTTTATGAAATGAAACTATTCAATTTTCTTATAATTATTATTCTATTTAATAAATGGTTTAATTGATAAAAGGTTAAAGTTAAGGGTGATATGTGAATTTTTTTTCAAAGTAAGCAAGTTGATATAAAATATTCGTTGTGTCGGGGAATATTTGTTTGGTCGGGGAATATTCTTTTTGTCAGGGAATCGAGGAAATTCATAGAAAATTATATGAATGGTGAAAAATTATGAAATTTGCTAAAAAATATTATAATAATATAAGATTAATATTTATGATACTTTCAAGATATAAAAGTATGTGGAGTTAGTATTTCTATTTTGAAGCTATTAAATGATAGTTTTTATAAATAGAAATAATTATAGAAAATTGTTGGATAATCCGAAAAATGTGAAAATTGTTTGGAAAGTTCAGAATCATATTTTTTAAATATTTTAGAAGTCACTCAGTATTTTATTCAATAATTATCACAGTAGTTATTGGACAGTAACTCATATTATTAGATATAATATAATTAAACCAGTTTGCAATATTGAGAGTCTATGTTAATAATTGTGAATAATGGTTCAAAGATTAAAAAGGGTGTTGATTAAAGATAAGTATGATATACAGATGTTTGTTCAATTATTATCTTTTTAAAAAAGTAAATTTGGCAGGCCTTGCCGACACTCTACTCTTTCTAAAGTAGTATGGACCACAACTCTATTATTGAACAAATATTGTTAAAACATGTACAAGTTGGTTTAATTTTCTCCGTGAGACCATAAATTCCACTACCATTATTATATACCTCATTTGGTTATTTTGTCAAAGCAGGTGTGCTAGTTGTTTACTAAATTTTCAATATAAATAGGTTGTTTGGTTGAGCAATTAAACACACACCATTATTACACTAAAAATATAATTTTTTTTATTACAATATTTTGAGTATAATATTGTGAGTATTTCTATTGAGTGTAATGTTACTCCAAGTGTAGATAAGGAATGCAAGCATTGTTTAAGTTGATTAATTTCACAGAAAGTAGAATTAAATCACATGCTAAGGTAAGGGATTCCATTATTATGGTAAGGGGGTATCATTTTTATTGTAAAAGGATGTCATTTTCTTTCATACTCCATATTATGGTAAGATATTATTATTCATTTCTTCATCTTATCATTAAATGGTTAAAAGTTCTGAAATGATTAGAATATGCTTAATAGTTTGTGCTTCATCTAATATCATGTTGGCAATTTGGACTCTAAATAATTAAGTTAAAAATCACTAAGATCTATTTTATCTTATTGTTCTGATTATTTATGTTCATTCATTATATATATCATTGTCATCATTCTCATGATTATATTATGTTGAAAGTTATCTTTGGCCCGTAGTGCAAAGATGGAATGTTGATTATTGGTTTTACAGTTGTATATCTTTGGCTTACGTGCAAAGATGGACTGTTGATAATTGGTTTTACAGTTGTATATCTTTGGCTTACGTGCAAAGACGAACTATTGATTGATAACTTTCGCCCATAGTGAAAAGATGGACAGATGTATAACATGATCATGACCACTGGTGATACTAACGAATATCCTTCGCCCGTAGTGCATGGATAATTTAATAATGTGATTAGTAAGATCATGACCATTAGTTAACAATTGAATGTATTTGGCCGCATTACACTGACAGACAATTGATTTGGTATGATCATGACCATTGGTTTTATAGTTGAATATCTTTGGCTCGTAGTGAAATGATAGACAATTGATTGGTATGATCATTATTATTAGATTTGAATATCTTTAGCCTTTGGGGTAAGGATATTGAGTAAACGTTCTATTTAGCCTTTGTGACAAGGAGAAACTGTGGATTTACATTATTATAAATATGAATTGTGAATTGGTATAACCATGATTTTTGGTGCTCCAGGTGAGGACATATGATGAAAGTTCTCTTTGTCTTGGGTACAATAAAGAATTGTTGATGGGTATTACAGTAATGAAATATTAATGATGGACTTTTAATTTGGAAGAGACAGTAGACATTATGTTCTACTTGACTATTCTAATGGATTATTGATTCTGCTGCTATTATGGTTGAAAACTTTTATTATCTACCATACGTTCTAAATATCTGATTTAGTATTGATGAAAGCTATTGATAATGTAATTATCTTAAGTCATGATATTCTTTACTGGGCTATTTGTGCTCACCCTTTTGTTTCATAACCCCTTTCAGGTAATAAAAGTGTAGCTGAGATTAATAGAGAGAACATGGGTATAAAATGGTGTTTTGAATTAGTCGCAATCCTAATCAAATTATGAAATGGTGTGGCATAATAATTGTACTGAGAATTTAAAATGCGTGTGCCATATTTTATATATCATTTAATATTTAATTTTGGTGAACAACAATTGGATGAGGCAAACTCGAATTTGGAAGCGTAAAAAATACACTCCATTTAGAATGAGGACATAAATATTTTCGTGTTCATTTGAGGACTTGAAATATTTGCTGTTGTACTTTATATGGCATTGTAATAATTTGAGTATGAATATTATCGTATTATATACGTAATAATATTTGTATTGAAACTCACAGTGTAAGACCCCAACTTTTATGAATAAAGATTATTTTTTTCTCGAAATATATTTTTGAATATTATGGTGTTGATTTGATATAACGTTATAGTTATGGGTAATATTTATAAATTTTGTAAAGTAAGCAAGTTGTTATAAAATATTCGATTGGTCGGGAAATATTCGTTTTAACAGGGAATATTCGTACGACGACAAAATCATTGGTGGACCCCATAACGTAATTATTGTCGAAGTTAGAAAATGACAGAAATATCTTTTTATAAAAATAACGGTGAAAGTTTTACCGTTAAACTGTTGAAATACCCAGTGGTAAAAGTACAGTCATACGCGTGATTGCATAGTAGCACACGGTATTGATTATTGATGCTTACGTGAGAAGTCACTCAGATATCAATTATTACTATAGTAATTGCTGCATAATATCTCTCATATTATTGATTCAATTATTGTCATTGTATTATCTGCATAATATTTTATATTATTAAATCAATAATTGAGACGACAAAGTTATTCATATTATTATTTGCATTATTGACGATGTCTAGAAAGTTCTGTCGAGGAAAGGGGTTTGGTCACCTAATTGCGCGCCATTAGGGAGAAATCCTTATCGGAAAGCCCCCTCTTTCTTGGGAATGATCTGGTTGTTAAATATTGTGAGTTATAGTATTAATGATGAATAAGTTAATGTTGATTAAAGATGAAATTATTGATAAAAATTTTTCCATTGTGTTGGGATTATTAGTGTTAGTAGAAATTAACATTTATTTCGATAATAATTAATTTCTGGATGTTAAATTGACTAAATGGGAAATTAATCGGATAAATGAGCAATTAACTGCTATTAGTTCACATTCAAATTACTGTTGGTTCACATGTATGGAACTATTGATTCACATGCATGTACTATTAGGGGAGGTGGTGCAAGATTGATAATACTTGAAGGACTAAATTAAAAATAGAGGTATAGATGAAGATATTATACTGTAATAATTCGAGCCCCTAAACGTAAAATTATCGAAACTATATTTTCCTATAAATAGAAGCTCATTCTTCTTTCATTTTCACCAATTCACTAAGACTTACAAGAGAAATTATAGAGAGAGAAGTTATAGAGAGAAAGAAGAAGAGTATTCTGGTACTTCACTATTGTAGTATCCAACCTTCTACTAAGGTAAGGGATATTATTTTTATTCAATATTCGTATGAAATAATATTTTCTTCCATACTCTTTAGTATGTAAGTAATATTATTTCATTTCTTATTCCTAATTGTACACTCATTCTGTTAAAGTATTGTTTCTATACTAAGTAAAATTAGTAGAATATCCTTGAAATTTGTGCTTCATCTAGTATCGTTTCACAAGGATATTTTTCTGAACATTCTTGTTAAATTTTAAGCGTTTCATGCTGGAGTACTATTTATAAAATACTATTCACAAAATACTATTCTCGGGGTACTATTCACAAAATATTATTTATGGGTTACTATTCACAAAGTACTATTCATGAAGTACTATTCACGGGGTACTATTCACTTGGGTACTATTCACCCGAGGTACTAATCATGAATTTTTTTTTATTTCTTTTCTGTCCAAATCATTTTTGATACAATATTATTCTTGAATTTTACCCCACAAAGCAGTATCATGTTGATAATTTGGACATTATTGAATTCTGGATAAATTAAATTATAAATCTTTAAAAATTTATCCTTTGCTTTCTTTTAACTGAATTCTTATATCATTGTCATCATCCTCATGCTTATATTGTTATGAAAGTCATCTTTGGCTGTAGTGCATAGATGGAGTGTGATTGCTATGATTATGACCAAGGATCATTCGGTATAATCATGACCCGTAATGTTACAAATGATGCGGTAAAAGTCCTCATTGTCTTGTAGTGCATTGATGGACAGTTCTTAGTATGATCATGACCATTGGTGATTACACGAATATCCTTGACCCGTAGTGCATGAATAATTTGTGGACGTGATACTAATGAATATCCTTGACCCGTAGTGCATGGATAATTTAGTGATGTGGATTATTTATTGAGCTGAGTCTCAGCGATAAAGTTGTTGATAAACTTTTTAAATCATAGAAGATAGTAGATATCATGCTCTACTTGACTCTTCTAATGGATTGCTTGTTCTGCTGTAGTTAAACTTGTTGTTTATTATCAGTTTAACACTGTTAAAGGCTAACGATAATTTATTCTGCATTATCTTAGTTATAATATTTCTTACTAGGCTAGTTGAGCTCACCCTTTTGCTTTCATTGTTCTCTTCAGGAAATGAGAACGTAACTAGGACTAGTCGGGGAACGGAGTGATGGTTCGAGATGGTGACTATAGTAGTCCTCACTATTCTATGAAATAGTGTGATAATAAATGTAATGATGACTCCATTTGAGTTTGGATACTATCTAGAAGATAATATCCGTGTAAAAACTCTTAACTACACTTTTGTCGTATTGTATAAAAGAAGTTTGTATTTGATTTTTGTACCATGTATTTGGCGACTTAGAATGGGTGATGTATACCTATTTTGGGGGCATCACATTTGGTATTAAAGTTTAGGGATATGATCCTTGGCTGAGATGTGAGACTAGAACTAGGAGGGGAGAGACGGGTAATTCCTTCGCTAGTATGACCTACCTAAGTTTATTTGTTATTTAATTGGTCGGTCAGAATATAGGGATAATATGTGGCATGTCAATTAACCCTTGTTTTGTGACAGTGTTTGAAAATGACATCTGAAAATGTTGAGATAAGCAATGAAGCATATGAGACCGTTGAGTTACCAACGATCAATACCCGGGATAATGTGCATCAGGAAGGCAACAATCCTCAGGTAAACAACAACACTGAACAGATGATGAACGATGTGATGTTCAGAGGCTTTATGCAATTCATGCAACATCAGGCGAGAGAGACTCCTATTCAAAATGCAGGTGGAAACACTGGCAACTCTCGGATAGTCACTGCTAAGCAGTTTAAGGAGCTGAGACCACCTGAGTTTTTGAAAAAGCCAGAACCACTCAAGGCAGAGACATGGATAAAGCAGATCACCAAGATATTTGATGTCTTGGGATGCTCCGAGGAGTAAAATGTTCCCTTTGCCACCTTCATGTTTAGAGGAGAGGCATATTACTGGTGGGAATCAGTAAAATGTACTCAGCCTGCCGCACTCAAAATGTCTTGGGAGAAGTTCCAAGAACTATTCAACGACAAGTACTTTCCCGAAAGTAATCGTCACATGAAGGAGGTGGAGTTCATCAAGCAAGAGCAAAGCAATATGACCGTGTCGCAGTACGAAGCTAAGTTTGCCGAATTGTCCCAGTTTGCATCCCATTTGGTAGATAATGAGGAGCGTATGACGCAGATGTTTCTATGAGGTTTGAAACCCGAGATACGTTAATACCTCATTTCTCACAAACTTTGCTTGTATTCAGATGTTGTGAATATGGCTCAGTTATTAGAGCGCGATAATGAGTTAACCCAACCAAGGGAGAGCAGTCAACAAAATGATAATACTAGTGGTAGCAGTCATCGAAGCAATGACAACAAACGTGGAGGCAATCAACATGCCAGAAATGGTAACCACTTCGGTGGTAATCATGGCTAAGATAATAGATGTGACACCCCCAAAATAGGTATACATCACCCATCTTGAGTCACCATATACATGGTACAAAATTCAAATACAACTTAATTATACAACAGTCGTGTAAAATACGACAAAACATAATCTAAGAGTTTTAATAAGAATATTGTCATCTAGAAAATATCCACACTCAATGGAGTCCTCATTACATTTATTGTCACACTATTTTACAAAATAGTGAGGACTACTAATGCTATCATCTGGACCGTCACTCTGTTCCCCGACTAGTCCCGGCTACGTTTTCATTTCCTGAAGAGAACAGTGAAAGAAAGGGTGAGCTCAACTAGCCCAGTAAGAAATATTATGACTAAGATAATGCAGAATAAATTATCATTAGTCTTCAACAATGTTAAACTGATAAAATACAATAGACATCAAGTTTAACTGCAGCAGAATAAGCAATCCATTAGAACAGTCAATTAGAGCATGATATCTATTATCTTCTATGATTTAAAATGTTTTCATCAATTTTTATCGCTGAGACTCAGCTTAATAAATAAACCACATCATCGAGTCATCCCTGCACTACGGGCCAAGGATATTCATTAAATCATCAATGGTCATGACTATACCAAATAATCCCTGGTCATAATCATATCAAAAACTATCCATCAATGCACTACAGGCTACTGAGGACTTTTACCACATCATTTATAACATTACAGGTCATGTTTATACCGAATAATCCCTGGTCATAATCATACCAAGTCCATCTATGCACGTAAGCCAAAGATGACTTTTATCACAATATAAACATGAGGATGATGACAATGACATAATAATTCAATAAAACAAGTTCAAGAATAAATTTTAAAGATTTATAAGTTAATTTATCTTGAAATCAATTACGTCAAATTGTCAACATGATCATCGCTTTGTGGAGTAAAATTCAAGAATGCTCGGAAGAATATTTCCATGAAAAGATCTGGGATGAAGCGCAAATATCCAGGATATTCTACTAATTTCATGGAGTATAGAAGCCAAAACTTTAACCAAATGAGTATCATAGAATATTTGAAACTGCAAATGGATTTTCACCCGCCATACGTACCAACTCTGGTCCCAACAATGTTGCTTCACTCCCCTCATCCCAACATACTGGAGAGCGACACTTTCATCCATTTAATGCTTCAAATGGAGCCACACCTATACTTGCCTGATAACTGTTGTTGTAGGAGAATTCCACCAATGGTAAATACTTATCCCAACTCCATTTGAAGTCTAGGACACAAAGTCTTAATAGATCTTCAAGAGTCTGAATAGTCCTCTCTGATTGTCCGTCCGTTTGAGGATGGTATGCTGAACTGAATCGTAAATCCGTGCCCATAGCTTTTTGCAAGCTAACCCAAAATCGTGAAGTGAATCTTGGGTCACAATCTGAAACTATGGATACTGGCATGCTATGCAATCTCACAATATCATTTGCGTACATACGAGCAAGACGTTCAAGGGAATAAGTCTCCCGTATCGGCAAGAAATGAACAAACTTGGTTAATCTATCAACAATAACCCAAATAGCATTTATTCCTTGAAAAACCGTGGGAAGACCCGTAACGAAATCCATGGTAATGTGTTCCCACTTCAATTTCGGAATCTCAAGTGGTTGCAATGGACCCTTAGGCACTTG
This sequence comes from Panax quinquefolius, assembly GCA_020205615.1. Lineage (NCBI taxonomy): Eukaryota > Viridiplantae > Streptophyta > Magnoliopsida > Apiales > Araliaceae > Panax > Panax quinquefolius. The sequence goes on along the minus strand of CM035158.1, from coordinate 97,929,581 downwards.
ATGCTCCGCCTTTATACGTTGACAAGTTAAACAGCTCGAGATAAACTTTGCAATCTCTCTCTTCATATTGTTTCACCAAAATGTTGAAAGTAGTATGCACACAAGCCAATCATGTTTGATGATAAAGCATATACTTTGTAACAATTTTATTCATTTATTAATAAAAAGTATTAATTTATTAAAGGCTTTTAATTATCTACATGATGCTGTTTTATTATATGTGATAAACCCATAGTTTTAAGCAATGCTTTTAGAATAATGATGATGATCATTCTAATGAGATCTAAATTCTTAGAAAGCTTAAAACTAAAATAGTTCCCAATCGTTGGATTACTAAATTGGGGATTAGTGAATCCGGATAGATTGGTATATACGTTGCTTCTTGCTCATTGGATGAGGATGATTGATCTCATGATCATTTGTGTGGAGACACTAAAGCAAGTATGTAGGTGCTTATTAGAGAATAAGTTCATCGAACGAGCATTGGCTCGCTAAGGAATACCTAATGGAGTTTTACTCACTGTCAATAGGAATTCTGTAGTGATAGTAGTCAAGTGATCCTTGGACTTGAGATCATCATAGTATCTTGTGTATGATGAGTTATACTTTGACTTATTCCTTAAGACCCTTAGGGTATATCAAAGGGTATGCTTGGGTATAATAAGTTGTACATGGAGATAATGTATGATCGATAAAGAATCTACCACTTATTAAAGAAGAGAAATGTCCTATGTGATTCGATAAATGACAACCAAAGTAGTCCTTGGCCAAGCGAGAATGAAATTAGAAAGGAGTTTTAATTTGCATTATTTGGAGTTGTACATTTAAGGATCGAAATACATATAATTAAATAAAATAAGACTTGTGAGTAATTCCATGTCTTATATTTAATTGGGACATTGTATGGTGGAAGGATTGAATTGTACGGTAACTATTTACTCAAAGGTTTTTAATGATTAATGTTAAAATCTATATTATCTACGGAAAGTCGTTGATCGCTAGGAGGCTTATCCTATTGTAAAATAAATATTATTTATTTAAATAAATTAATTGTTTAATTTATTTATTTAAATAAGATTAGAATTATTCTAATTGATTTATTCACAATAGGGTTTAATATGGAGAACCTAAAGGGTCACACCATAAAAGGAAGAATAATTATTTAAGAAGTTAATGACATAATCGTAATAATATGTTATGTATATTTAATTTAATCTATTGTGATAGAATAAATTAAATAGCTTAATATTTATTATTTAATATTTTAGAAATATTAAATATAAATTAATAAGAGGAGTCTTATTAATATTATTACAATTATTATTATTTTAATTTCTAAAAGAGTTTAGGAATTAATTTAATATAAGTACTCTCATTTATTCCTAATTGGATTAGGAAGGAAAATTAGTTAAAGGAGTTTAATTAATTATCCCTAATAAGATTAGGGAGCTTAATTAATTAAAAGAATTTAATTAATTAAATAAATCCCAATTCCTTAATTGTTAAGGTGGGTTGCCCACATCTATAAATAAGAGGAGTCTTATTATGGGTGGTGTGGTTGTTGACTTTTACAACATACGTAATTCCAATAGTTGGGAGAGTACGCTCTTTTTCTATAGAGATAGAAAAACTAGGGTTTAGCCAACCACCCATTTTCTTGAATCTTTATTATTCCTTGGTGGATCACCTCTAGAGGCCAAACACTTGGGTGGCTAACGTTGATCAAAGGAAGGAACCAAACCCGGTGGATTCAAATTGAACGCGAAAAGGATTGGAGGTGAACTTGTACTTGAGGAAGCTCGGATATTCAAGGGTATGTTTTTATTCTTCCTTTTCTTTTAATTAATAATTATGCATAAAGGGTGATCCGGGTATTTGGTTTGTAAAATTTTTAAACTCTGATTTATCTCGCTTCCACTTAATTTTTGCAATTTAATTGCGTTCATGAATATTACAAACCTAACAGTGGCATCAGAGCCAAACCTTTATGCAAATTATTAATTGTTTTGATTTGATATGTATGTTGATATGTGTTTAGAACAATTTAATTGGGCATAATTTTATTGTATAAAATTTATTTAAAAAAAAAAAAAGGATAGCCGAATTAAAATTCGTGGTTCATTGATTAAAATCCGTTGTTATTCGCTAATCTGTTGGCGGCTTGGCAAGTTGCTTCACGTGTACATATTATAATATATTTATAAACTTATCCTTGAAATACTCCTGCACCTCACCTGTTAACCAACGTGAAGAATCAGATGTTTTTTTTTCTTTGAAAAGTAAAGCTAGCCACGGGTCTTTGAAAAGTAAAGATGCGAAATAGTTATATATATAACGGTTTTATTATATATATATATATATAATAACGGTTTTGTTTTATTATTATATATATATAATATTCTTAATAATTTTATTATTAAAATAAAAAATTTATTTTAATATTAAAATAAAAAGTTTATTTTATATTAAAATATAATGTTTTATTTTAATTTTAAAATTAAATTTCATGCTAACTAATTAGAGTTGGAATTGGATTCCATGATAACTAATTGGAGTTGAAATTGGATTCTATTTTTCTTAATAAAGGAGTTTATTTTGATATGAAATTAGATTTCATATTATTCAAAATAAAAAGGTTTATTTGTGAATAGGAAAAAGAATGGATCTTTCCTTAAATAAAGGAGTTTATTTAGATATGAAATAAGATTTCATATTATTCAAAAAATAAAGGAGTTTATTTGTGAATAGGAAAGATAATCCGTGTTTCCTTTAATAATTTTTTTTTTTTACATGGAATTGGATTCCATAATTAATTAAAATAAAGGAGTTTATTTTGATTAAAGATTTTGATTAAAATAAAATAGTTTATTTTATTCAAAATTGGATAAATTAAAATAAAATAGTTTTATTTTGATTTAAATTTGGATTAAAATAAAGGAGTTTATTTTGATTCAAAAATAGATTTTATACTAACTAAATTTGCCCATTAAATGATATCAATATATATTAAATGTTTATTATTCATAAGATGAATGTTATTTATTGATGCATATGATGATGTGTATGATAATAAATGGGATTGATTATGGACTATTAACCAATGTGATTGGATTTTATTTTAGTTGGATGCATGAATGTATGGGTTTTATTAAATGGGGTCTGCGTACCTCGTCTTCTCTAAGTTTTCCTTAATGTAAATTCTATCTCCCTCCTATGTACTTCCCCTTGACTGCTGATCAAGGTTTCTATTTATTTTAAATAGTTTTGTAATAGGAATAGTTAGAATTAATTTTTGAAAAATTAGAGATCAAGGAGCAAGGAGGCGTGAAGACCCGTTTGTAATGGAGCCCCAGGGTTTAAATGTAATAGTTATATTTAAATATTATTTCTTGCACCCCTACAGGTTTGACCTTTTGGTTCACTTGGTGGCTCTAGTGAACCAAACTAGAATCAAAGTCCATAATCAATCCAAGTAGAATATAGTATTCTATATGTGCATGCTTATATTATATATATTATATATTATGCAAACATGCTTCGCATGTTTATTAATATATGACGCGTATTTATATATATATATATATGCATGCATTAAACAAGATGAGACCATTAATAACAAACCCCTCAATTTTTATATATTAAGTCCTAAGCGTTCAAAGATATTTGGAATATCGAACGTAAGCCTTTCTAGCATGATAAAATTAATAGAGTATTAAATATTTAATATGAGTTTGTTGTGTCACCACAAGGCAAGTATTATGTATTTAAGATGTTAATTTATCACATTTGATGCTTATAAAGAAAATTGAACAATATTGTTTTGTTGTGTTACCACAAGGATGATATTTTTCTTTTTTGAATATATGGAGTGCTAGGTCGGACTTAACTTGGATAATTTTGATTCGGATGTGCCACCACTTGATCAAAATAATCTAAGAGGCAAAAGAAAAGGAGTTGCATAGTTGATGTAATTGACAAAAGTTGTCTACCTATTTATTTATATATAGTTTGTTGTGTCACCACAAGGCTATAAACATTTGAAATGGGATCCTTATTCTCACTATCAAATCTTTAATTAGATTTTGCCGAACTATATATATTGAGGGTAATATAGTTTGAAGAAAATAGTGGGAGATACCAATTTAAAACAAGACCTAAATTATTTTGGTAATTAATAAAAGAATGTATGTTAAAATGTTGTTAAATATAAATTCATTTCTGAGAATTTTACAATGTCTAAAATTACTATCATCATGAAGCATATTAGATGCTAAATTAACGAATCGGATTAAGCAGTTGGTTAAGGAATTTGAGAATAGTTCTCATCATTTGAAAAGCTATCTTATGTCATATCGCCTATCCTCGCAATGGTTGCGAGACAATTCCTCCGAGGAAGAGATTGCTACTTTTAGAAAGTGGCAAGATGATGGACGATTGGCTCAATGCATCATGCTCGCATCCATGAGTAACGAGCTTCATCGACAAGATGAAACTATGGATGCTTCTACTATTCCTGCACATCAAGTAGTTGATGGTGAAGAATGTAGAACTGATAGATATCAGATATCTAAGGAGCTCTTCCGATCTAGAATGGCCAATGGCACTATAAGTATGCATAAAAAGTTCTTAACATAATCAATTTGATTGATCAATTAAGACAATTTGGTTTTGTCATGGATGGAGAGTGGAGCCAAGATTTGATCTTGCACTCACTCCCGAACTCCTTTCATTAATTGTTGTGAATTTTTCATATAAACAAGCTAGATATCGACATTTGATTTGCTTAACATATTGAAAAATGTTGAGAGTCACTTTCCAACCAAGAAAGATCAAGTCTTCTTGGTAGGGGCCAAAGGATCTTACAAAAGAAGAAGCGATTCAAAGAAGGTAAATAGAAAGGCATAAACAAAGGATAATAAGAACAAAAGCGTCACGGATAACAAAGGAGTTTGCTTCCACTGCAATAAGCCTGGACACTGGAAGGAAACTGCGAGAAGCATCTTGCAGAGGCTAACCAAAGAAGCTTAGTGAAGTTTTGGTTACAATACAGTTTTTGTTCATGATTGAAATAAATTTTTCTTTAAGTCAAGGTTCTACTTGGGTATTGGATACCGACTTTGGTTATCATAAATATAGATTTATGAAGGGACCAAGCAGAAGTAGAAAGCTAAACAAATATAAGTAATCCTATGTGTGGAAAATGAAGCAAAGGTTGTTGCATTAGCCATAGGAACTTATAGTTTAGCAATCCCTACGAGTAAATCTATTAAGTCAATAAGTTGTTATTGTATTCCAGTTCTTGTTAGAAATATTATTTCTATTTTATTGTTGGACAATAAAATTTTTGGTATTATAATTAAGAACAATTGTTGTTCTATTTATAATAATAATGTTTAAATATGAAATCGAAAAGATTACTTAGTGGATTTTGTATACTTGACTTACGTGTAAAATTATTTTGTAAATTGAACAAACTAGTATAAGAAAAGGAGATGATCATTCAAAGAGTTGAATGTGTGTATTTGCTAAAATACAAGTGTGAATTATTTGAAAGGTTCAAAGAATTCAGAAGTGAAACAAATTGGCAATGTATTAAGATTCTTTGATTAGATCAAGGAATAAATACTTGTGCAATAAGTTTCGGATCATCTCAAATGGTTTTCTCATAATGGACACATCGATATGCAATAATTGATTGATGTATCTGAATGAAAAATCATACCTTGTTGGACATAGTGCGGTCCAAAATGATTTTACCGAACATTCCAAGTATTCTTCACAGGGTCGTATCCTAGAAATGGTTTGATATCTACGAAAATGGTAACCTCAAAATCCAGCCCCAAGACTCCATAAAAGTTATGGATGGGAGGATTCCTAATCTTAAGTATGTTAAGATAAGGGTTGTCCAACTTATGTGAAAAGGTTTCAAAGGATAAGCTTGGGATAAAATTTGACAAGTCTGATTTGCGGGACATCTAAAAAGTAAGTTTAGGGCATATGTTCTATAATCCTACTTAGCAAAAGGTGTTTGTTGAGAAACTTGATGCCTTCTAAGATAAATATGTTTATCTTTGAAGGGGCTAGTGGGAGGATAATAGATCTTGAAGAGTTCAAGAACCACAAAATGCTATAAGTCAAATAAGAGGAACCTGTAGATAGATCTATTGTACCACAATCTAATCGTAAATCTGGAATAGTACCGAAGATACCTAGAAGGTATGGATTCATCATGGATGATGATGATGAGGTACACATCATGGAATATGATGATCCGATTACATCTGACGAGGTTAGAATGAACTCTCTGCTGTCATAAAAGTCGGTTGGGAGCGTCGTGAAATTTCTAGTATTATATGTTGATATACTACGGATGAGGAATAACATACCAATGCTACAATCAGTAAAGATAAAGTTGTCTAAACATTCCTCCATGAATGATTTGGGAAGAGTATCTTAATTGGGGATATAAATCTATATAGATAGATTTAAGAGGATGCTTGACTTAACCCAAGGAACGTATATTCATTTGATGCTAAAGTCGTTTAGCATGGCAAACTCCAAGAGATGTCTCATGTCGATGAGCTATGGAGTGTATCTCTTAATAGTCTCCAGAATCCACGAAAAGAGAGGTCGCATGAGTGAAAATCATGTATGCTGATAGAAATGTACGAGACACGATGTTGATCGGTCATATTATGGAGAAGTTCACTATGAGTCGGTGAAAAACATCTTAAAGTGCTTAACCCAAGCACTAAGGATGTGAGCATACATGGTGGGTCCGAATTAAAACTAGAGGGCTTTCTGAGACTCAAGTTTTTGAAGACAGACCGAGACGACCGAAAATCCACTTTAAGGTAAAAGCGTTATCTTGAGCGGTGGTGCGTTGAATTGGAAAGGTTCAAACAAAGACAAAGAGTTCTTTGGTTTAGTGACAAAGACAAAGTATATAGCTATAAATGAAGTCGCAAGTTGATTGTTTGGATTAAAAGTTCATTTCTGAACTAGGAATAGTTCTAAGTCTCATCTTGGATCTAAACATGTGTTGTGGCATTTTCATTTGATTATTAGAATCATTGAAAGATGGGAAATCACTATAGAGATAGTGGACTCTCATGAACAACATTACATATCCATTAACTAAAGCTTATCCAACAGTAGGATAATCGTCACTTAGAGAAGAAGAGTATGAGATACCATGACGATTGGCTTTAATGCAAGTGGGAGATTGAAAGTAGTATTCACACAAGCCAATCATGTTTGATGATAAAGCATATACTTTGTAACAATCTTATTCATTTATTAATAAAAAGTATTAATTTATTAAAGGCTTTTAATTATCTATATGATGCTATTTTATTATATGTGATAAACCCATAGTTTTAAGCAATGCTTTTAGAATAATGATGATGATCATTCTAATGAGATCTAAATTCTTAAAAAGCTTAAAACTAAAATAGTTCCCAATCGTTGGATTACTAAATTGGGGATTAGTGAATCAGGATAGATTGGTACATCGTTGCTTGCTTCATTGGATGAGGATGATTGATCTCATGATCATTTGTGTGGAGACACTAAAGCAAGTATGTAGGTGCTTATTAGAGAATAAGTTCATCGAGCGTGGCTCGCTAAGGAATACCTAATGGAGTTTTACTTGTCATCGATAGAATTCCTATAGTGATAGTTGTACAAGTGATCCTTGGACTTGAGATCATCATAGTATCTTGTGTATGATGAGTTATACTTTGACTTATTCCTTAAGACCCTTAGGGTATATCAAAGGGTATGCTTGAGTATAATAAGTTGTACATGGAGATAATGTATGATCAATAAAGAATCTACCACTTCTATTAAAAGAAGAGAAATGTCCTATATGATTCGATAAATGACAACCCAGTAGTCCTTGGCCAAGGCAGAATGAAATTAGAAAGGAGTTTCTAATTTGCATTATTTGGAGTTGTGCATTTAAGGATCGAAATACATATAATTAAATAAAATAAGACTTGACAGTAATTCCATGTCTTATATTTAATTGGGACATTGTATGGTGGAAGATTGAATTGTACGGTAACTATTTACTCAAAGGTTCTTTAATGATTAATGTTAAAATCTATATTATCCGGAAAGTCGTTGATCATTTAGGGAGGCTTATCCCTATTGTAGAATAAATATTATTTATTTAAATAAATTAATTATTTAATTTATTTATTTAAATAAGATTAGAATTATTCTAATTGATTTATTCACAATAGGTTTAATATGGAGAACCTAAAGGGTCACACCATAAAAGAAGAATAATTATTTAAGAAGTTAATGGCATAATCGTAATAATATGTTATGTATATTTAATTTAATCTATGGTGATAGAATAAATTAAATAGCTTAATATTATTATTTAATATTTTAGAAATATTAAATATAAATTAATAAGAGGAGTCTTATTAATATTATTACAATTATTATTATTTTAATTTCTAAAAGAGTTTAGGAATTAATTTAATATAAGTACTCTCATTTATTCCTAATTGGATTAGGAAGGAAAATTAGTTAAAGGAGTTTAATTAATTATCCCTAATAAGATTAGGGAGCTTAATTAATTAAAAGAATTTAATTAATTAAATAAATCCCAATTCCTTAATTGTTAAGGTGGGTTGCCCACATCTATAAATAAGAGGAGTCTTATTATGGGTGGTGTGGTTGTTGACTTTGACAACATACGTAATTCCAATAGTTGGGAGAGTACACACTTTTTCTATAGAGATAGAAAAACTAGGGTTTAGCCAACCACCCATTTTTTTGAATCTTTATTATTCCTTGGTGGATCACCTCTAGAGGCCAAACACTTGGGTGGCTAACGTTGATCAAAGGAAGGAAGCAAACCCGGTGGATTCAAGTTGAACGCGAAAAGGATTGGAGGTGAACTTGTACCTGAGGAAGCTCGGATCTTCAAGGGTATGTTTTTATTCATCCTTTTCGTTTAGTTAATAATTATGCATAAAGGGTGATCCGGGTATTTGGTTTGTAAAATTTTTAAACTCTGATTTATCTCGCTTCCGCTTAATTTTTGCAATTTGATTGCGTTCATGAATATTACAAACCTAACAAATGTATGTCGAAGATCACGATACATTTTTGTACTTCCAGGATGGATTGCAAATGGTGTATTGTGTGCCTCCATCATGATCTTGTTCTTCAAATTAGAGTCGTTAGGAACACAAAGTCTGGAGTGGACTCGAAGTATTCCTTCTTCATCGTTTCTTGCTTCTGGAATAGCACATTCTTGTACTTTCTTCTTTATATGCATCAGCTCCGGGTCTGTGGCTTGAGCAACTTTAACTTTTTCGATTAAAGTCGGTTCTATGCGTATACTTGACATCATCGCATGGGTCCCCGAAGTCTTGAATTCTATCTTCATCTTTTGTAAATCACACAAAATGGGCCTTTGTGTTAACAACATCGCACTCATTCCTGCATATGATCTTCTACTCAACGCGTCAGCTACCACGTTCGCTTTTCCAGGATGGTATTGAATGGTGTGGTCATAATCTTTTAATGACTCGAGCAAGCGTCGTTCTTGCATGTTGAGTTCCTTTTGGGTGAAGAAATATTTGAGGCTTTTATGGTGCGAATATATCTCCACTTTCTCACCATATAGATAGTGCCTCGGATCTTTAGTATGAAAACGATCACGCTAACTCTAGATTATGAGTAGGATAATTCCTCTCATATTCTTTTTAAGTTATCGCTAAGCATAGGCTATGACTTTCCCATCTTTGCATGAGAACACATCCTAACCCTTTACCTGAAGCATCGCTGTAGATAACAAATCCATCTGAACCAGACGGTATTGTCAGAACAGGTGCCAAAATGAGTCTCCTCTTGAGTTCTTGAAAACTCTTCTTGCATTCCTCACTCCATACGAATTTTGTATCCTTCCGAGTCAACTGAGTTAACGGAGTAGCGATTTGAGAAAACCCTTCCACGAATCTCCGATAATAACCAGCTAAGCCCAGAAAGCTACGTACTTCGGTCACCGTCTTCAGTTTCTCCCAACTTTGTATTACTTCAATCTTCGCCGGGTCAACAGATACTCCATATTTTGACACTACATGCCCAAGGAATGCTACTTCCTCAAACCAGAACTCGCATTTCTTCAACTTGACATACAACTTATTTTCACGAAGCCTTTGGAGTAACAGCTTCAATTGGTGCTCATGATCTTCATGACTTTTGGAATATATGAGGATGTCATCAATAAAGACCACAACGAATTGATCAAAATATTCCTTGAATACTCGGTTCATCATATCCATGAAAGCCGCTGGAGCATTAGTCAATCCAAAAGACATGACTAAGAATTCATAAAAGCCAGTCTTTGGAATATCCTCAGCTCTAATCTTCAGCTGATGATATCCAGAACGAAGATTGATCTTTGAAAAGAATTGTGCTCCTTGCAACTGATCAAACATGTCATCAATGCAAGGTAGCGGATACCTATTCTTGATGGTGACATGGTTCAATTCTCGATAGTCAATACAAAGTCGCATACTCCCGTATTTCTTCTTTACAAATAAAACAGGAGCACCCCAAGGAGATGTACTAGGACGAATAAAACCGATGTCCAACAACTCTTGTAGTTAGACCTTTAACTCCTGAAGTTCAATAGGAGACATTCGATATGTGGTTTTAGAAATGGGATTTGTACCGGGTTCTAGGTCAATAAAGAATTCAACTTCACGTTCTAGGGGTAGACCGGGAAGTTCTTCAGGAAATACGTCAGGAAATTTACTAACAACAGGAATATTATTTAAATCTGACGTGCCTTTATTCAAATCCATAACATGGGCTAAGAAAATCTTGACATCCATTTTTCAATAAACGAATAGCTTTATGACTTGATATGACAGTGATTGATTTAGTGGTTTAGTTGCTTGAATTCATACAACAGGTTGGTTAGGAATATGAAAACTAACAACCTTACGAAAACAATCAATTTTGGCATGATGAGTAGTTAACCAATCAATCCCTAAAATCACATCAAAAGCAAGTATCTTTCAAGAGATACGGTCAACAGGTAATGTGATGGTGCCAACTTGTATCAAACAAGATTTATAAACAGTGGATTTAATAAAAGTGTCTCCTAACGGAGTCTCCACAGATAGGTCAAAGTCTAATTTCTCCGAAGTTAAGTTTAAACGTTGAGCACAAGTAGGAGAAATAAATGAATGGGTAGCATCGGTATCTAGTAAGGTATAAACTTCGCAAGAATTTATGATTAGCTTACCCGTGATCACCTCATTTAGTTTCCTCGCATTCTGACCAGTCACAACAAATGCTCTTCTAGGAACCGTTGACTTTGACTTTTCTGGGACAGCCTTTGAGTCACCATTCCCGCTGGACTTGGTTTCGTTACCGTACAATCTTGAGCGATATGTCCTTCCTTTCCATAATTATAGCATACCTTGAGCTTTTGTGGACAGTTTGGGCTGATATGTCCCTCTTTTCTGCATTTATAGCATACTGTTTGGTGGTCGTTCTCTCCCTTAGAACCGATTCTTCTTTAATCGACAATCTTCACATTGTCATTGTTGAATCTCCTCTTTTTAAAATCTCCCCGCGACTCACTTTTTATATTTTCATGGCCCTGATTACCACCAGAATGGTTGCCGCTCTTGTCCGTATTTTTCTTTCCTCGCTGGATATCGTTGCTTCGGTGACTGTTGTCACCGGTATGACCCTGGTTGTGGTCCCTCGGTTGAACATACTCATTTTCTCGCTTTAATAATTGAGCCCTGTTGACAACATCTGAATATAGTGAAAACTTATGAGAAATGAGATATTGACGTATGTCAGGTTAAAAACCTCTCAGAAACATCCGCGTCATATGTTCCTCATTCTCCACCAAATGAGGTGCAAACCTGGATAACTCTGCAAACTTTGCCTCGTACTAGGACATCGTCATATTATTTTGTTCCAGTCTAATAAACTCCACTTCCTTCATATGACGAATAATTTCAGGAAAGTACTTGTCATTGAACAGTTTCTGAAACATCTCCCAGAGACGTCGAAAAGTGCAATTTGGATGGGTACACTTCACAGATTCCCACCAGTAATCTGCCTCATTACGGAACATAAAGGTGGCGAATGGAACCTTCTATTCCTCCGTGCATCCCAAGACATAGAATATCTTGGTGATTTGTTTGACCCACGTTTCTGCCTTAATCGGATCCGGCTTTCCCCAGAATTCTGGTGGTCCCAACTATTTGAACTGCTTGGCTGTGACAAATCGTGCGTTGCTATCATTTCCACCTGTATTTTGTACACGAGTCTCCTTTGTCTGATTTTGCATGAACTGCAAAAAGCTTCTAAACATTCCATCGTTCATCGTCTGATCAGTGGTGTTGTTTACAGGAGGAACATTGCCGACCTATTGCACATTCTTCTCATTGGTGAGTAAAGGCGGAGATTGCTCCACTGTTAATATTCTAAGTTGCCATTCTCAAATACTGCCATAAAATAAGGGTTAATTAAAGAAATTAATATATCACATAATATCCCTATATTCTGACCAACCAATAAATAAGCTTAGGTAGGACACACTAGCGAAGGATTTACTCGTCTCTCCCCTCCTAGTTCTATTCCCCGATCTCCGCCAAAGATCATATCCCTAAGCTCTGATACCAACTGAGACGGCCCCAAAATAGGTATACAACACCCATTCTGAGTTGCCAAATACATGGTACAGAAACAACTATAACTTTATTAATACAATTGTCGTGCAAAATACGACAACACATAAACTGTGAATTTAAAAATAAATATTGTCTTCTAGACAATATCAACACTCAAATAAGACCTCATTACAATTATTGATACACTATTTTACAAAATAGTGAGTACTACTAAAACGACATTCTAGAACCTTCATTCCATACCCCGACTAGTACTCGCTACATTCTCGCCTCCTGAGAAGAAAAATGGAACAAAAAGGAAAATGGTGAGCTCAACTAGCCCAGTAAAGAATATTTTAACTAAGATAATATAGAACAAATTATCGTTAGTCTTCAACAAGGAAAAAATCTGATAAAATATAATAGACAACAAGTTTTAAATCAATGTTCGCAGCGGAAATAACAATTCATTAGAAGAGCTACGTAGAGAATGAAATCTACCATCTTCTATGATTTTAAAAAGAATCCATCATCAATATTTTATCCCTGTAACATCAATCAATATACATCTTAAATCAAATATTCATCTTTACACTACAGGCCAAAGATATTCATCAGTTGGTCATGTTCATCTCAACACCTGTACATCTTTGCACTACGGGCCAAAAATATTCATAAGAAAATCAACCATCTTTGCACTACAGGCCAAAGATATTCAGTAATATCATCATTTAGGACTGAGGATGATGAAAAATATTTTAAAGAAAAGCGAATCCAAAGGAAACAAAAGAACAAATAATAAGGATTCGTACTTTAAACAATCCAAGTTCAAAAATACTTCATAAATAACCATAGTGAAGTAAAATTCAAGAATGATCAAAACATGGATACAATCAAAGCTAGTATCCATAATAGATATTTTGGACAAAAAATGAAAATTTAATTTTTCTGTGAATAGTGTCGTATACGTGAATAGTAACCCCGACACTAAAAGACAAGAATTTCACAAGAAAAATCTTACCAATATTCCGACATAATGATATTAGAAGAAATAATATCATTTTTTAAGAAAATACATCCCTTACCTCGAAAAGAGAGTACTCCTGACTGGAATACTGGATATAGTGCTGTAGGGAACTTGTACCGTATAGCAACACTCAAAGTCTCAAAATACTCACAAGAATACGCTCGATAATATAGAGAGAGAAAGAGAGAGAAAACTTGTTTCTGGTGTGATTTTCAATTCTAACATAAGCACCTTATTTATAGGAAAATGCTTAGAACACCAAAGTAGAAAATTTAATAAAATAATAATATTTATTATAATTTTCTATGCCAACCTTTGAATTCAGATTTCAACATGTTTAATAACCCACTAATCATAACAAAAACATTTTTCTTAAATAAAACAATTAAAACTTTCAAAAATCAATTATTCTGGAACTTCGGAACTTCAATAATTCATAATAAATAGCCCTTTTATCAGAAAAATTCAAATCTTATATCCTTTCCATAGGATATTCCGTTCTCTACAACTTTGTAAGTTTAAGTTTTTCGAAATACCAAGCAGGAATTGACCGAAATCCACAATCGAGCGATTTTACAGGCTATAATCAAATTTCAGTCAAGAAATGGGCCCACAAACATGTTTAACATGTTTTAAACAATTTTTGTAACAAAAATACTTTTCCTTCTCATTTATTCATATATCACACATTCATTGTAAAATATCACCATTATTATATTATTAAAATATAATAATATATTTAAATGAATTATTTTATTAGAAAAGATAAAATATCAATTTTTTTTAACAATTGTCACTTTAAAATTTTCTCCATTTATATCCACATAAAATTAATATTTTTCTTATCATAATAATCAATAATTAATTATTCATAAATAATATTACAGAATCACAATACTGATAACCAGGCCGTTCCTAGGAAAGAGGGGTCTTTCCAATAAGGATTTCTCCTTACTGGCGCGTAGTTAGGTGACCAAACCTCTCCTTAGACAGAACTTTCTAGACATTGCCAATAATGCTATCTAATAATATTATTCAAATAATATGAATTATTGATCTGATAATGAAAAATACTATGTAGTGACAATTATTGAAACAACAATAATATAAAATATCAACGTTGCAATTATTGAATCAATATAATAAAATATTGAACAGTAATTACTGTAACAATTATTGAGTAATGCCTTCTTACGTAAGAATCAATAATTGGTGCAATACCGTGTGCTACTGTATTTTAACCACTGAGTATTTCAACAGTATTAATGGTAACAACTACGCCATTATTTATAAACAACTTATACTTATCGTTTTCTTCATCCAATTGCTTTCCGTTATGGGGCCCACACAAGGCTGCTCCGTCGTACGAATATTCCACGACCAAACGTATATTCTCCGACAACAATAAATATTTTATAACCACTTGCTTATTTAAAATATTTGCGAATTTTACCCATAACTAACAACATTAATCAAATCAACCCTTATTATTTCAAAATAATAAATAGAGGAAATTTAATTTCATTTATAATAAGTTGGGGTTTTACATTTTGGCACTTGATGCTCCGCCTTGACTCGTTGACAAGTTAGACACCTTGAGATAAACCCCGCTATCTCTCTCTTCATATTGCTCCACCAAAATGTATGTCGAAGATCACGATACATTTTGGTACTCCCAGTATGGATTGCAAACGGTGTGTTGTGCGCCTCCATCACGATTTTATACTTCAAGTCAGAGTCGTTAGGAACACAAAGTCTGGAGTTGACTCGAAGTATTCCTTCTTCATCGATTCTTCCTTCCGGAATAACACATTCTTGCACTTTCTTCCTCATACGCATCAGCTCCAGGTCTGTAGCTTAAGCATCTTTAACTTTATCAATTAAAGTCGGTTCTACTCGTATATTCGCCATCATCATATGGGTCCCTGGACTCTTTAACTCTATCTCCAACCTTTGTAAGTCATACAAAATGGGCCTTTGCATTGACAATATCGCACTTTCGTTCGCGATATGATCTTTCTACTCAATAAATACCTACTACATTCGCTTTTCTAGGATGGTATTGGATGGTATGATCATAATCTTTCAAAAGTTCAAGCCATCGTCGTTGTCGTATGTTGAGTTTCTTTTGAGTGAAGAAATATTTGAAGCTTTTATGATCCGTATAAATCTCCACCTTCTCTCCATACAGGTAATGCCTCCAAATCTTAAGCGTTAAAGCGATCATTTGTCAACTCTAGATCATCATAGTAGGATAATTCCTCTCATATTCTTTGAGTTGTCGTGCGAGGCAGGCATAGGCTATGACTTTTCCATGTTGCATGAGAACACATCCTAACCCTTTGCTCGAAGCATCATCAGAGATGACAAATCCTCCGAGCAGGATGGTATTGTCTGTAAGCAGTCTTTGAAAAGAGTCTCTCTTGAGTTCTTGAAAACTCTTTTCACATTCCTCGCTCCAACTGAATTTTGTATCTTTTCGAGTCAGCTGAGTTAATGGAGTAGCGATTCGAGAAAACCCTTCTACGAATCTCCGATAATAACTAGCTAAGCCGAGAAAGCTACGTACTTTGGTCACTGACTTAGGTTGCTCCCAGCTTTGAATTGCTTCAATCTTTGTTGGGTCAACAAATATTCTATGATTTGATATTACGTGCCCAAGGAATGCAACTTCCTCAAGCCAGAACTCACATTTTTTCAACTTGGCATAAACCTTGTTTTCACGAAGCTTTTGAAGTATCAGCCTCAAGTGTTGCTCATGGTCTTCATGGGTTTTGGAGTATATGACGATGTCATCAATAAAGACGACCACAAAGTGATCTAAATATTCCTTGAATACTCAGTTTATCATGTCCATGGAGGCAGCAGGAGCATTAGTCAATCCAAAAGACATGACTAGGAATTCATAATGCCCGTACCGAGTTCTGAAAGCAGTCTTTGGAATGTCATCAGTTTTAATCTTCAACTGATGATATCCAGAACGAAGATCAATCTTTGAAAAGAATTTGGCCCCTTGTAAATGGTCAAACAGGTCATCAATGCGAGGCAACGGGTACCTATTTTTGATGGCGACATGATTCAACTCCTGATAATCAATACAAAGTTGCATACTTCCATCTTTCTGCTTCCCGAATAGAACATGAGCACCCCAAAGAGACGTACTAGGACGAATGATACCGATGTCTAACAATTCCTGTAGTTGGATTTTTAACTCCACGAAGTTTAATAGAGCCATTCGATATGGGGCTTTGGAAATGGGTTTTGTCATAGGATTCAAGGTCGATACAAAATTCAATTTCACGCTCTGGGGTAGGCAGAAGTTCTTCAGGGAATACGTCAGGAAATTTATTAATAATAGAAATATCATTCAAATCTAACGTATCTTTATTTAAATCCGTGACATGGGCTAAGAAAGCTTGACATCCATTTTTCAATAAACGAATAACTTTATGACTTGATATGACAGTGATTGACTTTAGTGGTTTGGTTGCTTGAATTCATATATTAGGTTGGTTAGGAATATGAAAGCTAACAACCTTACGAAAACAATTGATTTTAGCATGTTGAGTAGTTAACCAATCAATCCCTAAAATCACAACAAATGAAAGTATTTTCAAAGAAATAAGATCGACAGGTAACATGCGGTTACCGATTTGAATCAAACAAGACTTATAAACCATGGATGTAATGAAGGTTTCTCCCAACGGAGTTTCAACAGATAAGTCAAAGTCTAATTTCTATGGAGTCAAATTTAAACGTTGAGCGCAAGTAGGAGAAATAAAGGAATGGGTAGAACCGGTATCAAATAAAGTATAAACTTCGCTAGAGTTTATGATTAGCTTACCCGTGATCACCTTGTTCGGATTCCTCGCTATTTGGGAGGTTATGACAAACGCTCTCCCTTGAACTACCGGTTTTGTCTTATCTAGGACACCCTTTGATGCCTCCATCCCAGCTGGACTTAACTTTTGTGCACGACAAAATCAGGCTAGGTGTCCTTCTTTTCCACAATTATAACACACTTTGGACTGCATCGTGCAGTTTGGGCTTATGTGTCCTTCCCCTCCACATTTGTAACATACGACCGGTGGTCGTTCTCCTTCCTTAACAATAGGTGCTGGTGCTGACGTCTTTCCATCCTTGTTGAATCTCCACTTCTTGAAATGTCCACTCTTATTGTCATGGCCATGATTACCACCAAGTGATTATCATTTCGACATGTTGATTCCTCCACGTTTGTTGTCACCGCTCGATGATCGCTACCATCGGTATTATCGACTTGTCGGTTGCTCTCTCTTGGTTGGGTTGACTCATTATCGCGCTCCAATAACTAAGCCCTATTCACAACATCTAAATACAAACACACAGCCAGAGAAATTAGGTATTGATGTATCTCGGGTTTCAAACCTCTTAGAAACATCCGTCATTCTCTCCTCATTATCAACCAAGTGGGATGCAAACCGAGACAACTCGCAAACTTAGCTTCGATCTTTGCCACTACTCATTATATTATTTTGCTCAAGCTTGATGAACTCTACCTCCTTCATGTGACGAATACTTTCAGGAAAGTACTTGTCATTGAATAGCTCTCGGAACTTCTCCCAAGACATTTTGAGTGCGGTAGGTTGAGTACGCTTTACAGATTCCCATCAGTAATCTACCTCTGCTCGCAACATGAAGGTGGCAAAGGAACCTTTTGCTCCTCGGAGCATCCCAAGACATCAAATATCTTGTTGATCTCGCTTTATCCACGTCTTCGCTTTTTAAGAGGTTTTGGCTCTCCAAAAACTCCGGTGGTCCCAGCTCCTCGAATCGCTTAGCGGTGACCGTCCGAGAGTTGTCGGTGTTTCCACCGCATTTTGGGACGGAGCCGCTTTACCGATGTTGCATGAATTGCATAAAGCCTCTGAACATCCCATCGTTCACCATTTCATCGGTGTTATTGTTTACATGAGGATTATTGTCTTCCTGTTGCACATTATCCTGGGCATTAATCTGTGGTGACTCAACGGTTTCATGTGCTTCATTGTTTATCTCAACATTTTTGGATGTCATTTTCAAATAATGCCACAAAACAAGGGTTAATTAACATATCACATATTAGCCCTATACTCTGACCGAGCAATTAAATACCAAATAAACTTAGGTAGGTCATACTAGCGAAGGAATTCCCTGTCTCTCCCCTCCTAGTTCTTGTCTGACATCTCAGCCAGAGATCGTATCCCTAGGCTTTGATACTAACTGTGATGCCCCCAAAATAGGTATACATCACCTATCTTGAGTCGCCAAATACATGGTACAAAATTTAAATACAACTTAATTATACAACAGTCATGTAAAATACGACAAAACATAATCTAAACGTTTGAATAAGAATATTGTCATTTAGATAATATCCACACTCAATGGAGTCCTCATTACATTTATTGTCACACTATTTAACAGAATAGTGAGGACTACTAATGCTATCATCTGGGCCGTCACTCCGTTCCCCGACTAGTCCCGACTACGTTCTCATTTCCTGAAGAGAACAATGAAAGAAAGGGTGAGCTCAACTAGCCCAATAAGAAATATTATGACTAAGATAATGCAGAATAAATTATCATTAGTCTTCAACAATGTTAAACTGATAAAATACAATAGACATCAAGTTTAATCGCAATGAATAAGCAATCCATTAGAAGAGTCAAGTAGAGCATGATATCTACTATCTTCTATGATTTAAAATGTTTCCATCATTTTTATCATTTGAGACTCAAACTTAATAAATAAACCACATCATCGAGTCATCCCTGCACTACGGGCCAAGGATATTCATTAAATCATCAATGGTCATGACTATACCAAATAATCCCTGGTCATAATCATACCAAAAATTGTCCATCAATGCACTATAGGCTACTGAGGACTTTTACCACATCATTTATAACATTACAGGTCATGATTATATCGAATAATCCTTGGTCATAATCATACCAAGTCCATCTATGCACGTAAGCTAAAGATGACTTTCATCACAATATAAGCATGAGGATGATGACAATGACATAATAATTCAATAAAACAAGTTCAAGAATAAATTTTAAAGATTTATAAGTTAATTTCTCTTGAAATCAATTACGTCCAAATTGTCAACATGATACTGCTTTGTGGAGTAAAATTCAAGAATGCTCAGAAGAATATTTCCATGAAAAGATACCGAATAAGCGCAAATATCCCAGGATATTCTACTAATTTCATGGAGTATAGAAGCCAAAACTTTAACCAAATGAGTATCATAGAATATATGAAACTGCAAATGAATTTTCACCATATGCAGTAATCCACGTTAGACAAATCATTTCCACAATTTAATAAGGAATGAATACGAAGGATCATTCACCATGCATGTGATAATCCACATAGACAGGTTATTCCAACAAAATAATAAAGAATGGAACAAGGTCATGCGTAATCCATGCATGCATATGATATTCCAATGTAATAATAAAGAATGGAATAATGAAGAATTCACCATGCAATGCGATAAATCGCATGCATGAGTTATTCCAAATGTAATAATAAAGAATGGAACCAGTCTCAGCGTAATCCGCACAAACATGATATTCCAATAGAATAATAAAGAATGGAATAACAAAGAATTCACCTGCATGCGATAGGACCGCATGCATAAAAGTTATTCCAATGTAATAATAAAGAATGGAACCGTGTCTAGCGTGAATCAGGATGAGCGAGGATATTCCAATTTGAATAATAAAGAATGGAATAATGTAAGAATTTCACCATGTATGTGGTACTTCAGACAGATAAAAGTTATTCCAACATAATAATAAAGAATGGAATAATAGAAGAATTTCACCATGTATGCGGTACTTCGCATAGACATGTTATTCCAACATAATAATAAAGAATGGAATAAAAGAAGCTCTCTTCATGAATACGAAAGAAATAATACCCCTTACCTTAGAAAGAAACTGGATACTGGAGAGGTAGCAGACTTCTCTTCTTCTTTCTCTCTATAATTTCTCTCTATAATAATTGCTCTATAGCTTTAGTAAATTGGTGAGAAATGAAGGAAGAATGAACTTCTATTTATAGGAAAATATAGTTTTGATAATTGCAAATTTTGGGGCTCGAAATATTACAGTACAATACCTCTAACTTTTCTTTCATTTTTAATTTAGTCCTGCAAGTATTATCAAACTTGCACCACCTCCCCTAATAGTAAATAATATGAATCAATAGTTCGATCATGTGAATCAATAGTTATAATCATGTGAAAATATGAATTACAGTATAATACCTCTATCTATACCTCCATTTTTAACTTAGTCATGCAAGTATTATCAATCTTGCACCAACTCCCCTAATAGTATAAGAATGTGAATCAAAAGTACACACATGTGAACAAATAGTTATAATCATGTGAATTAATAGCAATTAATTGCTCATTTATCCGGTTAATTACCCGACTGGTCAGTATAACTTCCAGACATCAATTAAAATCGAAATAAATGTCAATTTCCACTAACACTAATAATCCCAACATAATAGAACTATCAAATTCATCTTTAATCAACACGAACTTATTCATCATTAATATTATAACTCACAATATTTAACAACCAGGTCGTTCCTAGGAAAGAGGGGGCTTTTCGATAAGGATTTCTCCTTATTGGCGCGCAATTAGATGACCAAACATCTCCTTGATAGAACTTCTAGACATTGTAAATATTGCAATTTAATAATATAAATAACTTTGATATCTCAATTATTGATTTAATAATATAACATATTATGCAGATGATACCGTGACAATAATTGAATCAATAATATGAGAGATATGATGCATCAGTTACTGTAGCAATAATTGAGTATAACTGAGTGACTTCTCAAGTAAGCATCAATAACCAATACCGTGTACTACTATGCAACCACGTGTATTACTATATTTTTACTACCGGGTAGTTCAACAGTTTTAACGGTAACACTTCCGCCGTTATTTTTATAAAAAGATAATTCTGTCATTTTTTTATTATGACAATACTTCCATTATGGGGTCCACCAATGATTATGCTGTCGTACGAATATTCCCTGTTAAAACTAATATTCCCCGACCAATCGAGTATTATATAACCACTTGCTTACTTTGCAAAATTTGTAAATATTACCCACAACTATAACATTATATTATATCCGCACCATAATATTCAAAAATATATTTCGAGAGAAATTAATCTTTATTCATAAAAGTTGGGGTCCTACAGTATACATCACCCATCTTGAGTCGCTAAATACATGGTACAAAAATCAAATACAAACTTCTTTAATACAACTGTCGTCTAAAAATACGACAAAACATAGCTAAGTTTTTAAAATGAATATTGTCTTCTAGACAATATCCACACTCAATGAAGTCCTCATTACAATTATTGTCACACTATTTTATAGAATAGTGAGGACTACTATGACACCATCTCGGACCATCACTCCATTCCCCGACTAGTCTCGGCTACGTTCTCATTTCCCGAAGAGAACAATGAAAGCAAAAGGGTGAGCTCAACTAGCCCAGTAAGAAATATTATGACTAAGATAATGCAGAATAAATTATCTTTAGCCTTTAACAGTATAACAACTGATAGAATACAATAGACAACAAGTTTTAGATCAACAACTGTAGCGGTATAAGAAATCCATTAGAAGAGTCAAGTAGAGCATAAAATCTACTATCTTCTATGATTTAAAAAGTTTTCATCAACTTTATCATTTGAGACTTCGATTTTAATAAATAAAATCGAATCATCCCTGCACCATGACCAAGGATATTCATGTAATCATCAATGGTCATTGATTATACCGAATAATCCTGGGTCATAATCATACCAACAACTGTCCAACAATGAACTACAGGCCAATGAGGACTTTTACCACATCATTCATTACATTACGGTCATGATTATACCGAATAATCCCTGGTCATAATCATACCAAGTCTATCTATGCACGTAAGCCAAAGATGACTTTCATCACAATATAATCATGATGATGTTGACCATGACATAATAATTCAATAAAACAAGTTCAAGGATAAATTTTAAAGATTTATAATATAATTTATCCAGAAATCAATAACGTCCAAATTGTCAACATGATACTGCTTTGTGGAGTAAAATTCAATAATGCTCAGAAGAATATTTCCATGAAAAGATACTGGATGAAGCGCAAATATCAAGGATATTATACTAATTTCATGGAGTATAGAAGCCAAAACTATAACAAAATGAGTGTAATAGAATATTTGAAACTACAAATGGATTTTCACCCGCTATGCGGTAATCCACATAGACAGATCATTTCCACAATTTAATAAGGAATGAATACGAAGGGTCATTCACCATGCATGCGGTAGTCCGCGTAGACAGGTTATTCCAACAGAATAATAAAGAATGGAATAATAGAAGAATTCACCATGCATGCGGTATTCCGCGTAGACAAGTTATTCCAACAGAATAATAAAGAATGAAATAATAGAAGAATTTACCAAGCATGCAGTAATCCGCGTAGACAGGTTATTCAAACATAATAATAAAGAATGGAATAACAGAAGAATTCACAATGCATGCGGTAGTCCGCGTAGACAGGTTATTCCAACAGAATAATAAAGAATGATATAACAAAAGAATTCACCAGGCATGCGGTAGTATGCGTAGACAGGTTATTCCAACAGAATAATAAAGAATGGAATAACAACCCTTATGAGTATTGAAAGAAAATAACTCTCTTCATGAATACGAAAGAAATAATACCCCTTACCTTAGAAGAAAACTGGATACTGAATAGTGAGGTAGCAAACTTCTCTTCTTCTTTCTCTCTATAATTTCTCTCTATAATAATTGCTCTTGTGAAACTTAGTGAATTGGTGAGAAATGAAGGAAGAATGAGCTTTTATTTATAGGAAAATATAGTTTCGATAATTGCACGTTTTGGGGCTCGAAATATTACATTATAATACCTTCATCTTTTTTTTTTCATTTTTAATTTAGTCCTGCAAGTATTATCAAACTTGTACCACCTCCCCTAATAGTAAATCATGTGAATTAATAGTTCATTCATGTGACTCAATAGTATAATCATGTGAAAAAACTAATTATAGTATAGTACCTTCATCTATACCTCCATTTTTAATTTAGTCATTCAAGTATTATCAATCTTGCACTACCTCCCCTAATAGTATATCATGTGAATCAATAGTACACACATGTGAACACATAGTTATAAGCATGTGAATTAATAGCAATTAATTGCTCATTTATCCGATTGGTCAATATAACCTCCAGACATCAATTATTATCAGAATAGATGTCGATTTCCACTAACACTTATAATCCCAACACAATGAAACTATCAATTTCATCTTTATTCAACACAAACTTATTCATCATTAATATTATAACTCACAATATTTAACAACCAGGTCGTTCCCAAGAAAGAGAGGACTTTTCGATAAGGATTTCTCCTTATTGGCGAGCAATTAGGTGACCAAACCTCTCCTTGGCAGAACTTCTAGACATTATCAATATTGTAAATAATATTATGAATAACTTTGCCATCTCAATTATTGATTTAATAATATAACATATTATGCAGATGATACTGTGACAATAATTGAATCAATAATATAAGAGATATCATGCAGCAATTACTGTAGCAATAATTGAGTATAACTTAGTGACTTCTTACGTAAGCATCAATAATCAATGCCGTGTGCTACTATGCAACCACACGTATTACTGTACTTTTACTACCGGGTAATTTAACAGTTTTAACGGTAACACTTTCGCCGTTATTTTTATAAAAAGATAATTCTGTTATTTTCTAACTACGACAATACTTTCGTTGTGGGGTCCACCAATGATTGTACCGTCGTACGAATATTCCTTGTTAAAACGAATATTCCCCGACAACGAATATTTTATATCAACTTGCTTACTTTGAAAAATTTTCAAATATCACCCTTAACTTTAACCTTTATCAATTTAACCATTTACTAAATAAAATAAGAATTATAAGAAAATTGAATACTTTCATTTCATAAAATTCAGGGTCTTACAATCTCCCCTCCTTATGAAATTTTGCCCTCGAAATTTACGTACGTACCTGGTATGCCGAAGAGGTGAGGATACCTCTACTTCAATTCATATTCCAACTCTTGAGGTATAACCTTTGAGTGTCGAATATGATTCTTCTTATCCAAGATTTTAACACGTATCTCCTCATACGTTAAATCTTCTGCTATCTCGTTTAATTCCAATTTAATAATCGATACGTGAAAAAATTATGAACACGCGACATACTTGGCGGTAAAGCGAGTTTATAGGCCACAGTTCCTACTCGATCGAGGATTTCAAATGGGCCAATTCAATCGAGGGTTGAGATTTCCTCTCTTCATCGACTCTTGCTTCTAGAATAACGCCTTCTTAAACCTTCTTCTTCATATTCATCAGCTCCAGGTGTGTAGTTTGAGCGGCTTTAACTTTATCGATTAAAGTCGATTCTACTCGTATATTTGTTATATTCACGTGGGTCCCTAGAGTCTTTAACTCTATCTTCATCATTTGTAAGTTATACGAAATGGGTTTTTGTGTTAACAACATCGTACTCGTAAACGATATGATCTTTTACTCAACGCGTCAGCTACCACGTTCGCTCTTCCACGATGATATTGAATGGTATAGTCGTAATCTTCAACAGCCCGAGCCAATGTCTTTGGTGCACTATACGTTCATTTTGGGTGAAGAAATACTTGAGGGGTTTAGAAATGGGTTTTGTACTGGGGTCAATACAAAATTCGATTTCACGCTCTAGTGTTAGGCTAAGAAGTCTTCAAGAATACGTCAGGAAATTTATTAACAATAGAAATATCATTCAAAACTGTGACTCTCATCCCAAGACTTGGATAGTACGTCACATTGATACCTATCAAGTTGCCACTGTCATTCACAGCGTCGCCTACTGAAAGTCTGGCTTTGGTACATTCCACACATGGAAGTCACCAGATAAAGGCTCGAGACTCTTTACTTATGGCTTGATATGACAATGATTGACTTTAGTGGTTTGGTTGCTTGAATTTGCATAACAGGTTGGTTAGGAATATGAAAGCTAACAACCTTACGAAAAGCATGATGAGTAGTTAACCAATCGATTCCTAAAATCACATCAAAGGCAATTATTTTCAAAGAGATAAGATCGACAGGTAACGTGAAAGTGTTAATTTGAATTAAACAAGATTTATAAACAATGGATGTAACGAAGGTTTCTCCTAACAGAGTTTTAACAGTTAAGTCAAAGTCTAATTTCTCAAGAGCCAAGTTCAAACGTTGAACACAACTAGGTGAAATACAAGAGTGGGTAGAACCGGTATCGAATAAGGCATAGTCTTTGCAAGAGTTTATGATTAACTTACCCGTGATAACTTCGTTCGGGTTCCTCGATAAACGCTCCTTGGCAGAACTTCTAGACATTGTCAATATTTCAAATAATAATATGAATAATTTTTCCATCTCAATTATTGATTTAATAATATAACATATTATGCAGATGATACTGTGAAAATAATTGAATCAATAATATGAGAGATATGATGCAGCAATTACCGTAGCAATAATTGAGTATAACTGAGTGACTTCTTACGTAAGCATCAATAATCAATACCATGTGCTACTATGCAACCACGCGTATCACTGTACTTTTACTACCGGGTAGTTCAATAGTTTTAACGGTAACACTTTCGCCGTTATTTTTATAAAAAGATAATTCTGTCATTTTCTAACTACAACAATACTTTCGTTGTGGGGTCCACCAATGATTGTACCATCGTACAAATATTCCCTGTTAAAATGAATATTCCCCAACCAAACGAATATTCCCCGACAATGAATATTTTATATCAACTTGCTTACTTGGCAAAATTTTCAAATGTCACCCTTAACTTTAACCTTTATCAATTTAACTATTTACTAAATAAAATAATAATTATAAGAAAATTGAATACTTTTATTTTATAAAATTCGGAGTCTTACAATAGAAGTGGAAATTTCAAGAAGAGAAGGTTCAACAATGATGGAAAGACGTCAGCACCAACACCCGTTATTAAGGAAGGAGAAATACCACCAATCGTATGCTTCAAATGCGGAGGGGAG
Organism: Panax quinquefolius; assembly: GCA_020205615.1. Lineage (NCBI taxonomy): Eukaryota > Viridiplantae > Streptophyta > Magnoliopsida > Apiales > Araliaceae > Panax > Panax quinquefolius. The sequence goes on along the minus strand of CM035158.1, from coordinate 97,902,687 downwards.
GGACACATCAGTCTAAAATGCATGATGCAGTCCAAAGCATGTTATAATTGCAGAAGATAAGGTCACCTAGCCCAATTTTGTCGTGCAGTGAAGTCTAATTCAGTTGGGATGGAGACACCAAAGGCCGTCCCAGACAAGTCAAAGTCGGTAGTTCAAGGGAGAGCGTTTATCGTGACCTCCCAAAAAGTAAGGAACCCGAAGGAAGTCATCACGGGTAAGCTAATCATAAACTCTTGCGAAGTCTATACCTTATTTGATACCGGTTCTACCCATTCTTTTATTTCTCCTACTTGTGCTCAACGTTTAAATTTAACTCCGGAGAAATTAGACTTTGACTTATCTGTTGAATCTCCGTTAGGAGAAACCTTCATTACATCCACTGTTTATAAGTCTTGTTTGATTTAAATCGGTAACCGCGCATCGCCTGTCGCTCTCATCTCTTTGAAAATACTTGTATTTGAATTTTAGGGATTGATTGGTTAACTACTCATCATGCTAAGATTGATTGTTTTCGTAAGGTTGTTAGTTTTCATATTCCTAACCAACCTATTATGCGAATTCAAGCAACCAAACCACTAAAGTCAATCACTGTCATATCAAGCCATAAAGCTATTCGTTTATTGAAAAATGGATGTCAAGATTTCTTAGCCCATGTCACGGATTTAAACAAAAATACGTTAGATTTGAATGATATTTCTATTGTTAATAAATTTTCTGACGTATTCCCCAAAGAACTTCCTGTCTTACCCTCAGAGCGTGAAATCAAATTTTGTATCGACCTTGAAACTGTTACAAAACCTATTTCCAAAGCCCCATATCGAATGGCTCCTATTAAACTTTAGGACTTAAAAACCCAAGTGCAGGAATTGTTAGACATCGATTTCATTCGTCCTAGTACGTCTCCTTGAGGTGCTCTTGTTCTATTCGTAAAGAAGAAATATTAAAGTATGCGACTTTGTATTGATTATCGAAAGGTGAATCATGTCACCATCAAAAATATGTACCCGTTGCCTCGCATTGATGACTTGTTTGACCAGTTGCAAAGCGCTGAATTCTTTTCAAAGATCGATCTTCGTTCCGGGTATCATCATTCAAAGATTAAAACTGATGACATTCCAAAGACTAATTTTAGAACTCGGTATAGGCATTACAAATTCCTAGTCATGTCTTTTGGATTGACTAATGCTCTTGCTGCCTTCATGGATATGATGAACCGAGTATTCAAGAAATATTTGGATCATTTTGTTGTTATCTTTATTGATGACATCCTCATATACTCCAAAAGCCGTGAAGATCATGAGCAACACTTGAGGCTGATACTCCAAAAGCTTCATGAAAACAAGCTTTATGCCAAGTTGAAGAAATGCGAGTTCTGGCTTGAGGAAGTAGCATTCCTGATAAGTGGAATTCATATCCACAAATTGTTGTCCATTTCAAGCTTAATCGTTGCTACTTTCTTGTTTTCATGTTCGTTTTTACTTGTTTTGTGTTCTTTTATATGTAGGGTGGTTGTTGTGGCAATTAGCGAAGAATTAAAGTCATTCGGAGCATTTATGGAAAAAAACATGAAGCTAGCAGCATAATTTAGTAGAATAGACCCCCGTTGGGGCGGGCCCTTTTTGCCTATACACCCCCGCTAGGGTGGGGGGTCTTCAACATCAACTAACAGAAAGGATGCCCCGTAGAAAATGCCTTATTTAAACTTATACCCCGTAGAGGCGGGGGGTCTCAATCTTGGACTCTCCTTTCTTGCTTTGGACTCTACTGGGACATGAACACTAGCAATTGTATAGCATATGGACTCTAATTAGCAGATAATTTTGACTAAGACTCGTGTGTTGGATGGATATTGCCCAATTAACAATGAATTAGAGACACACAAGGCATATTACAAAGAGTAATTCCAGTTTTTTATATCAAGCTTTGGAGGGAGATTTTAAAGAGATTTTCGTGACGATTGCAGATTTAGGCTACGTGAAGGGTGTTTTTCACAATTCTTCTTCTTAGTCTTTTATTTGTAATTGAAAGAATGTTATCTTTGAATTATTAAGTTATTATTTCATTCATGATGAACTAATTCACTTTTTAGGCTTATGGTGGATCCTTAAGTGAAACGATGATTTTGTAAACTTTGATTTCCAGTTCAATAAGCTATTTTCCAGTTTATCTATATTAATTTGAACTTGAATTTATGAATTTCCTGATCAACAATTCTTTGTGGATTTGTATGGAATCGAGAGAGGATATTCGAATCTAGACTTAGTTAATATAGCATGTGTTCATGAATTTTGTGAATAGCAGAATCTTGATGAATGTTAAGGTAGAGATATGCTTGACATCGCATGTAATCGGATAGAGAACTTAATCTTAAACCTTCTTTAATTATAATTCACATAGAGATATAGTGAGTTAGTTGATTAAGGTGTTTAACTTGTTTCTATCTAATTTGTGGATTTAAGTTAATACGGTATTAGTGCATCGAGAGGTGGCTAGTACTACATTCGTGTTCTTGATTAATAAACTGGGATAGTGAGTTGAATTGGAATAAAGGTGTAGAAATCAGAGTGAAGCTTAGGGTGAAATAATAAGTCTAATTCTCCATTAATTGTTTGAAAATTCAGATTTTGATATTTGTGATTGTTTTGTGATAGTATATTTATTTATTTATTAATTTAGTTTTTATAATTTTCATCATTAAATTGAATAGTTTAATAAAATTAGGATTAATAGGAAATTGATATTTGTAAGGTTAAATTTCTTGCTAATTTGTCTTTGTGGGAACGATACTCTACTCATTATATATTACTTGTTGACCACGTATACTTGCGTATTGTGCGTAATTAGATTTTACCCAACAAGTTTTTGACGCCGTTGTCGGGGATAAATTTAGTATAGATTTTAATATTTTAACAATATCAGTTTAATTAGTCCAGTTTTACTTAAACATTTTTATTTTTGTTTTGTTTCTCTTATTTCAAGTTTTTGAAGTGGTATATGCAAACTCAGTCCAAAAATCCAGACTTGATACCTTTTGAGGACGACATTTAGAAACGGTTCCAGAGGTTAAGTAGGTGGATCAAGGAAATGAGGTATGACTTTGAAAATTCTGAGAAAGAAGAGGTAATGGCAGTTGAAGATCAGAAAGCGTTGAGGGACTTCACCACACCCAAGGTGACTGAACTACAATCGAGCATCACCAGGCCTGTAATTGCTATAAATACATTCGAAATCAAGCCTGGGAAAATTCAGATGATCCAGAATTCAGTTCAGTTTGGGGGATTGGCAAATGACGATCCGAATGAACATCTAGTTAGCTTTCTAGAGATTTGCGACACCTTCAGGTATAACGGGGTGTCGGATGATGCGGTGAGACTTCGCTTGTTCCCATTAACCTTACGGGACAAGGCGAAGAGTTGGTTACACTCTCTACCGCCGGGATCGATAACTACGTGGGAAGACTTGGCTCAGAAATTCCTCGCCAAATTTTTCCCACCGGCAAAAACTGTAAAAATGAGGAATGAGATAACGATGTTTGAGGAACAACATGGGGAGTCATTATATGAGGCATGGGAGAGATACAAGGAGTTGCTTAGAAAGTGTTCACATCATGGATTGCCTAAGTGGCTGCAAATGAATACTTTCTATAACTGACTACATGGGAATCTCAGGACCAGTATTGATGCAGCGTTGGGTGGAACGTTCATGGCTAAGAGTTATAAGGAGGCCTATAATTTGATTTAGATAATGGCAGCTAACAACTACCAATGGCCTACAGCAAGAATGACACAAGCAAAGGCGGCTGGAGTGTTAGAAGTAGATGGGGTGATAGCAATACAATCGCAAATTTCTATGCTTTCTAAGAAGTTGGACGCTATGATGAGGGGCTCTCAGTACAATGAAGTTGTGGTCATGTATATGATTTGTCTTGTGAGTGACCATCCCATGATCAATCGTAATCAATCCCGTCATTCAATTCATGGGTACCAGGGGAATAGGAATCACCCAAATTTTTTTTGGAGCAACAATCAACAACATCAAGCTCCACAACCATCATATCCCCCAGGTTTTCAGAATTACCAAAAACCGGCTCAACATCAAGAAAGAAAATCAGATTTAGAGGAGTTGTTGTCAAAATACATAATTAACAATGAGGCAGCGATGAAAAACCAAGCAATGGCCATCAAGAATTTGGAAAATTAGATGGGACAAATTGCCTTAGCATTGAATAACGAGCCCTGAGGACTCTCTACCGAGAGTGATCCGAGAGAAATCCAAAGGGAAACCACAAACAATGTCAGGCAATTACGTTGAGGAGTGGAAAACATCTCGTTGGTAAAGATGCAAAAAATTCAGCTATATCGGATGAAAAAGTTGATGACAGTAAAGTGGTTGAAGGAAACAAGGGTGAGGATTAGCAAAGTGAGAAAAAAAAGTTAGATGATAAGCCAGTTGTGTATCCTCCACCACCGTTTCAGCAGAGGGTCCAAAAACAGAAATTAGATAAGCAGTTCGCGAAGTATTTGGAAGTTTTTAAGAAACTTTAGATTAACATCCCGTTTGCAGAAGCCCTAGAGCAGATGCCGAGTTATGTGAAGTTCATGAAAGCGATTCTATCAAGGAAAAAGAAATGGGAAGACTTCGAAATAGTGGCATTAACAGAGGAGTGTAGTGCGGTGTTACAACAGAAGTTGCCACCAAAAGTTGAAAGACCTGGGGAGTTTCACTATTCCATGCACGATCGGGAACATGTCATTTAATTAGTGTTTATGTTATTTGGGGGCGAGTGTGAACCTTATGCCGTTATCAATGTACACATAATTGGGTTTGCCCGTACCAAAGCCTACGAATATTTCATTGTAGTTGGCGGATAGGTCAGTCATATATCCGAGAGGCATAGTAGAAGACATATTGGTTAAGGTGGATAAGTTTATATTCCCCGCGGATTTTATTATTCTGGATTTTGAGGTGGACAAGAACATCCCGATTATCCTAGGGAGACCTTTCTTGGCTACGGGTAGGACACTCATCGACGTACATAAAAGAGAACTTATTATGAGGGTCCAAGATTAGGAAATCAAATTTAACGTGGTCAAGGCCATGAAATTCCCTACGGATAAAGAAGAATGTTTCAGGATGTATATAATTGAGCAGATAATCAGTGAAGACATGGGCAAGAGTTTGGTCAACGATCCATTGGAAACAACATTATTTGGGGTTGAAGAGTTCGATGACCTGGAATTTATGGATTACTTGTAGATGTTAGACTCATTGCCATGAGTTAGCCGATTCAGAGTACCATTTGAACGATTGCACACGGAGGAGATAGCCACAGAAAAATTAAAACCGTCATTAGAGGAGCCACCAACTCTGGAACTTAAGCCATTCCCTAAACACCTCAGGTATACGTACTTAGGTAATTCAAATTCTTTACCTGTTATTATTTCTGCTGCACTTAACGATTTTCAGGAAGAAAAGTTGCTGAGGGTGCTTAGGGAACATAAATCAGCGATAGGATGGACGATAGCGGATATCAAGGGAATCAGCCATTCTTTTGGCATGCACAAGATTCTGATGGAAGACGATGCAAAACCGACGGTGGAACAACAACGACGACTCAACCCAAATATGAAGGAAGTGGTAAAGAAGGAAATTCTGATATTATTGGATGTCGGTATCATCTACCCGATTTTCGACAGTAAATGGGTTAGTCCAGCTCAGTGTGTGCCAAAAAATGGAGGAATGACCGTGGTACAGAATGAGGATAATGAGCTAATTTTGACAAGGAAAGTGATAGGTTGGAGGGTTTGCATGGACTATGGAAATTTGAATAAGACAACCTGAAAAGATCATTTTCCGCTGCCCTTTATCGATCAAATGTTGGACAAATTGGCGGGACATGAGTACTACTGTTTATTGGATGGATACTCGGGCTATAATCAGATCGTCATCGCTCCTGAGGATCAAGAGAAGACTATATTTACAGGCCCATACGACACATTCGCATTCAGGAGAATGTTGATCGGTTTGTTAATGCTCCTACTACCTTCCAACGGTGTATGATGGCCATCTTCTCAGACATGGTGGAGAAAAACGTGGAAGTCTTCATGGACGACTTTTCTGTCTATGGGGACAATTTTGATACTTGCCTAGGGAATTTGGTGATGGTGCTACAGAGATGCAAAGACACGAACCTTGTACTTAACTGGGAAAAATGCCACTTCATGGTTGATGAGGGCATAATTTTGGGTCATAAGGTATCGGTTCAAGGATTGGAGGTTGACAAAGCTAAGCTGGAAACAATCGAGAAACTGCCTCCACCGAGTTCAGTAAAGAGAATTAGATGTTTTCTGGGACATGCTGGGTTCTATAGGAAATTCATAAAGTACTTCTCTAAAATTGCAAAACCTTTATGCAGTCTCTTAGAGAAGGATCCTGTTTTCAATTTTGATGAGGAGTGTAAGTTGGATTTCGAGTTGTTGAAGAAGAAGTTGACTACAGCCCCCGTGATCATCGCACCGGATTGGAATATGCCTTTCGAGCTGATGTGTGATGCAAACGACTATACAGTTGGGGTTGTTTTGTGTGACGCCCCCATCTTGAGTCACCAAATATATGGTACAAAATTCAAATACAACTTAATTACACAACAGTCGTGTAAAATACGACAAAACATAATCTAAGAGTTTTAATAAGAATATTGTCATCTAGACAATATCCACACTCAATGGAGTCCTTATTACATTTATTGTCACACTATTTAACAGAATAGTGAGGACTATTAATGCTATCATCTGGACCGTCACTCCGTTCCCCGAATAGTCCCAGCTATATTCTCATTTCCTGAAGAGAACAATGAAAGAAAAGGGTGAGCTCAACTAGCCCAGTAAGAAATATTATGACTAAAATAATGCAGAATAAATTATCCTTAGCCTTCAACAGTATAACAACTGATAGAATACAATAGACAACAAGTTTTAGATCAACAACTGCAGCGGAATAAGCAATCCATTAGAAGAGTCAAGTAGAGCATGATATCTACTATCTTTTATGATTTAAAATATTTTCATCAATTTTTATCGCTGAGACTCAGCTTAATAAATAAACCACATCATCGAGTCATCCTGGCACTACGGCCAATGATATTCATTAAATCATTAATGGTCATGACTATACCGAATAATCCCTGGTCATAATCATACCAAAAATTGTCCATCAATGCACTACAGGCTACTAAGGACTTTTACCACATCATTTATAACATTACAGGTCATGTTTATACCGAATAATCCTTGGTCATAATCATACCAAGTCCATCTATGCACGTAAGCCAAAGATGACTTTCATCACAATATAAGCATGAGGATGATGACAATGACATAATAATTCAATAAAACAAGTTCAAGGATGAATTTTAAAGATTTATAATTTAATTTATCCAAAAATCAATAACGTCCAAATTGTCAACATGATACTGCTTTGTGAGGTAAAATTCAAGAATGCTCAGAAGAATATTTCAATGAAAAGATACTAGATGAAGCGCAAATATCAAGGATATTCTACTAATTTCATGGAGTATAGAAGCCAAAACTTTAACCAAATGAGTATAATAGAATATATGAAACTGCAAATGGATTTTTACCCGCCATGCAATAATTCACGTAGACAGATGATTTCCACAATTTAATAAGGAATGAATACGAAGGGTCGTTCACCATACATGCAGAGTCGCGTGAGATAGGTTATTCAACGTAATAATAAAGAATGGAATAATGTAAGAATTCACTAATGCATGCGGTAGTGCGTAGAGCACAAAGTTATTCCAACGAGAATAATAAAGAATGGAATAATGGAAGAATTCACCATACATGCGGTAGTCGCAGCAGATGAGTTATTCTAATGTAATAATAAAGAATGGAATAACAAAAGAATTCACCATGCATGCGGTAGTCCGCGTAGACAGGTTATTCCAACATAATAATAAAGAATGGAATAACAACCCTTAAGAGTATTGAAAGAAAATAACTCTCTTCATGAATACGAAAGAAATAATACCCCTTACCTTGAAGAAAAGCGGATCTTTGGAATAGTGAGGTAGCAGACTTCTCTTCTTCTTTCTCTCTATAATTTCTCTATAATAATGGCTCTTGTGAGACTTAGTGAATTGGTGAGAATGAAAGAAGAATGAGCTTCTATTTATAGGAAAATATAGTTTCAATAATTGAACATTTTGGGGCTTGAAATATTACAGTATAATGCCTTCCTCTTTTTCTTCCTTTTTAATTTAGCTCTGCATGTATTATCATACTTTCACCACCTCCCCTAATAGTAAATCATGTGAATTAATAGTTCATTCATGTGACTCAATAGTGTAATCCTGTGAAAAAACTAATTATAGTATAGTACCTTCATCTATACCTCTATATTTAATTTTGTCATGCAAGTATTATCAATCTTGCACTAACTTCCTTAATAGTAAATCGTGTGAATCAATAGTACGCACATGTGATCACATAGTTATAAGCATGTGAATTAATAGCAATTAATTGATCATTTATCCGGTTAATTACCCGATTGGTCAATATAACTTCCAGACATTAATTATCAATGAAATAAATGTCGATTTTCACTAACACTAATAATTCCCACACAATAGAATTATCAATTTCATCTTTAATCAACACGAACTTATTCATCATTAATATTATAACTCATAATATTTAACAACCAGGTCGTTCTGGGAAAGAGGGGCCTTAGATAAGGATTTCTCCTTATTGGCACGCAATTAGGTGACCAAACCTCTCCTTGAGAGAACTTCTAGACATTGTCAATATTGTAAATAATAATATGAATAACTTTGTCGTCTCAATTATTGATTTAATAATATAACTTATTATGCAGATGATACTGTGACAATAATTGAATCAATAATATGAGAGATACGATGCAAAACAATTATTGTAGCAATAATTGAGTATAACCGAGTGACTTCTTACGTAAGCATCAATAATCAATCTGGTGTGCTATTATTATGCAACCACGCAGATTACTTTACTTTTTTACTAGGGTAGTTCAACAGTTTTAACGGTAACACTTTCACTGTTATTTTTATAAAATGATAATTCTGTAGTTTTCTTACTACGACAATACTTCCGTTGTGGGGTCCACTAATGATTGTGCCATCGTACGAATATTCCCTGTTAAAACGAATATTCCCCGACCAATCGAATATTCCCAGACACAACGAATATTTTATAACAACTTGCATACTTTGCAAAATTTTCAAATATCACCCTTAACTTTAACCTTTATCAATTTAACCATTTACTAAATAACATAATAATTATAAGAAAATTGAATACTTTCATTTCATAAAATTTGGGGTCTTACAATCTCCCCTCCTTATGAAATTTCGCCCTCAAAATTTACGTACGTACCTGATATGCCGAAGAGGTGAGGATTCCTTGACTTCATTTCATATTCTAACTCTTGAGGTATAACCTTTGAGTGTCGAATATAATCCTTCTTATCCAAGATTTTAACACGTATCTTCTCATACGTTAAATCTTCTGCTATCTCGTCTAGTTTTAATTCAATAATGTGGTTCAGGTCATCCATATAATTACGTAATATTGATACATGAAAAATGTTATGAACATGTGACATATTTGGCGATAAAACGAGTCAATAGGCCATACTTCCTACTCCATCGAGGATTTTAAATGGGCCAATTAAATCGAGGGTTGAGATTTCCTCTCTTTGTCGATTCTTGCTTCTAGAATAACGCCCCCTTGAACATTCTTCTTCACATTCATCAGCTCTGAGTATGAAGCTTGAGCGACTTTTAACTCTATCGATTAAAGTCGATTCTACTCATATGTTTGATATCACCACGTGGGTCCCTAGAGTCTTTAACTCTATCTTCATCATTTGTAAGTTATATGAAATGGGTTTTTGTGTTAACAACATCGTACTTGTAAATGCATACGATCTTCTACTCAACGCGTCAGCTACCATGTTCATTTTTCCAAGATGATATTGAATGGTATGGTCGTAATAGTCAATAGCTCGAGCCAACGTCTTTGGCGCATTATACGTTCATTTTGGTTGAAGAAATATTTAAGGGTTGAAGAAATGGGTTTTGTACTGGGGTCAATACAAAATTCGATTTCACACTCTAGGGGTAGGTTAAGAAGTCTTCAGGAATACGTCAGGAAATTTATTAACAATAGAAGAAAAAAATTATGACTCTCATCCCAAGACTTGGATAGTATGTCACATTGATACCTATCAACTTGCCACCGTTATTCACGACATCCCCTACGGATATTCTGGCTTCGGTATATTCCAAGACTTGGAAGTCACCAGCGAAAGGCTCGGGGCTCTTTACTTATGGCTTGATATGACAATGATTGACTTTAGTGGTTTGGTTGCTTGAATTCGCATAACAGGTTGGTTAGGAATATGTAAGCTAACAACCTTACGAAAAGCATGATGAGTAGTTAACCAATCAATTCCTAAAATCACATCAAAGACAAGTATTTTCAAAGAGATAAGATCAATAAGTGACGTGAAAGTGTCGATTTGAATCAAGCAAGATTTATAAACAGTGGAGGTAACGAAGGTTTCTTCTAACGAAGTTTTAATCGATAAGTCAAAGTCTAATCTCTCTGGAGTCAAATTTAAACATTGAGTGCAAGCAAGAGATATAAAAGAATGGGTAGAACCGGTATCTAATAAGGTATAGACTTCGCAAGAATTTATAATTAACTAACCCATGCTAACTTCGTTCAGGTTACTCGCTTTTAGAGAAGTCACAAAAAATGCTCTACCTGAAACCACCGACTTGGTTTTTGTCCATATCCGCCTTTGGTGCCACCGTCCCACCTGGACTTGACTTTGGTGCATGACAAAATCGGGCTAGGTGACCTTCATTTCCACAATTGTAACATGCTTTGGACTGCTGCGTACAGTTTGGACTGATGTGTCCCTCCCCTTCGCATTTGAAGCATATAATTGGTGGTCATTCTCCTTCCTTGAAAATGGGTACTGGTGCTGCTGTCTTTCCATCATTGTTGAACCTTCTCTTCTTGAAATTTCCACTCCTATTATCTTAACCATGATTACCACCGAAGTGGTTACCATTCTTGGCATGATAATTTCCTCAACGATGGTTATCGTTGTTCCGATGGCCGTTGCCACTGGTACGATTATTATCGTGTTGTTTCTCGTTATCCTTTGGTTGGGCTGGCTCATTATCGCGCTCCAATAACTGAGCCCTATTAACTACATCTGAATTCAAACACAATTTGTGAGAAATGAGGTATTGACATATTACGGGTTTCAAACCTCTTAGAAATATTCGCGTCATTCGCTCCTCATTATCGACCAAATGGGATGCAAATCGGGATAACTCCATAAATTTAGCCTCGTATTGCAATACGGTTATATTGTTTTGCTCTAACTTGATGAACTCCACCTCCTTCATGTGACGAATACTTTTGGGAAAGTACTTGTCGTTGAACAGTTCTTGGAACTTCTCCCAAGACATCTGAAAGGCGTCAGTTGGAATGCTTTTCTGATTCCTACCATGAATCTGCCTCTTCTATAACATAAAGGTGGCAAACGGAACCTTTTGCTCCTCTGAGCATTCCAAGACATCAAATATCTTGGTAATTTGGTTTATCCACGTCTCCGCCTTAAGTGGTTCTGGCTTTGCCAAAAACTCCGGCGGTCCCAGCTCCTTGAACTGCTTAGCAGTGACCATCCGACAGTTGCCAGTGATTCCACCTGCATTTTGAACAGGAGTCTCTCTTGCCTGATGTTGCATGAATTGCATAAAGCCTCTGAACATCCCATCGTTCATTATCTGATCGGTGTTGTTGTTTACCTTAGGATTATTGTCTTCCTGATGCACATTATCCTGGATATTGATCGTCGGGGACTCAATGGTCTCATTTGCTTCATTGCTTATCTCAACATTTTCGGATGCCATTTTCAAATACTGCCACAAAACAAGGGTTAATTGACATATCACATATTATCCCTATACTCTGACCGACCAATTAAATAGCAAATAAACTTAGGTAGGTCATACTAGCGAAGAAATTCCGTCTCTCCCCTCCTAGTTCTTGTCTCACATCTCTCACCGGATGATCATATCCCTAAGCTTTGATACCAAACGTGGCGCCCCAAAAGCGGTATACATCACCCATCTTGAGTCACCAAATACATAGTACAAAATTCAAATACAGCTTAATTATACAATAGTCGTGTAAAATACGACAAAACATAATCTAAGAGTTTTAATAAGAATATTGTCATCTAGACAATATCCATACTCAATGGAGTCATTATCACATTTATTGTCACACTATTTAACAGAATAGTGAGGACTACTAATGCTATCATCTGGACCGTCACTTCGTTCCCCGACTAGTCCCAGCTATATTCTCATTTCCTGAAGAGAATAATGAAAACAAAGGGTGAGCTCAACTAGCCCAGTAAGAAATATTATGACTAAGATAATGCAGAATAAATTATCCGTAGCCTTGAACAATATAACAACTGATAGAATACAATAGACAACAAGTTTTAGATCAACAACTGCAGCAGAATAAGCAATCCAATAGAAGAGTCAAGTATAGCATAAAATCTACTATCTTCTATGATTTAAAATGTTTTTCATCAACTTTATCGCTGAGACTCAGCTTAATAAATAAAATTGAATCATCCTTGCATCACGACCAAGGATATTCATGTAATCATCAATGGTCGTGATTATACCGAATAATCCCTGGTCATAATCATACCAACAACTGTCCATCAATGAACAACAGGCCAATGAGGACTTTTACCACATCATTCGTTACATTACGGTCCATGATTATACAAGAATAATCCTCAGTCATAATCATACCAAGTCCATCTATGCACGTAAGCCAAAGATGACTTTCATCACAATATAAGCATGAGGATGATGACAATGACATAATAATTTAATAAAACAAGTTCAAGGATAAATTTTAAAGATTTATAATTTAATTTATTCAGAAATCAATAACGTCCAAATTGGCAACATGCTACTGCTTTGTGGAGTAAAATTCAAGATGCTCAGAATAATATTTCCATGAAAAGATACTAGATGAAGCGCAAATATCAAGGATATTCTACAAATTTCATGGAGTATAGAAGTCAAAACTTTAACCAAATGAGTATAATAGAATATATGAAACTACAAATGGATTTTCACCCGCCATGCGGTAATCCACGTAGACAGATCATTTCCACAATTTAATAAGGAATGAATACGAAGATTCATTCACCATGCATCTTGATAGTCACAGAGCGAGTTATTCCACGAATAATAAAGAATGGAATAATGAGAAGAATTCACCATACTTGCGGTAGTTGGCGTGAGCGAGGTTATTCCAACGTAATAATAAAGAATGTAATAATGAAGAATTCACCATGCTTGCGGTGAGTCCTGCGTAGATGCGAGTTATTCCAATGAATAATAAAGAATGGAATAATAGAAGAATTCACCATGCATGCCATTGAGTCGCAGATAGTATAAAAGTTATTCCAACGTAATAATAAAGAATGGAATAACAACCCTTATGAGTATTGAAAGAAAATAACTCTCTTCATGAATATGAAAGAAATAATACCCCTTATCTTAGAAGAAAATTGGATCTTTGGAATAGTGAGTAAAGCATACTTTCTTCTTCTTCTTCATTTATAATTTCTCTATAATAATTGCTCTTGTGAGACTTAGTGAATTGGTGAGAATGAAAGAAGAATGAGCTTCTATTTATAGGAAAATATAGTTTCAATAATTGCACATTTTGGGACTCGAAATATTACAGTATAATACCTTCCTCTTTTTCTTCCTTTTTAATTTAGCCCTGCAAGTATTGTCAAACTTGTACCACCTCCCCTAATAGTAAATCATGTGAATTAATAGTTCATTCATGTGACTCAATAGTATTATCATGTGAAAAAACTAAGTACAGTATAGTACCTTCATCTATACCTCCATTTTTAATTTAGTCATGCAAGTATTATCAATCTTGCACCAACTCTGTGACGCCCCCAAATCCAGGTCCCTTTGAACCTCGGATTCGGTCCGCCACGATACTACTATCGTCAAACTATTATATCTTTTCTTCACAACTTAATGAATAAAACTTCACTTACTATAATTTAGAATATAAATTCCTTCCATATCCAGGATCTATATGTATAATGACCCCAACTATTATAAGTTTCAAATATTGGTCATTTACCATTCCTGTTTTACATCATATTCGATGTTATATAAATATGCGGAATAATTTAAAGTTTTTCAATCTCCTTGGAAAAAGAATCTTTTATTGATATCTTAACTTGAATCAATTACAAATCCCTGAATCAAATTATGTTATGATTCCTTCTATTCGAATTACTGTATAATTATTTACATCTCAACTCGAATTTCTCTATGTATCACATAATACAACTTTACAACGCAACCTTTATTACACCTCGTAAACTACTATCGTGTACGACTCCTAGAACATAAACGTGGTTCAAGAGTATATATTTAAACACATAAACCAATCTCCTTCAATTACTATTGAACTCTATCAATCAAGTAGCACGTAATCTTTTACCGTGAATCCTTAACTCGCAAAAGTGGTTACTTGCAAGGGTGAGCTCGACAAATGTCAAATAATTCTAACAGTTTTCATGCAACACATATATATAATAACATATCTGGTTCATGCATTCATAATCGATCAATATTTACTACGATGTTACTTCTCATATAATGAGTATAGAGGTTTATATCACAAGCATGTCATCAAAGATCAACTTTCACATTTCATACATATCTCACATGCATTTCATATATATACATCAACATTTGCATAGCATAATATAGATCAACTAACAGTTATCAAATTCATATATCAAATAGGAATTGAAAGACTTGCCTGATTCGTAGTTTATCAACTACAACTTAACTGCGTATCGCTAATTGCACTTCGTGTATCCCTACACAATTATATAATCATGGATTCATATCCATCAGTAACATATTTCATGCATTCTCAATGTAATAACAACGTTACAAATTTTCCTAACTAGGTTCGTAAAACCTACATTCCACTTTCTCATCATATTCTCGGAATAGCTAGGTACGTATAGGTATACCTTAACCACTCGTACTTGACATCAACATTTATATATAGCTATCACGCGCTTGACTCGCTAAGTGTTTGACACATTTAAAACTCATATAGGTAAGTTCAAACGTTACACATAAACGTCTAACTTAGTTGTAAACTTTCATCATATATCCTACATACTCATAGCACAAATCAGATTATAAGTTACCATAAATTCAAATAATCATAGTCTCTAATCATTACTTTACAGTCTACAAATACCTTCTGGACTTATCATTTGAAAGTCTATAATCACCTCTTTAAACATTCAATCCTATCACCTAGCATGCTCTTTAACACATCAGATTTGTACTGGTCATATAATACATGTTAGAGTAACAACACAAGCATGCAAACACCTTCAAACCATTTACAGAAAACAGATTTCACTGCAAGCTTGCACGGCCGCGCTTGGTTTGTAGTGAGGAGTGGAGCGGCCGCGCTACTCCTGGTGCAAACATAGACTGCTATATAAAAGCTAGGCTAGACTTGCACATCCGATCACAATTCGGATAACACTTACATAATCATACGTGAATTTACTCAAGATCAGAACTTAAAGACGCAATGCGCATAATGCTTTGTTTTCAAAATCTTTATATATCTTTGGAAAATAACCATCTATGCAACTCATAGTATACAAAAGGTACTCAAGGCCATGTGTCATACCTATTTATATGCATGACTAAACCCTTTTACACAAGCTACAAATATCGAATTCAAATGACTCAAGGTTCATCTAACTTGTTTTTAAAATCTAAAGTTTCTTTAAAAATATACTCAATCTGTGACGCCCCCAAAATAGGTATACATCACCTATATTGAGTTGCCAAATACATGGTACAAAATTCAAATACAACTTAATTATACAACAGTCGTGTAAAATAAGACAAAACATAATCTAAGAGTTTAAATAAGAATATTGTCATCTAGACAATATCCACACTCAATGGAGTCCTCGTTACATTTATTGTCACACTATTTAACAGAATAGTGAGGACTACTAATGCTATCATCTGGACCGTCACTCCGTTCCTCAACTAGTCCCGGCTACGTTCTCATTTCCTGAAGAGAACAGTGAAAGAAAGGATGAGCTCAACTAGCCCAGTAAGAAATATTATGACTAAGATAATGCAGAATAAATTATCATTAGTCTTCAACAATGTTAAACTGATAAAATACAATAGGCATCAAGTTTAAGCTGCAATGAATAAGCAATCCATTAGAAGAGTCAAGTAGAGCATGATATCTACTATCTTTTATGATTTAAAATATTTTCATCAATTTTTATCGCTGAGACTCAGCTTAATAAATAAACCACATCATCGAGTCATCCCTGCACTACGGGCCAATGATATTCATTAAATCATTAATGGTCATGACTATACCGAATAATCCCTGGTCATAATCATACCAAAAATTGTCCATCAATGCACTACAGGCTACTAAGGACTTTTACCACATCATTTATAACATTACAGGTCATGTTTATACCGAATAATCCTTGGTCATAATCATACCAAGTCCATCTATGCACGTAAGCCAAAGATGACTTTCATCACAATATAAGCATGAGGATGATGACAATGACATAATAATTCAATAAAACAAGTTCAAGGATGAATTTTAAAGATTTATAATTTAATTTATCCAAAAATCAATAACGTCCAAATTGTCAACATGATACTGCTTTGTGAGGTAAAATTCAAGAATGCTCAGAAGAATATTTCCATGAAAAGATACTAGATGAAGCGCAAATATCAAGGATATTCTACTAATTTCATGTAGTATAGAAGCCAAAACTTTAACCAAATGAGTATCATAGAATATATGAAACTGCAAATGGATTTTCACCCGCCATGTGGTAATCCACGTAGACAGATGATTTCCACAATTTAATAAGGAATGAATACGAAGGATCATTCACCATGCATGTGATAATCCACATAGACAGGTTATTCCAACAGAATAATAAATAATGGAACCAGGTCATGCGTAATCCGCACAGACAGGATATTCTAACAGAATAATAAAGAATGGAATAGTAGAAGAATTCACCATGCATGCGATAGACTGCATAGACAGGTTATTCCAACAGAATAATAAAGAATGGAACTAGGTCTAGTGTAATCGCATGTACGGATATTCCAAATGTAATAATAAAGAATGGAATAACAAAGAATTCACCATGCATGCGATAGACCGCCATTGCAGACGAGTTATTCCAACGAATAATATAAAGAATGGAACCAGTCTAGCGTAATCCACTGAAGCAGGATATTCCAACAAAATAATAAAGAATGGAATAAAGAAGAATTTCACCGTGTATGCGGTGACTTTGATGTATGCATTATTCAAAGATAATAATAAAGAATGGAATAATAGAAGAATTTCGCCATGTATGCGATACTTCGCATAGACAGGTTATTCCAACATAATAATAAAGAATGGAATAAAAGAAGATCTCTTCATGAATAATGAAAAGAAATAATACCCTTACCTTAGAAAGAAACCTGGATCTTTGGAGTAGAGAGGTAGTAGACTTCTCTTCTTCTTTCTCTCTATAATAATTGCTCTATAGCTTTAGTGAATTGGTGAGAAATGAAGGAAGAATGAGCTTCTATTTATAGGAAAATATAGTTTTGATAATTGCACGTTTTAGGGCTCGAAATATTACAGTACAATACCTCTAACTTTTCTTTTATTTTTCATTTAGTCCCGCAAGTATTATCAAACTTGCACCACCTCCCCTAATAGTAAATAATGTGAATCAATAGTTCAATCATGTGAATCAATAGTTATATGTTAGAGTTTATGCCCTAGAGGCCAATTATTTGATATAATTGCTTAACGTTTTGATATTATATTTGATTGAATAAATGAATGATTTTATTATGGTTTTATTTACTGCGTTATATAAATGTTAACATAATAAAATTCCTTAGAATAGTGATACAAATTATATAGTTTCAAGTATGTGACTTGAACATGAGATTATATAATTATAATTAGTATCATTATTCTTAAATGTCCCTAGTCGAGTATCATTGTTGATGGGACAACAATGATGCATTGAGACTAATATGTGGATTGACTAATAACCAAATCTCATTGGTCATAAATATATGAGATATTAAGTCAATGCATAGGTACATGTTAGAGAACGGTGTACTGGACAGACCCACCATGAGAATTCTATGTGGAGCATTATGCGAAGTGTCATTAGCAATTCTCATAGTGACAATGATGTAATGGTCCTCTGACCTGAAAACACTATATTATTACACGGAAATTTATGTACTTTTATATCATCAAATGTCACCTTTAATAGGGTGGACTATAAAGGTGATTATTGGGTACATCATGAATCGTGTGAGGAATATGAGTGATCTAGATGGAATTTAACCCTCCTATTTATTAGGGGTGATATCCATAGGCCTCTTGATTGAGTAGGACTATGAAATGCATGGCCATGCTCAAATAGTGATTTGTTTCATATAGTACACTCATTGATCAAGAAAAACTCAAATTAAATTATGAAGAGTATGACACATTCCATGACTTCGAGTTTAATCTAGGATATTAAGGTTAAAAGGATTAAATTACATTGAAACATTGGTCACTAAAAGGTTGCATCGAATCATCGATCTTATTATTACTTTGGTAGCGTTGATGCATTACTAGATGTCGCCATTGCTTTTATAATTTTGTAATATGATTTTAAAATTATTGCCAACGTGATAATAACCTATAGGTCACACACATGTAAACGTAATTTAAAGGGAATAAATTTAAATTTTAAGGATTTAAATATATTAATATGATTAATAGTATTTAAATCATGAATTTAAATTAAAAGGAAAGTTTGTATATATGTATATTAATTAAGTAAGACTATATTAAGTTATATATATAAATTCAGATTTTATGAAATTAGGTTTTGATTAATTCCTTTTAACTACTATATATAGGATATATAGTAGCTACTTAGGATTAATTCATAACTTGAAAAAACTAGCCGCTCTTAGAGAGAGTCCAAAGAGAAAACATACAGTTTCATAAAGCTTCCTTTGGTTGCTAGTACCGCAAGTCCCACTTATTGCAGAATCGTTCGACGGTTCGTGCGACGTTCATGTGGATACCATAGAGACGTAGTTTCGTGAGGAATTGCGTTAAGGATTCGAGCGCATCAATTTCAGATTCTCGTTTTTCATATTTGGTATAATCTCTAAACAACTGAGTTAATTATTTTTCGCATAGATCCTATTTTTGGGTTTCGGAAATTGCTTTGAATTATTTTATTTTCGCTGCGTTCTTGTGCCGAAATCTCTACATTATAATCATGTGAAAATACGAATTACAGTATAGTATCTCCATCTATACCTTCATTTTTAACTTAGTCATTCAAGTATTATAAATCTTGCACCAACTCCCCCAATAGTACATGAATGTGATCCAATAGTACACACATGTGAACAAATAGTTATATAAGCATGTGAATTAGTAGAAATTAATTGCTCATTTATCCGATTAATTACTCAGTTTATCAATATAACCCCCAGACATCAATTATCATCGGAATAGATGTCGATTTCCACTAACACTAATAATCCCAAAACAATGGAACTATCAAATTCATCTTTAATCAACATGAACTTATTCATCATTAATATTATAACTCACAATATTTAACAACCAGGTCGTTCCCAGGAAAGAGGGGGCTTTCCGATAAGGATTTCTCCTTATTGGCGCGTAATTAGATGACCAAACCTCTCCTCGACAGAACTTCTAGACATTGTAAATATTGCAATTTAATAATATAAATAACTTTGTCGTCTCAATTATTGATTTAATAATATAAATTATTATGCAAATGATACTGTGACAATAATTGAATCAATAATATGAGAGATATGATGCAGCAATTACTGTAGTAATAATTGAGTATAACTGAGTGACTTCTCACGTAAGCATCAATAACCAATACCGTATGCTACTATGCAACCACGCGTAGACATCGCATTTTTTACTACTAGGGTAGTTCAACAGTTTTAATGGTAACACTTCCGTCGTTATTTTTATAAAAAGATAATTTTTTCATTTTCTTATTACGATAATACTTCCGTTGTGGGGTCCACCAATGATTGTGCCGTCGTACGAATATTCCCTGTTAAAATGAATATTCCCCGACCAATCGAATATTATATAACCACTTGCTTACTTTACAAAATTTATAAATATTACCCACAACTATAATATTATATTATATCCACACCATAATATTCAAAAATATATTTCGAGAGAAATTAATCTTTATTCATAAAAGTTGGGGTCTTACAACCTCCCCTTCTTATGAAATTTTGTCCTCGAAATTAGAATGCACGCACTGGTATATCAAGAGGTGAGGATATCTTGACTTCATCTCAGATTCTAACTCCCAGGTCATTTCTTCCACATCGTGGTTTCTCCACAAAACTTTGACTTGAGGTATAACCTTGGAGCGTAGAATATGATCATTCTTATCCAAAATTTTAACAGATAACTCTTCATACGTTAAATCTTCCTCTATCTCGTCTGGTTCTAATTCAATAATGTGGTTTCGGTCTTTCACATATTTACGTAACATAGATATGTGGAAAACATTATGAACATGAGACATACTTGGCGGTAAGACGAGTCTATAGGCCACAGTTCCTACTCGTTCGAGGATTATAAATGGGTCAATGAATCGAGGATTGAGCTTTCCTCTCTTTCAAAATCTCGTAACTCCTTTCCATGGAGTAACACACAACAACACATGATCTCCAATATTGAATTCCACGTCTTTTCGATGAAGATCAACATAACAATTTTGTTGATCTTGTGAGGTTTTTATACATTATCGGATCGTTTGAATCATTTTTATAGTCATACGTACCAACTTCGGTCCCAAAAATGTTGCTTCACGCACCTCATCCCAGCATAGTGGAGAACAACACTTTCTTCCATACAACGCCTCAAATGGAGCCATGCCAATACTTGCTTGATAACTATTGTTGTAGGAAAACTCCACCAATGGTAAGAACTTGTCCCAACTTCCCTTGAAGTCAAGGACACAGAGTCTTAATAAATCTTCAAGAGTTTGAATAGTCCTTTCTGACTGCCCATCCGTTTAAGGATGATATGCCGAACTAAATCGTAAATCCGTGCCCATAGCTTTTTGCAAACTAACCCAAAATCTTGAAGTGAATCTTGGGTCTCGATCAGAAACTATGGATACTGGCATACCATGCAATCTTAGAATGTTGTTTATTTACATACTAGCAATACGTTCAAGTGTATAAGTTTCTCGCATCGGTAAGAAATGAGCAGACTTGGTCAATCTATCAACAATGACCCAAATCACATCTATGCCTTGAGAAACCTTGGGAAGACCAGTAACGAAATCCATGGTAATGTGCTCCCACTTCTATTCTGGAATTTCAAGTGGTTGGAATGGACCTTTTGGTACTTGATGCTCCGCCTTGACTCATTGACAAGTTAGACACCTTGAGATAAACCCCGCTATCTCTCTCTTCATATTGCTCCACCAAAATGTATGTCGAAGATCACGATACATTTTGGTACTCCCAGGATGGATTGCAAACGGTGTGTTGTGTGCCTCCATCATGATTTTATACTTCAAGTCAGAGTCGTTAGGAACACAAAGTCTGGAGTTGACTCGAATTATTCCTTCTTCATCGATTCTTGCTTCTGGAATAGAACCTTCTTGCACTTTCTTCCTCATACGCATCAGCTCCAGGTCTGTAGCTTGAGCAGCTTTAACTTTATCAATTAAAGTCGGTTCAACTCGTATATTCGCCATCATCATATGGGTCCCTAGAGTCTTTAACTCTATCTCCATCCTTTGTAAGTCATACAAAATGGGCCTTTGCATTGAAAATATCGCACTCGTACCCGCATATGATCTTCTACTCAATGCGTCAGCTACCACGTTCGCTTTTCCAGGATAGTATTGGATGGTATGATCATAATCTTTCAACGGCTCAAGCCATGGTCGTTGTCGCATGTTGAGTTCCTTTTGAGTGAAGAAATATTTGAGGCTTTTATGATCCGTATAAATCTCCACCTTCTCTCCATACAGGTAATGCCTCCAAATCTTAAGCGCAAAAACGACTGCTGCCAACTCTAGATCATGAGTAGGATAATTCCTCTCATATTCTTTGAGTTGTCGAGAGGCATAGGCTATGACTTTCCCATATTGCATGAGAACACATCCTAACCATTTTCCTGAAGCATCACTGTAGATGACAAATCCCTCCGAGCCAGATGGTATTGTCAGAACAGGTGGTGAAATGAGTCTCCTCTTGAGTTCTTGAAAACTCTTTTCACATTCCTCGCTCCAACCGAATTTTGTATCTTTTCGAGTCAGCTGAGTTAATGGAGTAGCGATTCGAGAAAACCCTTCTACGAATCTCCGATAATAACCAACTAAGCCGAGAAAGCTACGTACTTCGGTCACTGACTTAGGTTGCTCCCAACTTTGAATTGCTTCAATCTTTGTCGGGTCAATAGATATTCCACGATTTGATATTACGTGCCCAAGGAATGCAACTTCCTCAAGCCAGAACTCACATTTCTTTAACTTGGCATAAAGCTTGTTTTCACAAAGCTTTTGAAGTATCAGCCTCAAGTGTTGCTCATGGTCTTCACGGGTTTTGGAGTATATGAGGATGTCATCAATAAAGATGACCACAAAGTGATCCAAATATTCCTTGAATACTTGGTTCATCATGTCCATGAAGGTAGCAGGAGCATTAGTCAATCCAAAAGACATGACTAGGAATTCATAATGCCCGTACCGAGTTCTGAAAGCAGTCTTTGGAATGTCATCAGTTTTAATCTTTAACTGATGATATCCAGAACAAAGATCAATCTTTGAAAAGCATTTGGCTCCTTGCAACTGGTCGAACAGGTCATCAATGCGAGGCAATGGGTACCTATTTTTGATGGTGACATGATTTAACTCCCGATAATCAATATAAAGTCGCATACTTCCATCTTTCTTCTTCACGAATAGAACATGAGCACCCCAAGGAGATGTACTAGGACGAATGAAACCGATGTCTAACAATTCCTGTAGTTGGATTTTTAACTCCTGAAGTTCAATAGGAGCCATTTGATATGGGGCTTTGGAAATGGGTTTTGTACCGGATTCAAGGTCGATACAAAATTCAAGTTCACGCTCTGGGGGTAGGCCAGGAAGTTCTTCAGGGAATACGTCAGGAAATTTATTAACAATAGAAATATCATTCAAATCTGACGTATCTTTATTTAAATCTGTGACATGGGCTAAGAAAGCTTGACATCCGTTTTTCAATAAATGAATAGCTTTATGACTTGATATGACAGTGATTGACTTTAGTGGTTTGGTTTCTTGAATTCGTATAATAGGTTGGTTAGGAATATGAAAGCTAACAACATTACGAAAACAATCAATTTTAGCATGATGAGTAGTTAACTAATCAATCCCTAAAATCACATCAAATGCAAGTATTTTCAAAGAAATAAGATCGACAGGTAACGTGCGATTACCGAGTTTCTCCCAACGGAGTTTCAACAGATAAGTCAAAGTTTAATTTCTCTGGAGTCAAATTTAAACGTTGAGCGCAAGTAGGAGAAGTAAAGGAATGAGTAGAACCGGTATCAAATAAAGTATAAACTTCGCTAGAGTTTATGATTAGCTTACCCGTGATCACCTCGTTCAGATTCCTCACATTTTGGGAGGTTACGACAAATGCTCTCCCTTGAACTACCGATTTTGTCTTGTATGGGACACCCTTTGATGCCTCCATCCCAGCTGGACTTGACTTTGGTGCACGACAAAATTGGGATAGGTATCCTTCTTTTCCATAATTATAACACGCTTTGGACTGCATCATGTAGTTTGGACTTATGTGTCCTTCTCCTCCACATTTATAACATACGACCGGTGGTCATTCTCCTTCCTTAACAACAGGTGCTGGTACTGAAGTCTTTCCATCCTTGTTGAATCTCCTCTTCTTGAAATGTCAACTCTTATTGTCATGGCCATGATTACCACCGAAGTGATTATCATTTTTGGCATGTTGATTCCCTCCACGTTTGTTGTCACCGCTTCGATGACTGCTACCACTGGTATTATCGACTTGTCGGTTGCTCTCTCTTGGTTGGGTTGACTCATTATCGCGCTGCAATAATTGAGCCCTATTCACAATATCTGAATACAAACACAGTTTTGAGAAATTAGGTATTGACGTATCTCGGGTTTTAAATCTCTTAGAAACATCCGCATAATTCTCTATTCGTTATCAACCAAGTGGAACGTAAATCGAGACAACTCGGCAAACTTAGCTTTGTACTGCGCCACGGTCATATTGTTTTGCTCAAGCTTGATGAACTCTACCTCCTTTATGTGACGAATACTTTCAAGAAAGTACTTGTCATTGAACAGCTCTTGGAACTTCTCCCAAGACATTTTGAGTGTGGTAGGTTGAGTACGCTTTACAGATTCCCACCAGTAATCTGCCTCTGCTCACAACATGAAAGTGGCAAAGGGAACCTTTTGCTCCTCGGAGCATCCCAAGACATCAAAAATACTTAATTGTATTATCAATCTTGCACCAACTCCCCTAATAGTACATGAATGTGATTCAATAGTACACACATGTGAACAAATAGTTATATAAGCATGTGAATTAGTAGCAATTAATTGCTCATTTATCCGACTAATTACCCGATTTATCAATATAACCCCCATACAACAATTATCATCAAAATAGATGTCGATTTCCACTAACACTAATAATCCCAACACAATGGAACTATCAAATTCATCTTTAATCAACACGAACTTATTCATCATTAATATTATAACTCACAATATTTAATAACCATGTCGTTCTCTCGGAAAGAGGTGCTTTCCGATAAGGATTTCTCCTTATTGGCGCGCAATTAGATGACCAAACCTCTCCTTGACAGAACTTCTAGACATTATAAATATTACAATTTAATAATATAAATAACTTTGTTGTCTCAATTATTGATTTAATAATATAACATATTATGCAGATGATACTATGACAATAATTGAATCAATAATATGAGAGATATGATTCAACAATTATTGTAGCAATAATTGAGTATAACTGCGTGACTTCTCACGTAAGCGTCAATAACCAATATTGTGTGCTACTATTCAACCATGCATATTACTGTACTTTTACTACCGGGTAGTTCAACAGTTTTAACGGTAACACTTCCGCCGTTATTTTTATAAAAAGATAATTACATCATTTTCTTATTATTAAATAATACTTACATTGTGGGGTCTACTAATGATTGTCTTTGTCAAATGCGAATATTCCTTGTTAAAAGCGAATATTCCCGACCAATCGAATATTATATAACCACTTGCTTACTTTTGCAAAATTTGTAAATATTACCACAACTATAACATTATATTATATCCACATCATAATATTCAAAAATATATTTCGAGAGAAATTAATCTTTATTCATAAAAGTTGGGGTCTTACACAATCATGCTAAGGCAATTCCATATAAGTAAGGTAATCTTATATTTCATGTCTAATATCATATATTTTCATGTTACATCACTTAGAATAACATATTCCATCGTCGGGAGCACTATACTTACGTATGTGCTCGCTCGACGCCCTTCGATCGCCTCTGAATAAGTAACAGTCACAAAGATGACTATTTTTACCCTTCCTAAAGACCTCAAATTGAAAACCTTAAAGAACAAAAATTGTAGGTCTATTCGTCCTCGTTCCGGATCATCTTGAATCACCTCAATCAGAGTTCGTATGAAAAAGTTATGGACGTTTTACCAGAATAGGTCAAAGCAGTCACAGTCAACACACATGGGTTCGGCCGCGCCCCTTTTCCTCACCATTACTGTGGTGTGCCCAGACCAATGCCCAAATTTCACAGCTTACACACACAAGACCAGCAGCGCCACCACTGGACAAGCCAGGCAGCTACCACAAGACGGCAATGAGCCACATACAAGACGCGCAACAACGCCAGCGTGTGAGGCTTCACACACGAGATAATGATTTTGGTCATAACTTTCTCATTTTAAGTCCGAATTAGTTGGTTTTAGATTCGTTGGACTCGTTAAAATATTAGCTACCCATCTACAGAGTAATTAGAACACTTCAAAAACATTAACTAACCCAAAGATTAATCCAAAACTCTTATTTATACTAAATTTTCATGTTTTTGAAGAGTTTAGCGAATTTATTCACCACGAATTCATTTTTCAACCAAATGGATTTATTTAACTTGCGTTCTTTTCATTTTTCAATATATTATCCACATCTACTATCAATTTACAGATTACAACATTGATTAACCATCAATTTTGTCTTCAACATAAGCCATAATGTACTTATTACACCTAAAAGTTCAATTCTTCTTCTTTAACACATTCTCATGGATTCAACTACTCTAAAATTGATTGTATAATCTATACAATAGATTAGTCATACTCAAGAGTGCAAACATATAATCTTCACACAATTCATCTACCCAATATCTAACCATAGAGAAAGTATTTTGAGAGAATATAAACTAGAACTTGAAATTGGTTTAAGAATTATACCTCTGTTAAGTTTGATACGATTTAGCTGCTAAGTTGCTTCTCCGTCAACTGATTTCTCCCTCTCATTCTCACAGTATACTTATATTAGCTTCACTTAGAAATCTCAGCAAATGATTTTGAGAAGAGAGGAGCTCTATATATAGAGAAACCATTAACCGAATCATAGCTTTGCCCAATGTTTGAATCCAATAGAAGATGGAAGAAGATGATGGTTAAAGAGAAGTTGTTGGAAAGTTGATACCAACTCCCTCCCCTCCATTATTCTAGCCATCATTAGTCTCCTTGTTTATACGCAATAGAGGGAGATAGGCCAATGGCCTATTCAAGTGTATGAGAGAAATGAGACTCTCTTATTGGGACAAAGGCTTATAACTCAGCACTTTAGCAATTTGGCTCTTGTAGTAAATTTTCCTAGCTCAATATTGCTACATTAAATTAAGTTATGGGCACATATATACACATATATATGTACCTACCCACATATAGGAAGTATACTTATATTTTAAATATACACCAACATAATCTTATTATAATAATAACTTATTTATTTTTACGTCAAATAAATAAATTATTCATCTTATTAATTAATCCATTCCTCATTGATTAATGTAATTATTGATCTCTATAACGATTAATTATCTATTAGGTATAGTAAATAAATATAAATCTTATTATATTTATAGATACGTTGCTTATTATTATTATATCTCTAACAATAATAATCACATATCATTAATTAATCACCATTAATAATTAATTAATATTCTATGATAACAATTAACAATTAATATTAATTAATTGTTCACTTAATAATTCCTTTATCGATTAATATCATTATTAATATTTTCCATCAACGTACACACAAGGCTTTATACTCAAATTATATTATAATATTACATAATATAACTTAACTAACCAATACTAATTTCCATAAATAACTTCTCATTCAATTCATAATTCGTTATCTCAATCCATTCATGGACGGTTGGAACACATATTATGGTCCTTATTATAACATATTAGTTATTAATACACAAATCCTAAATTTCTGATTACAAACTCATCATGAACAGTCTACAGGCTGGCGCGGCCGCTCTGGTCTTAGGCTTGAGAGTGGCGCGGTCGTGCCACCTCGAGTTAGGACGCAGAAAAGTCATGCTTTAATAGAAACAAAACTTACTCGCAAATCCTTTAACATGCTCCATACATGCTATCTTATTATACTAAGTAGAAATAAATCTCCAATGACTACATTCTTGAATAACCTAGAGATTAAACTTCAAGTCAAACTCTTATTTCTTTAATTTATACATTTAACCAAATCCCAATATTAGTCAATAATTCTCTAACCAATATTTATCTAAAGATAAATTAATTTTTCTTCTCTCGTCGACAACGTAAATATATACAAGTCCAAACCTAGCACACATCGAGTCTTTAATGGTATTCAATATAGTACACTGAGTGGTTTCCCACAAACAACCAACAAATTAGTTTCCGTCTCGTCTACACTGTTTTCACAGTGAGTTAGATCGGTTACTAATTCGTATATACCTCCACTCTCTGAAGGAATTGTTTAGCCCAGCTCCTATACATCCACCATTAAAGGGTACAGTTGCACTGCCTTAGACTTGATACATACTCATACACATACTCAAGAAATTGGTGATTATCAAATATATTTTAATGTCACCAACTTACTATGATAAAATAATTTTATAAATTATTTAATGCTGATAGATAAATCTTATCCATCTTCTTACTAATTCATCTCTACCATTTATAACAAATATATAATAATGATATATATTTATTAAACACAACATCACTTACTATATGACTCATATTACCCTATGTAACACAATACCACATACCTCGTAGCACATTTATATATTCTTGTTTGAACCCATCTCATGCTTTAAGAATTTTATTTACTAAATTCTTATTTTAATATTTTTTGAAAATTCGGGTTCTTACAAACTCTCCTAATAGTAAATCATGTGAATCAATAGTACACACATGTGATCACATAGTTATAAGCATGTGAATTAATAGCAATTAATTGCTCATTTATCCGGTTAATTACCCGACTAGTCAATATAACTTTCAGACATTAATTATCATCGAAATAAATGTCGATTTTCACTAACACTAATAATTCCCACCCAATGGAATTATCAATTTCATCTTTAATCAACACGAACTTATTCATCATTAATATTATAACTCACAATATTTAACAACCAGGTCGTTCCCAAGAAAGAGGGAGCCTTCCGATAAGGATTTCTCCTTATTGACGCGCAATTAGGTGACCAAACCTCTCCTTGACAGAACTTCTAGACATTGTCAATATTGCAAATAGTAATATGAATAACTTTGTCATCTCAATTATTGATTTAATAATATAACATATTATGCAGATGATACTGTGATAATAATTGAATCAATAATATGAAAGATATGATGCAACAATTACTGTAGTAATAATTGAGTATAACTGAGTGACTTCTTACGTAAGCATCTATAATTAATACCGTGTGCTACTATACAACCACGCGTATTACTTTACTACCAGGTAGTTCAACAGTTTTAACGGTAACACTTTCGCCATTATTTTTATAAAATGATAATTCTGTCGTTTTCTTACTACGACAATACTTCCGTTGTGGGGTCCACCAATGATTGTGCCATCGTACAAATATTCCCTGTTAAAACGAATATTCCCCGACACAACGAATATTTTATAACAACTTGCATACTTTGAAAAATTTCCAAATATCACCCTTAACTTTAACCTTTATCAATTTAACTATTTACTAAATAACATAATAATTATAAGAAAATTGAATACTTTCATTTCATAAAATTCGGGGTCTTACATTTTGGGTCAACGCCGAGAGAAGGTATTTCACGCCATATATTATGTAAGTAAGACACTCACGGAGACTCAAATGAATTACACAACTACAGAAAAGGAATTGCTTGCAGTGGTGTATGCGTTTGACAAATTCAGGGCATACTTGATCGAGACTAAGGTGATAGTCTACACGGATCATTCGGCTATTCGGTACCTAATTGCAAAAAAAAGATGCTAAGCCACGCCTTATCCGATGGATTCTCCTTCTACAAGAGTTTGATTTAGAAATAAAGGATATAAAGGGGACAGAGAATCAAGTCGCTGATCATTTGCCTAGACTGGAAAATCAAGATAAACTAAAAGAGGACAAGTGTGTAATCAACGAGTCATTCCCAGACGAGCAATTGTTTGGGATAAATACAGAATTTCCATGGTACACGGATTATGCGAATTATTTAGTGAGCAACGTTCTTCCACCTAATCTTACAAGATAATAGAAAAAGTAGTTTCTTCATGACGTAAAATGGTACATGTGGAATGAACCTTATCTATTCAAGCAGTGTGCCGACAAGATGATTAGAAGGTGCATGCCCTACAGTGAAGTGAAGAACATACTGCATGAGTGTCACTCATCTGTGTATGGCGGACATTATGGTAGTGAGAGGACAGCAACAAAGGTGCTTTAATCCGGGTTTTATTGGCCTACACTATTTAAGGACGCCCACCAGTTTGTCAAAACATGTGATAGATGTCAAAGGGTGGGCAACATTTCAAAAAGGAATGAGATGCCTCTACAAACAATTCTAGAAGTTGAGATTTTTGATGTATGGGGCATCGATTTCATGGGGCCATTCCCTTCGTCACTTAACAATCAGTACATTATACTCGCAGTGAATTACGTCTCAAAGTGGGTTGAAGCTGCAGCACTCCCATCTAACAATGCCAAGGTGGTTCTTAAATTCCTACAGAAGAACATTTTTATGAGGTTTGGCACGCCGAGAACAATTATAAGTGATGAAGGTAGTCACTTTTGCAACAAATCGTTTACGGCTCTATTGGCGAAGTATGGGGTCAACCACAAGGTGGCGACGACTTATCATCCCCAAACCAGTGGACAAGCTGAGGTTTCGAATAGGGAAGTCAAGAGAATCTTGGAAAAAATGGTGAACTCGAATCGAAAGGATTGGTCGCTCAGGTTGGATGATGCATTATGGGCCTACCAGACTGCGTATAAAACACCGATTGAGATGTCACCATATCAACTACTGTACGGAAAGGCTTGTCACTTACTAGTTGAGTTACAACATAAGGCTTATTGGGCGATTCAGAAACTCAATTTCGACCAAGCAGCTATAGGGGAAAAGTGATTACTGCAATTAAACGAGCTCGACGAATTTTGCCTTCAAGCCTACGAGAACTCCAAGTTATATAAGGAAAAGGTCAAGAGATGGCACGACCAGAAAATTATGCATAGAACATTCGAGCCGGGGCAATCAGTCCTTTTGTTCAACTCACGACTGAGATTGTTCCCAGGAAAGCTTAAATCAAGATGGTTGGGGCCATTCACCATAAAAAAAGGGTGTTCTCTCATGGCGCCGTTGAACTCTACAGCCGAAATCCCTTAGAAACTTTCAAGGTCAACGGTCAATGATTAAAGCACTATTAGGGTGGCGAGTCCAACACCGATGTCATCACCATCACATTATCCGACGTACCATGAATAGGAAGTAGTTAGCCTAAATGACTTAAAATCAAACGCTAATTGGGAGGCAACCCAATCATACATTTATTTTTTGTATTTTCATTCATAATTATTAGAATATAGTTTATAATAAGTTCATTAGGTAGGTATTATATAGTAAAAGTCTTGTTAATCTCTCAACCATGCTCTATTTGATCAATAATCTAATAACTTGTATGTTTCATGGCTTGCAGGATGGGAAAATGTACATTAAGTGGCATAGCATGTAGAAAAGATGAGGAAAAGAGTCGAGTCTGCGATTATACGTGCCACGAAATGCCCATAATGAACTACACCCCACGAAGTGGGTTGCCCTCAGAAACTAATAAGAGCTATACACTGGGGAGGGCTATATTATTAATACCTTCACGGGGTGGGTCCCCAACTCGATTAACATAACATATGCCCGTCGGGGCTGGCTTCCTAAGCCTAATACCACCCGCCGGGGCGTGTGTCTTGAATATGAAGCAGTTATTCGGCAGTTACTTCTTGCTCATCTATCATAACCCCACTTCCTCATTCTACTCTACTTAATCCTCCATTACAACTTCAACCCCACGATCACACCATCCCATTCATACTACTCCATTACTTCTCCCCACCACTTCAATCCAATACTCCATAACTTCACATCACCATATATATATATATAGTCACACCCTCACAACCCAAATTCCTCACAAACTTTCATCAACTTCTCACAAGTCTGTGAATTAGGGCTTCCATAGAGGTGAGTATAGAGTAATTTAGAGTGAGTACTTTACGTTCCAATTCCTCACCTCCAAGTACCATAATAGAACAAAGTTTCAAGTTTTATGGAGGTTAAATCACTGTGCACACCAAGTGTTTGACGGTTTGCGTGAACGAAGTTTGGGGCTAAGATATTGTGATTAAGGCATCCGAGAATCAATGGATTCGCAACCCACATCAAAATAACAAAGGGGAGAGAGTTTAAGGCCCACACAACCGACACGGACCTTCGATCGCCGAAAATTTGTAAGTGCCACCGCCGCCGCCGACCAGTATGATTATATGATGACAAAAGCCCTTACACCGGAGCGGGGGTTGGCACCGGATCATGTTAATGGGGAAATGATGCAACAAATCTATCAGAAGGGTTGGAATAAATTCACCAAAGAACCGGAACCCGCCGTGGTCAACATAGTCAAGGAGTTCTATGCGAATGCCGAGGACAAAGCCCCCTTCAACGTTTATGTATGGGGTCACTTAGTCCCGTTCAGTGCTAATGCCATAAACACCTATTATCAGCTGCGTGTGCCTCAACAATGCCAATATGCCCACCTAAGTGATTTTGATTCGGACTATAAGGCAATACTCAAGGAAATGACTAAGCCGGGAACAACATGGATCAAAGGTCGAAAGGGAGGCACAGTTTTTCATAGCAAAGATCTCAGTCAGTATGGTAAAATTTGGTACACATTCTTATGTGCTAAATTGTATCTGTCCCAACACACATCGGACGTGACCAAAGAGAAGGCATTACTGCTATAAGCGATTGTGCAAGACTTTATCATTGACGTCGAGGCCATTATATGTTTTTCCATCCGTCGGTGCTTACGAGGAAACTTTTCAGGCGGCTTGCAACACCCATCACTCATATGTGGGTTGTGTCGCTAAGCGGGTGTGAGATGGTCTGACGATGAACCCACACAGACGCCACCGCAGTTGCTAGACTCCAGAATGATAGTGCGGTATTCAGTATGGGCCGGGGGCGATTCCCATCCTAGAGGTCTAGGTTTTCTTTTTCCATCAGCTTCGGAGGACGAAGTTGATGCTGCAGACACCTCGAAGGATGAGGATGAGGCTATGAGAGATCAAGGAACCGAGCAGGTACCGCAGTCCGAGGCATTATCCAGTCCTTAGTTTCTTGACTTTCAATGTCAAATGGATCCGCACAACAAAGCAGCACGTCGGGAGATGCGGCGACTCGCATTGAGGCAAGACCACATATTTGATGCCATGAACACGTCTTTCTCTTCACTCAACACGACACTTCAGAGCTTCAAACCAGCTGTGCAATTTCTATATCAGCAGCCCATGCTAATGCCAAGGTTTCCGCCAAGTGACTCAGAGGAAGAAGATCAACCACCACCTCCCCAGACCTAGGTGATTGCAGGGAAGTCCTCACACACTTAATTACGATATTCATCCAATGAGGGCATTGTATTACTTAAGTTTGGGGTATTTAAATTCTTGTTTGCATGCATAATGTCATTAGTTAGGCTTACATTTGTCATTGCATTCTAGTTTTGCATATTAGTTCATAGTAGTTTAGGTCACTTTTGTTATTGCATTTTTATTTTTGTTTTTGTTATTGCATTACGTCATGTTATGTTTGATTTTCAATCTAAATATTTTTTTTTAATTTAGTTACATATTGTGTTTGCATATGTCCAGGAGTGTTGCAGTTCATGTTATTTTGGGCCAATGATGAGATTGAGAATAAGTTAACCAATACAACATTGATTATTAGAACTGTGATATAGTTTCTATTATGAATCGAATCTTGTGCTTGTTTGAAACTGGTATAAAAAGGTTAGCACGCTAATAACATCTGTGTGACTGGTTAGTTCAAATTGATACATAAAGATTTTCTAAAGGATAATGCTAGGGTGAATGAGAAAATGACAGGATAGGCAGTTAAAACGATGAATTAGGCACAAACTTAAGTTTGGGGGAGAAAGGTAGGGTATATAAGTTTTAAAAAAAAATATTTAGTTGAGTCTTGTGGTGGGTTGAGGAAAATAAACTCCCCATAAACACGAGTGAGATGGAGCGTAAAACGCACTCACCAACCATCTATTTATGAAAAGAAAAAAATATGAAAAAAAAGACAAAAAATAAGAGCAAAGGGCCCCCGTCAATGAAAAAAAAGAGAAAGCATGAATACCCTATTTGATTATCTAATCTTGGTAAATGTTTGAATTCAAGTGGAATTTGCCTATTTTTGAAAGTTTTAAGTTTGCGTTGTATGATTCCCTCTAATCTCATTGAATTGCACAGTATGTAGTTTGTTTTGTGCTCGAGGACTAACACGTTTTAAGTTTGGGAGATTTTGATAAGTGGAATTCATATCCACGAATCGTTGTCCATTTCAAGCTTAATCGTTGTTACTTTCTTGTTTTCATGTTCATTTTTACTCGTTTTGTGTTCTTTTATGTGTAGGATGGTTGTTGTGGCAATTAGTGAAGAATTAAAGTTATTCGGAGCATTTATGGAAGCAAACATGAAGCTAGCAACATAGTTTTGAGAATAGAATTTAATCGGGCGAGCCCTTTTTGTTTATACACCCTTTTCGGGAGCTGGGTCTTCAACATCAACTAACAGAATGGATGCCCATCGGGGAGGGCCTTATTTGGGCTTATACCCCTGCCGGGGCAAGGGGTCTCGACTGTTGGACTCTTTTTTCTTTCTTTGGACTCTGCTGGGACATGAACACTAGCAATTGGATAGCATATGGACTTTAATTAGCAGAGAATTTTGACTAAGACTCGTGTGTTGGATGGATATTGCCCAATTAAGAATGAATTAGAGACACATAAGGCATATTACAGAGATTAATTCCATTTTTTCATAGTAAGCTTTGGAGGGAGATTTTAAAGAGATTTTCGTGACGATTGCAGATTTAGGCTACGTGAAGGGTGTTTTTCACGATTCTTCTTCTTAGTCTTTTATTTGTAATTGAAAGAATGTTATCTTTGAATTATTTAGTTATTATTTCATTCATGATGAACTAATTCACTTTTTAGGCTTATGGTGGATCCTTAAGTGAAACGATGATTTTGTAAACTTTGATTTCCAGTTCAATAAGCTATTTTCCAGTTTATCTATATTAATTTGAACTTGAATTTATGAATTTCCTGATCAACAATTCTTTGTGGATTTGTATGGAATCGAGAGAGGATATTCAAATCTAGACTTAGTTAATATAGCATGTGTTCATGAATTTTGTGAATAGCAGAATATTGATGAATGTTAAGGTAGAGATATGCTTGACATCGCATGTAATCGGATAGAGAACTTAATCTTAAACCTTCTTTAATTATAATTCACATAGAGATATAGTGAGTTAGTTGATTAAGGTGTTTAACTTGTTTCTATCTAATTTGTGGATTTAAGTTAATACGGTATTAGTGCATCGAGAGGTGGCTAGTACTACATTCGTGTTTTTGATTAATAAACTGGGATAGTGAGTTGAATTGGAATAAAGGTGTAGAAATTAGAGTAAAGCTTAGGGTGAAATAATAAGTCTAATTCTCCATTAATTATTTGAAAATTCAGATTTTGATATTTGTGATTGTTTTGTGATAGTATATTTATTTATTTATTAATTTAGTTTTTATAATTTTCATCACTAAATTGAATAGTTTAATAAAATTAGGATTAATAGGAAATCAATATTTGTAAGTTTAAATTTCTTGCTAATTTATCTATGTGGGAACGATACTCTACTCATTACTATATTACTTGTTGACCACGTATACTTGTGTGTTGTACGTAATTAAAATTTACCCAACAATTCCTTGGGCACGTGATATTGAATCACGAAATATTTTTTGACCCAACAAAGATTGAAGCAATTCAAAGCTGGGAGCAACCTAAGTCAATAACCGAAGTACGTAGCTTTCTGGGCTTAACTGGTTATTATCGGAGATTCGTGGAAGGATTTTTTCGAATCGCTACTCCATTAACTCAGCTGACTCGAAAATATACAAAATTCGGTTGGTGCGAAGAATGTGAGACGAGTTTTCAAGAACTCAAGAGGAGACTCATTTCAGCACCTGTTCTGACAATACCATCTGGTTCGAAGGGATTTATCATATACAGCGATGCTTTAGGCAAAGGTTTAGGATGTATTCTCATGCAACATGGGAAAGTCATAGGCTCATAGCCTATACCTCACGATAACTCAAAGAATATGAGAGGAATTATCCTACTCATGATCTAGAGTTGGCAGCTGTCGTTTTTGCGCTTAAAATCTAGAGGCATTACCTGTATGGGGAGAAAGTGGAGATCTATACGAACCATAAAAACCTCAAATATTTCTTCACCCAAAAGGAGCTTAATATGCAGCAATGACGTTGGCTTGAGTTATTGAAAGATTATGATCATACCATTCAATACCATCTTGGAAAAGCGAACGTAGTAGTTGACGCATTGAGTAGAAGATCATATGCTGGTACAAGTGCGATATTGTCAACACAAAGGCCCATTTTGTATGACTTATAAATGATGGAGATAGAGATAAAGACTCTAGGGACCCACGTGATGATGGCAAATATACGAGTAGAACCGACTTTAATCGATAAATTTAAAGCTGCTAAAGCTACGGACCTGGAGCTGATGCGTATGAAGAAGAAAGTGCAAGAAGGTGCTATTCCGAAAGCAAGAATCGATGAAGAAGGAATACTACGAGTCAACTCCAGACTTTGTGTTCCTAACGACCCTGATTTAAAGTATAAAATCATGATGGATGCGTACAACACACCGTTTTCTATCCATCCCAGAAGTACCAAAATGTATCGTGATCTTCAACATATATTTTGGTGGAGCAATATGAAGCGAGAGATAACAGAGTTTATCTCAAGATATTTAACTTGTCAACATGTCAAGGCGAAGCATCAAGTGCCAAAAGATCAATTGCAACCACTTGAAATTCCAGAATGGAAGTTGGAGCACATTACCATGGATTTCGTTACTGGTCTTCCCATGGTTTTGAAGGCATAGATACAATTAGGGTCATTGTTGATAGATTGACCAAGTCTGCTCATTTCTTACCTATACGAGAAAATTATTCACTTGAACATCTTGCTCGTATATACATAAATAAGATTTTAAGACTGCATGGTATGTCAGTATCCATAGTTTCTGATCGAGACCCAAGATTCACTTCACTTCACGAATTTATGATTTAGTTCGGCATATCATCTTCAAACGGACAGGCAGTCGGAGAGGACTATTCAAACTCTTGAAGATTTATTAAGACTTTGTGTCCTTGACTTCAAAGGAAGTTTGGACCAGTTCTTGCCATTGGTAGAATTCTCCTACAACAACAGTTATCAAGCAAGTATTGGCATGGCTACATTCGAGGCGTTGTATGGACGCAAGTGTCGTTCTCCAGTATGTTGGGATGAGGTGGGTGAAGCAACATTTTTGGGTCCAGAATTGGTACGTATGACAACGAAAAAGATTCAAATGATCCGACAACTTATAAAAATCTCACAAGATAGACAAAAGAGTTATGTTGATCTTCATCGAAAGGACGTAGAATTCAATATTGGATATCATGTGTTGTTACGTGTTGCTCCACGGAAAGGAGTTACAAGATTTGGAAAGAGAGGAAAGCTTAATCCTCGATTCATTGGGCCATTAAAAATCCTCAATCGAGTAGGAAGTATGGCCTATAGACTCGCCTTACCGCCAAGTATGTCTTGTGTTCATAACGTTTTTCACATATCTATGTTACGTAAATATGTGAAAGTCCCGAACCACATTATTGAATTAGAACCAGACGAGATAGCGGTAGATATAATGTATGAAGACGTACCTGTTAAAATCTTGGATAAGAAGGATCATATTCTACGCTCCAAGGTTATACCTCAAGTTAAAGTTTTGTGGAGAAACCACGATGTTGAGGAAATGACCTGGGAGTTAGAATCTAAAATAAAGTCAAGGTATCCTCACCTTTTCGAGATATCAGGTACGTACCCTAATTTCGATGACCAAATTTCATAAGAAGGGAAGGTTGTAAGACCCCAGCTTTTATGAATAAATATTTTTTTTTCTCAAAATATATTTTTGAATATTATGATGTGGATTTGATATAACGTTATAGTTGTGGGTAATATTAATAAATTTTGCAAAGTAAGCAAGTTGTTATAAAAAATTCGATTGGTCGGGGAATATTCGTTTTAACGGGGAATATTCATACGACGACACAATCATTGGTGGACCCCACAACCGAATTATTGTCAGAGTTAGAAAACGACAGAAATATCTTTTTATAAAAATAACGGCGAAAGTTTTACTATTAAAATGTTGAAATACCCGGTGGTAAAAGTACAGTAATAGACGTGCTTGCATAGTAGCACACAATATTGATTATTGATGCTTACGTGAGAAGTCACTTAGTTATACTCAATTATTGCTACAGTAATTGTTGCATAATATCTCTCATATTATTGATTTAATTATTGTCGCGATGATCGTATGCATAATATTTTTATTATTAAATCAATAATTGAGACGACAAAGTTATTCATATTATTATTTGCATTATTGACGATGTCTAGAAAGTTCTGTCAAGGAAAGGGGTTTGGTCACCTAATTACGCGTCAATAGGGAGAAATCCTTATCGGAAAGCCCTCCATTTCTTGGGAATGATCTGGTTGTTAAATATTGTGAGTTATAATATTAATGATGAATAAGTTCATGTTGGTTAAAGATGAAATTGTTGATAAAAATATTTCCATTATATTGGGATTATTAGTGTTAGTGCAAATCGATATTTATTTCAATTTTAATTAATTTCTGGATGTTAAATTGACCAAACGGATAATTAATCGGATAAATGAGCAATTAATTGCTATTAGTTAACATGAAAATTATTGTTGGTTCACATGTATGGAACTATTGATTCACATGCATGTACTATTAGGGGTGGTGGTGCAAGATTGATAATACTGGAAGGACTAAATTAAAAATGGAGGTATAGATGAAGGTATTATACTGTAATAATTCGAGCCCCTAAATGTGCAATTATCGAAACTATGTTTTCCTATAAATAGAAGTTCATTCTTCTTTCATTCTCACCAATTCACTAAGACTCACAAGAGCAATTATAGAGAAAGAAGCTATAAAGAGAAAGAAAAAGAGTATTCTAGTACTTCACTATTGCAGTATCCATCCTTTTACTAAGGTAAGGGATATTATTTTTGTTCAATATTCGTATTAAATAATATTTTCTTTCATAGTCTGTAGTATGTAAGTAATATTATTTCGTTTCGTATTCCTAATTCTACACTCATTCTGTTAAAGTATTGCTTCTATACTCCGTGAAATTAGTAGAATATCCTTGAAATTTGCGCTTTATCTAGTATCATTTCACAAGGATATTTTTTTGAAAATTCTTGTTAAATTTTAAGCTTTTCATGCCAGAGTACTATTCATGAAACACTATTCACGGAGTACTATTCACAAAGTACTATTCATGGGGTACTATTCATAAAGTACTATTCATGGGGTACTATTCACTTAGTACTATTTATGAAGTACTATTCACTCGGGTACTATTCACTCGAGGTACTATTCACTCGGGTACTATTCACCTGGGGTACTATTCATGACAAAAAAATTTATTTCTTTTCTGTCTAAATCATTTTTGATACAATATTATTCTTGAATTTTACTCCACAAAGCAGTATCATGTTGATAATTTGGACATTATTGAATTCTGGATAAATTAAATTATAAAAATTTATCATTTGCTTTCTTTTAACTGAATTCTTATATCATTGTCATCATCCTCATGCTTATATTGTGATGAAAGTCATCTTTAGCCGTAGTGCATAAATGAACTGTTGATTGGTATGATTATGATCAGGGATCATTCAGTATAATCATGACCCGTAATGTTACAAATGATGTGGTAAGGTCCTCATTGGCCCATAGTGCATTGATGGACAGTTGTTGGTATGATCATGACCATTGGTGATTACACGAATATCCTTGGCCCGTAGTGCATGGATAATTCAGTGATGTGGATTATTTATTGAGCTGAGTCTCAGCGATAAAGTTGTTGATAAACTTTTTAAATCATAGAAGATAGTAGATATCATGCTCAATTGACTCTTCTAATGGATTGCTTGTTCTGCTGCAGTTAAACTTGTTGTTTATTATCAATTTAACACTGTTGAAGGCTAACGATAATTTATTCTGCATTATCTTAGTCATAATATTTCTTACTGGGCTAGTTGATATCACCATTTCTTTCAGGAAATGAGAACGTAGCTGGGACTAGTCGGGGAACGGAGTGATGGTTCGAGATGGTGGCTATAGTAGTCCTCACTATTCTATGAAATAATATGATAATAACTGTAATGAGGACTCCATTTGAGTTTGGATACTATCTAGAAGACAATATCCGTGCAAAAACACTCAGCTAAGCTTTTGTCGTATTGTATAAAAGAAGTTTGTATTTGATTTTTGTACCATGTATTTGGCGACTCAGAATGGGTGATGTATACTTATTTTAGGGGCGTCACACACAGCATATGTGTTGTCGTATTTTGCACGACAATTGTATAAATGAAGTTATCAGTAGTATTATTTCTAGAGACCCAAGATGGGTTGTGTGGACCTATTTTGGGGGCGTCACAGTTGGTGTCAAAGCTTAGGGATATGATCCTTGACTGAGATGTGAGACTAGAACTAGGAGGGGAGTGATGGGTAATTCCTTCGCTAGTATGACCTACCTAAGTTTATTTGTTATTTAATTGGTCGGTCAGAGTATAGGGATAATATGTGGCATGTCAATTAACCCTTGTTTTGAAACTGTTTTCTAGAATGATATCTGAAATACAAGAAATGAGCAATGGATGAACCATGAAACAAAGGAAGTAGCCTGTGAGCTTGGATTTGAAATCTTTATCTCTTCGGAATTTCAGGTACGTTCGTAAATTTTGGTGACAAAATTTCAAAAGGTCGGGTGATTGTAAGACCCTGACTTTTATGAAATAAAAGTCTAATTTAATTTATGATTGTTATTCTAAAATTATAAAATGTTAAATTGATAAATGGTCAAATGAACAATTAATCGGATAAATGAGCAATTAAAGAGGGGAATTAAATCTTCTAAAAGGTGGAGGCGACTAAGAGCTGAATTGTGGGAGAGGAAATTGAGGGGGGGAACATGTGGGGGAAAGAAAGAAAAGAATGGAAGAAAAAGAGAAAAGAAAGAAAGAAAAAGGGGGAAAGAAGGAAGGAAAAAAAGGGAAAGAAGATAGAGAGGAGAGAGGGAAAGAAATAATAATTCCCATCATTCTCACACTCCCTCACATAACCCAAAATCAGCAGAAAGAGAGAGAGAGAGAGAGAGAGAGAGAGAGAGAGAGAGAGAGAGAGAGAGAGAGAGGGGGAGAAGAAGAAGAAGAAGAAGAAATTAAGAAAATGTATGATTTATTTTTAGATTTAAGTTTTTATAGATTTTATGTAAAGTACATACTTATGTATGTATTGGATGATTTAAACTTGCATAAACATGAATCAAACGAAAGAAATCAAAAATTCAAAAGAAGAACAAAATATGGAGATTTTCAGAAAAATTAGTTTACTACTTGATTTTGTAAAATCCATAACTCTTTGTGTATAATGAGTTAGGAGATAAGACATATATCAAAAGAAAGCTTTGGAAGTAACTTAAACACAAAAAGTTGAATCACCCAAAAATTCTTTGTGGATTTTTTGTGGTGATGAGTGAAAGTGGTTCGAATGACTTATAGTTTAAAAAATCAGTTTTATTAAGCTCTATTGCGTGAGTTATAATTTTTAATCCGACCGTTGGATCGTTGTAATTTTTGGATATGTTATACATATATAAGTTGAATATATGTCCACAAATTCTAAACCGTTAAAGATTAACGTATGATTTGTTATGAATTTTAAGAGGTGACTGATTCAGAAATTTTGCAGAATTTTTTGATAAGCCTTTTCTCTATGTTAGAGTCAGAATTTAGAAAAACTTTCTTCTACAAAGTTATAGAGAATTAAATTTTACATGAAAAGGACATAAGATCCATATTTTTCTGATAAAAGGGATAATTATTATGAATTATAGAAATTTCTATATATTGAATTTATAATTAATTTATTAGAAAAATTATTTCTTATTTGAAATATTTTTCTGTAATGCTTATATTATCATAAAATTTTGTAAATTTTTGATGAATTATTGAAAAGTAGAAGTAATTATTATATTTTTAAACTATTTATAGTTAGTTTGAAAATAGAAGAAATTCATATAAAATTCTATGAATGATGAAAAATTATGAAAGTTGGTGAAAAATCTTATAATATTATTTTATAATTTACGGGACGCTTTTGAAAAATTAGTGAATAATAGAAATATTTATTGTTTTTTTAAGCTATTTATGGTTAGTTTTAAAATAGAGGAAATTCATAGAAAATTATATGAATGGTGGAAAATTATGAAATTTAATTGAAAAATATTATAATAATATAAGATTAATATTGATGATGTTTTAAAGATATAAAAGTATGTGGATTCAATATTTCTATTTTGAAACTATTAAATGATAGTTTTATAAATAGAAATAATTATAGAAAATTGTTGGATAATCCAAAAAATGTAAAAATTATTTGGAAAGTTCATAATCATATTTTTTAAATATTTTAGAAGTCACTCGGTATTTTATTCAATAATTGTCATAGTAGTCATTGCACAATAACTCATATTATTTGATATGATATAATTAAACCAGTTGGTTGTGAGATCCCGAATTTTATGAAATGAAAGTATTCAATTTTCTTATAATTATTATTTTATTTAGTAAATGGTTAAATTGAGAAAAGGGTTAAAGTTAAGGGTGATATGTGAAAATTTTGCAAAGTAAACAAGTTGATACAAAATATTCGTTGCGTCGAGGAATATTCGTTTTAACAGGGAATATTCGTACGACGACATAATCATTGGTGGACCCAACAACTGAAGTATTTGTGATGCCCCCAAAATAGGTATACATCACCCATTCTGAGTCGCCAAATACATGGTACAAAATTCAAATACAAACTTAATTATACAATACGACCAAAGGCGTAACTGAGAGTTTTTACACAAATATTGTCTTCTAGACAATATCCAAACTCATATTCAATATTATTACATTTATTTTCACACTATTTCACAAAATAGTGAGGACTACTAATGCAAA
Source organism: Panax quinquefolius (assembly GCA_020205615.1). Classification (NCBI taxonomy): domain Eukaryota; kingdom Viridiplantae; phylum Streptophyta; class Magnoliopsida; order Apiales; family Araliaceae; genus Panax; species Panax quinquefolius. Next base: position 97,859,264 of record CM035158.1, on the reverse strand, counting down.
CATCTGGACCATCACTCCATTCCCCGACTAGTCCCAGCTACGTTCTCATTTCCTGAAGAGAACAATGAAAGCAAAAAGGGTGAGCTCAACTAGCCCAGTAAGAAATATTATGACTAAGATAATGCAGAATGATTTATCGTTAGCCTTCAACAGTGTTAAACTGATAAAATACAATAGACATCAAGTTTAACTGCAGCGGAACAAGCAATCCATTAGAAGAGTCAAGTAGAGCATGAAATCTACTATCTTCTATGATTTAAAAAGTTTATCATCAATTTTATCGCTGAGACTCAGCTTAATAAATAATCCACATCTTCAAATCACCCCTGCACTATGGCCAAGGATATTCATTAGTATCACGACCACAAATTATCCATGCACTATGGGCCAAGGATATTCATTTTCATCAATGATCATGATCATGCCAACAACTGTCCATCAATGCACTACGGGCCAATGAGGACTTTTACCACATCATTTATAACATTACGGTCATGATTATACCGAATAATCCCTGGTCATAATCATACCAAGTCCATCTATGCACTACGAGCCAAAGATGACTTTCATAAAAATATAAGCATGAGGATAATGACAATTATATAAGAATTCAATTAAAAGAAAGCAAATGATACATTTTTAAAGATTTATAATTTAATTTATCCAGAATTCAATAATGTCCAAATTGTCAACATGATACTGCTTTGTGGAGTAAAATTCAAGAATAATATTGTAACAAAAATGATTTAGACCGAAAAAAATCAATTTTTGTCATGAATAGTGCCCCGGGTGAATAGTAACCGGGTGAGTAATATCCCGTGAATAATACTTCTAGAATAGTAACCCCGTGAATAGTACTCCAGCATGAAAAAGTTAAAACTTATCAAGAATGCTCAGAATAATATTTCTATAAAAAGATACTAGAAGAAGTGCAAATATTAAGGATATTCTATTAATTTCATGGAGTATAGAAGCCAAAACTTTAACAAAATAAGTGTAGAATTAGAAATCTGAAACGAAATAATATTAGTTACATACTACAGAGTATGGAAGAAAATATTATTTCTTACGAGTATTGAACAAAAATAACATCCCTTACCTTAAAAAGAAGAGTATTATAGGCGGTGTAGAAGCGGGATATTCTTGAAGAAAACTTATCTGCTTTTCTACACTCAAAGCTTTCTAAAACTTAAAAGAAATACGCTCAATATTATAGAAGAAGAATTCTCTAATTCTGGGGTGATTTTCAATTCTAACTAAGCATCCTATTTATAGGAGAATAGAAAGGATACTATTTAGAAATATTTCACGGACCAATAGTGACAAAAATTTCACGGGCTGAGTTTGCAACTTACAGATGCCAAATATATATATATATATATATATATATATATATATATATATATATATATATATATATATATACACACACATTACTATCAACTAACCCACCACAATCCACCCGTGACTCCATTCCTTTTTCTCCCTCCGACACATTTTCTTTTCTTCCAACGTGGGCCCCACATGTTCCCTCCACCAACATATCACCATCACAGGTGGATCCCATATAGTATATATACTGAATAATCTTCTACCAATTATTTTGAAAAATAGATAAATGGGGGTCCATAAAATAAGCAAAATTTACATTAAATACTTCATAAAAATCCTTTCAATATTTATTCATCATTATTATTATTCACAATATTTAACAACCAGATCATTCCCAATAAAGAGGGGGCTTTCCGATAAGAATTTTTCCCTATTGGCGCGCAATTAGGTGACCAAACCTCTCCTCGACAGAACTTTCTAGACATCATAAATATTGTAAATAATAATATGAATAACTGTATCCTCTCAATTATTGATTTAATAATATATAAAATATCGACAATAATTGAATCAAATAACGTGAGATATTATGCAGCAATTACTGTAGCAATAATTGAACAAAACTGAGTTGTAAGACCCCAACTTTTTTTTGAATAAAGAATAATTTTTCTCGAAATATATTTTTGAATATTATGGTGTGGATATGATATAATGTTATAGTTGTGGGTAATATTTGAATTTTTTTTCAAAGTAAGCAAGTTGATATAAAATATTCGTTGTGTCAGTTAATATTTGATTTGTCGGGGAATATTCGTTTTAATAGGGAATATTAGATGACAAAGACAATCATTAGTGGACCCCACAATGTAAGTATTGTCGTAGTTAGAAAATGACAAAATATCTTTTTATAAGAATAACTTAGGAGGTTTTACCGTTAAACTGTTGAACTACCGGTGGTAAAGGTACGATGAATACGCGTGGTTGCAGATAAGTAGCACACTGCAGTATTGATTATTGATGCGACGCGAGAAGTCACTCAGTTATACCCAATTATTGCTACAGTAATTGATGCATCATATCTCTCATATTATTGGTTCAATTATTGTCACAGTATCATCTGCATAATATGTTATATTATTAAATCAATAAATTAGATGACAAAGTTATTCATATTATTATTTGCAATATTGATAATGTCTAGAAGTTCTGTTAAGGAGAAGTTTGGTCACCTAATTGCGCGCCAATAAGGAATAATCCTTATCGGAAAGCCCCATCTTTTCTAGGAACGACCTGGTTGTTAAATATTGTGAGTTATAATATTAATGATGAATAATTGTTGAAGTATTAAGAATGTGCTTATTAAAGATAAGTGATTTACAAAAGTTAAGGGAGAATAATGCAAACTTGGAAAACTTTAGGGGTACTAAAGTGTAATAAGTTAAATCAATTTGGACCATTGGTGGTGGTTTTAATAGTAAATCAATCTGGACCATTGATGGTGGTTTTAATAGTAAATCAATCTGGACCATTGATGGTGGTTTTAATAGTAAATCAATCTTGACCGTCGGTGGTGGTTTTAATAGTAAAACAATCTGGACCGTCGCTGGTGGTTTTAAAAGTAAATCAATCCGGATCGTCGGTGGTGGTTTTAAAAGTAAATCAATCTGAACCGTCGGTGGTGGTTTTAAAAGTAAATCAATCTGGACCGTCGGTTGTGGTTTTAATAGTAATTAATATGGACCGTCCGTTCTAATAGTGAATCAATCTGGACCGTTCGTGAATTAGTTACTATTTAGTCCATTCTCCTATAAATAGAAGCTTAATTCTTCTTTCATTATCACCAATTCACTGAGATTCACAAGAGACACTATAGAGAGAGAAACTATAGAGAGCAAGAAGTATCCAGCTTTTGCAAGAGACACTATAGAGTGAGATTCACTGAGATTCTGCTACTTCACTTTTGTAGTATCCAACTTTCTACTAAGGTAAGGGGTATTATTTCTTTCGTATTCATAAGGAATACTATTTTTCGTATTCATCCTTTAGTATGTCGAATAACAACTGCTCACGCGGATTACGCATCGTATTTACGGTGAAAATCCATTTGCAGTTTTCGTATATTAATTCTTTTCATATTCTTAAATCTAAACTTACTATGGTAAGTATTGCTTCTATAATCCTTGAAATTAATGGAATATCCATGAGTTTTGCGCTTCATCCAGTATGATTTTATTGGAATATTGATATGAACTTTCTTATTATATATCAATATTTTCACTGAAGTACTATTCACGAGTTACTATTCACGGGTTACTATTCACCCAGTTACTATTCACTATAATATTATTCACTCGGGTATTCGGGGCACTTATCATGCCGGGAAACTATTCACGAGTTACTATTCATGGGTTACTATTCACTCGATTACTATTCACTCAAATATTGTTCGCTCGGGTATTTGTAGAGAGCATGAAATCTACTATCTTCTATGATTTAAAAAGTTTATCATTAATTTTATCGCTGAGACTCAACTTAATAAATAATCCACATCATCGAATCACCCCTGCACTACGGCCGAGGATATTCATTAGTATCACGACCACAAATTATCCATGCACTATGGGCCAAGGATATTCGTTTTCATCAATGGTCATGATCACGCCAACAACTGTCCATCAATGCACTACGGTCTAATGAGGACTTTTACCACATCATTTGTAACATTACGGTCATGATTATACCGAATAATCCCTGGTCATAATCATACCAAGTCCATCTATGCACTACGGGCCAAAGATGACTTTCATAAAAATATAAGCATGAGGATAATGACAATTATATAAGAATTCAATTAAAAGAAAGCAAATGATACATTTTTAAAGATTTATAATTTAATTTATCCAGAATTTAATAATGTCCAAATTGTCAACATGATACTGCTTTGTGGAGTAAAATTCAAGAATAATATTGTATCAAAAATGATTTAGACCGAAAAGAAATCAATTTTTGTCATGAATGGTGCCCCGGGTGAATAGTATCCCGTGAATAATACTTCGGGAATAGTAACCCCGTGAATAGTACTCCGGCATGAAAAAGTTAAAACTTATCAAGAATGCTCAGAATAATATTTCCATAAAAGATCTTTGGATGAAGCGCAAATATCAAGGATATTCTACTAATTTCATGGAGTATAGAAGCCAAAACTTTAACAAAATAAGTGTAGAATTTGAAATCTGAAATGAAATAATATTACTTACATACTACAGAGTATGGAAGAAAATATTATTTCTTACGAGTATTAAACAAAAATAACATCCCTTACCTTAAAAAGAAGAGTATTCTGACTGGTAGGGCGGGGATGTTCTTGAAAAAAACTTATACTGTTTTCTACACTCAAAGCTTTCTAAAGCTCAAAAAAAATACGCTCAATGTTATAGAAGAAGAATTCTCTGATTCTGGAGTGATTTTCAATTCTAACTAAGCATCCTATTTATAGGAGAATGGAAAGGATACTATTTAGAAATATTTCACGGACCAACAGTGACAAAAATTTCACGGGCTGAGTTTGCAACTTATAGATGCCAGATTTTTCAAATGATCAAATAAAATAATATTTTATATATATATATATATATATATATATATATATATATACACACATTACTATCAACTAACCCACCACAATCCACCCGTGACTCCATTCCTTTTTCTCTCTCCAACACATTTTCTTTTCTTTCAACGTGGGCCCCACATGTTCCCTCCACCAACATATCATCATCACAGGTGTATTACATATAATATATAAACAGAATAATCTTCTACAGATTATTTTGAAAAATGGGTAAATGGGGGTCCATAAAATAAGCAAAATTTACATCAAATACTTCATAAAAATCCTTTCAATATTTATTCATCATTATTATTATTCACAATATTTAACGACCAGATCATTCCCAGAAAAGAGGGGGCTTTCCGATAAGAATTTCTACCTATTGGCGCGCAATTAGGTAACCAAACCTCTCCTTGACAGAACTTTCTAGACATCGTCAATATTGTAAATAATAATATGAATAACTGTATCATCTCAATTATTGATTTAATAATATATAAAATATCGACAATAATTGAATCAAATAACGTGAGATACTATGCAGCAATTATTGTAGCAATAATTGAACAAAACTGAGTGATTTCTCATGTAAGCATCAATAATCAATACCGTGTGCTACCATGCAACCACGCGTATTGTTGTACTTTTACCACCGGGTATTTCAATAGTTTAACGGTAAAATTTTCGCCGTTATTTTTATAAAAAGATATTTCTGTCATTTTTTCATACCGATTATAATTCTGTTGTGGGGTCCACCAATGATTGTGTCGTCGTACGAATATTCCCTGTTAAAACGAATATTCCTCGACTAATATTATATAACAACTTGCATACTTTGTAAAATTTATAAATATTACCCACAACTATAACATTATCTCAAATCCACGCCATAATAAAAATAACAAAAAAAATATTTCGAGAAAATTAAATCTTTATTCACAAAATTTGGGGTCTTATAATATTCATAGGTAGAAAACGACAGAAATATCTTTTTATAAAAATAACGGCGAAAGTTTTACCTTTAAATTGTTGAACTACCCGGTAGTAAAAGTACAGTAATACGCATAGTTGCATAGTATCACACAGTATTGAGTATTGATGCTTACATGAGAATTCACTCAGTTATACTCAATTATTGTTGCAGTAATTGCTGCATAATATCTCTCATATTATTGATTCAACTATTATCACAGTTTCAATATTTTATATTATTAAATCAATAATTGAGACGACAAAGTTATTCATATTATTATTTTCAAAATTGACGATGTCTAGAAAGTTCTGTCGAGGAGAGGTTTGGTCACCTAATTACGCGCCAATAAGGAGAAATCTTTATCGGAACGCCCCCTCTTTCCTAGGAATGATCTGGTTGTTAAATATTGTGAGTTATAATATTTATGATGAATAAGTTCGTGTTGATTAAAGATGAAATTGATATTTCCATTGTGTTGGAATTATTAGTGTTAGTGAAAATCGACATCTATTTCGATAATAATTAATGTCTGGAGGTTATATTGACCAATCGGGTAATTAATCAGATAAATGAGCAATTAATTGCATTTAATTCACATGCTTATAACTATTTGTACACATGTGTGCACTATTGATTCACATGCATGTACTATTTGGGGAGGTGGTGCAAGATTGATAATACTTGCATGACTAAATTAAAAATAGATGAAGGTACTATACTGTAATTATTTTTTTTACATGTATAGAACTATTGATTCACGTGATTGTACTATTGATTCACATGATGTACTATTAGAGGGGGTGGTGCAAGTTTGATAATATTTGCAGGACTAAATTAAAAATGAAGGAAAAGATGAAGGTATTATGCTGTAATATTTCGAGCCTCAAAATGTGCAATTATTGAAACTATATTTTCCTATAAAGAGAAGCTCATCCTTCTTTCATTCTCACCAATTCACTAAGACTCACAAGAGCAATTATAGAGAGAGAAGCTATAGAGAGAAAGAAAAAGAGAAGTCTGCTACTTTACTATTCCAGTATCTAGTCTTCTTCTGAGGTAAGGGATATTATTTTGTTCAGTATTCATAGTGTAGACACTCGAAATTTTCTTCACACCTGTTACTAACATTGCAGGAGGGCAGATTCGTCTTTCGGAGATAACCCTGGAAGACATCTCACATCCATTCCAGATATTATCGGAATTTCAGTCTCAACCCCGGAACACAGACCGGGAGTATCAATTCCAACCTCGGAGATAACCCCGAGTTTCGTCCTTGGAAATAATCCCAAGGAATGTTGTTGCAGTTCCGGCGATAACTCCGGAAATGCTTGTTTCAAATGCATGCAATCAGCTTCAATCACAGACCTCCTGCCGAGGCACTCATACCAAAGACCTAGAGATAACACCGGGAAGACATGCACATTTACAGATGTCCTTACGGAATTCAATCACTTGCAGCAGTCCAATCTCAGATGTAACCCTGAGCAACGTCTACTATCAGCTCAAACAGAAGATAACCCCGGTGAGGAGTTAAAAGGTTGTCTTGCCACCTCAACCCCAGCGCATCATCTCAACATTTCATACATACATACATACAACAATGTCCCATAAGAGCTAAGGAGTTCCAATCCCGAGTGATTATTACGCGTGGCAGCACACCGGATAGAATTTGAAGCTTGAAGACCATGGGCATGATCCCTTCTTCTTGACTTCGTAAAACCTCTAATCCCATGTCATGGCATAACTCTCGACAAAATCATTCTGAAGAAGGTCTTGTAAACCTCGTTCGGATGCTCGGATTGAAGTTCTGCAAGTTCGAGGAGACATTATAGTGCACGAATGCACGAACTTCAAGACGATGGGACCCGTGGAGCTCGGGGCACCCCGGGCAGCCGCAGGTGCATCTGCGGCTTCCGCAGGTACACCTGCGGCTCCCCCTCTATAAATAGAGGGCTTGGTGTGGCCATATTGAAGAAAAGAAAAGGCGAGGAAGCCCTGCCCAATTTTCTCTGTACACACCCCATATTGAGTGCTTTCTCATTTTAAACACCTGTTAGCTCACATATAGCTATATTTTACCAGTGGGAGCTGAGTGTTTATCCATCTAGAGTCATAGAAGCCTGCTTTGGGAGCCCATTGTAAGCCTTCTCACACTCTATAAAGCCTTTCTCTTCATCTTTTCACACATTATTATTCACATTGAGAGAGTCATGCGTATTTAACTTGTGCGTATGCCCGGACTTATATCAATGGTATATATTTTTTAATTTCATGTCAGATGATATATATACTTATATATGTATATATTTATATATGGACTAACATTATCGAGTTATGCCTCGATTGAGCCTAGACTTATGTCTGGAGCGTTTACTTGCTTATATATATATATATTTATATTTCTGTCAGGCCTGGAGTTTACTTTGAGGCCTTTTACTGCTTTATTTACATTTAGTCCTGCTTGGAGTTTACTTCGTGGCAGTTGATCATCTTTACTGATTTCTTTACATTTAGTCCCGCCTGTCGTTTACTTCATGGTTGTTGATCATCTTTTACAGCTTTATTTACTTTTCTGATCCCCCATGGAGGTGCTTCGTGGTGGTTGATCATGTCCATATATATATTTTTACCGCTTTTATATATTTACATTTTTGATCCCCCATGGAGGTGCTTCGTGGTGGTTGATCATGTCTGTATATATATATATAACTTTTATATATATATATAACTACTTACTGCTTTTCTTATAAACTGCGGCATCATGTGAGCCTAGGAATCATGTGATCACAGATTCAGTCTACTGAATCTAGATTCGATTCCCGTGATGGACATTTTCAGCTGTAGGCAGCTTGTATATTATTTATAGTGTCTGGATTTCCTTGGATGGTTGTCATGCCCATGAGGAGTTCGGCATCGTTGTATATTATTTTCTCAAAGATGCTTCGCATCTCGAAAATAAAAGTAAACAAGCCGAACATTTAATAATAAAATGGAAGTATGAAAAGGTTTCAATTACTATTGAGCACAGGGTTTGAAAAACCTCTTTTTACAAAACTTCACTGCTATATCATGTTTAAAACTAAATTTTCATATAAATTCAAACCTATTGTATATAGGTGCGAACGAGGCCTCGCACTACTTCCAAATAAATTATACATTGACACACACACACACACATTCATATAACAGTTTCTTAAAAAGTGGCGGTCACCGTGGCAACACGGATGTCGGGGGTGCCTAACACCTTCCCTCCGCATATTCAAACCCCTGAACCTAAATGAATCTCGGTTTCATAAACCCGTTTAGCAGTGTCACATCACTGGGTCAATGTGCAAACCTTTTCTCGGTTGCATTGGTGCAACCAGTTAAAAACACCAATTGGCGACTCTTAAAGTCAAATCGTCGACATTACACATGTCGGACATTTTTCACTTGTTTTTTCAAACAAATCTCACATAACATGAGAACACCAAAGAACAAGTAATGAAAAGGGACAAATAAAAATCCCGACGTCGATAGGTGATGACTCTACTGGGATACCAGTAAGAGGGTTTAAGCCGCTACTACAAGCTTTTCAAAACTGTTATATGCTTGTGTGTGAATGTTGCATTTACATTTATGATGAATGTGTACGAATGCATTTACTTACTGCACTACAATATATTTATCTATGATATTAGTGCTTTACACATGTCATCATTTTCATAAACGGTGAGACACGTTGTATGTGAATGTATGTTGTGTGGTTCCTACACCAGGAAGTTATCCTGTCGGTGTTTGATTACTGGACTCATAGGGAGACTAATTCCAACGAGGCTTAGGAAAGGCACCACCCAGATTCGCTCCAGTTAAAAGAACAAATTAATTTTTCGTCAAGTAGATTGCGATGATCTGGGGACCTTCATGCCAAAAAGCCGTGAGAGTAACCCTAAGATAGGTTAACCTCTCTGATAAACCAAACGCGGAGGAAAGTCTCTTCATGCTTTCCATTTTCAATTACTTGTAAAAGCATTTACTTGTAATTTTATTCCATGTTCATCTTTATGTAATGGAAAATATGAAGAATATTTGTGCATACATGACATATTATCAAATAACGCCCATTTTTGCAGGATGATATTCCTAAAATGGACACATTATGATAGCATTTACATTATCCCTAAGACTAAACTACATAAGACTTTTGTAGGGAAACAATTGGGCCTGTTACCCACTCAAAATCTAAAAAGGCCACGAGCCTACAGCCAATCATGTCTTCTTTTGACAAGTCTAATGCCGTTTCTCGAGAAGAATTTGACAGATTGAGTAAACAAATTACAGATTTGGTTGTTCTTCTTAAAGAATTGCATCAATCTACTCAGGGTACAAAGATGCCTACACATATAAAATTCTCTACACAAGGAGGGACACAAGGTTTGGATAAAACAAGTCTAGAACCTCAATTGGATATGACCAACAAAGACCCTGAAAACACCCATCTCAAAAGAGATCCAGACACCGGTGATATCAGGAAAAAGGTTCTTCAAATGGAGGAAACTATCCGTGCTCTCAAAGGGATTGGAACACATGGAAGTATTTCATATGCTGACCTTTGCATATTCCCTGGTGTTCATTATCCATAGAAATTCAAAACCCCTGACTTTGAAAAGTATGATGGATTAGGGTATCCTTACACACATTTGAAGGTGTTCATTGGAGAACTTGTATCTTATGCAGAAAACGAGAAGCTCATTCATGGTATACCAGATTAGACAACTCAAAGATCCATAGCTGGGAAGAGCTAGCTCACGCCTTCCTCACTTAATACAGTTTTCAATCTCAGATGGCTCCTGACCGGTACCAAATTACCAAGGTCAAGAAACAGTCTAATGAGTCTTTCAAAGAGTGTGGTCAAAGGTAGAGGTGCCTTACTGCTCAAGTTATTCCTTCCATGACAGAATCAGAAATGGTCATTACGTTCATAGACATACAGAAAGCTCTTTTCTATGAAAGAGTCTTAGCTGGTATTGGCAAACCATTCTTTGAAATGATTAATCACGGAGAAATGGCTGAGATAAGATTGAAGTCCGGTAAGATTCAAGACCTAGCCGCTCTTAAAGCAGTTACTGAGGACATCCAGTCCGGATCTTATGTAAATAACCCCCGGAGGGTCCATAAAAAGAAAGAGGAGGATGTTTCCTTAATACTACAAGGTCAAAAAGGCAGTCAGAACATGCCTATACGGAGGAGAAACTACTCCCCTTTCCAACCACAGTCTTTAAACCCTCCATTGCCTAAAGGTGGAGATACAAAGCACCCTCAAACGTTCACACCCTTAAGGGACTCGCTCGAGAATATTCTTGCTCTTCTGACTACTCAGAAGAAAATCACGCATCTTCTTCCACCAGCCAACCCTAATGGGAGGGGTTTCAATGCTATTCGGAAGTGTGCTTATCATGCCGGAGCACCTGGACATCATACTCAAAATTGTTGGGCCTTGAAACAAAAGATCCATGATTTAATAGACAACGGTGAGATCGTGGTTACCAAACCAGATCAACCTCATGTGCAAGACAACCGTCTTCCTCAACACAAAGAAGAAGAGGTCAATATGATTAGTTGGAGCAATGGACAGAGTTCCAATTTTAATGGTTAATCATCCCAGACCATCAAACACGCTGTTGACAGATGGGATTATGAAAAGTTCCAATTTGCAATGGAACGCAAGATGAAAGCTCTTTGTAAGCAAATAGAAAAATTGGCAGAACTGGTGACCCACCAACATCAAGTCACATGCCAGTTAGTCAGCCAGGAGCATGCCTATCTCCTTTTTGTTATGAATGCTCCACCATCACCTTCAGAAAGTGAAGCTATGGAGGATAAGGTTGCAAAGAGAGAAAATGCTAAAGCCCGTCGGGGTTTTGCCAATCAAAGGGAATTTACATACCTGGGCCAACCTATGGAGGAGATATTTCAGATGTTAATCAACGAAGGAAGAATTACCTCCCTTCTACCTCAAATTAATCCCCGTTCAAGACGGTTCAACTCTGATGGAGTTTGTCAATATCATTCATATTCTCGCGGTCACAACACAGAAGAATTTTGGGCACCCCACCACCTTATTCAGAATCTAATTGATAGCAGTGTCCTACAGCTGGAAAATGATGACACTGTGCTACTTAAGAGTTGGAATACATGTCCTACCAAATGGAAGGGGCTAGTAGCAGTTATATCCTCTGAGGATGATGAGACTGTCAAACCATTTCCCATACAAGCAATTCAACTCAAAGGAGCTGACAATCCTTTGAAAGTGGTTGCACCAGAGCCAATTTCTTTATCCTTCAGACCACAATATCATGTTGTCAGCTTAAATAAAGTCCCATGGAATTATGGGGAAGCTGAAGGATCCACATCTCATATTACTGCTACAGTGTCGAAGGAAAATCCACTGTATCTTCCTCAGCGGGTTATGAAGCCCACCTTCAAAGCAAAGGGGAAGATTCCCATGGAGAAAATTGAAAATTCCTCTGCACTATGGGTCATAATGAAGCCAAGGTAGTTCTAAGCTTAAGAGAAGCTCCACATCAGATATCAATACTGGACTTGGTTTTCTCTTCCGAAGATCACAAGAAGATCTTGTTAAAGGTTTTGGAAGAAGCTTACTTGCCGAAATCAGTGGATACAGAAAAATTTCAACATCTGGTTGATCACATTTTCAACATCAATGTGATATCCTTCACTGATGATGACAGACCTCCCGAAGGGACTGGTCATTGCAATCCATTACATATTACAGTTTTGTCCTCCGGGTATATGTTAGCTGGAGTTTTGATAGATGGAGGTTCATCTCTGAATATCTGTCTTTATGCCACCTTGGTGAAGATGAACGTCAATCTCAAAAGGATCCGAAATAGCCATACGGTTATCAAAGCTTTTGATGGATCCCGAAGAAATTCTGTTAGAGAGATTGAGCTGCCAATTGAGATTGGTCCAAATACATTCAATGTATCCTTTCACGTCCTCAAGATAGATTCTGGATACTACCTGCTATTAGGGAGACCATGGATCCACATGGCTGGAGCCATCCCTTCTACATTACATCAACAACTCAAATACATTGTTAATAATAGCCTAGTCACTATCAATGCTGAGCCAGAATGTCCTGAACAAAGAGACATACCACTCATCAGCTTCAATTTCGAAGTTGAGCCGGCCAGTTTTCATACTTTGGAAGTGAGTAACACGCAATACCATCCTATTGGAGCGCCACTTCCCATACACAAGATTTCTACCGAGGTTATGTCGGCCACTCAAGAAATGATGTCATTGGGTCATCAGCCTGGACAAGGGCTTGGTAAAAATCAGCAGGGTATTAAGCACCATATTCAAGTGTCCAGTCAAACTAGTACATCCGGACTAGGCTATTCTGCCAGTTCCAGTCATAGGAATCCTCATAAGCACAAGAAGGTTCCTCAAGCTTCCGCCACACGGCGATTTTCTCCACCGCACCTCTCACGAAATGACATAGCCTCGAAAGAAGGTGCCGACCCATGTTACGGCTATGCTGTTTCCCAAAGCAGTATCATTTAAAGCAAAAGAGGTCCTGATTCCTGATCCCGAAGTGGAAGAAAGGGAGCGGAAACGTAAACATGACATCGCCTTGATGATGTCAGGCATACGCATCAATGTCCATGATGAACATACAAATAGATATACCCCAGACGATGATTGCACAGATGTTATGGTTATCATTTGGGAAAAGGAGGAAGATGACAACCCATCCATCACTGCAGTCCATCAGGACTTTACCCTTGACAATTGGAGCAGCACTCCATGCATTGGTCGACGAGGGTAAAACGGGCAGAAATTCTCTGCTCTGTAGATAACCTTAATTGCTTACTTTTCTATACAGTATTAGCAGTTATTTTATCAGTACATGCTAACCCTTTTGTATGATTAAACAGTTTCATATATTAAGTGAAAGCATATTTTGTTTCAGGACTCTGAATTTAGATGTGCATGTACTTGCTGATGAGGTGCCTTTTCTCCACAAGGACTGTAACTTTGATGCAAAGTTGGACTCAGTCTTAATGGAAATCCAAGAGGACATTGAGACACCTCAGGAGATTAAGGAATGGGTCGCAAAAAAAGCTAAACCCAACCTTGACCAAACCACTTCTTTCAATCTGGAAACCTTAGAAAGCCCTAAGCTAATCTAGATTGGTTCAGACCTAACCCCAAACTAAAGGAATGACATGGTTGCACTACTAACCCAATGACAGGTGGGTTTGTCCACTGACATTGTCCTTCATCGCCTTCCCATTAAGGAGGGATTTAAGCTAGTCAGGCAGAAGCTCAGGCGATTGAAACCTGAGTGGAGTTTAAAGGTGAAAGAAGAAATTATGAAACAATTTCAAGCATTATCACGGTGTCTACATATCCGGAGTGGATATCCAACATTGTTCCCGTGCCTAAACCAGGAGGAAAGGTGCAAGTTTGCGTGGATTACTAAGATCTGAACAAAGCTTGCCTTAAAGATAGCTTTCACGTGCCTTTTATCCACATTCTTATTGACAATACTGCTCAATACGACATGTACTCCTATGTTGATTGCTTCGTGGGGTATCATCAAATTATGGTCGCTGAGGAAGACCGTGAGAAAACTGATTTCATCATGCCTTAGGGAACATTCTGCTACAGACGGTTGTCATTCGGCCTCATCAATACTGGGGCAACCTACCAGCGAGCTATAATGGCTCTCTTCCATAATTTAATGCACAAAGAGATAGAGAACTACGTGGATGACATCATTGTCAAGTCTCAAAGGGAAGAAGACCACTTAGACCATCTCAAAAAGCTCTTTAATAGGTTACGTATGTACAACTTGAAGTTGAATCCAGCCAAGTGCGCCTTTGGTGTCAAATCAAGGAAGTTGTTAGGTTTTCTAGTCAGCCACAAAGGGATTGAGTTGGATCCTACCAAAATCCAGGCCATCAAGGAAATGCCGAATCCTCAAATAGAGAAGGAATTACGGGGATTTTTGGGAAGAATCAACTTCATTAGCCGATTTATTTCTCAACTCACAGCAACTTGTGAGCCCATCTTCAAATTGTTAAGGAAGAACCCCTCTATGAAATGGAATGACGAATGTCAGAAAGCCTTCCTTACAATCAAAGAGTAGCTGGTTAATGCTCCTGTTTTGGTACCACCCAGGGATGATGTTCCCCTATTCATGTACCTGTCCATTAAGGACAATGCCATGGGCTGTATGCTGGGGCAAAAAGATAATAGAGGTCACGAACGAGCTATCTATTACCTCAGCAAAAGATTCACCAACAGTGAACACAAGTACACTCTGATTGAGAAGACTTGTTGTGCTTTAGCATGGGCTTCCATGAGGTTATAACATTACCTCCATGGTCATACAACCCATCTCATATCCCGCGTGGATCCTCTCAAGTACGTGTTCAGTAAGCCCATACTGAATTATCTGCTGTCCAGATGGCAGTTGATTTTACAGCAATTTAACATCGTCTATGTGACACAAAAAGTCTATCAAAGGTCAAGGAATTACGGATCAACTGGTCGTCGCACCTGCAGGGGATTACAAACCCTTAGAAACATATTTTCCCGATAAAGGGGTAATGGCAGTTCAGCAACACCATCAGTACGATACATGCCATACATAGAAAATGTATTTGGATGGAGCTGTTAATATAGAAGGTTCTGGAGCTGGATCAGTTCTGGTATCCGATACGGGGGAGAAGTATCCCATCATTGTCAAATTGCAGTTTGTCAGCACCAACAACATAGTTGAGTATGAAGGTTTCAGCATGGGGCTAAAACTTGCCCGTTCAATGGGCATCAGGAGGTTAACTGTCTTTGGGGATTCCGAATTGGTAATCAAACAATCCACAGGAATCTATCAAACCAAGGAACTACATCTGCTGCCTTACCATTGGCATGTTTTACAGATGGCTTTGGAGTTCAAAGAAATCTCCTTTCTACACATTCCTCGTAATAGGAATTATTTTGTGGATGCACTAGCAATGTTGGTGTAAGACCCCGAATTTTATGAAATGAAAGTATTCAATTTTCTTATAATTATTATTTTATTTAGTAAATGGTAAAATTGATAAAGATTAAAGTTAAGAGTGACATTTGAAAATTTTGCAAAGTAAGCAAGTTGATATAAAATATTCTTTGTCGGGGAATATTTGTTTGGTCGGGGAATATTCATTTTAACAGGGAATATTCGTACGACAGTACAATCATTAGTGGACCCCACAACGAAAGTATTGTCGTAGTTAGAAAATGACATGATTATCTTTTTATAAAAATAACGGCAAAAGTGTTACCGTTAAAACTATTGAACTACCCGGTAGTAAAAGTACAGTATTGCGCGTGGTTACATAGTAGCACACGGTATTGATTATTGATGCTTACGTAAGAAGTCACTCAGTTATACTCAATAATTGTTAGTTGCATCATATCTCTCATATTATTGATTCAATTATTGTCACAGTATCATCTGCATAATATGTTATATTATTAAATCAATAATTGAGACGGCAAAGTTATTCATATTATTATTTGCAATATTGACAATGTCTAGAAGTTCTTCCAAGGAGAGGTTTGGTCACCTAATTGCGCGCCAATAAGGAAAAATCCTTATCGGAAAGCCCCCTCTTTCCTGGGAACGACCTAGTTGTTAGATATTGTGAGTTATAATATTAATGATGAATAAGTTCGTGTTGATTAAAGATGAAATTGATAGTTTCATTGTGTTGGGATTATTAGTGTTAGTGGAAATCGACATCTATTCTGATAATAATTGATGTCTGGAGGTTATATTGACCAATCGGGTAATTAATCTGATAAATGAGCAATTAATTGCTATTAATTCACATGTTTATAACTATGTGTTCACATGTGTGTACTATTGATTCACATGATGTACTATTAGGGGAGGTGGTGCAAGATTGATAATACTTGCATGACTAAATTAAAAATAGAGGTATAGATGAAGGTACTATACTATAATTAGTTTTTTCACATGATTATACTATTGAGTCACATGAATGAACTATTAATTCACATGATTTACTATTAGGGGAGGTGGTGCAAGTTTGATAATACTTGCAGGACTAAATTAAAAATGAAAAAAAAGATGAATGTATTATACTGTAATATTTTAAGCCCCAAAACGTGTAATTATCGAAACTATATTATAAAGCCCCAAAGCTCATTCTTCCTTTATTTCTCACCAATTCACTAAGTTTCATAAGAGCAATTATTATAGAGAGAAATTATAGAGAGAAAGAAGAAGAGAAGTATGTTACCTCACTATTCTAGTATCCAGTTTTCTTCTAAGGTAAGGGGTATTATTTCTTTCGTATTCATGAAGAGAGTTATTTTCTTTCAATACTCGTAAGGGTTGTTATTCCATTCTTTATTATTCTGTTGGAATAACCTGTCTACGCGGACTACCGCATGCCTGGTGAATTCTTTTGTTATTCCATTCTTTATTATTCTATTGGAATAACCTGTCTATGCGGACTACCGCATGCATGGTGAATTCTTCTGTTATTCCATTCTTTATTCTATTGGAATAACCTGTCTACGCGGACTACCGCATGCATGGTGAATTCTTCTGTTATTCCATTCTTTATTATTCATTTGAATAACTCGTCACGCTGAACTACCGCATGCATGGTGAATTCTTCGTTATTCCATTCTTTATTATTCATTGAATAACTGCTTCACGCGGACTCAGCATGCATGGTGAATGACCCTTCGTATTCATTCCTTATTAAATTATGGAAATGATCTGTCTACGTGGATTACCGCATGGCAGGTGAAAATCCATTTGCAGTTTCATATATTCTATTACACTCATTTGGTTAATGTTTTTGCTTCTATACTCCATGAAATTAGTAGAATATCATTGATATTTGCGCTTCATCCAGTATCTTTTCATAGAAATATTCTTCTGAGCATTCTTGAATTTTACTCCACAAAGCAGTATCATGTTGACAATTTGGACGTTATTGATTTCTGGATAAATTAAATTATAAATCTTTAAAATTTATCCTTGAACTTGTTTTATTGAATTATTATGTCATGGTCAACATCCTCATGCTTATATTGTGATGAAAGTCATCTGTGGCTTACATGCATGAATGGACTTGGTATGATTATGACCAGGGATTATTCAGTATAATCATGACCGTAATGTAATGAATAATGTGGTAAAATTCCTCATTGGCCTGTAGTTCATTGATGGACAGTTATTGGTATGATTATGACCAGGATTATTCTTAAGATAATCATGACCATTGATGATTACATGAATATCCTTGGTCGTGGAGCAGGATGATTCGATTTTATTTATTGTCGAGTCTCAAATGATAAAGTTGATGAAAAACTTTTTAAATCATAGAAGATAGTAGATTTTATGCTCTACTTGACTCTTCTAATGGATTGCTTATTTCATCGTAGTTGCCGATCTAAAACTTGTTGTCTATTGTATTCTATCAGTTGTTATACTGTTGAAGGCTAAGGATAATTTATTCTACATTATCTTAGTTATAATATTTCTTACTGGGCTAGTTGAGCTCACCCTTTTGCTTTCATTGTTCTCTTCAGAAAATGAGAACGTAGCCAGGACTAGTCGAGGAATGGAGTGATGGTCCGAGATGGTGTCATAGTAGTCCTCACCATTCTATAAAATAGTGTAACAATAATTGTTATAAGGACTTCATTGAGTGTGGATGTTGTCTAGAAGACAATATTCGTTTTAAAAACTCAGCTATGTTTTGTCGTATTTTTACACGATAGTTGTATTAAAGAAGTTTGTATTTAATTTTTGTACCATGTATTTGGAGACTCAAGATGGGTGATGTATACCTATTTTGGGGGTGTCACAGTTGGCCTCCTTGATTCACATACCTGACAAGGAAAACATGCCAAACATCATATTTGCCCTACAAAAGGCCCCATCTTATGGGAACTATGTTGGAGAAGTATCAGATGAATTACCTCCCATCCAAAATCCTTGATATGATGCTCCACGAGATGGATCTACACCTGCTGAGGCAAGCCTGACTGAAAAGAGGCAGATCCATCGACTTGCTATGAAATTCTACCTGAGCGAAGATGCACTCTGCAAAAGAGATGTCGGATTAGGTCTCCTCAGATGTCTGGACAAAGACCAAGCTCAGAGTCTCATGGATGAGATCCATGGTGGAATATGTGGCCCCCACATGAGCAGACCCCTACTTGTTAAGAAGATCCTTAGAACATGGCATTATTGGCTTACGCTCAAAGCTGACTGTGATGATCACGTCAAGAGGTGTTATCAATGCCAGATTCATGGTAATGCTATCCACGCCCCTCCAAGGGAACTCCACAATATGTGTTCGTCATGGCCCTTCTCAATGTGGGGAATGGACGTGATCGGGCCCATCGAGCCCAAAGCCAGTAATGGACATCGATTCATATTCACCATGATTGATTACTTCACCAAATGGGTAGAATCAGCCTCCTTCCCCAGGGTTACCAAAGAAGTCATCATTGTTTTCATCAGAAACAATATCGTCTGTCGATATGGACAATCAGAGGTCATTGTGTTAGACAATGCTAAGAACCTCAACAACAAAATGATAGAGGAGTTATGCAGTAAATTCCACATCAAACACCTTAACTCCATCATCTACCGTCCAAAGATGAATGGTGTTGTTGAAGCGGCTAATAAAAACATCAAGAAGATCATGCAGAAAATGTCTGTCAATCACAAAGGATGGCCTAACCTCTTGCCTCTAACTTTATTAGCCTACAGAACTTCAATGTGTACTTCCACTCGGGCAACCCCCTACTCATTAGCCTATGGGATGGAAGCAGTGCTCCCCATAGAGGTGGAAATGGAATCCCTCAGAGTGTTAATGGATGCTCAGTTGGATGAAGACCAATGGGTACAAGACAGGCATCACCAATTGTCTCTGATAGACGAAAGGAAAACCGCAGCTATCTTTTATGGTCAGTTATATCAGCAAAGGATCGTCAGATCCTATAACAGGAAAGTCTGACTACGGCAGTTCAAACAACATGACTTGGTTTTGAAGAAGATCATTGAAAACCAAGATCAATCTAAGGGAAAATTTGCTCCTAACTGGGAAGGCCTGTTTGTTATCAAGGAGGTATTGACAGGAGGCACTCTCAGACTACAGGAAATGGATGGCGATGAATTTTCACAGCTTATCAACTCGGACATCGTGAAACGGTATTATGTCTGAGGTTACCATCAAGCAAACATCCTGGTTTTGGATCATCAAATCACCAGTCATTCCAATTTTTCTAACCCTTTATACATACTCTTTTGCCCCTCAGGGAAACATACACTTCAATCCAGCAGCCTGGTTTCACCTCATTTCAAATCGTCCATACAATTTCGGTTATCCTGAAGACGAGATTGAACCTTTCATACCTGCAGTTTATCCTGAAGACGGGATTAAACTTTTCTACACTTGTAGTTTGTCCTGAAGACGGGATCAAACTTTTACCACACCTGCAGTTTGTCCCAATCATGGGATCAAACTTTCTTTTTCCCGCAGTATAGCCTGCACATGGGATTCATACTTCTCTTTGGCTATAATTCGTCTTGAGGGGTGAACTACGTCGACCTGATCTCCCTGATACATGGGAGTATGTAGGCAAACATATTCTATATGGCTCGGTCGCAATAAACAAAAAATAACAAAAACATTTCTACAATTTCTCTACATAAACAAAAACACTTCTACACCCTTCTTCATCAATAAAACTTCTACACACATCTGCCTTCACATTCAGCGTTGAACCTCTTACACCAGGTTTAAACTATGCAGACCTAATCTCCTCTTCAGTAGGAGTACGTAGGCAGCCATTTATGGTTCGGTCTAACCCCCTACCAGAATAAAAATACTTGTCACACGGTACTGGGATCAAATTTCAATCCACCACATTTCATCAGCTTCAGACCAAAGGGATGGAATTACCCAACCTCTCCTCACCAATAGGAGATTCGGTGACCATCTAAGCTGCAGTTGTGCCTCAAAGAGAAACACCAATCCATAAGAGATGGAATTAAGTAGGCTTCTCACAAATAGAAGTATTAACGACCATCTATGGTGCGGTCAATCTCAGAGAGGAAAAGCCACAATCCTCTCCACATTTCCATATAGAAACCAGTCCCAAGACACCAAAGATGGTAGGGATACATACAGATCAATGATCCGTTCTGAAAGATCCTGCGATGGCTCAATGTCCACATATCAAGGACGAGTTCAGAATGCATCAAAATCACAAGCCCTGAAGAAACAGGCAAATATCAAGCAAGTATCAAGGCACAACTGAAAGGGAAGTGAATCAAAATATATTTCCCTGCCATATATAATACTGTTTGATATATACATATGTGTTATACATGACAAAATGGCTAAGCCAGTCTGTGCAAGAAAATACAATTCTATCTACGGATCTATGTGTATACGGACTATCAAATCTAACATAACATCCCTCTCCGAAGAAGAAGGTAACGCTGCAAGCTCTTGCCCAATGGTATCTACACGAGCTAGCAGATCCGAGGCTAACTGCATGGTGGCATGATGCTCATCAATATATGCATTCATGTCGGCAAGGATGCCAGTCGTATGGGATCTCACTGAAGTCTGTCTGCGACGGCCATATCCCGGGTAGATAGGGCAGCATCCCAATCCACAATTAATGCATCTCTGGCTGATCTAGCCTCGTCTCTCTCTAATAGAGCAGCGTCTCTCCCATCAAAAGCTGTCAACATCGAAGCCCTAGCCTGATCTCTCTCATAGGTCATCAAATGTAGACTCTGCTCTAAATATTGTGCTGAATGTTGAATGACAGTAGCACTCATAGTGGGAGAATCCATCACAAATGTTGGCAACCCAGCAATTAAATCCTCCTCGATAGGAATATCAGCCTCCTCTATAGGCTCCTCGTCGTCGGAAACAGTCCCCTGCACTGTGGATACTACAACAGCCGATGCAGTCTCTATCTCTATCCATGCAAAATACTCTGCAGAACAACTCGGATGGCTAACAGAAAACTCAGATAGCTATCGCTGATCCCAATAGGCATACAACCTGGATCTATCCTCTGCTGATAAATGTCGAGAAGAGAAGTGCTAACTCGATGCCCCCTCAAAAGGATGAAAATCCTAGAACTGGTCAAACTGACACATCACAGCCAGTGGGTGGTAAGTAATCATGCCTCTCAAACCAGCTAGAGGAACATAATCCATGCCCGGAGCATGAGTAATGAAGTTATAGGGTGAGCTAAGCCATGTACACAGCAATATAGCAAACGGATCTCCAATCCCTGCCAGGAAAGCTAACCAAGATGCAGCATCTGTACACTCCGCAAGATGAAAGGAGTATGACATGGCTATATCATGGATGAAACAATACCCATGCCGTCTAAAAGTGCCAATCGATCTCAAATGTGACATAAACCATACGACAAAGACGACCGAATCGCTCAGAACACTCCTCGCTAGATAAGTGCAAAGAAGATGTAGTCGACCTAGAGTTTTCATGCTATGATCATCGGTATAATGGTATGACCCTCCCTTAGATCTCTCACTGCCATAATAACGCCAATGTCTAACTCATCCATGTATCGTGGCATGTAGACATATGACAGTACGCACAATAGCAGTACATCTACTCTGGATAAACGCCAACGATCCTCTGGTGTGGTGAAATCCCCAGAATGTCGTGCATAACTATCCTCAGAGCCAAATCTGTCAAACAAAAAATGCTGGGATATAACGTGGCCAGATGTGATCTCATCCTGCACCACTCTACGCCTCAAGCCAGTGAGGGTCATAAACTGCCTACTCATGTCTCCAATCGCCATATGCACGCAAGGTCTATCCAATGGCAGCATCGTCAAATGTTCATACTCCTTCAGAGTAGGAGTCAACTCCTGGGTCCCAAATCGGAAAACATGTCTCTCCAATACCCAGTGCTCTAGTGTGCCCTCCATGAATCTTGTGGGAACCTGAAACATCAACAGGGTCATTGTAAGACCCCAACTTTTATGAATAAAGATTAATTTCTCTCGAAATATATTTTTGAATATTATTGTGTGGATATAATATAATGTTATAGTTGTGGGTAATATTTACAAAATTTGTAAAGTAAACAAGTGGTTATATAATATTCGATTGGTAGGGGAATATTCATTTTAACAGGGAATATTCGTACGACGACACAATCATTGGTGGACCCCACAACGAAAGTATTGTCGTAGTAAGAAAACGACAAAATTATCTTTTATAAAAATAACGGCGGAAGTGTTATCGTTAAAACTGTTGAACTACCCGGTAGTAAAAGTACAGTAATACGCGTGGTTGCATAGTAGCACACGGTATTGGTTATTGATGCTTACGTGAGAAGTCACTCAGTTATACTCAATTATTGCTACAGTAATTACTGCATAATATCTCTTATGTAAGACCCCAACTTATTATTAATGAAATTTAATTTTCTCTATTTATTATTTTGAAATAGTAAGGGTTGATTTGATTAATGTGGATAGTTATGGGTAAAATACGCAAATATTTCAAAATAAGCAAGTGGTTATAAAATATTCATTGTTGTCGGGGAATATTCGTTTGGTCGTGGAATATTCAGATCGCTTCGGGGAATATTAAATTACGGACAGTAGTGACCATGTGTGGGCCCCATAACTGAAAGCGATTGGATGAAGAAAACGACAAATATAAGTTGTTTAAAAATAACGTAGCGTAGTTATTCTCAAGTATTATCTTGCTAAAATACTAAATGGTTTAAAAACACAAGAAGACACTGCGGTATTGCACCAATTATTGATTCTTACATTAGAAGGCACTACTCAATAATGGTTACGTAATTATCGTTCAAAGATTTTATTGATTTAATAATTGCTGCGTTGATATTTTATATTCTTTGTTGTTTCAATAATTGTCATTACACGTATTTTTCATTATCGAAGCAATAATTCATATTATCCGAATAATATTATTAGATAACATTATTGGCAATGTCTAGAAAGTTACATCAAGGAGAGGTTTGGTCACCTAATTGCGGCCAAGAAGGAGAAATTCTTATTGGAAAGTCCCCCTTCTCGGGAACTATGCGTCATCAATATTGTGATTACTGTAATATTATTTGTGAATAAATAATTATTGATTCATATGATGAGGAAAATATTGATTTTATGTGGATATAGATGGAGAAAATTTTAATGTGACAATTGTTGAAAATTGAAATTTTATCTTTTTTCGATAAAATAATTCATTTAAATATATTATTATATTTTAATAATATAATAATGGTGATATTTTTACAACGAATGTGGGATATATGAGTATCTGAGGAGGAAGAGTATTTTGTTGCAATAAATGTTTAAAACATGTTAAACATGTAATCGGTGGACCCCATTTATTGGTGAAATTTGATTATACTGTAAAATCTCCCGTTTATGGATTTTTGGTCAATTTTCATTTGGAATTTAGAAAAACTTTCTTCGCAAAGTTGTAGAGAATTGAATTTCCTATAAAAACTCCGAGATTCAATTTTACGATAGAAGGGCTATTTATTATGAATTATTAAAGTTCAAGTCTCAAAATAATTGATTTTGGAAGTTTAAAATATTTTAAATTGGAAAACGTTTTTATTACTTTTTCTAGAAGGTGAGCATATGGAAAATGCTAGAGCTGAATTCTAAGAGGCGTAGGAAATTTTATTATAAATAATAATATTATATTAAATTTTCTACTTTGGTGTTCTAAGCATTTTCCTATAAATAGGTGTTTAGGTTACCGTAAATTGAAGTTTTTCTCTCTATATTATCGGCGTATTCTTGTGAGTATTTTGAGTATACTTTGAGTATTGCTATACTAAGACAAGTTCAAGTTATAGTCAATATCCGTTTGTTTCAGACTAAATCTTGTCTTTGTGAGGTAAGGATATTAATTTTTTCAGTAATGATATTATTTCTTCAATATCATTATGTTGAAATATTGATCTGAAGTTTTATCAAATTTGGAACTTTTGGTGTCTGAGTTCTTATTCACGATATCTCAAGACTATTCACGATATCTGACACTATTCACGAATCACGACTATTCATCGAAAAATGAAAATTTTCCTTTTCGTCTAAAATATCTATTCGGATACTAGCTTTGATTGTATCCATGTTTTGATCATTCTTGAATTTTACACCACTGTGATTATTTTTGAGGTATTTTTGGACGTGGATAAAACAAAGTACGAATCCTTAATCTTTAATCGTTGTCATTTTGTTTCACTAGATTCATTTCTTTAAAAATATTTTTCATCATTCTCAGTCTTAAATGATGATATTATGGAATATCTTTGGCCTGTAGTGCAAAGATGAATGATTTCGATGAATATCTTTGGTCAGTAGTGCAAAGATGAGCAGTGTTTAGATGAACATGACTAATCGATGAATATCTTTGGCCATCAGAGTGCAAAGATGAATATTTGATTCCGGATATATATTGATTGATGTTACAGAATAAAAGATGAGCGATGAACTTTTAAATTCATACATAAGAAGATAGTAGTTTGCATTCTCTACTTAACTCTTCTAATGAATTATTATTTCGCTGAATATTGATTTAAAACTTGTCATCTATTGTATTCTATTAGATTTTTTTCCTGTTGAAGACTAATGATAATTTGTTGTATATTATCTTAGTCATAATATTCTTTCTTGGGCTAGTTGAGCTCACCCTTTTCCTTTTTGTTCCATTTTTCTTCTCGGGAGGCGCGAGAATATAGCGAAAGCATTTAGTCTGGGTATGGAATGAAGGTTCTAGAGAGAGTTGTTTAGTAGTCCTCACCATTTTGTAAAATAATGTATCAATAAATGTGATGAGGATTTATTTGAGTATAGATATTGTCTAGGAGATAATATTTGTATTCAAACTCACAGTTTTACTGTTGTAATAATAAAGTTGTAGTTGTTTCTGTACCATGTATTGACAACTCAAAATGGGTGATGTAAACCTATTTTGGGGGCGTCACATCTTATATTATTGATTCGATTATTGTCACAGTATCAACTGCATAATATGTTATATTATTAAATCAATAATTGAGACGAAGAAGTTGTTCATATTATTAAATTGCAATATTTACAATGTCAAGAAGTTCTGTCAAGGAGAGGTTTGGTCATCTAATTGCGCGCCAATAAGGAGAAATCCTTATCGGAAAGCCCCCTCTTTCCTGGGAATGACCTGGTTGTTAAATATTATGAGTTATAATATTAATGATGAATAAGTTTGTGTTGATTAAAGATGAAATTGATAGTTCCATTGTGTTGAAATTATTAGTGTTAGTGAAAATCGACATTTATTTTGATAATAATTGATGTCTGGAAGTTATCGGGTAATTAATCGGATAAATGAGGAATTAATTGCTATTAATTCACATGATTATAACTATTTGTTCACATGTGTATACTATTGATTCACATTCATGTACTATTAGGGGAGTTGGTGCAAGATTGATTGTGAAGCCCCCAAAATTAGGTATACGTCACCCATCTTGGGTCGCCACTTACATGGTACATAAATTCAAATACAACTTACTAACATAACTGTCGTGTACAATACGACATAAACTGTGAGTTTGAATACAAATATTGTCTACTAGATATTATACAAACTCAAAAGGAGTCCTCATTACAACTATTATCACACTATTTCACGCGAATAGTGAGGACTACTAATGTTATCCTCTCGGACCATTACTCCGTTCCCCGACTCGTCTCGCCTATGTTCTCATTTCAAGAAGAACGGTGAAAGAAAGGGTGAGCTCAACTAGCCCAAGAAGAAATATTATGACTAAGATAATGCGAGAATAAATTATCAATAGTCTTCAATAATGTTAAACCGATAAAATACAATAGACAACAAGTTTAAGCTGCAATGAATATGCAATCCATTAAAAGAGTCAAGTAGAAAATAAAGTCTACTATCTTTTAGGTTTTAAAAGGTTTTCATCAATTTTTATCACTAAGACTCGGTTTAATGAATAAACCACAATATCTAATCATCCCCGTACCACGGTCAAGGATTTTCATCAAATTATCAATGGTGCATGACTATACCGAATCACCCCGATCATAATCATACCAAAAACTATCCATCACAAAGATTACATGTGCCACCGAGGACTTTTATCACATCATTTATAACAAGCCATGATTATCTTAGAATGATCCTCGGTCATAATCATACTAAGTTCATCTATGCACGTAAGCCAAAGATAACATAATATAACATGAGGATGATGACAATGACATAATAATTCAATAAAACAAGTTCACGAATTAATTTATTCAGAATTATTAACGTCCAAATTGTCAACATGATCTTTGCATTTTGTAGAGTAAAATTCAAGAATGGTCGAGAATATTTCCATGAAAAGATTTGGATGAAACGCAAATATCAAGAATATTCTACTAATTTCATGGAGTATGAAGTCAAAGTTTTAACCAACTGGGTATAATAAAGAATGGAATAACAAAGGAAATCACCGTGCATGCGGTGCTTTGCATGCAGACAAAGTTATTCCAGCGTAATAATAATAACGAAAACTGTGTCGGGTGAAATTCACTGCGATAGGATGTTCCAACGAGAATAATAAAGATGGAACCCGATCCGGTGTAAAACACATGATAGGATATTCCAATGAGAATGATAAAAAGGCGAAACCAGTCGGTGTAAAACACACGAGCAGGATGTTCCAACAGAATAATAAAGATGGAACTGGTCCGGTGTAAAACACATGCATGGATGTTCCAAATGTAATAATAGAATAATGTCACCAAGTATAGGGTAAACCACGATACAAAGTTATTCCAATGTAATAATATAGAAATGGAATAATGTAAGTTCTTTTTTGAATACAAAAGAATAATATCCTCTACAGTAAAAGACACTTTGGATATCAAAGTAGTGAAGTACCAGACATTACTCTTCTTCTTTCTCTATAGATTTTCTCTATAGCTTTCTATAATTTCTCTCTAGAGTTTCGTTGAATTAAGTAAGAAAATAATGAAGGAATGAGCTTTATTTATAGGAAAATAGAATGCGTAGTAATTAATCCATGAACGGTCCAGATTGATTTACTTTAATCTGACGGTCCATAATTAAAGCAAAATCTTTTAAATAAAATATCATATATTCTATTTATATAAAAACATTTTACTATGCAAATACTATGCAACACTATGCAAAACACTATGCAATACTATGCATAATAAAATATAATATATTCTATTTATAGAATAACTTTAATAAAGTATTACATTTTATATAAAAGATGTTTCGCATTTTATTACGTTAATAATACTGAATAAACAAAAACGTCATTATCGCTATAATAATTCATATTATTAATCGACAATAATGGAATCAAACCGAGTGACTTCTCACATAAGCATCAATAATCAATACCGTGGTGCTACTATGCAACCACACGACATCGTATTTTTTACTACTAATGAGTAGTTCAACAAGATCAGCCAGTAAAACTTCCGCCGTTATTTCAATAAAATATTTTTATCGTTTTCTCAATCCAACAATAATTACATTGTGGGGTCCACCAATGATTGAGTAGTTGTATTTAATATTCCTCGCTAAACCGAATATTCCCCACCAATCGAATATAATATAACCACTTGCATACTTTGCAAAATTTATAAATACTACCCACAACTATAATATTATCTC
Source organism: Panax quinquefolius (assembly GCA_020205615.1). NCBI lineage: Eukaryota > Viridiplantae > Streptophyta > Magnoliopsida > Apiales > Araliaceae > Panax > Panax quinquefolius. The sequence continues at coordinate 97,830,548 of CM035158.1, read as the reverse complement.
AAATTCACACCATAATATTAAAAAATTATTTCGACAAAATTTAAATCTTTATTGATAAAATCTGGGGTCTCACATTGATAATACTTGCATGACTAAGTTAAAGATGGAGGTATAGATGGAGGTACTATACTGTTATTCGTATTTTCACATGATTATAATTATTGAATCACATGATTGAACTATTGATTCACATTATTTACTATTAGGGGAGGTGGTGCAAGTTTAATAATACTTGCAGGACTACATTAAAAATGAAAGAAAAGTCGGAGGTATTGTACTGTAATATTTTGAGCCCCAAAACATGCAATTATCGAAACTATATTTTTCTATAAATAGAAGCTCATTCTTCCTTCATTTCTCACCAATTCACTAAAGCTATAGAGCAATTATTATAGAGAGAAAGAAAAATAGAAGTCTGCTACCTCTCTATTCCAGTATCCAGCTTTATTCTAAGGTAAGGGGTATTATTTCTTTCATTTTCATGAAGAGAGCTATTATTATTCCATTCCTTATTATTATATTGAAATAACCTATCTATGCGAAGTACCGCATACATGGTAAAATTCTTTTGTTATTCCGTTCTTTATTATTCATTCGAATATCTTGTCTCGTGCGTATGACATGCGATAACCGGTTCCACTATTTATTATTCATTGGAATAACCTATCTATCTAAGTCTGCATACATGGTGAAATTCTTACGTTATTCCATTCTTTAATATCTCCATGCATGCGTATTACGCACGTGACACGGTTCCATTATTTATTATTCATTGGAATAACTTTCATGCATCTTGATACATCACATGCCACGGTGAATTTCGTTGTTATACCATTCTTTATTATTACATTGGAATATCCTATCTCGTGCGGATTTTGTATGACACGGTTCCATTCTTTATTATTCATTGGGAATAACCTATCTGCATGCGGTCTATCGCATGCATGGTGAATTCTTACGTTATTCCATTCTTTATTATCTTTGTTGGAATAACATGTCATGTGGATTACCACATGCATGGTGAATGATCCTTTGTATTCATTCCTTATTAAATTGTGGAAATGATCATCTCACGTGGATTACCGCATGGCAAGCGTAAAATCCATTTGCGCTTCATATATTCCATTATACTCGATTGGTTAAAGTTTTGGCTTCTATACTCCATGAAATTAGTAGAATATCCACGGATATTTGCGCTTCATCCAAAGATCTTTTCATGGAAATATTCTTTTGAAGCATTCTTGAATTTTACTCCACAAAGCAGTATCATGTTGACAATTTGGACATTTTTGAGTTCAGGATAAATTAACTTATAAATCTTTAAAATTTATTCTTGAACTTTTTTTATTGAATTATTATGTCATTGTCATCATCCTCATGTTTATATTATGTTGAAAGTCATCTGTGGCCTGTAGTGCATAGATGGAGTTGGTATGATTATGACTAGGGATTATTCGGTATAGTCATGACCGTAATGTTACAAACGATGTGGTTAAAGTCCTCATTGGCCCGTAGTGCATTGATGGACAGTTGTTGGCATGATCATGACCATTAATGAAAACACGAATATCCTTGCCCCGTAGTGCATGGATAATTTGTGGTCGTGATACTAATGAATATCCTTGGCCGTAGTGCAGGGATCACATGGTTTATTTAATAAGCTGAGTCTCAGCGATAAAAGTGATGAAAAACCTTTTAAATCATAGAAGATAGTAGATTTTATTCTCTACTTGACTCTTCTAATGGATTGCTTGTTCCGCTGCAGTTAAACTTGATGTTTGTTATATTGTATCAGTTTAACACTGTTGAAGACTAATGATAATTTATTCTGCATTATCTTTGCTTTCATTGTTCTCTTTCAGGAAATGAGAATGTAGCAGGGACTAGTCGGGGAACAGAGTGACGGTCCAGATGATAGCATTAGTAGTCCTCACTATTCTATGAAATAGTGTGATAATAAATGTATTGAGGACTTATTTTGAATTTGAATACTGTCTAGAAGACAATATTTGTATTAAAACTAACAACTCATGTTGTATATTTAAGATTGTATTTTCATTCTGTACCATGTATTTGGCGACTCAGAATAGGTGATGTATACCTATTTTGGGGGTGTCACAGTCATAGTATGCTGCAACAAATTATCTACAGTCGCCCTATCTGATGGTGACATGCTATCATACCACGATCACATACCCGATGCCACCAAAAATGGTGGGGTATGATCACTACGGCTAACTGTCGAAGAAGACATCTGTACGGGCCGTGTCATAAGACCATCCAGGGGTCAATGCTGAATATCTCTGGACATACATACATATGCATAATATAATAACATGCATGATACAATAGATGGAAATATGATATAGGGAATAGAAAACTGTACATATATTCCTAAGTATATCATCATCTAATACATCTCTGTATATCTAAAATACAGGGGAATGGGGCAAAACTGTCCTACAACTAACAGAGGCCTATCAAAAGATATAGCGAGAATGGGGCGAAGCTACCCAATGTCTAAACAGAGGCCTATCAAGAGAGATAACGAGAATATATATCAGAAGAAGTCAATAGTATCGATGTCTACATCATCAATCTTGTCCACCTGATATAACTCCTCCTGAATCACTGGATCTCTATCTACAGGGATGTCAGGCCTATACACGGGAGGATCTGCACCGGTAAAGCCATATGGGTCACCTGAGGGGCCAGCGCCAGAGCTGGAAGGATCAAAATTGTCTGCCTCTAAAGGATCTCTGCCCAAGTGTCGGATAAAGAAATGTGCCCGGTCCAACTACCAGGTCAAACTGTTAATCTGTGTCACATGAGTTGGATTTCTGACACAGGCTAGCCAATCTGTCATCATCACGGATCCTGGAACCATATCCCCCATGAACTGAGTGGCGCGGATCTGAGCTCCAATGGTACAAGGGAACCACCAATGCTGGAACATCTCCTGAGTGCAGGGACCCTTTGATAATGTGAAACCGTCAACCCCCAACAATGGGATTTCAATGACGGGTGATTGTGAAATAGGCCAATAACACCTGGCAGGAGGCAAGATCGGCATGCGAATCTCTCCTGTAGTGCTCCTAATAGCACCCTCTCCTAAGTAGAGCTCCCATCCTCCATCTGTGAAAAGAGGAATCCTACGGGTGGAAATCACGTGCTCGACACCAGTAGGGTACCCATCCTCAAATCCAACGCTCAAATGCTCCCCAGAGTAGGGAACCCACGTGATGACATCCGCTGTCAATAACTCTAGATGTAGGCGGCAATGAGTGAAACCCTCAGCAACAGGGACCTCCGCCAGTATGGAATGATGTCATCTCTGTCCTCGTGGATAGGTGTCTAAACCTAACACGCTCACAGGACGTAAACATAGAAGCCTCTCATAGGCCCAAAACTACCAACACAAAGGCAAACATATGCTGTCAGTCAATGCTCATAACCTGTACATGGGAAAAGACAAGAGAAATACTCACCAATAGAAACGGGTAGAATCCTAACCAAGCCTCAGTTAAGCCTTGCGATCGCATGCGCATTCCCCTGAGGAAATAGGCGAGGGTGTAAGAACCCCAATCATAATATCCTATACGGTCCATGTGTCGAGTGGCGCTAATCAAAGCGAAGGACACAGTAGAAGAGTTATCTGCTATGAAGCAACCCCTAATGATCATCAGGAACAATCGCCGAAGAATGCGATCCCTGACTCTCACATCATTGGGTATAGGCTCATTTAATAGCCTGCTCATAGCATCTACACTCAAAGGGCCTGTACGTATAGTCCTACCTTTGAGCGCCTCCTTCAGAACTCCTAACAAGGATCTGACAGCAGTAGGGGTGATATCCGTTGAACAAGGCACTGGATCCCCTCCAAACTCCATACCTGTGATAAACCGCCAATCCATCGGAGGCATCAACACCTTACAGTCCAACAAATGGAGTGACTGAGTCTGGTGAAACCAGCGCTCTGATAATGCCCTGAGATAACCCCAGGGACAACGACGGGGAACAATGGAAAAGAACATCCCAAATTCCAAGCCATGTATAAATCGCTCTGTAGTCATCATGCAAAGCTTGATACATAGAGTGGATGCTGAATCAATTCCCTCGAGGCTATGTAAAGTCGGGAACCTACATCAAATGCAGATCAACATCAGAACCCTTTACTCCTCATTAATAGGAAACAAGGAAGATTAAGATCTAACTTTATACCTCGTTTGCGTGCAGGTAGACTGAAGGATGTCGACTCAAGTCGCCCAGAAGATCTGGGTTCGCCACTTGAATACCTGGAAAATCCCTACGGGGAACACGTGCAGCAGGAGCAGGAACCTCAACCGGTACATCCTCCTTTAACTCGGATAGGACGTATCACCACCTCCACCAAATGACGTGGCTGTCTAACAGAACGGGGTCGAGGCACTTCAGAAGCCCTCCTCCGTACACCAGAAGTGGTCCTGCGGGACCTACTCGGCTGATCCAGATCCATAATATCTAGACAACAAGTCTCCAAATCACCTCAGAAAGGATTTGGTAATGTTTAACCTGGAGCTTTTCAAAATGCATTTTTATGACTACATGTATACATGCATTAACATACGTCTACAGTAGAGTTAAAAATGTATGACTACCCAATGCCTAAGTTTTGGAAAAATTTTGCCATAGCCCCCTTTGTAAATGGGACTATCCACATGCGCATAAGCATAACTAGGTGTCCATTCAGTAGCACACCTACCCACAGTCATATACATCCTACATGCATTAATATATTACAGTAAAAAAATCCATAAGTTTAGTCTAATTACCAGGATTATTTTGCTTTTCTACCTTTACTCATTTGTCCTCAAATAGGATAAGAAATTATAGTAAAAGGTACCAATATTGACTGTTTCAAAAGTCAAATTTTTTTCACATCAATATGTTTAGCATGGTTTAATACTAACATTTACTGTTGAATATTTTTTATCAAGTCATATCAGCATGCATATTCACTACTATGTGTCTAAATGCATTTCATATGATAAGTCATTTTCCAACGGATAGAAACTGGATGCATATGTTACCAAGACAGTGAAGAACACTTGTACGGTGGCAAAATGTGCAGAAAGTCGCCCGAACTCAGCAGGTCTGAAGAAGAGCACTCGGATTTCCTTCGCGGCACAACTTGAAAGTGATTTATGAAAGCAACCTGCAGGCCTTTCATACCCATGGTTGGCCACAGGTGTATCTGCGGCACCCCTACATGGGGCCCACACCTCCGGCTCAATCCAGTTCGAGTTACAAAGGAGGTCTCACAAACTGAAAAGGTCAAATCAGGAATAAAAACACTACGCGATTGAGCGAAATAGCCTAAAATCCTAGTTTTCATGGGCCAAACTATGGCTCCGCATATCACTCATTGGTATTCGCCTGAATACAAGGTACACTATACCGATGAGCTCAGCTTTTACAAATCATGATCGGCAATACCTCACACAAGTCCGATGCCGCCAAACACAAGGACGTAACCCTAAAAGACGTGTTCCCCGACGGAGGTCACAACGCAGACGTTCAAACATCCTCAGCTGGGGTCACAACGCAGGATTTCATTGATAAAGTATCCCCGGCGGGGGTTATAACGCATTCTCAACCATTGATACACACATTAATGAAGGTCAAGCAACCTTGACGTTATCTCAGTCGATGGCAAGTAAACCCATCGAAACCATTGATACACACATCAATGAAGGTCAAGCAACCTTGATGTTATCTCGGCCGGTGGCAAGTAAACCCATCGAAGCAACGTATCAATGTCTACGTATCCTCGGCGAGAATTAGAACGTCGAAGTCAGACAATGATAAAGTACCCCCGACAGGGGTCACAACGTGATTCAACCATTGATATATGCGTCAATGAAGGTCAAGCAACCTTGACATATTCCTCAAAAAGGGTCGCAACACAATGCAATCATTGATACACACATCAATGAATGTCAAGCAGCCTTGACAGTTTGCCCAACAGGGATCTATCCGGTGATACACACATCAGCGAAGGTTAGGCAGCCCTGACACTACACACTATTGGTAGTAACTCTAACAAAGATCATGGTATATGTTGGGGACGCAAACTAGAGAAGACCATCCTCATCAGAAAGGACCGATGATGGAATATGTTATACACATCCTCAAAACAGACAAAGTTTTATCCCCGCAGATCTCTTTCACACGAGAGGCACCTCTATGGAGTAGAAGTCTGTATCAAGGATCCATAACTTTGGTTATAGCCCCAACGTCAACATCCTTGAAGACTTGAATTACATGTCCAAGACATTACTGATTATCATCCCGGAAGAATTAACAGGGAACCGACAATCATTCATTCGTACATCATACATTTGCATCATGTTGCTGCACATAGCATCATGTTTATCTTGTTACATTTCAAGTGTCTAGGATTCTTTATCTTATCCATGCCTTGCATTGCATGAATATGATAAAGAGGGGCATCTGTAGACACTCGAAATTTTCTGCACACCTGTTACTAACATTGCAGGAGGGCAAATTCATCTTCCGGAGATAACCCTGGAAGACAACTCACATCCATTCCAGATACTACCAGAATTTCAGTCTTAACCCCAGAACACACGCCGGCGATAACTCCAGAAATGCTTGTTTCAAATGCATGCAATCAGCTTCAATCTCAGACCTCCTGCTGAGGCACTCATACCAAAGACCCGGAGATAACACCGCGGAGAGAGGAACATTTACAGATGTCCTTGCGGAATTCAAACACTTGTAGCAGTCCAATCTCAGATGTAACCCTAAACAACGTCTGTTATCAGCTCAAACCGGAGATAACCCCAGTGAGGAGTCAAAAGGTCATCTTTCCACCTCAACCCCAACGTGCCATCTCAACATTTCATGCATACATACATACAACAATGTCCCACAAGTGCCAAGGAGTTCCAATCCCGAGTGACTATTACGTGTGGCAGCACACTAGATAGAATTTGAAGCTTGAAGACCATGGGCATGGTCCCCTCTTCCTGACTTCGTACAACCTCTAATCCCATGTCATGGCGTAACTCTCGACAAAAGCAGTCCGAAGAAGGTCTTGTACACCTCGTTCAGATGCTCAGATTGAAGTTATACAAGTTCGAGCGGACATTACAGTGCACAAGTGCACGTACTTCAAGACGACGGGACCCGCAGGTACACCTGTGGCTCCCCCTCTATAAATAGAGGGCTTGGGGTGGCCATATTGAAGAAAAGAAAAGGCAAGGAAGCCCTACCCAATTTGCTCTGTACACACCCCATTTTGAGTGCTTTCTCATTTTAAATACCTGTTAGCTCACATATAGCTATATTTTATCGGCGGGAGCTGAGTGTTTATCCATCTAGAGTCATAGAAGCCTGCTTTGGCAGCCCACTGTAAGCCTTTTCACACTCTATAAAGCCTTTCTCTTCATCTTTGCACACACTATTCTTCACATTGAGAGTCGTGTTGTGTGCGTATGCCCGGACTTTGGTCCGTGGTTTTAATTTCTGTCTGTATATATGTACTTATATATGTATATATTTATATATGGACTAACATTATTTAGTTATGCCTCGATTGAGCCTAGACTTTATGTCTCTGATATATATATATTTATTTACTTTTATATATATATATATATATATATATATATATATTTACATTTCTGTCAGGCCTGGAGTTTACTTCGAGGCCTTTTACTGCTTTATTTATATTTAGTCCCGCACGGAGTTTACTTCGTGGCGGTTGATCGTCTTTACTGCTTTCTTTACATTTAGTCCCGCCTGGAGTTTACTTCATGGCGGTTGATCGTCTTTTACAACTTTATTTACTTTTCTGATCCCCCATGGAGGTGCTTCGTGGTGGTTGATCATGTCCATATATATATATATATATATATATATATATATATATATATATATATATATATATATTAACCGCTTTTATATATTTACATTTTGATCCCCATGGAGGTGCTTCATGGTGGTTAATCATGTCTCTATATATATATATATGTATTTTTTATATATATATAATTTCTTTCGCTTTTCATATAAATTGTGGCATCATGTGATCCTAGGAATCATGTGATCACAGATTGATCTCTTGAATCTAGATTCTTGTTCCCATGATGGACATTTTTAGTCAGTAAAGATTTTGTACATTATTCTGGTGTCGAATTTCCTTGGATGGTTGTCATGCCCATGAGGAGTTCATCATCTTTGTATATTATTTTCTCAAGATGCTTCAGATCTAGAAAATAAAAGCAAAAAGTTTGAACATTTAATAATAAAATGGAAGTATGAAAAGGTCTCAATTACTATTGATCACAGGGTTTGAAAAACCTCTTTTTACAAAACTTCACTGCTATATCATGTTTAAAACTAAATTTTCATATAAATTCAAACCCTTTGTATATAGGTGCGAACGAGGCCTCGCACTACTTCCAAATAAATTGCACATTGACACACACACACACATTCATATAACAGTTTCTTGAAAAGTGGTGGTCACCGTGGCAACACGGATGTCGGGGAGTTCCTAACACCTTCCTTCCGCATAATCAAACCCCAGAACCTAAATGAATCTCGGTTTCATAGACCCGTTTAGTAGTGTCACATCACTGGGTCAATGTGCAAACCTTTTCTTGGTTGTGTTGGTGCAACCAGTTAAAAACACCAATTGGGGACTCTTAAAGTCAAATTGTCGACATTACACATGTCGGACCTTTTTCACTTATTTTTTCAAACAAAGCTCACATAACATGAGAACACCAAAGAACAAGTAACGAAAAGGGACAAATAAAAATCTCGACGTCGACACATACGAATAATATTTTCTTTCATACTCTTTAGTATATGAGTAATATTATTTCGTCTCGTATTCTTGATTATTCCCTCATTTTGTTAAAGTATTGCTTCTATACTCCGTAGAATATCTTTGAAATTTGCGCTTCATCTAGTATCGTTTTACAAGGATATTTTCTGCACATTCTTGTTAAATTTTAAGCTTTTCATGCCAGAGTACTGTCCATGAGTACTATTCATTTATACGGTACTATTCACAAGTACTATTCATAAGTACTATTCACAAGGTACTATTTATGGGGTACTATTCATAGGGTACTATTCACTCGGGTACTATTCACCCGGAGTACTATTCATGATAAAAAAAATTGATTTCTTTTTGGTCCAAATCATTTTTGATACAATATTATTCTTAAATTTTACTCCACAAAGCAATATCATGTTGACAATTTGGATATTATTGAATTCTGGATAAATTAAATTGTTAAAGTCTTTAAAATTTATCCTTTGATTTCTTTTAATTAAATTCTTATATCATTATCATCATCCTCATGCTTATATTGTGATGAAAGTCATCTTTGGCTTACGTGCATAGATGGATTGTTGATTGGTATGATTATGACCAGGGATCATTCGGTATAATCATGACCCGTAATGTTACAAATAATGTGGTAAAAGTCCTCAGTGGCTTGTAGTGCATTGATGGACAGTTGTTGGTATGACTATGACCAGGGATTATTCGATATAATCATGACCATTGATGATTACATGAATATCCTTGGCCCGTATGGCATGAATAATTCATGGTTGTGAAACTAATTATTAAGTTGAGTCTCAGCGATAGTTGTTGGTATGATCATGACTATGCTTTCTCTTCGGCCAAGGGTGAAAAGATGAATTGTTGTTTGGCGTGATCATAACCATTGGTGAAAACACGAATATCCTTAGTCCGTAGTGCATGTATAATTCATGGTCATGATACTAATGAATATCTTTGGCCGTGGTGCATGGATAATTCGGTGATGTGCATTATTTATTGAGTTGAGTCTCAGTGATAAAATATTGATAATAAATTTTTAATTAGTAGAAGACAGTAGATATCATGCTCTACTTGACTCTTCTAAAATACAGTTGTATGTCTTTGGCATGTAGTGCAAAGATGAACTGTTAATGAATATCTTTGGCCCGTAGTGCAAAGATGAATTTATTAGTATGATTATAAACAGGAACTGTGATTTGGTATAACCATGATCTTTGATGTTTCAGGTAAAGACAGGTGATGAAAATTATCTTCGTCCTGGGTGCGAAGAGGAATTTAGAATCACAATTATGATTATGAGTTATTCACATGATTGTGGAAAGGAACTGTTAATTGATGTTACATGGATAAACATTGTTGGTGGACTTTTAATGTGGAGAAGATAATAGACTTTATGGTCTATTTGACTCTTCTAATGGATTGCTTGTTCCGCTGCCACTATGGTTGAAAGGTTTTATCATCTACCATATGTTCTAAATCTCTGATTTATTACTGATGAAGACTATTGATAATTTAATTATCTGTAGTCATGATATTCTTTACTGGGCTGGTTGTACTCACCCTTTTGCTTCACAATTCCTTTCAGGTAATAAGAGTGTAACTAGGTCGAGCGGGGGTAACAGGGGAATAAAACGATGGTCTATAGATGTTGAGGTTTCCCCTAAAATAGTATGAAAATAATTTTATTGAGAATTTTAGATAAATGTGTCATATTTTATACGTCATTTTTAACTGTTGAGTTTGGTGAACCGAATAGGGTGAGGTGAACCCAACTTTGGAAGGGTGTTTTGCCACTATCATACAAGATATCTAATGATAGACGACTTCGTGTTATCATAAGACAGGGTTGTGCACATGCACTTGCTGATTATATCTATGAGCACTACCTATATAATCTTGGAGTTTGGTTGAAATATAATTCTCAATTGGAGACAATGGAGATAATTATATGTCAAGAGAAGACTCTCCATTGGAAAGAACATGACAGTAATCTTCTCATTTTTCTTTGGGGTCTATTGGGTCAACCAAGGATAATTCTCGAGTCATATGATATCTATCATAACTTAGATGCATGGCCTCCCATGTACGAAGGTTTCCTTGAGAATTTTCTAAAGATTTTAATTTCTAAAATAGTTATTGACTGTAATTTTATGTAAAGTACCATTGTAAGGTGTTGTGGTCGAGGCACCATGAGAGTTACATATATTTGTATTAAAACTCACAGCTTATGTGTTGTCGTATTCGCATTTACGCAGTTTAATGATTAATATAAATAAAGTTTGTATTTGATTTATGTAATGTGATATCTGGCGACTCAGAATGGGTTGTGTAGACCTATTTTGGGGGCGTCACATTAGTAGTATTGAGAGTCTATGTTAATAATTGTGAATAATGGTTCAAAGATTGAAAATGGTGTCGATTAAAGATAAGTATGATATGCAGATGTTTGTTCAATTATTTTCTTTTTACAAAAGTAAATTTGGCAGGACTTGTCGACACTCTACTTTTTCTAAAGTAGTATGGACCACAACTCTATTATTGAACAAATGTTGTTAAAACGTGTACAAGTTGGTTTAATTTTCTCGGTGGGACCATAAATTCCACTACCATTATTATATACCTCATTTGGTTATTTTGTCAAGCAGGTGTGCTAGTTGTTTACTAAATTTTTAGTATAAATAGGTTGTCCAGTTGAGCAACTAAACACACATCATTACTACACTAAAAATATAAAATTCTTTTACTAAAATATTGTGAGTATTTCTATTGAGTGTAATGTTACTCCAAGTGTAGATAAGGAATGTAAGCATTGTTTAAGTTGATCAATTTCACAGAAAGTAGAATCAAATCACATGCAAAGGTAAGGGATGCCATTATTATGGTAAGGGGGTATCATTTTTATGGTGAAAGGATGTCATTTTCTTTCATACTCCATATTATGGTAAGAAATTATTATTCATTTCTTCTTCTTATCATTAAATGGTGAAAAGTCCTGAAATGATTAGAATATCCTTAATAGTTTGTGCTTCATCTAATATCATGTTGGAAATTTGGACTCTGGATAATTAAGTTGAAAATCACTAAGATCTATTTTATCTTATTGTTCTGATTATTTATGCTCATTCATTATATATATCATTATCATCATTCTCATACTTATATTGTGTTGAAAGTCATCTTTGGCCCGTAGAGCAAAGATGGACTGTTGATTATTGGTTTTATAATTGTATATCTTTGGCTTACGTGCAAAGATGGACTGTTGATTATTAGTTTTACAGTTGTATATCTTTAGCTTATGTGCAAAGACGAACTGTTGATTGATAGCTTTGGCCCGTAGTGCAAAGATGGACAGGTGTATGACATAATCATGACCACTGGTGATACTAACGAATATCCTTGACCCGTAGTGCATGGATAATTTGATGATGTGATTGGCAGGATCATGACCATTAGTTAACAGTTGAATGTCTTTGGTCGTAGTGCATTGACAAACAATTGATTTGGTATGATCGTGACCATTGGTTTTATAGTTGAATATATTTGACTCGTAGTGCAAAGATAGATAACTGATTGGTATGATTATTGTTATTACATTTGAATATCTTTAGCCTTTGGGGTAAGGATATTGAGTAAACATTCTATTTAGCCTTTGTGACAAGGAGAAACTGTGGATTTACATTATTATATACATGAACTGTGAATTGGTATAACCATGATTTTTGGTGCTTCAGGTGAAGACAGGTGATGAAAGTTCTCTTTGTCTTGGGTACAACAAAGAACTGTTGATGGGTATTACAATAATGAAATATTAATAATGGACTTTTAATTTAGAAGAGACAGTAGACATTATATTCTACTTGACTCTTCTAATGGATTGTTGATTCCGCTGTTATTATGGTTAAAAACTTTTATCATCTACCATACATTCTAAATATCTGATTTAGTATTGATGAAAGCTATTGATAATGTAATTATCTTAAGTCATGATATTCTTTACTGGGCTATTTGTGCTCACCCTTTTGTTTCACAACCCCTTTCAGGTAATAAAAGTGTAGCTGGGATTAGCAGAGAGAACATGGGTATAAAGTGGTGTTTTGAATTAGTCGCAATTCTAATCAAATTATGAAATGGCGTGGCCTAATAATTGTATTGAGAACTTAAAATGTGTGTGACATATTATATATATCATTTAATATTTAATTTTGGTGAACAACAATAGGGTGAGGCGAACTCGAATTTGGAAGCGTCAAAAATGCACTCCATTAGAATGAGGAGGACAAAAATCTTCTCGTGTTCCTTTGGTGACTTAAAATATTTATTGTTGTACTTTATATGGCATTGTAATAATTTGAGTTTTAATATTGTCGTACTATATACGTAACAATATTTGTATTGAAGCTCACAACATATGTGTTGTCGTATTTTGTACGACAGTTGTATAAATGAAGTTATCAGTAGTGTTATTTCTGGCGACCCAAGATGGGTTGTGTAGACCTATTTTGGGGGCATCACGGTATATATATATATATATATATATATATATATATATATATATATATATATATATATATATATATGGACAACTAGTAATTGTCCGCTAGAATTATTAACAGACGTAATTAAAATATTCTCTCTGAAAATTATGCCATGTTCTTTACTGATATCGGTTATAGCTCACACATAGTATACATATATATATTTATGTGCACCGTCTCGGTTCGCTTTGGGTTTGTGGACAGACGTATCAGAACTAGTTTTGGTGGTGTTTCCTTTCATATTCAAATTGATTGAAACCATGTCAACCCTTAGAACAGAGAGGGACAAATCATTAATGGTTAAAAACTTGTTCTTTTCCTTCTTAATAATCAGATCAAATTGTCTTTTAAATGGCACAAAATCCCCTCCACTATTTTTCAATTTACTACATATCTGATCATATGGGATCTCAGTTGTGAGCAAGGGCAAAGCTACATATACACCATTGTGGGGTCAATTGACCCCAATGAAAAAAATAATTTCTTTATAATGTAAGGTAAATTTTAAAAAAAATAAGTATTATATATAAATTGACCCCACTAAAATAATTAATGACTTAATTACTTATGAACAATTATGATTAAAAAAGTCTATTATGAGTCAATATAGTGTATATATACCATATATTATTACTTATTATATTGTCATTGTATATATATATATATATATATATATATAAATACACACACATATATGTGTGTGTGAGACCAAAAAGTACAAAAGTATTTAAAAAATGGCTCGGGGGCACTGCTCCCGAACCGCCGCCAAATTATTTAGAGCTTAGTAATAATTTTGACTCCACTGAAAATTATTCCTAACATCGCCACTGGTTGTGAGCTGTAGCCATCCTCTTCTTTCATCCTCTTCTCATTAAAAAAAACCCAGAAAGTATTAATTGGAGTAATTAATTAATAAAGCCCCATTTTGTTACATCATTCTTTGTACTTTTCAAAAAAAATAAGATTGTATCTCTTTAATTATTAAAAAAATTCATTATATGTGTATATATATAGGTGATGAAATCTTACTGATTTAAGGTCTGATACAGAGTTTTGTATTTTGATATCAAAATTTTCAAACTCAACATTAGTGCTCCAAAGTTGAGCAAAGCTCATCCAGCTCTTCTTCTCGCTGCACTCGCTTTACTTTTTTGCTTCTCCATCTTCATATGAATTACCACACTTCAGTGGCATAAATTCTTCCTTCAATGGTCTAGCCTTCGCATCCATATAGTTCATTTTCTCCTCCTTTAATCTCTCAATAACTGCAAATCAAAAACATTTTTCTAAAAAAAGAATCATTTATAAATATATTTCTTAATCTACCCAAAATACACATAAACTATCGTTTAACAGGATCATACATGTGACGCCCCCAAAATAGGTATACAAAACCCATTCTGAGTCGCCAAATACATGGTACAGAAAGCAAACTAAACTTCAATAATACAATTGTCATGCAAAATACGACAACACATACTGTGGGTTTAAATACAAATATTGTCTTCTAGACAATATCCACACTCAAATAAGTCCTCATTACAATTATTCAAACACTATTTTATAGTGAGAACCATCACTCCATACCCCGACTAGATCCTGTTATGTTCTCACCTCCTGAGAAGAAATATGGAACAAAAAGGAAAAGGGTGAGCTCAACTAGCCCAGTAAAGAATATTATGACTAAGATAATATAAAACAAATTATCATTAGTCATCAACGGGAAAAAATCTGATAAAACATAATAGACAACGAGTTTTAGATCAAAACTGCAGCAGAAACAGCAATCCATTAGAAGAGTCAAGTAGAGAATGAGTTCTACTATCTTCTAAGATTTAAAAGTCCATCATCAATATTTTATCCCTGTAACAACAATCAATATACATCTTTAATCGAATATTCATCTTTGCACTACAGGCCAAAGATATTCATTTGTATCACCAGTTGGTCATGTTCATCTCAACACTGTTCATCTTTGCACTACTGGGCCAAAGATATTCATCGATTAATCATTCATCTTTGTACTACTACGGCCAAAGATATTCAATAATATCATCATTAAGGACTGAGGATGATGAAAAACATTTTAGAGAACGAATCCAGCAAGACAGAAAGACAAATATTAGGGATTCGTGTTACAGTTTATCCAAGATCACTAATACTTCATAATAACCAATTTTGAAGCAGAATTCAAAAAAAATAAAGATCAAAACATGGATACAATCAAAGTTAGTAACCATAATAGACATCTTGGACAAAAAAGAAAATTTTCATTTTTCGATGAATAGTGTCGTATTCGTGAATAGTGCCGTATACGTGAATAGTAACCCCGACACAAAAAAATTCAAATTTGATAAAAAAAGTTCAAACTAATATTTCGGCATAATGATATTGAAGAAAATAATATTATTTAAGAAGAAAATAACATCTCTTACCTCAAAGAAGCAAGATTTGGAATGAAAGGCTCGAAGTGATCTTTGAATGAAACTTGTATTTGAACAAAGAACTCTCAAAGTATTTAAATACTCACAAAATACGCTCGATAATATAGAGAGAAAAGAGAAATCTTATGTTTACGGTGTGATTTTCAATTCTAACTTAGCCCTCTATTTATAGGAAAATATTTACACTTGAAAGCGGACTTGACCGCTACTGATGGCTTTTTACCGCTACTATTGCCACCCACCACATTTGAAATAAAATTCAGCACATTTCTTCACCATCCACAAGTGGGGCCCACTCAATTCTAGAAATTCCACCAAAATCATTTATAAATCTAATTTCTGAATTAGTCACCTCTTAAAATTCATAACAAATCATTCATTCATTTTTAACGGTTCAAAATTTGTGGACATATACTCAACTTATATATGTATAACATATCCAAAAATCAAAACGATCCAACGGTTGGATTAAAAATTGTAACTCACGCAATATATCGTAAAAATACTGATTTAATTTTTAATACCTCCATTCCGACAAAAATACTGATAAATTACCTCAACATTAATTCCTTCAATTATAACCACATAAAATAAATAAATCCATCATTTATATCTGCATCAAATAAATATTTCCTTATTAATAATTAATTATTCACAAATAATATTACAGAATCACAATAATGACAACCAGGCAGTTCCCAGGAAAGAGGGGGCTTTCCAATAAGGATTTCTCCTTACTAGCGCGCAATTAGGTGACCAAACCTCTCCTTGATAGAACTTTCTAGACATTGCCAATAATGTTATCTGATAATATTATTCAAATAATATGAATTATTGATCTGATAATGAGAAATACTGTGCAGTGACAATTATTGAAACAACAATAATATAAAATATCAACGAAGAAATTATTGAATCAATAAAATAAAATATTGAACAGTAATTACTGTAAAAATTATTGAGTAGTGCCTTCTTACGTAAGGATCAATAATTCAAAAATACTATGCAATACCGTGTGCTACTGTGCAACCACGCGTATTACTGTATTTTAACCACCGGGTATTCCAACAGTGTTAACGGTAACAACTATGCCGTTATTTATAAAAACTCATACTTTGTCGTTTTCCTTCATCCAACCATTTTCCGTTATGGGGCCCATAAATGGCTACGCCGTCGTACGAATATTCTCCGACAACAAGAATATTCCACGACCAAACGAATATTCCCCGACAAAAATGAATATTTTATAACCACTTGCTTATTTTGCAAAATTTGTACATTTCACCCATAACCAAAATATTATATCAAATTAACACCTTATTATTCACAATAATAATTAGAGGAAATTCGATTTTATTTTTAAAAAAATTCGGGGTCTTACAACCTCCCCTCCTTATGAAATTTCATCCTCGAAATTGACGTACGTACCTGGTGTTTCGAAAAGGTGAGGGTACCTCGCTTTCATTTCTGATTCCAACTCTCAGGTCATTTCTTCAATAGCATTGTTCCTCCACAAAACCTTAACTTGTGGTATAACCTTTTATGTTTAGGACATGTTATTTCCTATCCAAGATCTTGACGGGTACCTCCTCATACGTTAAATCTTCGGCTATCTCGTCTGGTTCTAATGCAATAATGTGGTTTGGGTCGTCCACATATTTATGTAACATCGATACGTGAAAAACGTTATGAACACGCGACATACTTAGCGTTAAGGCGAGTCTATAGGCCATAGTTCCTACTCGATCGAGGATTTTAAATAAATCGAAGGTTTGAGCTCTCTTCTCTTCATCGACTCTTACTTCTAGAATAACGCCTTCTTGCACCTTCTTCTTTATATTCATCAACTCCAATGTGTAGCTTGAGTGATTTTAACTTTATCAATTAAAGTCAATTCTACTCATATGTCATCATGTGGTTCCCTAGATTATTTAACTCTATCTCTATCATTTATAAATTATACAAAATAGGTCTTTATGTTCAACAATATCGCACTTGTACTCGCGTACGATCTTCTACTCAATGCGTCAGCTACCACGCTCGCTTTTCCAGGATGGTATGGTCAAAACAGGTGCCGAAATGAGTCGCCTCTTGAGCTCTTCAAAAATCTTCTCGCATTCCTCGCTCTATACGAATTTTGTATCTTTCTGAGTCAGCTAAGTTAACGGAGTAGCGATTCGAGAAAGTCCTTCCACGAATCTCCGATAGTAACCAATTAAGCCTAGAAAGCTAGATATTTCGATTACTGACTTAAGTTGCTCTCAACTGTGACTCATATCCCAATCTTGGATTGCACGTCACAATAGCACCTATCGTTTTACCACCAAATAAATATAGCATCCCCTACAGAGAGTCTGGCTTTGGTGCATTCCATAAAGGAAGTTACCAGATAGAGGCTTGAGTACCAACTCTTGTAGTTGGGTTTTTAACTGCTGAAGTTCAGTAGGAGCCATTCGATAAGAGATTTTAGAAATGGGTTTGGTACCGGGTTCAAAGTCGATAGAAAATTCAATATCACGCTCTGGGGGTATGCTAGGAAATTCTTCAGGAAATACGTCAGGAAATTCACTAACAATAGAAATATCATTCAAATCTGACGTATTTTTGTTTAAATCCATGAAATGGGCTAAGAAAGCTTGACATCCATTTTTTAATAAACGAATGGCTTTATGGCTTGATATGAAAGTGTTTGACTTCAATGGTTTGGTTGCTTGAATTCTCATAACAGGTTGGTTAGGAATATATAAACAAACAACCTTACGAAAATAATCAATTTTGGCATGATGAGTGGTTAACCAATCAATTCCTAAAATCACATCAAAAGCAAGTATCATTAAAGAGATAAGATCAATAGGTAATGTGATAGTGCCAACTTGGATCAAGCAAGATTTATAAACTGTAGATGTAACGAAGGTTTCACCCAACGGAGTTTCAACAGATAAATTAAAGTCCAATTTCTCCGAAGTCAAGTTTAAACGTTGAGCACAAGCAGGAGAGATAAAAGAATGGGTAGAACCGGTATCTAGTAAGGTATAAACTTTGGAAGAATTCAAGATTATCTTACCCGTGATCACCTCATTCGGGTTCCTTGCGTTTTGGCCAGTTACGACAAACGCTCTTCCATGAACCGCTGATTTTGACTTATCCGGGACAGCCTTTGGAGTCACCATCCCTACTGAACTTAGTCTTGCTACAGAGCAGTCTCGAGCTATATGGCCCTCCTTTCCACAGTTATAACATACCTTGGATTGTTGTGGGTAGTTTGGGATGATATGTCCCTCTTTCCCGCATTTATAACACCTAACTGGCGGTCGTTCTCCTCCCCAAGAATTTGTTGTTGGTGTTGGTGTTGTTGCTGATGTCTTCCTGTCATTGATGAATCTCCTCTTTCTGAAATTTCCACTTGACTCACCTCTCCTATTATCATGGCCACAATTACCCCCTGAGTGGTTACCGCCTTTGTCCGTATTTTTCCTCCTCATTTGGTTATCATCGCTCGATGATTATCATCACCACCCGGTATGACCACAGTTGTGGTCCCTCGGTTGAAGTATACTCATTATCTCACTCTAATAATTGAGCCACATTGACAACATCCGAATATAGAGAAAATTTATGAGAGATAAGGTATTGGCCGAATTTGGGTTTTAGACCTCTCGAAACATCCGCGTTATCGTTCCTCATTCTCTACCAAATGAGGTACAAACACGGATAACTCCATGAACTTCGCCTCATCTTTGAGACACCGTCATGTTGTTTCTATTCGATCTAATAAACTCTACCTCTTTTCATATTACGAATACTTTCAGGAAAGTACTTGTCATTGATCAGTTTCTAAAATCTTTCCCAAGACATGTTGAGTGTGGCTGGCTGGGTATGCTTCACGGATTCCCACCAGTAATCTGCCTCTCCACGGAACATAAACGTGGCGAATGGAACCTTCTGTTCCTTCGTGCATCCCAAGACATCGAATATCTTGGTAATTTGCTTGACCCACGTTTCCGCCTTAATCGGATCGGGCTTTCCCCAGAAATCTGGTGGTCCCAACTCCTTGAACTGCTTGGCTATGACAAACCGCGCGTTGCTATCACTTCCACCCGTATTTTGTACACAAGTCTCCCTCGTCTGATTTTGCATGAACTGCAAAAAGCTCATAAACATTCCATCATTCATCGTTTTCTCGGTAGCGTTGTTTACAGGAGGAATATTGCCTTCTTGTTGCATGTTCTCCTGGTTTGTGACTAAAGGTTGTTCCACAGTCTCATACACTCCATTGTTAACGTTCTCGTGACCATTCTTAAACATCGCCATAAAACAAGGGTTAATTAAACAAATTAACATATCACATAATATCCCTATATTATAATGAGCCAACAAATAAGCTTAGATAGGACACACTAGCGAAGGATTTACTCATCTCTCCCCTCTAGTTCTATTCCCGATCTCCACCAGAGACCATATCCCTAAGCTTTGATACCAACTATGACGCCCCCAAAATAGGTATACAACACCCATTCTGAGTCACCAAATACATGGTACAAAAATCAAACTACAACTTCAATAATATAATTGTCGTGCAAAATACGACAACACATACTGTGAGTTTAAATACAAATATTGTCTTCTAGACAATATCCACACTCAAATAAGTCCTCATTACAATTATTCAAACACTATTTTACGAAATAGTGAGGATCGCTAAAACATCTTTCTAGAACCATCACTCCATACCCCAACTAGATCCTGCTTATGTTCTCACCTCACGAGAAGAAAAATGGAACAAAAAGGAAAAGGGTGAGCTCAACTAGCCCAGTAAAGAATATTATGACTAAGATAATATACAACAAATTATCATTAGTCTTCAACGGGGAAAAATCGATAAAACATAATAGACAACAAGTTTTAGATCAAAACTGCAGTGGAAACATCAATCCATTAGAAGAGTCAAGTAGAGAATGAGTTCTACTATCTTCTAAGATTTAAAAGTCCATCATCAATATTTTATCCCTGTAACAACAATCAATATACATCTTTAATCGAATATTCATCTTTGCACTACAGGCCAAAGATATTCATTTGTATCACCAGTTGGTCATGTTCATCTCAACACCTGTTCATCTTTCCACTACGGGCCAAAGATATTCATCAGTTAATCATTCATCTTTGCACTACAGGCCAAATATATTCAATAATATCATCATTAAGGACTGAGGATGATGAAAAATATTTTAGAGAACGAATCCAGTGAGACAGAGGAACAAATATTAGGGATTCGTGTTACAGTTTATCCAAGATCACTAATACTTCATAATAACCAATTTTGAAGTAGAATTCAAAAAAATAAAGATCAAAACATGGATACAATCAAAGATAGTAACCATAATAGACATCTTGGACAAAAAGGAAAATTTTCATTTTTTGATGAATAGTGCCGTATTCTTGAATAGTGCCGTATACGTGAAAAATAACCCCGACACAAAAAGTTCCAAATTTGATTAAAAAGTTCAAACCAATATTTCGGCATAATGATATTGAAGAAAATAATATCATTTAAGAAGAAAATAACATCCCTTACCTCAAAAAAACAGTACTTCGGAATGAAAGGTCGAAAGTGATGTTGAATGAAACTTGTACTGAACAGCAACTCTCAAAGTATCTAAATACTCACAAAAATACGCTCGATAATATAGAGAGAGAAAGAGAGAAAGCTTATGTTTCTGGTGTGATTTTCAATTCTAACTTAGCCCTCTATTTATAGGAAAATGTTAGCACGCCGAAGCAGACTTGACTTGCTACCTGATGGCTTCACCTGCTACTATTGCCACCCACCACATTTGAAATAAAATTCAGCACATTTCTTCACCAACCACAAGTGGGGCCCACTCAATTCTATAATTTTCCACCAAAATCATTTATAAACCTAATTTTCGAATCAGTCACCTTTTAAAATTCATAACAAATCATCCGTTCATTTTTAACGGTTCAAAATTTGTGGACATATACTCAACTTATATATGTATAACATATCCAAAAATCACAACGATCCAACGGTTGGATTAAAAATTATAACTCACGTAATATAATGTAAAAATACTGATTTGATTTTTAATACCTCCATTCCGACAAAAATACTGATAAAATACCTCAACATTAATTCCTTCAATTATAACCACATAAAATAAATAAATCCATCATTTATATCTGCATCAAATAAATATTTCCTTATCAATAATTAATTATTCACAAATAATATTACAGAATCACAATAATGACAACCAGGCAGTTCCCAGGAAAGAGGGGGCTTTCCAATAAGGATTTCTCCTTACTAGCGCACAATTAGGTGACCAAATCTCTCCTTAACAGAACTTTCTAGATATTGCCAATAATGTTATCTAATAATATTATTCAAATAATATGAATTATTGATCTGATAATGAGAAATATTGTGCAGTGACAATTATTGAAACAACAATAATATAAAATATCAATGAAGCAATTATTGAATCAATAAAATAAAATATTGAACAGTAATTACTGTAAAAATTATTAAGTAGTGCCTTCTTATGTAAGGATCAATAATTCAAAAATATTGTGCAATACCGTGTGCTACTGTGTAACCACGCATATTACTGTATTTTTAATCACCGAGTATTCCAACATTGTTAACGGTAACAACTACGCCGTTATTTATAAAAACTCATACTTTATCATTTTCCATCATCCAACCGTTTTCTGTTATGGGGCCCACAAATGGTTGCGCCGTCGTACGAATATTCCCCGACAATAAGAATATTCCACGACCAAACGAATATTCCCCGACAAAAATGAATAGTTTATAACCACTTGCTTATTTTGCAAAATTTATACATTTCACCCATAACCAAAACATTATATCAAATTAACACCTTATTATTCACAATAATAATTAGAGAAAATTCGATTCTATTTTAAAAAAAATCGAGGTCTTACAATACAGAAGAGAAGTTCACGCTTAAAAGCATGGATCTTCCTCAGTTTATCTTCTAATTCATGAACATAATTGTTCACCTTCGTTGTTTTCTCAAAAACATCATTGATCATATAAAGATCTTTGAGAAAATCAGAAATGTTAATGGGTACAAAACTAGAATTCAAATCAAAATTTGATTCCGGTGATTTTACACCCATCTTTCCTTGTATCATAATTCTCGTTTACATTTACATTGCCTAGATAAACATATCAAAACAGAAACGGTGCACATAGATATGTATGTATAATATGTGTGAGGTATAACTGACATCAGTAAAGA
This sequence comes from Panax quinquefolius, assembly GCA_020205615.1. Classification (NCBI taxonomy): domain Eukaryota; kingdom Viridiplantae; phylum Streptophyta; class Magnoliopsida; order Apiales; family Araliaceae; genus Panax; species Panax quinquefolius. The sequence continues at coordinate 97,807,411 of CM035158.1, read as the reverse complement.
ATAAGACATAATTGTCTAGAGAATATTTTAATTTCGTCCGCTAGTAATTCTAGCGGACCCCGAGATCTAGTTTTTAATTATAGTCGTTCATAATTGTAATGTAAAGTAAAGATGATATTTGCCAATTTTTGATTCATAGCAAATACATGTTATGGATCATATATATATATATAGGAGAATTGTGACAACCCGAAAATTTATAAGATTTATTAATAAAATCTTGAATAATTAAATAAAGGTTAAAGTTTAAAATCTAGATTTAAAAATAGAGGAATGATTAAATTAATTTTTTAACAACCTATATGCTTTGATTTTTGAAGTAACGCAAAGAAATGAAATGTTGAAGTGTAAGAAATGAGAAGATATAGAATAAAAGTGAGAAAATATGGACTAAAATCCAAAACCTTAGAATGGATTTATATGTACCTTTGAAATATATTACGAATAAGGTATTAGGATACCTTTAAATTTATGTGAATTAAATGGTGAAAGAAATTATGTAATAATGTATGTGAAAATTTATTAAGGAAATAAATTTCAAAGGAAGAGATATTATGTATGTGTATATATATATATATACACACACACTTAAGAATGTGCTATTTATAATATTTCTAGTCGAATAAGAAAATGATTAATTAGAAATTAATCATACATGAATAAATGAAAAGCTTAATTATAGAAACTTGTGAAAATTATGTTTTGAAAGGTAATTAAATAGAACCCAAAAATATTAAATTTGGAAGAGATAAGCTAGGTATCATGGTAGTAATTAAGTTAAGCCTACCTAGTAGTCAAGTATTAGAAATTTAATAAAATTCCAAAAAAGGGTTAAGAATATGACAAACCGAATTCACCTATGTGGAAAATCGAATTCACATATATGGAAAACCATATGAAGCAAGCCTCGATATTTAAAAAACTTGTAAAAATGACGCAAGTTATTAATATGGTATTTAAATTGAAAAGTAGGATTAATATAGACCATTATGTCAAGCTATTTAAAAGGCTTATTGAATGTAGCAAGCCGTATTAAGAAATTTTAATTAGGCATTGAATTAAATGTCCAGCCTAATACATGAATATATCAAGGGAGTAAGTATATTGTGACTCGTATAGAGTATATATGCGATCAAATAAATAAATAAATAAATAAATATATATATATATATATATTATGTATATATATTTATTTATAAAGAGAAATAAAAGAAAACTATATAACCTAATATTATATATTAGGAATGAGAATTAAATAATCTAAGGGTTATAGTAATTGAAGAATACTATTATTTAAATTATATACTAGTAAATTAACTTAAGAGATTTATTTTTATTTTAACCTAATTAAAGAAAACCTAATTAAGTTATATGATTAAATCTATGTAAGTAATTATTTAAAATCCCAAAATAAGTGGATTAAGAACCCTAATTAAATAATTAAGGTATGATAAAATTTATGAGTTGGACCATGCTATTTTTCATGGCCCAAAACAATTATTATAGAGTCCAAACAAGTAGAGAATTGACCCAATCTTTGGCCCAACATTTTATGGACTTTCTAGAACCAAAATTAGTAAAGAAATTAAATCAAAAATGGGGGATAAAGGGGATGGAGTATTCGGATTTTTGGAAGGATTTGGGCACATGTGTATTTCATTTTTTAACTCCATAAAATTTTCCAAATCTAGCCAAGTGTACATGAGTGGCCCCTTACTGGCCAAATTGTCAAATTTATATACTAATGGGTTCGAAACCCATGACTAAATTTTCTTAATTAACGGGAGCATGGCACCCAACCATGCCTATAAAAGGAAGACACCTTTACAAGATGAGATACACCAAAAGTACAAAAACTCTTCTATTCAATATTGTGAGTATTTTTTTTGAGTATAAGTATATTTTGAGTGTAGCTAATAGTATCAGATTTTCTCAAGATAATCTCTTTTATACCAGTCAAATCTAGTCTCCTACAAAGGTAAAAAATATTTGTAAAAGAAATCACAGTATGCTGAAGTTTTAAAAGAAAGAATGCACACCACTTGGAAAATTTGGTAAATGAGGGACCTTCTCTTGAATAAGTTTTCAGATTTAAAAGAAAGAATGTTGACGAATGAACCACTAATACATTATTAACATATTTTACATAATAAATCCAACGTAAAAAAATAAATATTTTAATATATTAGTAAAGTGTCATCTTTTAAGTGGAAATAATTAAGACAAAGTTCATTGCATTAGATATTCTAATGCACCAAAAGTTCATTTTTCAATGATACTTAAATAATTAAATATTATAGACTCACAATATTAACAACCAGATCGTTCCCAGGAAAGAGGGGCCCTTCCGTATAAATAGCGCGAAATTAACTAACCCCTTTCCTCGACAGAACTTCTAGACATTGTCAATAATACTAACTTGTTTAATAATATCATATTAAATAATATAAGTTAGTGTGTCGTAATATTGATTTAATAATATAAAATAATGTGCAGATGTTGTTGTAACAATTATTGAATCAATAATATGAGATATTATGCAGTAACTACTGTAACAATTATTGAATGAAATTGTGACACCCCCAAATTCGGGTACTTCATTCCCACAGGATTTGGTGCTCACTATCCAAAATAATCACATCCAACTACCCGTAATCTAGGATAAAGACATAAAATAACTTAAACAATAATCCTCCCCATTAAAAGGGTTACATCAACTTAAAATAAATCCCAGATAATCTAACCTTAAATTATTACATAAGTTTGTGGAATACATCACATAAACAAATAAGTCTCATAACATACATTCTTTCAAATAAAATAATCCAAGTCTTCATCACTTGGTAGCTTTGCCTTTACCCTTACTAGTGCACGGCTCGTCTGATCTTTCAACCTTAGCTGCAACGTTTTATATGCAAGTGTGAGCAAAAAAGTGTTAATAAACATAATGATGACAATAATAACATCATAGAATAGACAATGAATACTGAATAATGTAGAACTCAACCTTTGAATCAAGATTAGAAAGTTAGATCGATTTATATATTTGAGGGTCCCAAGACCACAAATTATGTCCTAGGTTATTAAGTATTTCTACTTCAACCTTTAATAGTCGTTAGACTATCTGGACCTTTCTTCTCGTACTTAGGGGGATCAGCCCTTCGTACCATGTATTGTGCACAAACATCTTAATGCTGACGCGTAAATATTCCCCCTATAATAGGGTTGTTCATCTCAGTTTGACTTAGGATTTCCGCATTAAAGAAAGTTTAGTTTAGATTAGCTTAACAATGATTCTAGAATTTTAGAACGCTCATTCACTAATCATTTCAAGGTTCGATAAAATAAAATGACATTGAACTACAAGGTTTGAATCAAAGATTGACTCAGAATAATATACAATTGAATAAAGCATTGTGTATTCAATGTACTATCTTCAAAAGAATTAAAAAGTTTTGTACGAATTAATGATCAATTTAAGCTTTGCATTAACGAGAATCAATGGATAAGAACTTGAACAGTTATAGTCACAATATTAACAAGTTTAAGATTAGAAAACTTGCTCAATGAAAAGTAGGGTTTAGGAGCTTGCGTAATAATAAACAAGATAGGGATAAAGAACTTTCTCTTATGTAGAGAATTAAGGTTTAGGAACTTGCCTCGAGCGTAAGATATGCAACATTAACCCTATATATATCATTAGAATCACAATACTGATTAGTTACACTAACATTAACCCTATATGTTTAGTTCTCATGTAAATCTAACTTGTTAACATAATTCAAGTTCTGACTTTTAAATTAATATCACATCACTAATCTGAAATCATAAGTCTAACATAGCAACATAACTCTTAAACCACATCTCAAGACTTAAACAAATAACAAGTTAAAAAGTTTTTCACAACTTATTAACTTTACAATTTGAAATCATCGAATACAAGTTTACAATCTATTTTAGAACCTCATTACATGTTTAACACATTATCATGCACATTAAACTAAGTTAGGCCAACATGTCATGGACTGAAAACTAAAAAAAAAACAATTTATTTCTGCTCAGGGAAGGGCACAGGTGCGCTACCCCAAGCCTTAACATTCTAAGATAAAAACATTTGGTGCTCAATTCCCAGAAAACTCAATGAGCACAAGCTGCAGCAGTTTACGCCTTTGATACCGGTAGCTTGTTGTGTTGGTCTGTGATGAAACTTGCAGACTACGTCCCTGCTTCACAGTTCACCCCAAACAACCCAATTTTCTCCAACTAAACAGAAATTCAACAAACCTAGAAGCTATAAACTTATTAACAACATCACTAAGCATGTATATTACACTTCTAACAACATAAACAACCAAATTTAAAGGATTAAAAATCATGTTTTTATTATTTTCTCTATTTTCAAAACATTTAGCGTAATCAATCACCAAATCTTCACTTTTTAACTAAATTAAACCATACAAATTGCATTGTTTTCGTAATTCAATGTATTAACACAATCAATAACCAATTTACAGATTACCAAATAATTCAAGCATAAATTTTAACTCTAAAATCAGCCTTTTAGTACATACTCAACCAAAAACCAATTTATTCTTCTTAAACATGACTACACATGAATTTGATACTCCAAAATCGTTTGTAAACAATATATGTGACGCCCCCAAATCTGGGTATCTTCCAACCCGACATATGGTGCTACACGGTGCTACAGTTCACACATACATTCAATTGAAATGCCTCAAATGAACGAATATGTCTTCTATATATTCCAAAATAATATTACTATTTCCCAGGTTCTTTATAACCATTACATATGTTCTTGTCATACTATCAAATAATAACAACATTCAACCTATACTATTACAAAGACAATCTATAGGTTCGCATTAGCCTTCCCTTTATCTTTACCTGATCTTTCGGTCCGTTCGGTCTTAGCTACATTCATATGGTTCAAGCAAGAGTGAGCATAACTAGCTCATCAAGTATGATAATTCCTTTTAATAATATGCTTGAAACATACAAATTGTATATCTTCAATAACTGAACAATAGTTATGAAGTACTATCGATAATTCAAAATAGCACTTCTCTTTTCTTAAAACGTTTCACAATGAACAGCATTCAGTAAAACATTAATTTCGGTCCAAGACATTAAGAATTTCATACTTTCTTTGAAAAGGACAATCCGACACCAAGTCTGTAAGTCCGGCATATCTTACGAGCACGTCTAGGTGATCAGCCTATAGTACTCTATGTTGTACAACACTACTTTCTTTAAATGTATATACGTTTAAGTTTTGGCAACCTCACGTGCCTGTCGTTTGACGACAAAACATTTGTTTATCATACTCAGTCTTCTTTTGAAAACCATACCAAAATAGTTTGACAAATCTTGACAACATTGAAAATAGTTCGATAGATTATAAAAAACCCAAAAATATCTTAAGTCTAGCCGAAGGAATTGGCTTTGACTTCATCATACATCAATTCATGCGTAAGATACATGAATCACAAAACTTGTCCAGAATGAACATAGACAAGGGTTAGAACACTTACCTTTAGTGTCTGCTACTGTTTAAATATATTTTTCTTTTGAGTCTTTAAGGTCTCTACAATACATAATCATGTAACATACCACATTATGTCATAATCAGATATGTATGGTTCCTAACGTATCTTACCCTTCTTCTTAATCTAATTGTTTATTAGATTGTTTAACATTGGTTCAAGTTTATCGTATTGTTTTACATTCATGTTCAAGTAATCTTTCTTCGACCTTTAGTTGAATTACTTAAGGTCTTTAACATCATTTAAGGATGTTACTTCAAGTTCATTAATGTATTACTTATCATTAATTAACCTTTAGCTTCCTTTCTATTCATAACCATTCATTTCTATCTCTTCCCTAGTGTTGGCGTTGCGGCGCCAGCTTCATATACAACACTCGCGCTGCGGCGCGGGTTTCCAGTATGGGATGCCTCAGTCTTGGCGTTGCGGCACCACTCTCAATATTAGAGGTCGCGCTACGGCGCCACTTCTCAGTACCTCACAATCCGGCCTAGCGCTGCAGCGCCAGCCATAACTCTCTGGGTCGCGTTGCAGCACGGACCCTGAGCCTCATAAATTTTTTTACAGTTCTTTTGTTTGATGAACTTCCCGAGCTCATAACTTGTTCATTTTAAGTCCGAATTGGCTCGTTCAAAAGCGATTAGCTCATAAATCACATGAACTACGTGTTCATGTAAGAATTTTATATTTTCGAATCCGTTAACATGAAATTCACCTTTTAAGTCCGTTTTTACGAAAATAATAAACGTTCATGAACGTTCATAGCTCGTTTCTTCGTTCTAAGTCAGATTTTGACCATTTTCGAATTCGTAACTCTAAAATGCAAATCTAAACTATTCTCCATCGAAAACCAATATTTTCGAGTTCAATGCTAACTTTTGACTTCCATTTCGAGAATTTCACGACGATTATCGTCTAATCTCATAAATTCCGCCATAACTTCATTACTTGAGATTTCGACACCGTTCCAAATGGATTCATTTCATCATACTAACATCCTAACCAAACATATGTCATAAAATAATTTATATGATAATTTCTTACATGTTCTTCCTTAGTTCATAACTTTCATTATTATATTTATCTTACAATATGACTTTTTAAGTTTTAAATCTTATAACAATCATCCTTATTACTTCTTAGCATACAAGTTCTACCACTACTCACTTCTCTAACAATTAAAGAGAGGGAGAATCATGGTTTAGGATCATTACCTTTGAAGTTCTCTTGGTTAATTTTTCTTCTTCCTTCTTGTTCTAACAAAACTAGCTCTTACTTTTCTCTCTCAATATAACTCTAGATGTTGGTGGAAATTTAACAAGTAAATAATGAAATCAAGCTCTCATATTTATAGGAAAAGCAAGGTGAGGGCATAATGGACATTAAGTAATCTCACCTCCACAACTCCACCTCCTTACTATTCATCTCTTGGTCACCAAGTAAAACCACTTTACTTGGTCACCAAGATGGTGCCATGTGATCATGGGTTGCCCCATGGGTCATTCTTACCCATCGGTTCGATCCACGGATCCGATTTTTAATTTGGGCTTTAAGTTTAACTAACTTTAACTTAATCTTTGGACTTGAATTAACAAACATTGGGCCTGCTAACTCATATACTGCAAGTCCAATACACTTGGCTTAAAGCCTTATAACGTATAATCTACGTATTCTTCTCGTATGCTAACTCATATACTCATACATTATATATGACATACCATCATTCATACATACTCGTATAATACCTCATATTCATTATCTCGTACAATACTTATATATCATACGATCATCGTTTACTCATTAACGCTTTACTTTCCCTAACGTTCTCGAATTTAGTACGCAGGCGAAAAACTGCGTTTGCCATACATGAATTATTATTACATAATCCATCTTCCCTTAATATTCTATCGTTACGTATTTCTCGGAAGTTCAAAAATAATTCCCGAGCAGAAATCAATAAATAGTATTTTTCAGAAAATTTCTCGGAAAACTATTATTTTCATCTTGGAAATTCAAACACTTTAATTCTACCACGTAGTCAAAATACTACGACATTCCGACACATCTAGGTTATAGAACAACCTTCATCTTACTAACACATAATAATAACATGTAATATAATTTTATTCATTATTTAATTAAATAAAATTATTTTACAATAACTCCGAATTTCTCGGTCGTTACAATATACAACATATTATAAACCATCTATAACACACATAACAATCATTCTAACAAATCATCAACCTAATTTTTATTTTTCCAAAAGAAAACTCAAGAACACAAAAATCTTCAGTCTAAAACATGATTTTATGAATTTATTTACTGAAAATAGTTTCTAGTTCAATAACTATCATATTATAAGCATCCAACATCATATGCATAACATTTATTTATCAATTCGCTCATCACTACCAACTACAAAAAACTTATTCAACCTAATTCTTCACTAAAACTAATTTCAGAGAACTAAAATTGTAACAATACCTTTGATTTTATGTTTAACAAAGATGATTAGAGTAGTCTGTCTAATCCCCCTCCTCCTTAGAACCTTCAACCTTGTTGCTCAAATCTCTCAGAGAACACTCTCAAGCTCTCCCTTTCTCTTTGTTTTTTTTCTAACTCTCAGCCTCTTGGAATAATAGTACATAAAAACCAAAACTGATGTATACATATAATACTACATTTATCAGTTATACAAATGATGGATTTCATCAGTTAAAACATCCAAGAGCCACAAGACCTTGTTTGGTTGTACTTTAGATTAGGTTTTCTAATTTATTTTAATATTCACTTATCATATAGTATGTAATTGTCACCCCTTTATTTAACTACAATCTTAATTATTAACGTCATACTTATTTAACCAATACAATTCTTAATATTTATTTAATAAATATTAACCTTCTAAATTAATCACTCCTTTAATTCCATTAATCAACTAAATTAAAATAACATCATTACTTGCAATTGTATAATTATTAAACAATTCTTTATTTCATTAAATTAAATCTTCAATCCATAAAACTACCATATATAAATTTAATTAATATACTCCCTAATTAAATTATTTCACAACAATTTCATCGAATATTTATTTATCTTAATAAATAAACTAACTCAAATATTTATTTAATTTAATAAATATTTAAAATTAAACACAAAATTCTCATTCGTTACAGAAATACTGAGTGACTTCTATTAACAATTATTGAATTAATAATCAAAAATATTATGCAATACATTGTATTACTGTAGAGTACCGCTTGCTACTGTAGAATAATGCATATTACTATATTTTTATCACCGAGTATTTTAGCAATTAACGGTAAAAAAAATTGTCGCCAATTTTTAAAAAGTTTATTTTTGTCGCTTTCTATATCCGACAGTTATTTCGTTGTAGGACCCATCAATGATTGGTTATTTCAGCGCCTTCATACGAATATTCTCCGATAAAAAGAATATTCCCCAACAAAATAAATATTTCCTGACAGATTGTTTGTAGACACTCGAAATTTTCTTTTCCTGTTACTAACTGTGCAGGAGGGCAAAAGCGTCTTTTTCACACTCCAGAGGTAATCTTGGAGGACCACAACATCAATTCCAACCTCAGAGATAACCCTGAGTACATTCAGAGTCAACATCATGACCATCTCAGAGATAACCTTGGGAAAAACCTGCTACAATTGTGCGAAATTCGGAGATAACCCCGGGAGGGGCAAAATGGTCATTTTTCCAACTAAACATCACTTCAAATCAACTACACTCATGTTAACTCAAATTGATTCAAAATTAGTCCCACAAGACTCATATCTTAACTTCGGAGCGAAAACTACGCGAAACAGCTCACCAGATTGCCTGACGGGAACCCGGGAATGCTATTTCGGTCATGGACCTATCTTCCTGGAATCAAAAAGGGCAAATCCTATGTCATTGCGTAACTCTAAACAAAATTAGTCCGAAGATGGTCTTGTACATCTCGTTCGAATGCTCGGATTGAAGTTCTGCAAGTTCGAGCGGATATTACATTGCATGAGTGCACGTACTTCGAGACGATGGGAACCGCGAGGCCCGGATGTACCACGACCCGGTAGCAGTGTATCAGAGGCTACTGGCAGTACACTGCTGACCATCGATTCTATATATATGGGGCTTGGGCTAGCCATTTTAGAGAGATAAAAGGCGAGGAAGCCCTGTCCAATTGGCTTTATACACACCCTATATTGAGTGTTTGCTCTTTTTAAACACCTGTTAGCCCATATCTGATCATATATATCTGGCGAGAATGAGTGTTTATCCATTTAGAGTCATAGAAGTCTGCATTGGCATTGCTGTAAGCCTTCTTACACTCTATAAAGCCTCTCTCTTCATATTAGCACACACTATTCTACACATTGAGAGTCGTGTTGTGTGCGTATGCCCGGACTTCGGTCCGTGGCTTTCATTTCTGTCTGTATCTATATAATTATATATATGTATATATTTTTATACGGACTAACATTATCGAGTTATGCCTCGATTGAGCCTAGACTTATGTCTGGAGCGTTTACTTGCTTTTCTATATATATATATATATATATATGAACTGTTGTCAGACTTTGTCTGATGAGCCTGAATTTTACATCCGGAGCGTTTACTTACTTTTATATATATATATATATATATATATATATATATATATATATATATATTTCTGTCAAATGGAATTTACTTACATTGGCCTTTTTGACTTTATTTATATTTCGTCCACTTTGGAGTTTACTTCGTGGCGGTTGATCGCTTTGACTTTATTTGTTTTTTTCGATCCCCATGGAGTTGCTTCGTGGTGGCTGATCATGCATATATATATATATATATATATATATATATATATATATATAACCACTTACTACTTTCCATATAAATTGCAGTATCATGTGAGCCTAGAAATCATGTGATCACAAATTCAGTCTACTGAATCTAGATTCGATTCCTATGATGGATATTTTTCAGCTGTGAGCAACTTGTACATTATTTACAGTGTCTGAATTTCCTTGGATGGCTGTCATGCCCATGAGGAGTTCGGCACTGCTGTATATTATTTTCTTGAAGATGCTTCGCATCTCGAAAATAAAAGCAAACAAGCCGAAGATTTAATAATAAATTTTTCTATAAATTCAAACCCTATGTATATAAGTGCGAACGAGATACAGCACTACTTCCAAATAATTGCAGATTGATCCACACACACACACATTCATATAACAGTTTCTTTGAGAAGTGGCGGTCACCGTGGCAACACGGATGTCGGAGGGTGCCTAACACCTTTCCTCCGCATAATCAAGCTCCCGGACCTAAATGAATCTCAGTTTCACAGATCCGTTTAGCAGTGTCATATCACTGGGTTAATGTGCAAACCTTTTCGGTTGCGTTGGTGCAACCAGTTAAATACACCAACTGGCGACTCTTAAAGTCAAATCGTCGACATTATACATGTCGGACCTTTTTTACTTGTTTTTTCAAACAAATCTCACATTAACATGAGAACACCAAAGAACAAATAACGAAAAAGGACTAAAAAATTCTGACGTCGACATTGTTTAATTACTTTGTATAATTTGTATATATCATCCATAAATATAATATTTATTAAATTAATACCTTACTATTTAGAATAAAATTTTTAAAAAATAAATTTTATTTATAAAAAATTAGAATCTTACATTAGTCGTTGATTTCGATAATGTAAGACCATATTTCTTTTGTGCCGCAACAAATTCTTGCGACAGTAAAATAAGTTCTTATCCCTCATTCATGACCTGCCTGCGATACAGGCTCTTGCGGCTGGGGAAAAAAAATAATTAAGAACACCTGCCGCAACAAGGGCAGGTTAACACCCATCATCAAGTAAATTGTGCAGGAAATCGTGTTGGACCAAAAAATATGAGATGTCATTCAGTGAATTTCTGCTAATGAATTTTTGTCTTTTTTAGTAGCCTTTGATATTTGTCAGTATTTGAAGGCTATTAACTTGTAAGCATTGGCTTGAATTATGGAATTTTGTGTGATGTTTTCCCCTTCTCTTTTACCATATTTCAGTTACCATTCTTGAATTTATTTATTTTTTTACCATTTTTGTAATTATTTGGTTGTATTGAATCTCATTTGACAGACAATGTTATGCAAAATTTGAAATAGAAAAATGACAAATAAGTTAGACAATTGAGACTTGGGCATTATAAAATTTGTATTTGTATTTATATTTATTTATATTTTAGTATTAATATTAATATTAATTTTCATATTATTAGAATTATATACAAAATTGATACTCAATATTCACCTCTCATCCATCTAATAATGTTACTTGCTTAAAATACAAATACAAATATAAATTTTAATATTAATTTTCATATTATTAATTAAAAAAATTAATATTAATACCAATTTTCATATTATTAAAATTATATACAAAATTGCTACTCAATATTCACGGATTCACCTCTGTTCCATCTAATAATGTTACTTGCTTAAAATACGTCCTCTGTAAGCTTTCCGTTTTCTTGTCAAATTGTTGAATGGTTGTTAATTAAACTGGTGAATTATAAGAGTCATGTATTGATATGGTCAACTTTTCTTTTCCTTTTTCTTTTTGTTTATTTATTTTTAATTATTTTTTTTATTTAGTATGATGATATAAATACAAGGGTGGTTGTGATTTTACATTGGCTACTTGAAATTATGTGGGTTGTAAAAGAAAATAACTTGTATGTAATAAATGGAATTACTGTTTACTCTAGAAATTTTAACGTAAGCTAATAAAGCCTTTTTCTGTATTCTCTGACACTTTGTTTGTGAGTTTGGGGATAGAAAATAAATGAAATTGAAAATTTTGAGAGCAAATAGAGTGAAGGAAAGAAAATTTTATGCGATTTTTGGAAAGAAATTTTAACTTAAAATAGATATTTATGAGATTATATTTTAGAAATTATGACAAGGAATAGTTTTGGTATTTTAATATGTCATCCAAGTCTAGTAAATTTTCTTCCAAATATTTCCAACGTCGGGAGAAAATTTTTGGGAGGAAATTTTTAAAAAATCGCTTTCCTTTTTTCTTTTTTCTCCTCAAAAAACTAAACAAAGAATTTTGATTCTTCTTCCTAAATTTTCCTCCTTTCTTTTATCTATTTTTTAAAACTCAAACACAATGTCAATTCTTTTAAGACAAAGAAGTGTACTCTTAACTAATATATACACATATTTATGTGGAACTGAACCATAGTCGAGGTTGTGAAAGGTGTAACGCCCGAGAAATTCGGATTATTATATGAATTAAATTTTATTTGATTATTTGAATTAAATGAATTTAATTATTTATTAAAGCGAGTACGTTATTTAAAGGTCGTTCTATGACCTAGAATATGCGAATGTGGTTAGAATTCTGGTTGTGTGCTAGAATTAAATAGTTTAAATTTTCAAGACAAAAATAAAAGTTTTTCGAGAAATTTTCAAAAAATCACTATTCATCCGTTTCTGCTCGGGAATTAATTTTGAATTTCTGAGAAATGCGTAATGATAGAATTCTAAGACTTGATGGAATATCCAATAATATTTCAGTTATGACAAACGAAGTTTTCGCATGCGGACTTAAAACAAGGGTTAGAGAAAGTGAAATCTAAGAACAAATGATTAAGTGTAATACAAATTGTTATTATACGGGAAGAATATGAGTATAATACTAGGTATTGTACAAGTATAATACGAAGATAATACGACGTATAATACGAATATCATACGGTAAGTATATATTAGAATAATACGATAAGAATACAAAGAAATCTTAATGGACTTAGCTATTGGACCTAGACTTTGTCAACCCCAATTGGACAATGAATGAGGCCCAAGGATGAATTATATCAAGACCCAATGATAAGTTAAATCAAGCACAAAGTTAGGCCCGATATGAATTAATTCTAAGCCCAAACTAAGAACCAAACCCGTGGGTCGAACCGATGGGTCAACGGATGGGTAAAAAGGTTGGGGCAACCCATGAAAACCCCACAACCCCATATAGCCAGCCACTTGGTGGCCAAGTAAGTTGGTTAGCTTCCTTTGGAAGCTTTGAAGGGGATGTGTGAATAGTAAGGAGGTGCCACAATGATCAAAATGTCCTCACTTAGATTTTCTATAAATAAGAAGCTTAAGTGTTCATTAGTTGTTTTTACCAACATTGAGCACCTATATTGAGAGAGAGATAAGAGTATTAACAAGCAATCCAAGAAGAAAAAAAAGCTAACTATTCAAGCTTAAGTCAAGAACGCTAAGATATAAACACGTAAATCCTAACTTTCGATTAAAGTTTTTATAGAAAAGTATGAATTGGTGGAACATGTCTCTTCTGGAGTAATAAGAATGGCTATTAGTGAACAAAAACATTAATAAGTCATGTCTAAGTGAGAATCATAATCGACTAATTAAGCATTAATCGAAGAAAACGTATAAAACTTAAAATTGGTCGTTGATGAACAAATTTAAAACCAATGTGTATAAGTTAGAAGCAAACAGCTTGGTTAGGATATAGATGACTAAACAATGGATTGATTCCATTTGGGTTGGCGTAAAAATCTCGACTAACGAAGTTATGGTGAAATTTACGGGAAAATACGTTTGTTGGAAAATTGCATATTTAAATTTGAAGTTGAAAGTAAATAATCATGCTTATATGTAAAGTCCTTCAAGGAATACATGTAAAAGGACTTAGGGATAGATCAAAATTGTTAGGTAGATCTGTGCTTTAATAATTATCATTCTATAAATGAATGTATAGAAGAAAAGATCAAAGCTGTTAGGTTGATCTATCTCTTGAGATGTAATAGATAGGCTTTCAACAAAATCGTAGTCTGTCGAGCTAGAAAAAAGATTACTGAAGCCAAGGCAGAATCGTAGAGTATCGAGAATCGTATTCTGTCCGCTTTGGAGGGCTTCACTCAGAATCGTAGAGTTGGTCTAAACGATTGACGAGCCAAATCAAGAATCGTAGTGTGCTCTCAGAAGCGTAGAGTCTGTAAATTAAGCAAGCAAAGATCGTAGTCTACCCAGTACTTAAGAGAAATCGTAGTGTTCTCTACTATCAGTACCGGATCAAGCAAAAATGTGGTAAGACACCACGAATATGATCGTAGTGCATCATCTGTCTGCATCAGAAGCATCGAGCTTTATCCTTTTGTTGAAGAATAAAATTCAACAAATTGGAATGGATTATATGCATTGAGACTCTCGGGAATCCCAGTGACCCAACATTCATCCTTAGTATAGAACGAAGAAATGTATTGAAGAAGCTAAGAAAAGTACTACATGTCAGCTGAAAACACCTTTTCAGGTGTTAGGTGAGATAGCAGTCTGCGGTGTCAGTGGGCCAGACGGCTGGACAGAAGATTTCCATAAAGTCACCATCAGTGCTTAGAAATGTCAAATACAATTAATGCTTCAAACAGATACATTTTCAAAGGCACCTTATATACAAATCAGATTTAGATACAAGAGACAAGCAAGTACACAACGAAAATCTGAAGAACACTCAATGCTCAACTCTACGATATGAAAAGAAAGCTTGCTCAGCTACTTAGTTCTTTCGAACACAAGCTTAACGACAACTGAGTAGCACCATTCAAGAACTTAACTATCATTAAGTGAAGTAAGAAGTTCCAAGTCTGTTGGACTTGAATAGTTCTAAAGTGAACTAGAAAGTACCAAGTCTGCTGGACTTGAAGAGTTCTAAGTGAACTAAGAAGTTCCAAGAATGTCGGTCTTATAGGAATCTCAGTGATTCGAAGATTGTAAAAACATCCTTAGTGAATTTCCTACTCAAGGAGTAGAAGAGTGGACTAGGAGCCTTGAGTGCTCTGAACCACTTAAAAACATTGTGTCTCTTATATTCTTGCTATAACTGTTATATCTGTCATAACTGCTTATCTCATATTAAATCGATTTATCTTAAAGGGGAACAAACAAATCTCTAATTTTGTTGTGATTAAATCATTAACAAATTTGACAAATATTTTGTAAAAGAAATTTTAAAATATCTATTCAACCCCTCCTTTTAGATAACTATTGTGCATCTGGGAACTAACAGTTGGTATCAGAGCAGGTTCTCTCAATCAGCTTATAAAGCTTGAGTAGATCAAATGGCACATCTCATAAACAAATCAAAGACTAGAGGAGGCAACAAGCCACCAATGTGCAACAAAGATAAATTCGCCAACTGGAAAGTTCACGTGCAAGCCTACATGGATTCAATAGATGAAGATCTATTTAAAACTGTTCAAAATGGGCCCTATGTTCCAACAAAGCTTGCACCAACTCCAGACGATCCAAACATAGTTCAAATCAAGGTTAAACCAGAATGGACTGACAACGAAAAGAAAGCTGTCCAACTCGACAAAAAGGCCAAGAAAATTTTGTTCCAATCTTTAAAAGATGATCTGTTTGAAAATGTGGTCAACAGAAAAACTGCCAAGGAAGTATGGGAAGCGTTGCTCATTATGCATGAAGGAACAGAAGAAGTAAGAGAAAACAAGCAATCTCTTCTGACTCAACAATATGAAATGTTTGCCCATTTTCCAGGTGAAACTGTCACTTCCACTTATGAAAGATTCAATGTTATGCTCAACTCTCTTCGAGCTTTTGGAAAGATCTATCCAAATAAAGATCTGATCATAAAGTTCATGAGAGCTTTACCTAGCAAGTGGGATGCCAAAACCACTGCCATTAGAGAATCAAAGAATCTCCATGAAATGATTGTTCAACAACTATATGGCAACCTTCTCACCTATGAACTGGAGCTGACTCAGCGAGCAGAGACTCTATCTGAAGGAAGAAAGAAGGACAAAGGAGTTGCTCTCAAAGCAACAGATAATATCTCCAAAGATAACACTGAAAATGACTCTAACTCAGAGGAAGATGATGATGAGGATATTGCAATGCTGGTAAGAAGACTCAAGAGGTTCATGCATAAAGACAGAAGCAGCAAACCTAAGAGATTCAACAAAAATAATAGCCGAGAGCAGATAAATGACTTATGCTGGCCTAGGATTCAAAAAAAGAGAAGAGTAACTTAGTCACTACTCTTCAACCTCGAAGGGTCGTAGAGTCGAGTAAAATCAACTCCACGAACCAACTGGGTAGGAACAGTAGAGTTAAGTTTCACTCTTCACAAATCATGAATCACAAGGATACATGGAAAAAGAAGATCCAGTATGAAGGAAGATTGCCAAGAACCCACACAAGTCCAAATGGAGGAAGAATCCACATACAAACACAAGCATGCATCATGCTAGATGTTTTGCATGTAATAAAATTGGTCATAAGGCTGCATTATGCTACAATAATTCTCTGCAATATTAGACCCAAAGTGAAGCAAATTTGGGTTCCCAAGGGTACTAACAAGATAGGACCCATGCAAGTATGGGTACCAAAATGACAGTTTAATCTTACCACAGGAACAGAGCTCCACGATCACAACTTGGTATCTGGACAGTGGATGCTCAAGGCACATGACCGGGAACAAAGCCCTCCTGTCTAACTTCATAGAGAAGGAGGATCTAACAGTCATCTTTGGAGACAATGGCTAAGGCAAGACAAGAGGATATGGCTCAGCTGGGAATGGTGCAGTATCCTTCAATAAAGTAGCCTATGTGGAAGGACTAAAACACAATCTTATGAGCATAAGCCAACTCTGTGATAAGGGTCATCAAGTTACCTTCCTCAACAATCAATGTCAAGTTAAAGATCTGAAGACGTCCTCTATAAAGTTGATCGAAACAAGAGAAGGGAACGTCTACACTTTAATCTTGGTCAACTGAGTTCTGACGAGACAATATGCTTTCTGGCTAAAGCTTCTGAAGAAATGAGTTGGCTATGGCATAGAAAGTTGTCTCATCTCAATTTCAAAAACATGTCAAAACTGGCCTCCAAGGATCTAGTAGCAGGCTTGCCCAAGCTCAGCTTTGTCAAAGAAAGGTCATGCAATGCCTGTCAGCTTGGAAAATAAACTAGAAGCTCATTCAAGAGAAAAACTGTCAACTCAATTGATAAGCCTCTGCAGTTACTTTACATGGATCTATTTGGGCCAATTCCAACAATAAGCCTTGTAGGGAAGAGATACTTATTGGTCGTAGTGGATGACTATACCAAATTTACATGGGTGTTCATCAAGATGTTCAAGCTGGTGATGAACGAGAAAGGGGAGAAAATTAAGGCTATAAGGAGTGATCATGGTAGAGAATTCGACTTCTCGGAGATGGACCAATTCTGCACAGACAATTGCATCAGTCACAACTTCTCAGCTCCATGAACTCCTCAGTAAATCGGAGTAGCTGAGAGAAAGAACAGAACGTTGATTGAGGCTGGAAGAACTCTACTAGCAGCACCCTCGCAAATCATCCCGAATACTTTTGGACGAAGAAATGACATCAACACTTTGCATGTTACACTCAGAACAGATCTCTTGTGCACTCTACATTAAAGAAGACTCCCTACGAGCTGTGGAAAGGAAGAAAGCCAAGTTTCAGCTACTTTCATGTATTCGGTTGTGCATGTTATATTCTCAACAATGGAAAATAGTATCTGACTAAGTTTCAACCCAAGTCAGATGAAGGAATCTTTCTCGGATATGCCACAGACTGTAAGGCTTATAGAGTGTTCAACAAGAAGATGTTAAGTGTTGAAGTCTCGATTCACATCATCTTCGATGAAATAGACTTGGACAAAACTGTGTCTCAAGACACTACGAACGAAAACTTAGAAACTACGGATGAGGCATTCGAGCTCAACACCGCGATCGTAGTCCCAGAAAATGAAATCATCGAGCTTGAAGAAGAGACCGTAGAAAGAAATACGCCAGAAAACGAACCTCCACATCAAGAAGCAGAGGTTGATCTTGAAGAATAAAGATAAGAAGGCATCAGATCAGATGTTCCAATAGGAAACATATGGGCAAAAGATCACACTCAAGACCTAATTATTTGAGATCTAAACGCAAGAGTGAAGACAAGATCTGCCACCTAGAAAGAGTGTTTATATCTAAGTTTTCTGTCACAAATGGAACCCAAGAAGATAGAAAATGATATGGAAGTCTCAATTTGGATAGAAGCCATGTAAGAGAAACTAAATCAGTTTGGAAGAAGCAGAGTATAGAGATTAGTTCCAAGACCAAGAAATCACCCAGTTATTGTCACCAAATGGGTCTTCAGAAATAAGATGGATGAAGATAGAGTAATCACAAGGAACAAGGCAAGACTAGTAGCCAAAGGTTACTCTCAAGAAGAAGGCATCGACTACAACGAGACCTTCGTACATGTTTCCAGATTAGAAGCCATCAGGATATTCCTTGCCTTTGTTACCCACGTGAAGTTCAAAGTCTTTCAAATGGATGTCAAAAGTGCATTTCAAAATGGTGAACTTCAAGAAGAAGTATATGTGGAGCAACCTCCAGGTTTCATCAACCCAACTCTCTCTAATTATATCTATAAATTAGACAAAGCCTTATATGGACTTAAACAAGCACCTAAAGCATGGTATGAAACACTAACTAACTTTCTTAATGAAAATGGCTTCACAAGAGGTAGAGTAAATATCACATTATTCCTTAGAAAGCACAAAGAAAAAATCCTATTAGTTCAAATATATGATGATGACATTATCTTTGGCTCTACTAATGAAAAACTGTGCAAGAGGTTTACCAAGCTTATGCAGAGCAAGTTTGAAATGAGTATGATGGGTGAGCTAAATTTCTTCCTTGGATTATAAGTGAAGCAGACTGATGAAGGTATCTTCATAAACCAAGCCAAGTACATTAAAGACTTACTTAAAAAGTATGACATGGAATCAGCCTCTCCCATGAAAACCCCAATTGCTCCAGCAAACAAGCTTGACAAAGATGAGAAAGGTAAAAGTATTGACATAACTCAATATAGAGGTATGATAGGCTCTCTTCTATATCTAACTGCTAGTAGACCAGACATAATGTTTGCAACATGCATATGTGCTAGATTCCAAGCTTATCCTAAGGAATCACACTTAACTACTGTAAAAAGAATTTTCAGGTATCTCAAAGGCACACCTCACTTGGGACTTTGGTATCCCAAGGAGTCCTCCTTTGAACTGACAGGATATACAATCTTTGATTTTTTTGCAGTGCAAGATCGATAGAAAAAGTACCAGTGGCACTTTTCAGTTGCTAGGAAACAGACTTGTGTCCTAGTTTAGCAAGAAGCAAAACTCAGTATCAATCTCAACAGTAGAAGCTGAATACATTATTGTTGGCAGCTGCTGTGCTCAAATCTTATGGATGAAAAATTAATTAGCAGACTATGGGTTTGATTTCAAATCTATACATGTTCATTGTGATAACACAAGTGCTATAGCAATAACTCATAATTCTGTCATGCATTCTAGGACTAAGCATATAAAAATAAGATATCATTTTATTAGGGACCATGTTCAAAATGGAACTATATCTTTACAATACATCCCTAATGAAAATCAACTTGCTGATGTCTTTACAAAGCCTCTAGATGAATCCAGATTTAATAAATTGATAAGTGAGTTGGGCATGCTAAATCTATAACCATAAACTCAATGTTTTAGTTTATGCTAACCATGCAGATAAAAAGGCTATGTTCAAAATCGTAGAGGTGACTAAAGAGGAATCACGATCATAGAGCTGCCTCAACATGAGTAAGAAGCATCCTATGATGACAACATTCCTAAAAAATCCAAGCAACCCCTCTGATAAGCGCCTCAGGGACAAACCTGATCCTTAGTTCAATCTAATAGGTTCGCTCTTCCTGGGCTACCTTAACCCAGAAGGAATGGTAAGTCAGAGTTCATCATAAGGATCAGGATAGACAATGATCGTAGAGTAGATTCAGCAGTAAACTCAACATCATAGTGCAACCTCGACGATCGTAGTCTTCCCAAAGGATACACTAGCTCAGGGGGAGCTAAGGGCAGATCAGTATTTTCCACATTATTTAAAATCATGGATCCCAGCAAGACTTGACACGTGCCCCACTATACAGATCGTGAGGAGGGAAGTTACAAGTACAATTTGAAAAAGGTTTTTTTGAATATTCACCTCAAAAGTTCAAAAAACTCATTCCTCTCTCTCTACCAGAAGAAACCCTAGTTTTTAGAAAGCTCAACCAACCTTAGCTCAAGAAAATCAATGACTGCTTCAAATGTTATCTCTGGTTACCAACTTTGCATCGACGAATTCAAAACGGCTGCCCCTCAATTTCACAAGATTCTGTCTCTTATGAAGAAAGCTAGTCTTGAAGAAGCTCTGAGCACCAGCACATGGATATACCCGAAGTTAGTGAAAGAGTTCAACAACAATGGAGTCTTTGAGAACGACATCAACACTAAGAGGGTAAAGGTGGAACAAATTAAACTCAAAGCTGAAGATATAAACTTAACCCTATGACTTGTATCTATGGAGGTCATCGACTTTCGTGAAGGTCTGAAAAAGATGCATCACTCAAAGTTTCAGTACTTCAAGGGATACAAGAAGAAAGAGTTTCCCCAGAAGTATGAGTTTTTGGTTGACATTGTTGGGAAGTTCATATGTTGTAAAAGCTCTGGTCATAACTTTGTGAATGAAGTTCAACTAAAGCTCATGACATCACTCTACTTCAGGATGCAACTCAACTATGCGGCCCTACTTATCGACTGGATTGGGAAGTGGATACTCAGTTCAAAGAAATCAAAGAGCTCTAGAAAGATGCTCTATGGGCGGTTCAAAAGCATAATCCTGCAATCAGCTCTGGGTGACAAAATTGGGGACAATGAAGGAGAATCTATCAATCCCAACAGAAAAATGACCCAGCAGCTGTTTCAAAACTTGAAAAGAAATCCTGCAAAAATGTCAGAATGATGTCTGAATCTAGTGGAAAGACTGGCGAAGCAAAGGAATCTAGACTACCAGGAAACATATCGGCCAGAAGGAAATCAAGAAGAAGAAAAGAAATTAATAAAGAGGAACCCATTGCCTTGATCAGAAAAAGCAAGGGTAAGAGGAAAATGAAAGCGCAAACAACAGAAGAGTCCCAAGACTTAACTACTGATGCACCCCAAGAAAGTTTAGGCACTGAGACTCAGAAGGAAATGAAGAGGAAAGAGCAGTAGTCTGAGGAGGAAGAAGACAGAGCTACCATCTCTCAATTGCTTAAGAAAGGAAAACACAGCCATAAAACAAAGAAGTCTTCGCTCTCTTCGATCGAAGAGTCACTAATGATCGTAGAGTCCAGACTTGACATCACTCCAAAAGTGGATGATACAACAGTGTCAAACGTCAGAGTTGTAGATGAAGAAAACACCAAGGCTGAAACTCAACCCAGAAAAGCAAGGAGAAAGCTCGTCAAGACATATATACTCAAAAATGTAAAAGCCTTGAAGGAAGAAGAAAGAAAATAGCTGCAGAAAAGGAGCTTCCTGAAGTTGCTACACTAGAGAATGCTCTAGCTGAGGGGGAGCTGCCTAAGATTCAAATAAATGATCAGATTGAGGGGGAGCATTACGAAGTCCTTGTGTCAAAGAAGGCTATAGCTGAGGAGGAGCTGCAAAGAGATTATCATGAACCTCCCTCAGTTTCTCAAGAGATCTTAGCTTATGAAACTATAGAAATGGACAGGGTTGAAACTATGGAGGTAGAGAGGGCAGAAGAACAGAGAAGAGAAGTGGAGATGATTGATGTGGTGGAAATTTCAAATGAAGAAAATGAAAATCGAGAAGAAGAAGAGGATGATGAAGTTGAGATTATTGCAGTAGGCTGTGATTGATATAGGAGAGCTAACTACAATCAGTTATTCTCCTACTTTCCAATGATGCCCTATCACAGAGCCTAAATTCTCAACTCCTGGGATCACATGTTCTGGACCTTCAAATCTTATCCAGCAATCTCAGTGTTAGCTCATGGATTCCCAGGCAACTTCACTTTTGCTCAAAAGTTGATCACTAATGGTCCCTCTTCAGAAAATGTGCGTGAGGTACAATCTATTCCCATCTCTTTCAGGGTTATTCACTGTCCTCCATCAACCTTCAACCAATTCTATGAACTGGCAAGATGGTTGGAAGTGATACTTCACCCACTAAACTAATTTTCAATTACAAAATCCAAACATTCTGTAACTCATGAACCAAAAATGCCTAATCTTATATTGGTACCATCTCCTACCATCTCTCACTCTATGAATATTGTTCATGCTTAAATCGTAGAGTCACTAGCTTCAACAGCCTCTCCTCCCACAACTCAAACACCCATACCTGAACCTCCTTCGGACATACCTTCCTCCTCAACCAATAATTATTTTGATCTTGCTCTTGCTCTTGCTCTCTCAAACCTGCAAAACCAAAGTACGAGAGCCTATCCTCCAAACACTCAACAACTCCTTGAGTTTATCTCAGATCTTCCCACCAAATCTGATATGGCTGATGCTTCACAGAAAGTAACCAAAGACATTCAAGCAGATCTTGAAATTCACTCTAAGCTTGGTCATATGAGGCTAAACCATTTGATCGATGCTGCCAACACCCTCCCCAGCAATCTGAGTACTGAGCTTACAAAGAATCTTAGGGAGATAATCAAGGAAATGATCCACAGTATCAATGAGAGAGATAAAATTCACTTTCAGGCTGCCAAGAAGCACAAGGAAGCAGTTCTACTTCCGCAGAAGACTCAGGAATCTCAAAATACACTTATGTTGGAAAGTCTTTCAAGTCTACGAACCTCAATGAAAGAATTCCAAGAATTTTCAATGGGTAAAATGCAACAAAAAGAAACTATCTTGGCCATTCTATAAAAGAACAGATCTCGAACTGATTCTTTGGTTCAAGAAAACTGTGAGGACATTGCTCAATCCAGGAATCAGATACACGAGCTTGTCCAAGGAATGAATCTTCTGTCTAAAGACATTCGAACCCTTGATGCTGACATAAAGGGAGAGGATAAAGGGGAAGGAGAGAAAGGCAAAGGAAGAGAAAAGCAAATGCAAATTGCTCAGTCTTCAAGGAGTCTTCCCACAAGACAAAAGAAAATTACTCAGTCTTCAAGGAGTCTTCCCATAAGACAACCTCATCATCAGACTCCACGATCCAAATAGCAGCAGCGCCAACCAATTCTAATGGCACAACCACTACGGAGTCGAGGGCCATCTCCTAGCTCACAAGAAGTAACCACTACTGGCCTAAACATGCCAGTTGAAGATCCTGCACTCATGAACAGACACAATCATGGAGAATAGATAAGTCAAAGCGAGATGGAAGACATTACATGGAGAGACAAAGTCAGCAGGAGAAGGAGAGTTGTAGAGCATGCCAATCCTCCAAGGAGCAAAAGGTAGAAGAAATAGAGATAAGTTGGAATTTATTTCTTATTGATGTAACTAAGCATTATTGTAATATCTATCCTTACAAACATCAATAAATTCATGCTTATTCTCAAGAGATTTCAGTTGCTCACTGAAACACTAGGTCATATTTACTTTCTAGCAACTCCATCTAGAAATTGATGATCATGATACAAATCTCCTTGGTCATGTCAACATCAAATAGGGGGAGATTGTTGGGAAATTGCATATTTAAATTTGAAGTTGAAAGTAAATAATCATGCTTATATGTAAAGTCCTTCAAGGAATACATGTACAAGGACTTAGGAATAGATCAAAATTGTTAGGTTGATCTGTGCTTTAATAATTATCATTTTGTAAATGAATGTATAAAAGAAAAGATCAAAGTTGTTAGGTTGATCTATCTCTTGAGATGTAATAGATAGGCTTTCAACAGAATCGTAGTCTGTCGAGCTAGACAAAAGATTGCAGAAGCCAAGACAAAATTGTAGAGTATCGAGAATCGTAGTCTGTCTGCTTTGGAGGGCCTCACTCAAAATCGTAGAGTTGGTCCAAACGCTCGACGAGCCAAATCAAGAACCGTAGTGTGCTCTCGGAAGCGTAGAGTCTGCAAATCAAGCAAGCAAAGATCGTAGTCTACCCAATACTTCAGAGCAATTATAGTGTTCTTTGCTATCAGTACCAGATCAAGCACAAATGTGGCAAGACACCACGATCATGATTGTAGTGCATCATTTTTCTACATCAGAAGCATCGAGCTTTGTCCTTTTGTTGAAGAATAAAATTCAACAAATGTGGAATGGATTATAGACGTTGAGACTCTCGGGAATCCCAATGACCCAACATCCATCCTTAGTATAGAACGACGAAACGTATTGAAGAAGCTAAGGAAAGTACTACATGTCAGCTGAAAACACTTTTTCAGGTGTTAGGTGAGATAACGATGATCTGTGTGGTGTCGATTGGGCGGGGCAATTTGGATGAAGATTTCCAGAAAGTCACCATCAGTGCTCAGAAATGTCAAATACAATTAATGCTTCAAACGAACAAAGTTATCAATCAACAGTTCTTCTTTGCACTACGGGCCAAAGATATCAATCAAAACTTTTTTTTTCACTACGACCAAAGATATCAATCAATAGTTCTTCTTTGCACTACGGGCCAAAGAGAACTTTCATCACAAGTCTTTATCTGTAACATTAAAGGTCATGATTATACCAATACACAACTCCTGGTCATAATTATACCAATCAACAGTTCATCTTTGCACTACAGTCCAAAGATAACTTTAACCACAATTTAAGTATGAGGATTATAACAATGATATAAAGAATGAATCAAGTGAGATCAATGATAAATATTAGGGATTTATAATTCAATTTATCCAGAGGTGAAGAATGTCCAAATGGTCAACATGATGATCAAAACGTGGATTCAAATTTAAGAATAAGATTAATATATCAAAGATAATTTGGACAGAAAAATAAACTAATTTTATCGTGAATAGTACTCCGACACAAAAAGATTAAAATTTTTATAAGAAAGTTCATACCAATATTCCAGTGAAATGATATTAGATAAAGCGCAACCTCAGAATTTCTAATCATTTCAGGAATTATAGAAACAATACTTACCATAATACATTTAGATTTAGGAATATGAAATTAAATAATATACGAAACTACAAATAGATTTTCACCCGCCATGCTGTAGTCCAAATAGACATATCATTTCCAAAATTTAATAATGAATGAATAAGATGGGTTATTCACCAGACATGTGGTAGTTCGCGTAGACAAGTTATTCCCACAACTTAATAAAGAAATGAATACGAAAGGTTATTCACCAGGCATGTGGTAATCCACATAGACAGGTTATTCCCAGATATTAATAAGGAATAGAATGACAACCCTTATGAGTATGAAGTACTATTACGTACGAATATAAAAGAAAATAACATCCTTTATGAATATGAAATAAATAATATCTCTTACCTTAGTAGGAGATTGGATACTGCAATAGTGTAGTAGCAAAATACTCTTCTTCTTTCTCTCTTATTCACTCTCTATAGTTTCTCTCACTATAGCTTGTGATTATAACTTTGCTCTTAAAAAATTGTAGCAAATAATGAATGGATGGAGGAGTATTTATCGGATAGGGAAAGGTGGCAAATTATAAAGTTAATTATACTTTAGTACCTTCATCTTTGCCTCTATTTTTAATTTAGTCCCTCAAGTATTATCAATCTTGCATAACCTCCCCTAATAGTACTTGCATGTGAACCAATAGTAATTAATTGCTCATTTATCCGATTAATTGCCCGTTTGGTCAATTTAACATCTTGAAATCAACTATTATATATCGAAATAAATGTCGATTTCCACTAACATTAATATTCCCAATACAATGGAAATATTTTTATCAATAATTATTCATTATTAATATTATAATTCACAATATTGACAACCAGATCGTTCCCAGGAAAGAGGGGGCTCTCCGATAAGGATTTCTTCTTATTGGCGCGCAATTAAATAACCTAACCTCTTTCCTCAATAGAACTTTCTAGACATTGTCAATAATGCAAATAATAATATGAGTAAACTGTGTCGTGTCAATTATTGATTTAATAATATAAAATATTATGCAGATGATGCTGTGATGATAATTGAATCAATAATATGAGATACTATGCAGCAACTACTGTGGCAATTATTAAATGAAATATTGAGTGACTTCTTACATAAGCATCAATAATCAGAGATATTGTGCAATATCGTGTGCTACTATGTAACAACGTATATTACTGTACTTTTAGCACCGAGTATTTCAACAGTTTAACGATATAAGTCTTGCCGTTATTTTTATAAAGATGTTATTTCTGTCACTTTCTATATCCGACAGTTATTCCATTGTAGGGTCCACCAATGATTGCGCCGTCATACTAATATTCCCTGATAAAAAGAATATTCCCCGACCAAACGAATATTCCCTGACACAACGAATATTTTATAACAACTTACTTACTTTGTGAAATTTTCACATATCACACTTAACTTGAACTTTTTATCAATTTAATCATTTACTGAATAGAATAATAATTATAAAAAAAAATTGAATACTTTTAATTCATAAAATTCGGGGTCTTATAATCTCCCCTCCTTATGAAATTTCGTCCCCAAAATTTACGTGTCTGGTAGTTAGAAGAGGTGAGAATACCTTGCTTTCATTTCAGATTCTATCTTCCCGGTCATTTCCCCTGTATCATGATTTCTCCATTGCTCATCTCTTGGATTTCAAATATCATTCCAGGATACAACATCAAAATAAAGTTTAATTGACATATCACAATTTGTCAACTTATTAAGTAAGAAAATTCAGCTTAGGTAGGATACACACTAACGAATGATATTACTCGTCTCTCTCCTTCTATTTATAGTCTCAGATCTCCGCCAGAGACCATATCCCTAAGCTTTGATACTAACTATGATGCCCCCAAAATAGGTCCACACGACCCATTTTGGGTCGCCAAATACACGGTACAGAATCCAAATACAAACCTTCCTATTTACAACTACTAAATTGTCGTGCAAAATACGATTACACATAAGCTATGAGTTTCAATACAAATACTGCACTGAATATAATACGATAATATACACACCTAAATTAATACAATGCCATATAAAATATAGCAACAAATATTTCAAGTCTTCAAAGTAACACGATAAGATTTATGTCCTCCTCATTCTAATGGGGTGCATTTTTGACGCTTTCAAAGTCGGGTTCTCATCACCCTATTGTTGTTCACCAAAATTAACTATTAAATGACGTATAAAATACGACACATGTGGCGCCACCAAAATAGGTTCACACGACCCATTCTGAGTCGCCAGATATCATACTATAAAAATCAAATACAAACTTCATTTATACAACTGTTGAACTATCGTGCAGAATACGACCACAGTTAAACTGTGAGTTTTAATACAAATGTATGTAACTCTCATGCTGCCTTGACCACAACCTTACAATGGTACCTTACATAAAATTACAGTCTATAACTGTTTTAGAAATTAAAATCTTTGGGAAGTGCTCAAGAAACTTTCGTCACATGGGGAGGCCATCGTCAGGTTATGATGGATATCATATGTCCACAGAATTATCCTTGGTTGACCCAATAGTCCCCAAAGAAAAATAAGAAGATTGCTATCATCTTCTTTCCAATGGTGAGTCTTCTCTTGACATATAATTATTTCGTTGTCTCCAAGTGAGAATTATATTTCAAATAAACTCCAAGATTATATAGGTAGTGCTTGTAGATATACTCAGCAAGTAGATGTGCACAACCCTGTCTTATGATAACACGAGGTTGTATGTCATTAGACATCTTGTATGATAGTGGAAAAACACCCTTCCAAAGTTGGGTTCACCTCACCCTATTCGGTTCACCAAAATTAAATATAAAATGACGTATACAATACGACATACTTATCTAAATTTCTCAATAAAATTATTTCCATACTATTTAGGGAGAACCTCAACAGCTATAGACCACCGTTTTATTCTCCTGTTACCCCCACTCGACCCAACTACACTTTTATTACCTGAAAGGAATTGTGAAGCAACAAGGGTGAGCACAACTAGCCCAGTAAAGAATATCATGACTAAAGATAATTAAATTATCAATAGCCTTCATCAGAAATAAATTAGAGATTTAGAACATATGGTAGATGATAAAACTTCTCAACCATAGTTGCAGCGGAACGAGCAATCCATTAGAAGAGGCAAATAGACCATCAGGTCTATTATCTACTCTATATTAAAACTCCACCAATGATGTTTTATCTTTGTAACATCAATCAACAATTTCTGTCCACAATCATATGAATAACTCATAATCATAATTGTGATTCTAAATTCCTCTTCGCACCTAGGACGAAGATAATTTTCATCATCTATCTTCACCTGAAACATCAAAAATCATGGTTATACCAAATCACAATTCCTGCTCATAATCATACTAATAAATTCATCTTTGCACTACGGCCAAAGATATTCATTAACAATTCAACTTTGCACTACAGACCAAAGATATTCATTAACAATTCATCTTTGCACTACAGGCCAAAGACATACAATTGTATTTTAGAAAAGTCAAGTAGAGCATGATATCTACTATCTTTTACGAATTAAAAGTGTATAACCAATATTTTATCGCTGAGACTCAATAAATAATCCACATCATCGAATCATCCCTGCACTACGACCAAGGATATCCATGTAATCATCAATGGTCATGATTATACCGAATAATCCCCGGTTATAATCATACCAATAACTGTTCATCAATGCACTACGAGCAAATGAGGACTTTTACCACATCATCTATAATATTATGGGTCATGATTATACCGAATGATCCCTGGTCATAATCATACCAATAAACAGTTCATCTATGCACATAAGCCAAAAGATATCTATTTGTGAAACCAATAATCAACGATCCATCTTTGCACGTAAGCAAAGATATATAAGCTGTAAAACTAATAATCAATGATCATCTTTGCACGTAAGCCAAAGATGACTTTCATCATAATATAAGCATGAGGATGATGATGATGATATAAGCATTAATCAAACAAAAATAAGGATAAATATTAAAGACTTTAAATTTATCCAAATATTATCAATCACTTAATAAACTCATAATCTAATATTATTAATATTATAGCAATATTTTAATCACTTCTTAAACTTATAAACAATTTATTTTAATTGTTTACACTTTACCAAATAATTCATTTAATCATTCAAAAATGTCATACTCATAAGATTTCATCACCAATGATCAAATCCCTCATCAAAAATCTGCATATATCCTATATAGGATTCCCAACCCAAAAAAATCCTATTTTCCAATTTTGTTACTTTACATAACATATTTAATTCATTTACTCATAATTAGTTCATTTTCATAAAAAATACCAAATCAATCCCAAAAATATTTCTTTTCTGGGATTTAACAGAATATAGTCCCATATTGAACATATATTTTTCTTGGAATTTTAAAATTCATTTACTATTTTTCATATGGCCAAAATTGTCGAATATTAAGACATTTATCATAAATTGTACTTTTGTCCAAAAATTTCGAAATTTACAAGGTATACTCCTGTTATATACATGTACACCCAATAAAAATTTCACCAATTTTGGAGTTAACCACAAGGAGTTATAAGGGTTTACTTTTAAAATAGTCTTTTCCCATAAAATCCATAACTCTTAATCTATACATCCAAAAATCGCCATCTTTGGACATAATATAGAAAACTCATCAAATTATCATTTCAAATTTTTCCTGAATTTTTGAGGGTCAGAAAAATTACGAAACTGCAAAAGAATTTTCACCCGCCATGCGGCAATCCACGTAAACTGATCATTTCCACAATTGAAAAAGGAATGAATACAAAGGATCATTCACCATGCATGCGGTAATCCACACAGACAGGTTATTCCAACAGAATAATAAAGAATGGAATAACAGAAGAATTCACAATGCATGCGATAGACCGCATGCAGACGAGTTATTCCCAGCAGAATAATAAAGAATGGAACGGTGTAAATGCGTAATCCATACAGATAGGATATTCCAACATAATAATAAAGAATGGAATAACAATAGAATTCACCAGGCATGCGATAGACCGCACAGACAGGTTATTCCCAATAGAATAATAAAGAATGGAACCAGGTCATGTGTAATCCGCACAGACAGGATATTCCAACATAATAATAAAGAATGAAATAACAATAGAATTCATCAGGCATGCGATAGACAGCACAGACAGGTTATTCCAACAGAATAATAAAGAATGGAATAACAAAAGAATTTCACCATCTATGCGGTACTTCGCAAAGACAGGTTATTCAACATAATAATAAAGAATGGAATAACAACCCTTACGAGTATTGAAAGAAAATAACTCTCTTCATGAATACGAAAGAATAATACCCCTTACTATAATAATATCCCTTACAACTGTTGAACGAAAATAATATTCTAACGAATATTTAACAAATATAATATTCCTACAAATATTGAACGAAGATGATATTCCTTACGAATATTGAACGAAAATAATATTCATACGAATACGAAAAATAATATCTCTTCAGAATATGAAATAAATAATACCCCTTACCACAATAATGATATCCCTTACCTTAGAAGAAACTGGATATTGGAATAGTGAGGTAGTAGACTTCTCTTCTTCTTTCTTTCTATAATTTCTGTCTATAATAATTGCTCTAAAGCTTTAGTTAATTGGTGAGAAATGAAGGAAGAATGAGCTTCTATTTATAGGAAAATATAGTTTCGATAATTACACGTTTTGGGGCTCAAAATATTACAGTATAATACCTTCCTCTTTTTCTTCATTTTTAATTTAGTCCTACAAGTATTATCAAATTTGCAACACATCCCCTAATAGTAAATAATGTTAATCAATAGTTCAATCATGTGAATCAATAGTTATAATCATGTGAAAATATAAATTACAGCATAGTACCTCCATCTATACCTCCATTTTTAACTTAGTCATGCAAGTATTATCAATCTTGCACCAACTCCCCTAATAGTACAAGAATGTAAATCAATAGTACACACATGTGAACAAATAGTTATAATCATATGAATTAATAACAATTAATTGCTCATTTATTCGATTAATTACCCGATTGGTCAATATAACCTCCAGACATCAATTATTATCGAAATAAATGTCGATTTCCACTAACAATAACAATCCCAACACAATGGAAATATTTTTCTCAAAAATTTCATTTTTGAAATTTCGAAGCTTGACTTTTTCCGAAAAAGTCAACTGTTGACTTTTTTGACTAAAAAGTTAACCCCGACAAATTTTGTGTTTATAGTCTATTTCTACTAATTTCATCATTCCGGACTCAAATATCATATCCGCGTCTCCAAATTCAACTCCGAACTCAAATTCAATTTTTAATAACCTTCATCATTAATATTATAACTCATAATATTTAACAACCAGGTCATTCCCAGGAAAGAGGGGGCTTTCCGATAAGGATTTCTCCTTATTGGCGCGCAATTAGGCGACCAAACCTCTCCTTGACAGAACTTCTACATATTGTCAATATTACAAATAATAATATGAATAACTTTGTTGTCTCAATTATTAATTTAATAATATATAAAATATTGTGCAGATGATACTGTGACTATAATTGAATCAATAATATGAGAGATATGATGCAGCAATTATTATAGCAATAATTGAGTATAACTGACTGACTTCTCACATAAGCATCAATAATCAATACCGTGTGCTACTATGCAACCACGCGTATTACTGTACTTTTATCAATTTAACCATTTACTAAAAAGAATAATAATTATAAAAATTGAATACTTTCATTTCGTAAAATTTGGGGTCTTACAATCTCCCCTCCTTATGAAATTTTGCCCTCGAAATTTACGTACCTGGTAGTTCAAAGAGATGAGAATACCTTGCTTTATTTTCGGGTTGTACCTTCCCAGTTATTTCCTTTGTATCATGATTTTTCCATTGCTCATCTCATGTATTTCAGATATCATTCTAGAATATATCTTCAAAACAAAGGTTAATTGACATATCACAATTTGTCAACTTATTAAGTAAACAATTTCAGCTTAGGTAAGTCACACACTAGCGAGGTATATAACTCATCTCTCCCCTCCTAGTTCTAGACTCCTATCTCCGCCAGCGACCATATCCCTAAGCTCTGATACCATTTGTGACGCCCCCAAAATAGGTCCACACGACCCATTCTGAGTCGCCAGATATCATACTATAAAAATCAAATACAAACTTCATTTATACAACTGTTGAACTATCGTGCAGAATATGACCACAGTTAAACTATGAGTTTTAATACAAATATATGTAACTCTCATGCTGCCTTGACCACAACCTTACAATGGTACCTTACATAAAAGTACAGTCCATAACTGTTTTAGAAATTAAAATCTTTAGGAATTGCTCAAGGAAACCTTCGTACATGGGAGGCCATGCGTCTAGGTTATGATAGATATCATATGCCCACAGAATTATCCTTGGTTGACCCAATAGTCCCCAAAGAAAAATAAGAAGATTGTTATCATCTTCTTTCCAATGGTGAGTCTTCTCTTGACATATAATTATCTTCGTTGTCTCCAAGTGAGAATTATATTTCAAATAAACTCCAAGATTATATAGGTAGTGCTCGTAGATATACTCAGCAAGTCGATGTGCACAACCCTGTCTTATGATAACACGAGGTTGTATGTCATTAGACATCTTGTATGATAGTGGCAAAACACCCTTCCAAAGTTAGATTCACCTCACCCTATTCGGTTCACCAAAATTAAATATCAAATGACGTATATAATACGACATACTTATCTAAAGTTCTCAATAAAATTATTTCTATACTATTTAGGGAGAACCTCAACAGCTATAGACCACCGTTTATTCTCCTGTTACCCCCGCTCGACCCAGCTACACTCTTATTACCTGAAAGGAATTGTGAAGCAACAAGGGTGAGCACAACTAACCCAGTAAAGAATATCATGACTAAAGATAATTAAATTATCAATAGCCTTCATCAGAAATAAATCAGAGATTTAGAACATATGGTAGATGATAAAACTTCTCAACCATAGTTGCAGCGGAACGAGCAATCCATTAGAAGAGGCAAATAGACCATCAGGTCTATTATCTACTCTATATTAAAACTCCACCAATGATGTTTTATCTATGTAACATCAATCAACAATTTCTGTCCACAATCATATGAATAACTCATAATCATAATTGTGATTCTAATTTCCTTTTCACACCCAGGACGAAGATAATTTTCATCACCTATCTTCACCTAAAACATCAAAAATCATGGTTATACCAAATCATAATTCTTGCTCATAATCATACTAATAAATTCATCTTTGCACTACGGCCAAAGATATTCATTAACAATCCATCTTTGCATTACAAGCCAAAGATATTCATTAATAATTCATCTTTGCACTATAGGTCAAAGACATACAATTGTATTTTAGAAGAGTCAAGTAGAGCATGATATCTACTATCTTTTACGAATTAAAAGTGTATAACCAATATTTTATCGCTGAGACTCAATAAATAATCCACATCATCGAATCATCCCTGCACTACGGCCAAGGATATTCATGTAATCATGATTATACCGAATAATCCCTGGTTATAATCATACCAATAACTGTCCATCAATGCACTACGGGCCAATGAGGACTTTTACCACATCATCTATAATATTACGGGTCATGATTATACCGAATGATCCCTGGTCATAATCAAACCAATAAACTATTCATCTATGCACATAAGCCAAAGATATACAACTGTAAAACCAATAATCAACAGTCCATCTTTGCACGTAAGCCAAAGATGACTTTTATCATAATATAAGCATGAGGATGATGACAATGATATAAGCATTAATCAAACGAAAACAAGGATAAATATTAAAGACTTTAAATTTATCCAAATATTATCAATCACTTAATATACTCATAATCTAATATTATTAATATTATAACACTATTTTAATCACTTCTTAAACTTATAAATAATTTATTTCAATTGTTTACACTTTACCAAATAATGCATTTAATCATTCAAAAATGCCATACTCATAAGATTTCATCACCAATGATCAAATCCCTCATCAAAAATCTGCATGTACCCTATATAGCATATACCCTATATAGGATTCCCAAGCTATAAAATCCTATTTTCCAATTTTGTTACTTCACATAACATATTTAATTCATTTACAAATAATTAGTTCATTTTCATGAAAAATACCAAATCAGTCCCAAAAATATTTCTTTTCTGGGATTTAACAGAATATAGTCCCATATTGAACATATATTTTTCTTGGAATTTTAAAATTCATTTACTATTTTTCATATGGCCAAAATTGTCGAATATTTAGACATTTATCATAAATTGTATTTTTGTCCAAAAATTCTAAAATTTACAAGGTATACTCCTGTTATATACATGTACACCCAATAAAAATTTCACCAATTTTGGAGTTAACCACAAGGAGTTATAAGGGTTTACTTTTAAAATAGTCTTTTCCCATAAAATCCATAACTCTTAATCTATACATCCAAAAATCGCCATCTTTGGACATAATATAGAAAACTCATCAAATTATCATTTCAAATTTTTCCTGAATTTTTGAGGGTCAGAAAAATTACGAAACTGTAAAAGAATTTTCACCCACCATGCGGCAATCCACGTAAACTGATCATTTCCACAATTGAAAAAGGAATGAATACAAAGGATCATTCACCATGCATACGGTAATCCACACAGATAGGTTATTCCAACAGAATAATAAAGAATGGAATAACAGAAGAATTCACAATGCATGCGATACCGCATGCACAGATGATATTCCCAACAGAATAAATAAAGAATGGAACCGTGTCGTGCGTAATCCGCAAAATTAGGATATTCCAACATAATAATAAAGAATGGAATAACAATAGAATTCACCAGGCATGCGATAGACCGCACAGACAGGTTATTCCCAACAGAATAATAAAGAATGGAACCAGGTCATGCGTAATCCGCACAGATAGGATATTCCAACATAATAATAAAGAATGGAATAACAATAGAATTCACCAGGCATGCGATAGACCGCACAGACAGGTTATTCCCAATAGAATAATAAAGAATGGAACCAGTCAGTATGTAATCCATGAGGCAGGATATTCCAACATAATAATAAAGAATGAAATAACAATAGAATTCATCAGGCATGCGATAGACAGCACAGACAGGTTATTCCAACAGAATAATAAAGAATGGAATAACAAAAGAATTTCACCATCTATGCGATTACTTATGTATAAAGTTATTCAACATAATAATAAAGAATGGAATAACAACCCTTACAGTATTGAAAGAAAATAACTCTCTTCATGAATACAAAAGAATAATACCCCTTACTATAATAATATCCCTTACAACTGTTGAACGAAAATAATATTCTAACGAATATTTAACAAATATAATATTCCTACAAATATTGAAGCGAAGATGATATTCATTACGAATATTGAAGCGAAAATAATATTCATATGAATCTGAAAAATAATATCTCTTGAATATGAAATAAATAATACCCCTTACCACAATAATGATATCCCTTACCTTAGAAGAAACTGGATATTGGAATAGTGAGGTAGCAGACTTCTCTTCTTCTTTCTCTCTATAATTTCTGTCTATAATAATTGCTCTAAAGCTTTAGTGAATTGGTGAGAAATGAAGGAAGAATGAGCTTCTATTTATAGGAAAATATAGTTTCGATAATTACACGTTTTGGGGCTCAAAATATTACAGTATAATACCTTCCTCTTTTTTTATTTTTAATTTAGTCCTACAAGTATTATCAAACTTGCACCACCTCTCCTAATAGTAAATAATGTGAATCAATAGTTCAATCATGTGAATCAATAGTTATAATCATGTGAAAATACGAATTACAGTATAGTACCTCCATCTATACCTCCATTTTTAACTTAGTCATGCAAGTATTATCAATCTTGCACCAACTCCCCTAATAGTACAAGAATGTGAATCAATATTACACACATGTGAACAAATAGTTATAATAATGTGAATTAATAGCAATTAATTGCTCATTTATTCGATTAATTACCCGATTGGTCAATATAACCTCCTGACATCAATTATTATCGAAATAAATGTCGATTTCCACTAACACTAACAATCCCAACACAATGGAAATATTTTTCTCAAAAATTTCATTTTTAAAATTTTGAATTTTTTCGAAAAAGTCAACTGTTAAATTTTTTGACCAAAAAGTCAACCCAGACAAATTTTGTGTTTATAGTCTATTTCTACTAATTTCATCGTTCCGGACTTAAATATCACGTCCGCGTCTCCAAATTCAACTTCAAACTCAAATTTAATTTTTAATAACCTTTATCATTAATATTATAACTCACAATATTTAACAACCAGATCGTTCCTAGGAAAGAGGGGGCTTTCCGATAAGGATTTCTCTTTATTGGCGCGCAATTAGGTGACCAAACCTCTCCTTGACAGAACTTCTAGACATTGTCAATATTGCAAATAATAATATGAATAACTTTGTCGTCTCAGTTATTGATTTAATAATATATAAAATATTATGCAGATGATACTGTGACAATAATTGAATCAATAATATGAGAGATATGATGCAGCAATTATTGTAGCAATAATTGAGTATAACTGACTTCTCACATAAGCATCAATAATCAATATCGTGTGCTACTATGCAACCACGCGTATTACTATACTTTTATCAATTTAACCATTTACTAAATAGAATAATAATTATAAAAATTGAATACTTTCATTTTGTAAAATTCGGGGTCTTACAACACACACATTATAAGTCCTCAGTACTATCATATATTGTCATGTTATTTTATAATGTATTGAGAAACTTCAACAGTCACAGACCTTCATTTTATTCCATTTTTATCTTCGCTCGACCTAGGTACATTTTTATTACCTGAAAGGAATTGTGAAGCAAAAGGGTGAGCATAATTAGCCTAGTAAAGAGTGTTATGACTAAAGATAATTAAATTATCAATATCCGTCATCAGTAATAAATCAGATATTTAGAACATATGGTAGATGATAAAAGTTTTCAACCATAATTGTAGCGGAATCAACAATCCATTAAAAGACTCAAGTAGAACATAATGTCTTCTATCTCCTCTAAATTAAAAGTTCATGATTAATATTTTATTCATGTAATAACCATCAACAGTTCTTTGTTGTACCCAAGATAAAGAGAACTTTCATCATCTGTCTTCACCTGAACCACCAAATATTATAGTTAAATTCAAAATTCATGTTTATAATCTTATAAATTAACAATTTCTCCTTGTCACAAAGGCTTAATAGAACTTTCACTCAATGTCCTTGCCATAAAGGCTAAAGACACTCAATAATAATATTGTCTTTACACCCTACACCAAAGACATTCAAATGTAACAACAATGGTCATGATGACACCGCACTCAAATTTAAGAAATCGGTACCAAAATCTAGGTATTCCCATAGATTTGGTGCTCACTTATCAAAACTATTACATCTAACTACCCATCAATAAAAGATAAAGACATAATTTAAATAACTTAAACAATAATCTTCCCCATTAAAGGGTTACATCATCATCTCAAAATAAATCCGAGTAATCTAACCTTAAAATTATTACATCGGTTTGCGGAATACATCATATAATTAAACAAGTCTTATAACATAAAACATTTAAATTAACTTCATTAATTCTTGACTCTTAGGCATCTTGCCCTTCCCTTTCTTTGGTAGATGGCTCATCGACTCTTTCAACTTTAGTCATAGTGTTAATTGCAAGAGTGAGCAAACAATTGCTCACCGATATAGAAAGTAATAATGATAACAACATGAGAATGAAACAACGAATGTTGAACAATAATGAACTTGTTTTCGAGAATTAAGAATAGAAAACAAGTTCGAAATCAATGTATCGAGGGTCTTAAGACCACGAACTATGTCTCCCGTATTTAGGTATTATTACCTTTAACCTTAATAAATCATTTAGACTATACAAACCCTTCTTAAGCTTACTTAGGGGATCAACCCTTTTTGTACCATGTATTGTGCACAAACATCTAAGCGTTACACGTACAAAAATCCCCTAAATTAGGGTTGTTCGTCTCAGTTTGAATTTAGAATTTCCGCACTAAAGAAAGTTTAGTTTGGAACTAGCTTATCGGTGTTTCTAGAATTTTAGAACACTATTCAATTTTCATCAATAAAGGTTTAATACAAGAATGTATAACTGCTGAAAAAGGCTATCAAAGTCAAAGATCGGATATCAACAATATATATAATTGAATAAACATGATATACATGCAAAATGCTATATTCAAAAGAGTTAGAACAATCTCATTTGAATCAATGTATTAGAACAATATGTGCTTTGAATAATAATTAGGAAAGTAAAACTCGCTCGATATAACGAATTAGGTTATAAGAGCTTGTACAAACATATTCAAGATAGATTAGGCTTGCTCAATTTTAAGAACTTGAACAATAATAATATAGGAATGGAAACTTGCATTCAATATGAAAAGAATGAAGTTAGAAAGCTTGCTCAATGTAAAGAGTTAAAGTTTAGAAACTTGCTCAATATAAAAGTAGAGTTAGAAAACTTGCCTTGATTGTAAGCTACACAAATGTAAAATAATCTCCAATTATCCTACATATATCATTGAAATCGCAACAACAATTAATTATATGAATATTAGCTTTATGGGTTTAAACCATCATTTAGGTCATAACCCTAACTAGCTAGCATCTAACCATGTTAGGTTAACATACTTAACGAATCTGAAATCTCATATTAATCAACATAACCTTAATCATTCATCTCTACTTTTGAAAACATCACATTTGGTTTCATTTTATAACTTATTTAAATAATTATTTCAAATCTTTTTACACTTTGCATTACAACACATTACAATCTGTTATTGTAATTTATATAATGTTTTAAGTATCCTTAACATGCATTTAAACTAATAATAAGTCCATTATATACGATGACTGCAATTAAGCGAGACTTCATTTGTTTGTGAAAGGCTACTCACATGCAGCGGCGTAATAGTAATATATTGGCTATCACATACTCAGCGTACATGCGCTGCTCAAATGTCAAGCACGACATACGACAATGACAGCGAGTAGTGCAGCGCATGCATGCTGATGCAGACTCAGCTTTTACAGACGCGAACTAATACATTGCTAAAAGCCAAAAATCCCAATTCAATAGAATTTTCCCCAAATTCAACATCTAAAACTTTGACATATTGTAGTTATACATTCTAAACACCATTTTATATACAAAACATTACATATACACCATTTTGAGGAATCAAGACCATAGTTTTTCCAAATTTTCTTCATTTTTACACTTTTGACGAATTTGATTGCCACGAACTCATTTTTTAATCAATTTACATGATTTAAACTTCGTTGTTTTCGTTTATTAACATATTAACATAATCCAATAACAAACTACAGATTATTACACATATAGAGCATCAATTTTTGTACTTTCTAAGCCATATAATAAGAACATAAACACTGTTATTTCCCTTTTTCTTCCTACACTCAATTTACACGAATTTGATAACAAATAACAAGCATACATGATGATTAATAGTGTTTTCCAAACCTATATGAACATACATCTATCACACTTCACGTGATTTCCAATCACATAATAATATATATATATATATATATATATATATATATATATCAAAACTAAGAGTTAGAATGGAGATAGTTTTAATCCTTGATTTATGAACCAATTATTAAACCCTTCTCTTCCACTTCCTCTTGATATCTGTGATTCTCTCTCTCAAGCTTTTCTCTCAACACTCTCTCTCTTATTTCTCCTTCTCAACACTTGAACTTAGCTTAGCCTTAGAAAAAAAAAAATACGTAAAGGAATTATAATAAACCGACGCTCCACTAACGTCGGGTAAAAAAAAAAAAAGGTCGCGTCGGTTGAATAATGCCAAAGGCCAAAAGGCCTTGTTTGGCTGGCTAACACAAAACTCCCCAACTAGATTATTTAAATATTATTTATATTATATAGTTTCCAATTGTCACACTTTTAATTTAGTTAATTTATATAACTTTAGTTTTTAATTTAATTTAAATAATTATTATAATAATAATAAAATTCTTATTATCATTATATCTTATAATTAATAAATAATTATATATCTAATTTAATTAATAAATTAGAAACATCACTTTATTTAATTTATTTATTTCCATTAAATTAAACAATTTATTTAGCTTAATTATTTTCTTAAATATTAAGCAATTGATTTAATTTAATTATTTTCTTAAATTAAATCCTTCAAATAAAATTATCATTACTCAATTTAATTAACATTAATCAATTTAGTTACTAAATTAATTCACCACAATTCATCAATTATTTATTTTTCTCAATAAATAAATTATTTAAAATATTTATTTAATTCAATAAATATTTAAATTAAATTACAAATTTCTCGATCGTTACATCCTTCCCTCCTTAAAAGGATTCTGTCCCCAGAATCACAACTCAAAAAATTTATTCGTTACATTCTTCCCTCCTTAACAAGATTTTGTCCCCAGAATCGCTATACAAAATCAAGCAAACAACTGAGGATAATTCTTCATCATAACGCTTTCAAGTTCCCACGTAGCTTCTTCAGCATTGTGGTTCCTCCAGATTACCTTAACAGAAGGTATTACCTTATTCCTCAGTACTTGCTCTTTTCTGTCAACAATTTGAACAGGGACTTCTTCATATGACAAATCTTTCTCAAACTGTAAGGGCTCATATTCTATAACATGCTTATAATCAGGCTTATATGGCCTCAATACTGATACATGGAAAATATTATGAATATGCTCCAACTCCGGAGGTAAAGCTACCTCGTACGCCACTTCACCAACTCGTTGAAGCACTTCAAAAGGTCCTATAAATCTAGGGCTCAATTTTCCTTTCTTGCCAAATCGAATTTTTCCCTTCCAGGGAGACACTTTCAAGAAAACATAACTACCGACATCGAATTCTCTATTTTGTCGATGTTGATCGGCATATTTCTTCCATCTCATCTTGTGTTGTATCAATCTTGCTCG
The DNA here is from genome assembly GCA_020205615.1 of Panax quinquefolius. Classification (NCBI taxonomy): domain Eukaryota; kingdom Viridiplantae; phylum Streptophyta; class Magnoliopsida; order Apiales; family Araliaceae; genus Panax; species Panax quinquefolius. The sequence continues at coordinate 97,765,639 of CM035158.1, read as the reverse complement.
AATCACTTTGATGATCTCGACGATCTGTTGTACCAATTTCGGACCCAATAGGCGGACGTTCACCTACCTCATCCCCAACATAATGGAGTTCTCGCATTTTTTCGTAGTATAACGCTTCGTAAGGCGGCATGCCAATACTCGCGTGATAACTATTATTATAAGCAAATTCCACCAATGGTAGATGGTCATCCCAATTTTCCTTGAAATCCATAATACACGCCTCGAGCATATCTTCTAGTGTTTGGATGGTTCTCTCACTTTGTCCATCTGATCGATTTGAGGATGGTATGTTGTGCTCATTCTCATTTGTGTTCCCAAACATTCTTGTAGTCGTTTCCGAAATTAGATGTGAAACGTGGATCTCATCGATACAATGGACATTTGGTACACCGTGCCTTGAAACAATTTCCTTCACACGCATAGTTTTGCTAACCGATCTAGGGTAAATCGAATCTTGATTGGCAAAAGTGTGCCGACTTCATCGATCGATCAACAATCACCCAAATGGCATCGTAACCTTGTTGAGTCGTTGGAAGACCTACCACAAAATCCATTGTGATATGCTCCCATTTCCATTCGGTATCTCCAATGCGGTTGTAATAATCCGCTTGGCCTTTGATGTTCAAACTGACTTTTTTCGACACGTTAAACATTTTTCCACGCATTCAGCCACATCCCTCTTCATATTCGGCCACCAAAAATGATGTTTAAGATCTTGGTACATCTTTGTACTCCCAGGGTGAATCGAATATCTTGAATTATGAGCTTCACTCAGAATTTCCTCTTTAACTTCTAGTACTGGCGGAACCCAAATCCTCCCTTCGAATCGAAGTAACCCTTCCGAATCGATTTTGAATTTGTTTTCCTCACCTTCAGATATCTTCTATTTTATCTTTTCGCAGTCTTCATCCTGAAGTTGTGCATTTCTCACCTTATCCACCAACGTTGAACTATTTCCCATCTGGAATAACTTTTCATCGGATTCTGTCGGATATTTAATTTCCAACTCCATCTTAGCCATTTCCGACACTAGCTTCTCTTGATCAGTTAACAACATTAACTTCTCTCGTTCCTTCCTACTTAAGGTATCAGCAACAACATTCACCTTTCCGGGATGATACAAAATCTCACAATCATAATCTTTGATCAGCTCCAACCATCTTCTTTGTTGCATGTTCAAATCTTTTTGTGTAAAGATATACTTCAGACTTTTATGGTCGGTATATATCTCACACCTCTCTCCATAAAGATAATGTCTCCAAATTTTCGTGGCAAACACACCCGCTACGCCAACTCTAAGTCATGAGTGGATACCCTTTCTCGTAATCTTTCAACTGTCGTGATGCATACGCAATAACTCTGCCATTTTGCATAAGCATGCAGCCTATTCCTTTATGCGAAGCATCACTATACACCACAAAATTTCCTGTATCATTAGGCAACAACAACACAAGTGCTGAACTCAACCTCTTCTTCAATTCTCGAAAAATTTCCTCACACTTCTCTGTCCAAACAAACTTAACCGCTTTTCTAGTTAAATTCGTCAACGAAGTTGCGATTTTGGAAAAGTCTTGGATAAAACAGATGTAGTATCCTGCCATCCTAAGAAACTTCTGACGGTGTCTTCGGCTGATCCCAATTTATTACAGCTTCAACCTTTGATGGATCTATTGAAATTTCGTCCTTATCAATAATGTGTCCGAGAAATTGTACTTGTTCCAACCAAAATTCACATTTTGAGAACTTAGCATACAACTTCTCTTATTTCAACGTCTCCAACGTCAATCTCAAGTGTTCCACATGTTCCTCTTTGGTTTTGGAATACACTAGTATATCATCAATAAACACCACCACAAATTTGTCTAAAAATGGTTTAAACACCCAGTTCATCAAGTCCATAAATGTTGCAGGTGCATTAGTTAAACCAAAAGACATAACCAAAAACTCGTAATGACCATACCGAGTTCTGAACGTTGTTTTTGGTACATCCTCCGGCCTCACCTTCAACTGATGATAACCACTTCTCAAGTCTATCTTAGAGAAATACCTCGCTCCCTTCAACTGATCGAACAGGTCATCGATTCTAGGTAATGGATACTTATTTTTAATCGTGACCTTATTCAATTCTCAGTAGTCAATGCAGAGCCGCATCGATCCGTCTTTCTTCTTAACAAACAACACCGGTGCTCCCCATGGCGACACACTCGGCTGAATATACTTCTTGTCGAGCAATTCTTGCAATTGCACCATCAACTCTTTCATCTCTACCGGGGCCATTCTATATGGTGCCTTAGATATCGGGGCCATTCCTGGTAGTAAGTCAATCACGAACTCGATTTGTCGATCCGGTGGAAGACCCGACAAATCATCTGGAAATACGTCTGCAAAATCTCTTATGATCGGTATTTCTTCTAACTTTGCACTCTTCTTCTGTGTATCGACTATGTAGGCTAAGTATCCTACACATCCTTGTCTCAACAACTTCTTGGCTTGCATCACCGTCAGACAACTTGCTTGTCGAGGTGACTTGCTGCCAAAGAACACAACCTTTGAGGAGTCATAAGGTTAACACACTTTCTTTGGCAATCAATTACTGCTCCGTAATTGAATAACCAATCCATTCCCAGTATAACATCAAACTCACCAAGTCTAATTGGTATCAAATCTACCATCATCTCGTGACCTTTTATAACCACTCTAAAATTCCTATATATAAATCTAACAGAATCACTTCCCTATTCGCAATCTCTATGCTTAAGGAAATTCTAATTCTTCCTTGAGAAAAATCTAAGTTCGAGCAAATTCATCGGATATAAATGAACAAGTAGCTTTTAAATCAAATAGTACATAAGCATTAATACCATTAATCGAAATGATACATGACACCACATCCTTAGACTGTACAACATCCTGCACGGTCATATTGAAGGTCCTCGCAGTAGGTCGACTTGACTGTGCTGGCCCAGTGATAGTCAATGCGCCACCACCGTTGTTGTTTCCTTTTCCACCACTTGCACTTCCTGCTGGCTTCTTAGGGCAATCACGAGCCATGTGATCCTTTGAACCGCAGGTGAAACATGCTCCTTTCTTTGGACTAAAATAGTTCGGTGCAATGTGTCCCTCCTGACCACAGTTGAAACACACTCGCTTTCCCTTCAAACATACCCCAGTATGGTTCTTTCCCACAAGTCGCACAAGCCTCAAACTTTTTCTTTTTCTTTGATTTCCTTGTTGTCCTCCCATGATGAATTCTCGCTCCATTTCCTCTTTGATTATTACTTCAACATTACTTCCACCGCCTTATATTCTCATTCTCATTCTTCTTCTCTTCTTCTATTCTTGGTTGTACTTGGTCAAGGCATCGCTTCCACCTTCCGCGATAATTGCCCTTCTCAAGATACATCCATAAATGTATTTTAATTGGAACATTGAAACCTTCTTTGTAAAGCCGGGGCTTCAATCCTTGTTGAACCTTCTTCGCTTTCGTTCATCAATATTGACTTGATAAGTGGCAAACCTTGCCAACTCGTTAAACTTTCGCAAACATATTAAAGCACCATCATAGTTCCTTGCTTCAACTCTAGAAATTGCACTTCCGGTGATTCGAGAACTCATTTGGAAAGTACATTTCAAAAAACATTTCCTTGAATCTATCCCACGCTATCACTCCTTGTCCTCCATGAACCTTATTTGCTTGCCACCAATAGCTAGCTTCAGACTTCAGCATGAACGTTATGAACGCGATCTTACGATCTTCATTTAACTCTAGCAACGTCGAACACCTTCTCCATTTCCATGATCCAGGTTTGGGCTTCCACTGGATTCATAGACCCTTGAAACTCTGGCGGTCCAACCGCTTTGAATTCCTTGAAAGTCGTGACTTGAGCTTGCGGTTGATTCGCAAGTGCACCCGTCAACAAAGCTACCAACTGCTGAACCGGATTAGCGTTGGTCTCGTTGTTATTATTAGTAGACCCTCAGGAGGTGCTTGTTGGCGTGGTTGTCTTCTTCTAGGAGGCATTTTATGTTAAAATATACGCTTATTAGTTCATTACTCAACTTCTTGGGTATTTAAAGTTTAACTTAAACATTCCAAGATTAAAGCTTTTTAACACACATAACATTTCAAATAAACTTTAATATTTTATTCATTTCATAACGTTTTAAAACATGATAAAGATAGCATATCGCATTATAAACATTCACTTTCTGAACTAAACAAGTTTCGAGGATTACATACTCATACTATCCCTTTATTTATCTCAAAATAAGGGATTCACAATTATTTATTTAATTAAACACACATTATTATTATCTATAATATTCTATATCTAGGCATATTAAGGCGTCGTAAGGCTTCCCGACGCTCCTCCTCTCATGATACGATACGCCATTCTGCGATCCATCACGAACCACGGCGAATTCTCAAACCGAGGTGGGTAATAATAGACTCGATCCGGGCCCTATCAAATTTGAATTAAAAGCATAATCCATCTCTTCATCTTGGCTTTCTTCACTTGGACCTTAGCCTCAAAGACGAGTGCATGCGTTGAGTCGCCTTCATCCACGCGCATCCTCCGCTCTTGCACGCTTAGTTGATTCCTCCTTGAAATCATCTTTCAATTTCTCCATGTCGGTCTTCATCTTCTTCATGCATCGCCAACAAGTCTTCATGCTGACCCTTTGTATGAACTAAGTCCCACTCCGTGTTTCCAAGTTTTGAGTCGAGTTCCTGAATCTCTGCATCCTTTTGCTCCATCGAAGCGTGATGCATCTCAACCATCTCCTTCAGCTCCTCAACCTCGTCCTGTAATTCTATAGTTACGGTCATACAAAGCATCATACATCTCGGCTGATATGGAGTTTGGTGGAAACTCCTCAGGATCCTCTTCCTCATCATCCTCCTCTACCTCCTCGAACTATCCTCCTCGGGATCGGTCATGAGCTCATCCTCCTGGATCAATGCTCCTCCCACTTTACATGAATATCCCGGGGTTCATCATCTCTAGGTACCGAGGTATCACCTCTCTAGTTGGACTGGATCCTCCTTCGTTTGAGACATCCCGACAACAAAATATTTTAAGTTTTACTTAATTTTTTTTCGATACTCACGAGCACATAAGTTGTTAACACATAGCACATAATTTCTTTTATTATTTAACTTCAATGGATACCTTAATCCATTCTTTAAAACTCGATAAGAGTTAAACACCTCTATGTTTTCTATTTCCTTAAAGGTTACTTCCTAAGGTTTCCCCACCTAAAGTTCATAACCTAAGGCTTTGATACCAACCTGTGACACCCTCAAATCAAGGTACTTCATTCCCACGAGATTTGGTGCTCACTTATCAAAACTATTACATCTAAGTACCCATCAAAAAAGGATAAAGACATAATAAAAAAAAAACTTAAACAATAATCTTCCCCATTAAAGGGTTACATCATCATCTCAAAATAAATCCTAGGTAATCTAACCTTAAAATTATTACATCAGTTTGCGGAATACATTATATAATTAAACAAGTCTTATAACATGAAACATTTAAATTAACTTTATTAATTCTTCACTCTTGGGCATCTTGCCCTTCCCTTTTTTAGTAGATGGCTCATCGACTTTTTCAACCTTTAGCTAGAAGTGTTAATTGCAAGAGTGAGCAAACAATTGCTCACCGATATATAAAGTAATAATGATAACAACATGAAGATGAACAACGAATCTTGAACAATAATGACTTTTTGCTTTCGAGAATAAAGAATAGAAACAAGTTCGAAATCAATGTCTGAGGGTCTTAAGACCACGAACTATGTCTCCGGTATATAGGTATTATTACCTTAACCTTAAGAGTCATTAGACTGTATAAACCCTTCTTAGCGTACTTAGGGGGATAAGCCCTTTGTACCATGTATTGTGCACAAACATCTAAACGTTACACGTATAAAAATTCCCTATATTAGGGTTGTTCGTCTCAGTTTGAATTTAGAATTTCCGCACTAAAGAAAGTTTAGTTTGGAACTAGCTTATCAGTGTTTCTAGAATTTTAGAACACTATTCAATTTCCATCAATAAAGGTTTAACACAAGAATGTATAATTGAACAAGGCTATTAAAAGTCAAAGATCGGATATCAACAATATATATAATTGAATAAACATGATATACATGCAAAATGCTATATACAAAAGAGTTAGAAACAATCTCATTTGAATCAATGTATTAGAACAATATGTGCTTTGAATAATAATTAGGAAAGTAAAACTCGCTTCGATATAACGAATTAGGTTATAAAGAGCTTGTACAAACATATTCAAGATAGATTAGCTTTAAACTTTGCTCAATTTAAGAACTTGAACAATAATAATATAGGAATGAAACTTGCATTCAATATGAAAAGAATGAAGTTAGAAAGCTTGCTCAATTGTAAAGAGTTAAGTTTAGAAACTTGCTCAATAATATAAAAGTAGAAGTTAGAAAACTTGCCTTGATTGTAAGCTACACAAATGAAAATAATCTCCAATTACCCTACACATATCATCGAAATCGCAACAACAATTAATTATATGAATATTAGCTTTATGGGTTTAACCCATCATTTAGGTCCTAACCTTAACTTAGCATCTAACCATGTTAGTTAACAAACTTAACGAATCTAAAATTTCATATTAATCAACATAAACCTTATCGTTTATCTACTACTTTTGAAAACATCACATTTGGTTTTATTTTATAACTTATTTAAATAATTATTTCAAATCTTTACACTTTGCATTACAACACATTACAATCTGTTATTGTAATCCACTTAATGTTTTAGTATCCTTAACATGCATGTTTAAACTAACATAAGCCATTACACATGACCTGCAATTAAGCAGAGACTTCATTATCTCTGTGATAGGCCACTCGTCATGCTACTTTGCCATGAGTAATATCATGGCTTCTGCACATATGACGCACATAGCACTAAATGTGTCACACCACCACATAGCTTTACAAGGCCGTAGGCCAGCTGTAACACGCATGCGATGCACCAAACTCAGCTTTTACAGACGCGAACTAATACACTGCTAAAGGCCAAAAATCCCAATTCAACAGAATTTCCCCCAAATTCAACATCTAAAACTTTGACATATTGTAGTTATACATGTTAAACACCATTCTAGATACAAAACATTATATATACACCATTTTGAGGAATCAAGACCATAGTTTTTCCAAATTTTCTTCATTTTTACACTTTTAACGAATTTGATTGCCACGAACTCGTTTCTTAATCAATTCACATGATTTAAACTTCATTGTTTTCGTTTCTTAACATATTAACATAATCCAATAACAAACTACAGATTATTACACATATAGAGCATCAATTTTTGTACTTTCTAAGCCATATAATAAGAACATAAAAACAACATTTATTTCCTTTTTCTTCCTACACTCAATTTTACATGAATTTAATTTGATAACAAATAACAAACATACATGATGATTAATAGAGTTTTGCAAACCTATATGAACATATACATCTATCACAATTCACGTGATTTTCAAACATATATATATATATATATATATATATATATATATATATATATATCGAAACTAAGAGTTAAAATAGAGTATAGTTTTTACCTTGATTAGCAAACCAATTAACAAACCCTTCTATTCCACTTGATATCGTTTCTCTGATCTCTTCTTCCAAGCTTTTACTCTCAACACTCCCGTTATTTCTCTCTCTTCTGAACTTAGCCTTTAAAAGAAATAATAAAAAATAGCCTTAGGAATTATAATAAAGCTGACTCCCCACTACGTCGTCGGTAAAAAAACAAAAAGGTTAGCGTCGGTTGAATAATGCCAAAGGCCATAAAGGCCTTGTTTGGCTAACACATAAACCCTCAAACTAGATTATTTAAATAATATTTATATTATATAGTTTCTCATTGTCACACTTTTAATTTAGTTAATTTATATAACTTTAGTTTAGCTAATTTAAATAACTTATAATAATAATAAAATTCTTATTATCATTATATCTTATAATTAATAAATAATTATATATCTAATTTAATTAATAAATTAAACACATCACTTTATTTAATTTATTTATTTCCATTAAATTAAACAATTTATTTATTTAATTATTTTCTTAAATATTAAGCAATTGATTTAATTTAATTATTTCCTTAAATTAAATCCTTCAAGATAAAATTATCATTACTCAATTTAATTAACATTAATCAATTTAGTTACTAAATTAATTCACCACAATTCATCAATTATTTATTTTCCTCAATAAATAAATTATTTAAAATATTTATTTAATTCAATAAATATTTAAATTAAATTATAAATTTCTCTAACATTTTAATATTAACCTCATATAACATATTTTTTTTAATATTTTAAAATACTAAAATTAACTTTAAAATTAGTATCAAAAACTAATTTAATAAAACTAAATTAACTTTTTTAATATAAAACAAAATAAAATACTAAAATTCAAATTATTTAATATAATTAATAATATAAAAAAAAAATTAAATTAAATTTTTAAAATATAAAAAAATTACTAAATACTAATTTTATATCAAAAATATTAACATTTTAAAATCATTTGAAAATGTTATTTTTTTAATATTCAAAATTAAGTATTTTTTTAATAAAATAGTTTTTATATCAAAAATATTTACGTTTTAATTTAACCTATATATTTTTTTTTAATATTTTTAAAATATTAACTTTAAAATTAGTATCAAAAAAAATTAATAAAATATTAACTTTTTTAATATCACAAAATATTAACGTTTTTAATATTCTTAATATAAAAAAATTAACGTTTTTAAAAAAATTTAAAAATTTAATATTTTTATTCAAAAATATTAACAAAATTGAAAAATTTAGTAATATTTTAGTATTTTTTAATTAGTATTTGATTAAAATGATTTAATTTTAGTATTTTGATTAAATAATGTAAATATGTTATACAACTTTTTTTATTTTAGTTAATTTTAACAAAATAATTTGAATTTTTATTTTGATTAAATGACATGTAAATATGTTATACTTTTTATTTGAATTTTAATATTTTTTATTTTGATTAAATGACATATTTACATGTGTTAAGGGCATTTTTGAACCTTCTCCCTTTAAACTTCTATGTGTCTGCCACGTCAGCCAATTTTAATCCCGTTTATCTTTTGTTAACGGTAGGGCACCATGTAATCCTAAAAATATAACGTTATGGTACTTTTAAAAAAAAAATATAGGGTGCTCGATAGACATCACGGTAAAAGTCATGGGCATTTTTGAACCTTCTCCCGAAGCAATACTTACCATAGTAAGTTTAGATTTAGCAATATGAAATGAAATAATATACGAAATTGCAAATGGATTTTCACCCGTCATGCGGTAGTTCGCGTATATAGATCATTTCCAAAATTTAATAAAAAATGAATACGAAGGGTTATTCACCAAGCATACGGCAGTCCGCGTAGACAGGTTATTCCCACAGCTTAATAAAAAAATGAATACGAAAGGTTATTCACCAGGCATATGGTAATTCGCATAGACATGTTATTCCCACGGATTAATAAGGAATAGAATGACAACCCTTATGAGTATGAAGTACTATCACGTACGAATATGAAAGAAAATAACATCTTTTACGAATATGAAATAAATAATACCCCTTACCTTAGTAGAAGGTTGGATACTGCAATAGTGTAATAGCATAATACTCTTCTTCTTTCTCTTATTCCCTTTCTATAGTTTCTCTCACTATAGCTTGTGATTATAACTTTGCTCTTCAAAAATGGTAGGAAATAATGAATGGATAAAGGAGTATTTATAGGTTAGGAAAAAGTGGCAAATTATAAGGTTAATTGTACTTTAGTACCTTCATCTTTGCCTCCATTTTTAATTTAGTCCCTCAAGTATTATCAATCTTGCATAACCTCCCCTAATAGTACTTGCATGTGAACCAATAGTAATTAATTGCTCATTTATCCGACTAATTACCCGTTTGGTCAATTTAACATCTTGAAATCAACTATTATATATTGAAATAAATGTCGATTTTCACTAACATTAATATTCCCAATACAATGGAAATATTTTTATCAATAATTATTCATCATTAATATTATAATTTATAATATTGACAACCAGATCGTTCTCAAGAAAGAGGGGGCTTTCCGATAAGGATTTCTTCTTATTGGCACACAATTAAATAACCTAACCCCTTTTCTCGATAGAACTTTCTAGACATTGTCAATAATACAAATAATAATATGAGTAAATTATGTCGTGTCAATTATTGATTTAATAATATAAAATATTATGCAGATAATACTATGATAATAATTGAATCAATAATATGAGATACTATGCAGCAACTACTATGTCAATTATTGAATGAAATACTGAGTGACTTCTTACGTAAGCATCAATAATCAGAGATACTGTGCAATACCGTGTGCTACTGTGCAATAACACGTATTACTGTACTTTTATCACCGAGTATTTTAATAATTTAACGGTAAAAGTCTTGCCGTTATTTTTATAAAGAGGTTATTTATGTCGTTTTCTATTTTCGACAATTATTCCGTTGTGGGGTCCACCAATGATTGCGCCGTCGTACGAATATTCCCCGACAAAAAGAATATTCTCCGACCAAACGAATATTCCCCGACACAACAAATATTTTATGACAACTTGCTTACTTTGTAAAATTTTCACATATCACCTTTAAGTTTAACCTTTTATCAATATAACCATTTACTGGATAGAATAATAATTATAAGAAAAATTGAAAACTTTTATTTTATAAAATTAGGAGTATTACAGTAAGGTTATATAGAATATAATAGACATGCGTAGTACGAGAATGATGAGAAATGAAGATAAAACTTGTGTAATTCTTATACGGAATCCGATATTGGTAATCTGAGGGAAATGTGTCCGAACTAGCGAACCGATTAGGGTTACAACTATCGTGATACTTAACGATGATTGATGAGTTTTGATTTATGACATGTAATGTTAATAAGATGTCATGAATGTTAATAAGCAGTAATGAACGTTAAATAAGCTTGAACGAATATTATTAATGAAATATAATTCGATTAAGACATAGAAGATAAAGAAGTTGGTATAAACAATGTGTTTAGATTATTTGGTAGCTAATTTCAGTGTGCTATGTGAATATATAATGTAAAAACTGTAAAGACCGAGAATGATTGAATTTAAAAGTAGAAGACGCTTGAAGGCATGTTTTCCTAACGCTTGCCTAACCTTCGTGTTAGTCAAGTTTATGTGATTTATGTTATATCATGCATGAATTGTTTTACAAAAGAGTCGATGCCAGTTTTAACTCAGCTAGACAAACCTTAAGAGTTTGAGTGATTTGTTTATAAGTCTTTCAATATAGTATTGATAACGCTATCCTATGTCAATTGTTTGGTACAAATTCAAATGTATGCATGAGTATGAATAAACAAAGGTATTTTATGTCGTTTATTCGACTAGCACGCGAGGTTGCCAAAACTTAAACGTAAATACGTTTAACGGATGAGTGTTGATCAACATAAAGTACTATAGACTGATCACCTAGAAGTGCTCGTAAGATATATCGGACTTACGGTCTTAGTGTCGGGTTGTCCTTTTCATGAATGAAAACAAATGAGAATGTTCATAGTCTTTTGACCTACTCAGAATTTCTAAGTCACTGTATGTACTCTGGAATTGTTTTAAGAGAATGAAAAGTGTTATTTCGATTGTTCATAGTATTTTATAACTATTTGTTCAGTTAGTGAAGATAAATCATATGATTCTTGATATGGTGGTTATATTATATATTGTTAGACTTGCTGAGCTAGTTATGCTCACTTCTTACCTGAATTATATGATTGCAGCTAAGAACGAACAGACCGAAGGTTCCAATAAGGATAAGAGCAAAGTTAAGATGGATAAATAGATTATCATGTAATAGACTACTATATTTGTATGAACTTATACTATGACAATGAATAATGTAATGGTCAACAGAACCTGAGAAGAATTTATTATTATTATTATTGTAATAAGAATTTAGTAAATATATTCATCTTAATGCTATTTTCCTGGGAATGAATGTACAGTTAGTAGTACCATATAACACCATATCTATGGGTTGAAAGTACTCAGATTTGAGGGCGTCACAATAAGGCTTTGCCAACAAACACATTTATGATTGTCCATCTCAAAATCGAACGACCTAGATTTAAATTATAATAAGTATGCCCGCTTTGCTATTTTTGAAAAATAATTAAAGGGTTTCGACTTACAACCTTACAAATAATTTTTTTTATTTTTCTAGATAACTTCTAATTTAACACGCTAGATTCTTGTTCATAGGGTCATTCAAAATGACGTAGTTTAGATTAATGAGTTATATGAACATAAATATGATGACATTTAACAAATACAAAATCAAATATGCATATTTGCATGTACTAATACTATATTTCTTGCCGGTGTTAAGATTAAGTTTTAAAAAATAAAATTTCTTTAAAATCGTCGTATTATAAATATATCTCTAATTTTAAAATGAAATTATAACGTAACCTTTATGAATGAGAAACTAAATGAGCTTTAAACTTGCTCTATTTTACTCACTTGTGTTTATATTAGTTCCTTAAAGATTATATTTTTACACAGAAACCTGTGATTTTTATTAATATTAGACGAAAAAATCAAGAGTAATAGGATATGAAAATACTTTGATTCTGTAGAAGAGAGCAACATGGTACATCTTTATAATTACTCACAATTTCAAGACAGCTATCATTTCTTTGCAAATGAACACCATAGAGCTTTTTAACACAAAGTCAAACTGAGGGTTGACAATACTAATAGAAGTGTATATTTCTGGATTTTCGTTTTTTTAGAAACAAAGAATTAGAGAAGAAAGAGAAACACCAATGGAGGAGAAAAAGTCTAATGATGTCAAACAAAAGTAAATATTACGCTTAACGAAGGACAACCCACCACCGAACATGGTATGACCAATCCTTTGCATATCAAAGCTCGTGGGATCAATCCCCCTCCCATTGTTGTAATGAAATCTTAATAGTATCGAAGATCCCACCTCCCATTGTTGTAATGGAATCCTAGTAGTATCGGAAAAAAAGAACCACCCCAATATTGACCTATTAAGATCAAAAGTAGCTAAAAGCCCCAAAGAGATGCTAGAAAAGACACCCTCTCAACTCGATTATAGAGGAAGATAAAAATAGGAAATTGATATTTTCATATGGAAAAGTCTCTCACGTAGATGTGGATTAAAAAGAAACCATGTAAATATCAACTCCCTAACAATAATAAGAAAGCCATGAATTCCTTCATACTTGGTTACATATGAAGCCCAAAGTTCAAAATATAGTCATGTGATCATTAAACATATTGTATACATGACCTTTCACTGGTAAAGATATTTTCATGATTTTCAGAAACAAATGATTAAACTTTTTCGTAGACTATATGATTCATGGCTCAAATGATGGAACGTTATCTACAGGAGCTGAAACTGCACGATAAACTGTTCGTTCTAGAATACCTCTATAAGGATCCTCCTCTCGCTTCTTAGTTAAATATGCCATAGCATTTTCAACCTCAGATTTTATCTGCAAGTAAAAGCTTTTCCTGTAATCCTCGTCTTTCAGCATATCCTCCTTTCCCTTTGTTTCGATAGGCTTTCCAAAGAGAAAGTAAAAGCGGCCAGGTATCTTGGGGTAAAAGCCTGGAACAAAGAAATCTTCGTTGGAAACTTCCCCACCCTTTTCGGTCCTATGACAGATCAAATGCCACAAAAACAGAAAGCATAAGCATTGTATAAAGAACAAGTTGCAATGATTTATAGGCGTGTATATGTGAGTTAATTGAAATATATCAGAAGTAAACACCAAAAAACCTATTGAACTATTGTCAAGCTATCAAACTTTTTTTTTTGCACCCAAACAATTTAACTTCTAAACAATTGTCAAAAATGCCCAAAATTTACCATATCACTTCATCAAAAACATCATCTCATAGGATTGAATTTGGGGCATTTTTGATAGTTGTTTGAATATCAATCTTGGTGCCCAAAAAAATTGTATGTTTTCTAATAGTTTAAAAAGATTTCAATGGTTTTTTCAGTCATTTAGTCAATATATTAGGAAACAAGTAATTATTCAAACCAACGGTGTTTACCTTAATTTTATAGCCTCGACATTTTGTTGTCTTATACGGTCATTGAGAAATGGAATCCTCATCTGATCATTGTAATCCAAAAATAACTGCCAGATTTAAAGTGATAACAACACTAAAAAAATTATATAAACATCGAGTACATATATAATGTTACATGCAAAAAGATCAATCAGTTTATCTTAAGAACTAATTAAATAAAAATGCAAACAATTACATAGATCCCACACAACGAAATGAAGAGGAAAAGGTGATGCTGAACAGAATACAAAAGGGAAAAAGGGGACAACATCTGAATTTTCATAAAGCGCATAAAATTCTAGGGCTCCTGAAAATAAAATATACACTGGGAGTCAAGTGTATTTTAGTAATTTAGCAGTTTGAGTGTTTTCATACTAGAATTAGGTTTAGATTAACTGACTCAAAACAATATATGTAGTCTACTAAATGTCATAGAGTTGGAATATAGACAAGTTGATGCATATTTTTATGGATATTGAAAAAGTTGATGGAAGTACTAGTAAAACATCTTATTGTAAAATGATATAAAATTAGACCTAGCAATTTGGTTTATAAACTGATGGGTCAACCCAAATTAACTAGAACCATTTAGGTTAGGTAACTGTTTTAAGTTATTTGGGTTGGTTAAAGTTTTGATTCATATTTTTTAAAAAGAAAAGCATGTCCAAACCAGTGATGTTCCTATTCCGTTAGGATGGAAAACTTATTTTATCTGGTCTTTTTAGTTTAATTCCTGATTTCCCCATCAATACATAGATTCGTGCCACCGGTTCTAATTAGGGGAGTTGTGAATTTGATGAATTATAAATATGATATGAAGGACTGTTGATTTATGATCACATTTGTTATATTTTTTGTTTCATAAAGAACACAATATTGTAAAGTATATTATGGAGTAAATTTTTATAAATTTAGAAATGATTATTAAAATTAAAATATGTACATAAATGAAGTTGGTAAAATTTTCAAATATATAACTTTCTTTTATACAACAGGCAGATGGAATTTATTTATTCATTTATTCCCTTATTGTGTTTGTAAAATTGATTCATTTCATTTGACAATGAGTATAAAAGTTTTAGAGAAAGTATAAATCAAAAATATAAACTATATTTTGTAACCCATAACTATATAAAATTTTATATAACCATAACTATATTTTGTAACCCATAATCAAACCAAAAATATAAATTATAAAGCCAAAAAAATAAATAATGAAAAAAGTCAGCAATTAATAAGTACTAAAACTAACTACTACCTCAAATTAAATGCACCGTTTTGATTTTTTTAGGTCACATTGACCATATTTTAAATTAATTTTTATAAATTTTAATAAATATTATTAAAATATTTAATGTCATGTCACTTGAAACTCATTTTGGACTAAAAATTGTAATTCCTAGCATTATTTTCATTTTCTCTATCTAATATTTCTCACTAGCTCTTTCTAAAATTAATTTTTTTACCGTTTACCAATTGTTCATATACAGTGGTAACAGTTACTTAGTTCATTGCTCGTCCCCCAACCTCCTGTCCAACATTGAAAAATTTCAATTGGACATGGTTTAAATTAGGGAACGGTTAAATCCACAACAAAAAATGTTATTTCCACAACAAAAGTATCGTTATAGATCCTATAGCTACGGTTTTTACCATCGCTATACATCTACAACGACACTTTTTTTGAGAAAATAACAAAAAGTGTTGTGAATTTAACAATTCCCTTTAAATTAATCTTAGTCTTACAACAGTTATTAATCAAAGAGAATTAAAAAAAAAAATGCTTCAGTGGGCAATAATAATACTAATTTTAAAATTGAAAATATAGGTCGATCTAGTTCGAATCCATAACCATTTGAACCCAAATCACGTAACCCATATTAAATATAGGTTATGTAATTTTAGTTCTTAGTTAACCCATAACTATTTTATGTAACCCAAACTCATTCTTTGCCGGGCTTATATAAAAGCAAGAAATGTAATACTTGAAAATACTAACATATAAGTGAGGGTAGTCGAATCCGTTACCAACCTAGGTTAATTTGCTTTGATGTATGTGATAAGCTGTGTAATTTTCATTAAGGTTAGGCTAAGAACCCTATAAACATTAGAAGGTATTCAGCAAACTATTTAATTCTATTATATAGTTTTCTTCTGAAACATTTGGTTAAGGGAACTTTTAATGAATAATTTGATAACGAGGACAAGGAGGTGCACTACTGTTTTAAAATCTTAATTCTTATTAATTATAATTAAAAAGCTATATCTTCCTTGTTTCCTTGTAAAATTTCTTTATTTTATTTTTTCTTTATACCACTTAAAAATTAAAATGCATTCACATACCTGAATTATATAGTCCCTTCAGTTCCTATTCTTATTATCATAAGCCACTTAATTAATGGTTCTTAGGTGGGTCCACCCATCTCAAATTTGGGGTTTGTCCAAAATGTATTGGATTGGTTTAAATTTTAAAATCTTGGCTCAAAATCAACAGAAATAATGTAACTTTGTAAATTACTGAAGACATCAATTATATGCAATAAAAAAAATGAGCATCATGCAAGTGACAATGAGTAACAGAGACTACACAGAAACTAATGTCAAATAGAGTTAAGTTTCACTATAAGACAGGGATAAAAAAATCAAAGGAACTGTTCAATAAAAATTTCTTACTTCCACCACGTCATCTTCACCAACAGCTCCAAAAGGTACAATTGTGGCCCCAAACTTAGCTGCCATTCTCACAAATTCCGGTTGATCAGGCCAAAACAATTTATACTTTTCACCCTGTCCAAATGGAAGCACCAACATATATGAAGAACAAGATTGTTAACATATTATAAGACACAAGTATTAAAAAAAAACAATTATAGAACTAAAAGTTAAGGGAAAAAGCTAATTTTACAATGACCGCATTCTAAGATCTCTCAGATTATTTTACTGTTCAACAACTTCATTATTCAGCAAGAAACAAACACTTGAAATATTTCTTCTTTATTCTAGGGAAACCGGGACTCGAGATATCAAAAAATTGGGAGGCCTATTTTATTTTATTTTTGTCTTTAGGTAAGACAAGAAATTTTATTATAAAGGAGAATCAAAAGGAGGGAATACAAGAAACCACATAGATATACAGTGGAAATAAATACCCTAAAGACTACTGAAGAACAGCCCGCCAATCTCTAAGAACATCTGACGCTGCAACTCCTCTAAACGCACACAGGGACATAGCCTAAAGCAAACTAAGAAAAGAAACTCTTTCCCAATGATATCTAGTTATCTACTGCATAACATTCTAGCATTCCTCTTAATCCACTCATTCCCATGATGCCATGACACTTGTTCTCATCCTCCTCCGAAGTATCTTTAAGATCATCACATTCATTCTGGATGAGTTAAATTTTGTCATAGCTTTGTGCCCAAAGCTTGATTGACAAATACTTCCACAATCAAAAGCAAAAATTTCATCTCTTCCTAACATGACTTGGAGATCTTAAATATCCGATTTCCATTGAAATCTCATGATGACTTGTTTTGAATAATATTTCGAGTGCCTTTTATTCTTTCGTTACATGGACTCTTTTGGACAAATCACAGTTGGCGCTTCACTAACCATCCCATGGCTCAATATATACCTTGAGGTATAGAGAGATGACATCTAGTTCTCTGATAATTAAATAAAATCAACTTTACAAGAAAATTATTTTGAATTTTCTAGTCCTGACTCGAGAATCCAACCATTTCAGGATCGTTTTTCTAAGGCTCTTATATCACATTATCACTATATTGAAAATTAATCCAATACAAATTTCTCACATATACCCCCATACCACCTTGTTAGAAATATAATGTTGAAGTGTCAATAGAAAGGAGGATGAGATTAAACCAAGAACTTTGTACTTTCACTTCATCTGGTCATTTGGTTACAAAACACACTCAAGAAACTCACCAGGCACTCCTCAACTCACAAACAATACCTAATACTCGTGTTACAGAAATAGCTATATACGTTAGATATATAAGCTCCATGATTATCTCTTAAGCACACTATTAAATCACCACCAACACAAACCACTAATTACTAGCACACACATTTAACACACCAATACTCCAATACATGAATGCACTCGATATAATGACTTAAATATAATGACTTAGAGAGCAAAAATAAGTTTTTGGTGAACAGTTGACATTGCTTGTATAGTCCTTTTCAATAAGAAATAACTATGGTTGATAGTGAAAACATAAAACTATATAATGAGGTAGTTCCTTTATAAATTTGATCTCTATTTGCAAATCATTTCCAATATATATTTTAGACTAAGCACCAAGCTCATAATTTGAATGAATTAAGTAATTTATATCTTCTCCATGTGCTGAATAGGATATCATCAAATACAGGAATAAAGAGCTGATATAATATAAAGCCATCATAAGTCGCTCAAGAATTAACTTGAATTCAATAAATTTGTCATAAAACATCAATACCGAGACAAACTTTAGGTGATTACTGGATATACATCAAGTGCTTGTAATTAAGAATAGAAAAATTAATATTCTCAAGAAATTATAATTATTTCTAAAAACTGAGAAAAGGAATGGAGTTAGTTACTTAGTTATGTCAAAGGGTTCCATTTAACATAGAATAACTTTCTTGTTATGCCGTTTAGAAAAATTTATGATAAGTCAAATTTTGAGGTCAACTTTGTAATTTAAATTTAAATACAGAGACAAATTGCAATACAACAAAAGCGAAATTGTCATATTTAATTTGAAAGGAAAGAGAAATCACAAGATTTTAAGTTACAAAAGAAGGAACCAGGTAAACAGAACAAAAGAAAATAAAATTTACCAAACCTTACGGTGAAGTGCCTCTCGTATACCACCAGGATAAAGAACAGCATATGATTTGGTTGAAAACAATTTGAAAAGGTTTCTTGCTGTGACAGGTAACGCACCAAGGACTTTGAAGTAATCGAAATGAGAAAACTCTTTAGAAGGTTCTTCAAAATTCGAAGTAAACATCTCTAGATGAGTCATACCATGAACCATGACATTTTTCTCCCTCAAGAATTCTTGAATCAGTGAACTGATTTCAGAGCCAAACAGCATGTGATAACCAACTAATAAAACAGGACCTTCATTAGGAACTCCCCAGAGACCCCTCACTATCTTCCCATCTTCCATGGTTGAGAACATTACAGGACTAATACTGAGGCGAATAATTCTGCATTTCATGAGAAACTCCTAATAATGTATTAAGTTTAAAAGCTAAAAAATGAATTGATAAGGTTTCATAGAGTTGCAGTTGTGCACCAGTACTATTCGACATGCAAATGATAAAGTACTTCACATTATTATACTGAGATTACCCAAAGCTTCCATTGAATACATTATTGTATTCTGACATGCTAGGTGGTAAAAAATCTGAGACGCAAACTCGCCTCCTTGAGCGACGGTATGTGAAGGTACCTTTAATGATGGTCAGCAGATTAATTCCATCTTCCTGCAAAATATAGGTAAATCAAAATTAGTCGTGCTTCCAAGTTATTATATACTCCCTCCGTACAACTTATGCGACCCTCTTCACTTGGAACATAGTTTAAGAAAGAGAATTGCTAGGCAAGTTGTTGACTTGTTAATATTCTAACCTTATTGTTTTGATGATGACTTGATATTTTGGACTAATTTGTTTATTATGAAATTTCAGGAAGTTGATGAAAGGATTATTGTCTAAAGACTTTGAAGATTTGAGTCCTAAGAATTTTATGTAAGGTCATTGCAAATATTCGATTTTTCAATTCAAGGCTCTAGGACATTTCATGTGTGCATTTAACATGACTATCTATTCATGCATGATAAATTATCTTATTGTCCGGATTAAATGAATTATATTGCCATGTGTTATGAAGTTTAAGAGAGTTCTGATTTTATAAAATCTATATAAACACGTGTATAAGAAGAATTCATATGAATCAGACTTGTTGGAAACATAAAAGCTTGTGGCGGCAGAAATGAGATCATTATCTGTTAGTAGGTTTAAATTGCATAAATCTTGGAAATATAAGATAATGATTAAATTGAAAAGTATTTGAAATCTCTTAGTTAGCTCTTTGCATGGGTTAAATGTTTTCTAGGTCACTGTACTATAGGTTGACTTACAAATGGGTCACTGAACTTTTTTTTCTTACAGTCAACTCACTGAACTTTAGTTTACTAACAAAAAGTTACAAAAACTGTTAAGTCAAGGTTGACTTAACGGAAGTGATGATGTGGCAGCTGACTTGTCTAAAAAAAAGCCTATGTGGCAGTTAGTATGCGATGTGGCAGTGATGATGTGAATTTGGAGGAAAATTTTTATGAAAAAAAGGAAAAAAATATTTTAAAGTATAATATAAATTATAAAAATTAGCCAAAAAAACAAGAAAATAAATAAATAAATAAAAATAATTGGTTTTTTTTTTATTAAAAAAACTGCATTTATTTTTATTAAAAATATTTTTTATTAAAAAAGCTGCGTTTTAAATTTTTTTTAATAAAAATAAAAAAACCAATTATTTTTATTAAAAAAAATGCGTTTTAATTTTTTTTAATAAAAATAAAAAAAACTGCGTTTTTAATTTTTATTAATAAAAATAAAAAAAACTGCGTTTATTTATTTATTTTCTTGTTTTTTTAATTATTTTTATTTAATTAATATCAAATTAATTTTTGTTTAATTATTTACAAATATAATAATATAACTTAGAAAAGTTGGTCAAAAAATAAATGAAAAATACATTTAATTTTTTTTAATAAATATCAAATGAATTTTTATTTAATTAGTTATCAATATAATAATATAAATTAAAAACCCTTAATTTTCCAAATTCACATAATTTCAACCAGATAATTGAGAGTGGATTCTAGTCCAGTAGCTGCAAAATTGGGATGAAAATTAGAAGAGCCATCAATAAAAGTTTCTTGTTCAAGAGCTCCAATCCTTTGTTCGTCTCCACTAATCCCTCTGGATACACGAGTTGTAATGGAATCTGCCATCAACTTTAGAATCCTTCCCCTCTTTTCCGAAAAAAGCAATTTGTCTGAGCTAATAATATAAATTAAAAACCCTTAATTTTCATATTCCCCTTAATTGAAGCTTCCCTAAAACCCTAGACCTTCACTCTACTAAATTCGAAAATGGCTCTCAATGGCATCCTTCGCAATTCGGCCTCACGCGTTGCACCTCTCGTCGGTCGATTGATCGGCGGTCAAAGGCATTTTTACCGCCACCCCTCTGCCCTGTTCTTTGCTATTGCCGTTGTCACTCAAAGCAATCTGCTCTTGTGACGCCCCCAAAACAGGTATACATCACCCATCTTGAGTCGCCAGATACATGGTACAAAATTCAAATACAACTTAATTATACAACTGTCGTGTAAAATACGACATAACATAATCCAAGAGTTTTAATAAGAATATTGTCATCTAGACAATATCCACACTCAATGGAGTCCTCATTACATTTATTGTCACATTATTTTATAGAATAGTGAGGACTACTAAAACAACCATCCGGACCGTCAATCTGGTTTCCCAACTCGTCCCGACTATATTCTCATTTCCTAAGAGAACAAAGTGAAAGAAAGGGTGAGCTCAACTAGCCCGAAGAAGAAATATTATGACTAAGATAATTTTAGCCTTCAACGATTATAACAACCGATAGAATCTGATAGACAACAAGTTTTAGATCAACAAGCTGCGGTGAAATAAGTAATCCATTAAAAGAGTCAAGTAGAGCATAAAATCTACTATCTTCTATGATTTAAAAAAAAAATTCATCAACTTTATCGCTGAGACTCAACTTAATAAATAAAATCGAATCATCACCGCACTACTACGCCGAGGATATTCATGTAATCATCAATGGTCATGATTATACCGAATAATCCCTGAGGTCATAATCATACCAACAATTCGTCCATGATGAACTATGCACCAATGAGGACTTTTACCACATCATTCGTCACATTACGGTCGTGATTATACCGAATAATCCACGGTCATAATCATACTAAGTCCATCTACGCACGTAAGCCAAAGATGACTTTAATCACAATATAAACATGAGGACGATGATACAATGACATAATAATTCAATAAAAGCAAGTTCGAGGATAAATTATAAAGATTTATAATATAATTTATCTAGAAATCAATAACGTCAAATTGTCAACACGACATCTTTGCTTTGTAGAGAGTAAAATTCAAGAATAATATTCACGTATACAAAAATAATTTGGATGAGAAAAGAAATATTTTTCGAAGTGAATAGTACCCGCAAATAGTACTTGAGAATAGTACCCGTGAATAGTAACTTGAAATTACACGAAAAGTGTCCGAATACCCGAGTGTACGATACTAGAGTGAATAGTAATCGGGTGAATAGTAACTTCGTGAATAGTAGTATTCGTACGAAAAATACCCCGAATACCCGAAAGTGAATAATACCGGAGTGAATAGTGCTTAGGGTGAATAGTAACTCCATGAATAGTAACTCGTAAAAAAAATACCAAAGAAAATGATATTCCATGGCGAGTACAAAAGAAATGATATCTCGGACGAGTATAATAAATATCTGAAAGCGCAAATGAATTTTCACCCACCATGCGGTAATCCACGTAGATGGATCATTTCCACAATTTAATAAGGAATGAATACGCATGATCTTTCACCGTGCATGCAGTAGTGCACACGCATGAGTTATTCAACAGAATAATAAAGAATGGAATAACAAAAGAATTCACCCGGCGTCGATGTAACCCATCGCATGCATGTGGGAATGGAATAACAAATGAAATTCACCGGGCATGTGATAGATCAAGATGCATAAAAGTTATTCCAATGAGAATAATAAAGAATGGAATAATGAAGAATTTCACCGTGTATGCGGTACTTGGCGTGAGGCAGTTATTTCAACATAATAATAAATAATAGAATAACAACCCTTACGAGTATTGAAAGAAAATAACTCTCTTCATGAATACGAAAGAATAATACCCCTTACGAGTATTGAAAGAAAATAATTCTCTTCATGAATAGGAAAGAAATAATACTCCTTACCTTAGAAGAAAACTGGATACTGGAATAGTGAGTTAGCAGATTTCTCTTTTTGTTTCTCTCTATAATTTCTCTATAATAATTGCTCTTGTGAGACTTAGTGAATTGGTGAGAAATGAAGGGAGAATGAGCTTCTATTTATAGGAAAATATAGTTTCGATAATTGCACGTTTTGGGGCTCGAAATATTACAGTACAATACCTTTCTTTTTTTCTTCATTTTTAATTTAGTCCTACAAGTATTATCAAACTTGCACCACCTCCCCTAATAGTAAATCATGCGAATCAATAATTACAGACATGTGAAAATACGAATTGATATAGTACCTCTATCTATACCTCCATTTTTAACTTAGTCATGCAGTATTATATCATGGCGCCAAAATAGGTATACATCACCTATACGAAAGTCGTCAAATACATGATGCATGTAATACAAATCAATCTTAAATATACAACAAGAGTCGTGAGTTTTAATACAAATATTGTCTTTCAGATAATATCTACTCTCGAATAAGTCCTCATTACATTTATTATCACACTATTTTATGTAATAGTGAGGACTACTAAGACACTTATCTCGGGACCGTCACTCCAGTTCCGACGATTAGTCCCGCCACGTTCTCATTTCACGAAGAGAACGGTGAAAGAAAGGGTGAGCTCAACTAGCTTTAGTAAGAAATATTATGACTAAGATAATGCGAATAAATTATCATTAGTCTTCAACAATGTTAAAGCGATAAAATATAATGACATCAAGTTTAAGCTATGTGAAAAGAAATCCATTAAAAGAGTCAAGTAGAGAATAAAATCTACTATCTTTTATGATTTAAAAGGTTTTTCATCACTTTTATCATTGGGACTCAACTTAATAAATAATCCACATCATCCCCGCACTACTACCGAGAATATTCATTAGTATCACGACCACAAATTATCCATTACACTACGGGCCGAGGATATTCGTGTATTCATCGATGGTCGTGATCATGCCAACAACCTGTTCATCGATGCACTACGGACAATGAGGACTTTTACCACATCATTTGTAACATTACGGTGCCATGATTACATCGAATAATCCCCGTGGTCGTAATCATACCAAGTCCATCTACGCACTACAAGCCACGAGATAACTTTCAAAAAAAAATATAAACATGAGGATGATGACAATGATATAAGAATTGATAAAACAAGTTCAAGAATTAATTTATTCAGGAACTAATAACGTCCAAATTGTCAACATGATACTTCTTTGTAGAGTAAAATTCAAGAATGCTCGGAAGAATATTTTCATGAAAAGATATTGGATGAAGCTTGAAATATCAAAGATATTCCACTAATTTCATGGAGTATAAGTCAAAACTTTAACCAACCGAGTATAATAAAGAATGGAATAACAAAAGAAATCACCACGCATGCGGTACCGCAGACAGGCAAAGTTATTCAATGAATAATAAATAACGGAACCGAGTCAAAGTAAATTCGCACCAAGCGGGATGTTCCAATGAGAATAATAAAAGCGGAACCGGTCGGCGTGCCAAAACGCATGCATGAGCAGGATATTCCAAATAATAATAAAAGGCGGAACGGTCGGCGTAAAAGCCTTATGAACAAGATATTCTAATGTAATAATAAAGAATGGAATAATGAAGAATTTCACCAAGTATAGGGTAGCTCAGCAGATACTGAGTTATTCAGCAGAATAATAAAGAATGGAATAATGAAGTTCTCTTCATGAATACAAAAGAAATAATACCCACTACAGTAAAAAAGAAACTTGATATCGGAGTAGTAGTAAAGTAGCGAATACTTTTCTTCTTTCTCTATAGTTTCTCTCTCAAGAGTTTCAAGTGAATTCGTAAGAAATAATGAAGGAATGACCTTCTATTTATAGAAGAATGGATGAATAGAACTCAATCCATGAAGCGGTCCAGATTAATTTACTTTAAAGCAGACGGTCAGATTAGTTTACAATAAAATATAATATATTCTATTTATAATCTAATAAAACGAATAACTTTATAAAAGTATTTTGTTTTATATAAAAAGATTTTACTACGCAAAACACCGCAGTACTACAAAAACTATGCATAATAAAATATAATATATTCTAATTATTATCTAATAAAAGCAGATAACTTTATAAAAGTATTACATTTTATATAAAAAGATTTTACTAATAACTTTAATAAAGCGAATAACTTTATAAAAGTATTCATTTTATATAAAAGCTTTTACATTTTATTACATTAATAATACTAATAAAACAAAACTTCATCATCATTATTATTATTCACACTATTAATCGACGGTCGTTCCCGGAAAGATGGAGCTTTCAATAAGGATTTCTCCCATTATCGGGCCTTGATTAGGTGACCAAACCTCTCCTTGGCGTAACTTACTGACATCGTTAATATTGCAAATAATAATATTAATAACTCTGTCATCTCAATTATTGATTTAATAATATATAAATATAAATGATAATAATTGAATAAAAGCTGAATGACTTCTCACGTAAGCATCGATAATCAATACTGGTAGGTGCTTACTCTTTACTGCCAGACACGCGTATTCATTGTACTTTACTACCGAGTAGTTCAACAAGATTAACGGTAAAACTTCACCGTTATTTTCAATAAAAATATTTTTGTCGTTTTCAATCAAATGATAATTACATTATTGGGGTCCACTAATGATTGTCGCCGTCATCGAATATTCCCTGTTAAAAGCGAATATTCCCCACCAATCGAATATTATATAACAACTTCGTGATTTTGCAAAATTTATAAATATTACCCACAACTATAACATTATATCAAATTTATTCCATAATATTCAAAAATGATATTTATAAAAAATTCATTTTTATTCATAAAAGTTGGGGTCTTACATTATCAATCTTGCACTAACTCCCTAATAGTAAATGAATGTGAATCAATAGTACACACATGTGAACAAATAGTTATAATCATGTGAATCAATAGCAATTAATTGCTCATTTATCCTAGGTTAATTACCCGATTAGTCGATATAACCTCCAGACATCAATTATTATCGAAATAAATGTCGATTTTCACTAACACTAATAATTCCAATACAATGGAACTATAAATTTCATCTTTAATCAACACGAACTTATTCATCATTAATATTATAATTCACAATATTTAACAACGGTCATTCCTGGAAAGAGGGCTTTCAGATAAGGATTTCTCCTTATTGGCGGTATGATTAGGTGACCAAACCTCACCTTGACAGAACTTCAGACATTGTCGATATTGCAAATAATAATATGAATAACTTTGCCGTCTCAATTATTGGATTTAATAATATAACATATTACGATATGATCATTGTGACAATAATTGAATCGATAATATGAGAGATATGATGCAACAATTGTAGTAATAATTGAGTATAAGCGGTGACTTCTCACATAAGCATCGATAATCAATACTGGCGTGCTACTTATGCAACCACGCCAGACATCTTTGTACTTTTACTACCGGGTAGTTCAACAGTTTTAACGGTAACACTTGCCGTTATTTTTATAAAAAAATAATTCTATCGTTTTCTAACTACGACAATACTTCCGGGTCCACCAATGATTGTGCCGTCGCACGGATATTCCCCGACAAAAAGAATATTTTATAACAACTTGCATACTTTGCAAAATTTATATATATTACCAACAACTATAGCATTATATCAAATCCACACCATAATATTCAAAAAAAATATTTCGAAAAATTTAAATCTTTATTCATAAAATTTGGGGTCTCACAGCTCTGTTCTCTGTTCTTCAATGTTGATGAACATAGGCCTGAGATTGACGCCATTGGAGAGGAAATCCATCAACAAGACTTGGATTTGCAGCTGTCGTTTAATTTAATTGTTGTTATTTTTGATTTTTCTTCTCTTTTGTGCTTCGATTCACATGAACTGATGGAATTTGAGTGAGTTGAGGGATTTGAGATAAAAGATGATGTCGGTAAAGAGATCTGGAGCAAATTCAGATGAAATTATGTGAATTTGGAAAATTATGTGTTTTTAATTTATATTATTATATTGGTAAAGAATTAAATAAAAATTCATTTGATATTTATTAAAAAAATATAAATGTATTTTTCATTTATTTTTTATTTTTTGACCAATTTTTCTAATTTATATTATTATATTTGTAAATAATTAAACAAAAACTAATTTGATATTAATTACCAAAAAATTAAATATATTTTTCATTTATTTTCTTGTTTTTGGCTAACTTTTCTAATTTATATTATTATATTTGTAAAGAATTAAATAAAATTCATTTAATTTTTATTAAAAATAATTATTTTATTTATTTATTTATTTTCTTTTTTTGGCTAATTTTTATAATTTATATTATACTTTAAAATATTTTTTCCTTTTTTCATAAAAATTTTCCTCCAAATTCACATCATCAACGCTTACATCGCATATTAATCGCCACATAGGCTTTTTTTAGACAAGTCATTTGCCACATCATCACTTCAGTTAAGTCAACCTTGACTTAACAGTTTTTGTAACTTTTAGTTAGTAAACTAAAGTTCAGTGAGTTGACTGTAAGAAAAAAAATTCAGTGGCCCATTTGTAAGTCGACCTATAGTATAGTGACCTAGAAAACATTTAACCCTTCTTTGCATAAATTACGAAACTAACACTCCTATATTTACTGTGATATTTTTTCTTGTTGCTTGTACTTTGGAAATGATATATATTGTTGTACAAAAGGCGGCAGGCTTTAATAGTCATAATCAATATAAGAAGTTGAAGAGTCCTTGCAGAGAATATGATTTATTTCTTACTGGATCAACTTTGAACGAGTCCAGTATATATCTGTTACAACTGAAGATATCTTGGACTAATTATCGGTATAGTTCTAACGGGAAAATTTGTTGGCAACGTAAATAATTTATGCAACAGAATTATATGTTCAACGGTAATAATTGGAGCTATAAAAAGACAACGGATATCAGTGAAAAATATACAACACTTGAGTTAATATTTTGCACTCATATACTTTTAAAAGCTATTAAATTATTCTTGGTGCAAATTTTGAGCTGTTGTGCAATTCATATTCAAATTACTCTCAGCTAATTTCGTGAGCTTAATATTTGTGATATCTCTCTCTTTCACTACTTGATCATTGCATTCAGTAGTTGGGCCTTGCATTGTTAAATTGCTTATTTGCTTTGATCATTAGACCTCTATATTTGTAATCTTATATTTTTAGACTAAGTGTTGTCTAAAGGAATTTAATCCAAGTGGATTAAGGTTTGTTTACAAACAGGTTTAAGGAAGCATAGGTGCTTAAGGGGTGCATTGGTGCACAAGGAGCAAGTGTGCTCAGGTGAATTATTGTAATTCAAATTTGATAGAATCTGTTTTGTAACAAGGGTCAATTTATATAAATAAAAGCGAGTCTCCAATACTAGTTGGTATTGGACGTGAACTAGGCTATTATTATAGAAGGTAATAGCTGAACAACGTAAAAAATCTTGGTGTTGACTTTATTACTTGCTTTACTTTAATTACTCACAAAGGCTTGTTAATTATCTTAATAATAAAATTTAAATATTTGCATTATCATAAGATAATAATTTAACACCAAGTATTTTTCTCTAAGTTATAATTTCAGTGAGATATTTTCATAAAATCAAATAGTCAATTCGGTAGGCCATATTCATTCAGCAAACTGCATTAATCAATATAGAAGACTGTATTCAGTAGTTTGATTTAAAGTTTTTAAAAATTGGTCATAGTTTGTTCCCACACTTATTCAACCCCCCTTCTAAGTGTGCCTTATCTGAATTTCACAAGTCTCTAACTTCGATTCCAATTTTACACTTTAAGTAATGCACTGATATATGGAATGGAATTTACAAAGTTTGAAACTCTTTTTAATGTGTCAAACATGGGGATATATTCAACTTGAGCAATTAATGCATGCCATTTGGACAAGGGTCACCTATATTTATAAATTCTAAATAGAAGGGAAGATCACTTAAACCGGAGGTCCAGGACATATCAAAAAGCATGAGGAGATGTTAAAGCTACTAAAAGCTAACCTGGAAATTGCTCAGGCATAAGATGAAACAGTATGCTGATAAGCATAGAACACAAAGAGAATTTCTAGTCGGAGATTGAGTTTATCTAAGGTTAGTATGACCCTAAAGACAAACACAATCTCAATTAGAAGATCTATGAAATTCTCTTCCAGGTTCTATGGGCCTTTTAAGGTGGTTGAGAAGGTAGAAAAAGTATAATAAAGACTAGAATTACCTCCAAATGCTAAAGTCCACCCTTTATTTTCATGTGGCATAGCTCAGTCTAGCTTACCATCAGTAGGGGAGGAAGGTCAACTAATGATGGAACCCGAGAAGATTCTAGACCGAAGGATGATAAAAAGGGGAAACAGAGCTGTAAAACAATTACTAATTCAGTGGATTTCTTCAGCACCAGAAGATTCAACTTGGGAAGATGCCTAATAAATAGAAAAACAATTTCCAAATTTTCAGTTTTGACTGATAAATTCCGAGTGTGTAATTCCAGTTGTGATTGTTAAAATTTGAGATTAGTAGTGTACTGTGATGGACCAGATGGTGCTGCAATGGATCAATTACAAAAGGAAGCCGTGTTAGTTAAAAGAAATGAACTGTATAATAGGCAGGTATTTAGGTGATAACAAAAACGAATTTTTTCCTCTCTCTACGTTCTTCCTTCAATCTCTCTGTGAGTTCTTCTAAAGCTCAGATCCTTACAGTAATCTACAAGAAGCCATGTATATGGCCCCTTATGCGGAATCGAATTTTCAACCTTAAGATAGCTCGGGCCAGGGTTTTCATAGTTGCATCTTTCACAGTTTGGTGCATAAGAAATAAATTATTGAGGATGGTTGTAGAAAATTTTTATAGGTTAATTTAGAAGTAAGAGTAATAGATATGTTCAACAGCTAATGCTACAGCTTGATGCAGGCAGAAAAGCCAATTTGGCTAAATTTATGGTGAAATAGAATTAAGAACATTCTACAAGAATAGAAACAATAAAGTTCCCAAAATAAATATGAAGAATACAAAGGTAAGAGAGATTGAGATCGTACCATTAGAAGGCTGTGCTTGTTGTCCTTGAAATATCGAAAGTTGCAATTTGGTATTGTACTTGAAAGTCGTTGAGCTTCAGATCCACTTAGAAACATACTGTCCTCGCCACTGAAATGCAAACCATGATCAAGGTACACCAATGTAATTGTAACTTGGAATCCAAATAACTACATAAATAAGCAATATAAGGGAGAAGAGATTATAAGGAACATATGGAAACACGTCAAAGAATAGAAAAACAACATTTGAGTCATGGATTAACAAGTCGTTACCAAATAGAAAACTAACCTAAATATCAAAAAGAAATAAACAAAACATATTTTCTTGTTACTCGACCATAACTACTTTTGTTAACACGAGAGTTATCGTGTTGTTCTTATTTCTACCCATGTTTCAATCTTGTGTTGTGTCAATCTTCTGTGTCAACAAGGCTGCTATTCACATTGTTGAAAATCCTGACCAACATGGCTGCACTAAACATATTGATTTAGACAGCCATCTTATTCGAGAGAAAGTTACTTCTAGAATCATTACTCTAACATAAATATTCAAAATTAAATGACTTATAAATGGATACAATTATACTGGCAAGTATGTTTATTTTATATAACAATATTTACTTTTCTGAGGTCATGTAAACCATCGTTACAAGAAAACAGTAACAATGTAACAAACTGCGTTTTGGTAAGAACGGTCCAAACATAGTATACTTTCATTCCAAAACATAAATTGTGGTGATCCAAAACATTTTTCTTCTTTTTACTTAAACTTCTATTGCACAAGTATATGATTATAAAAGAACCTCCTCTTACATAACCCTTGGGCCATACAACTAATGGCTAAAATCAAATCTAATGGAAGGCTGGGAACCACTATCTAGAATTATCCTCTAAAATATCTAGGATATATACAAATTATATTAATTACATAAATACTCTAATAGATACCCTAATATGTAAAATAATAATGTAGCCCATTGAGTATCTTGTGCGTGTGAAATATGCGATGACATGGCATAATCTTGAAATTGTGCTTGTTGTGAACTACCTTATAAACTACTCAACGAGTTTTAACTATATTTCAACTAGTTTTAATTATAACTTTTTAAAAATCTATTCCCGACATACCATGTTTTGGATAAACGTATATCATACCCAACTAAGAAATTTAAACAAACCTATCCCTACCATATTTCATACCACAAAAAAAAGTGACATTTTTCGTACCCGATTTCGTGCCACATACCAAATCGAACCACAATCTAAGGAACACTGTAAGCACTAGGACACAAGCATGGATGGAATCAAAAGTTTACCAATATCAACCCAATAAATCTAAATAGTCAAAAGGTGCGAAACAATGTACACCTCCTAAACAACGTAATAGAACTCCAAAACAATATTTTAAAGAAATAGCACCTGAATGTCCTGATGGGCAGATCCTATGATTTGATTTTAAGAGTCTTGGTATTCAAAGTTCTAAACCCAAAAGCAACCCTCCAAAAGGCTATCAAATGGAACCATATAAAAAATAAATAACTCAAACTAAATAATTGTTCTACATTATGTAACCAGAAGTACTAGAAAGGAAAAAATCTTGCATACGTAAGAGGTTATAAATAGGCCTCACAATTAAAATACATATGTGATACACAAGATTAGGGTACCCATCAGTTCACAAGTTTAACTATATGTAACAACGGATTTTAATTAAGCTGAGAAATGCAAAAGCCCCATGTTCAAAATATCAGAGAGACCATTTTTTTCTTGACAAATCGAAGATTGGATGTTAGAATTCCTATAGTCGAGTAAAAGTGAACAAAAAACTCTATAGTTCAGTTCAAATCCTCTTTCTTCGTCACCACCGTCTCCCTGAATAATAAATGGTATAAATTGTGAATTATTTTGTCCCTTTTCTAGTCATCTATTAGTTCATGTTATGTTTGTTGCATGTGAAGCCTGATTAACTTTGATTCAAAAGTGATTGTAAAAAAACCTAAACAGGTAATTGGGTCTGTTCTTGGAGATTGAAGGGCCGGTAGGTCCAGAGGGCAAGGAATGGGCCCCAACAAGCATAATCTACTGTTGTTTGCCGTTACGAAAATAACTAAGTAGGGATCTGGGGCAGCTCCCTTGGCCTAAACTTCTGGAGAGTAGTTTTGTACTTTCAAGATGAATTAGGGTTCTTACGTTGCATTATATAAGAAGGGGATCCTGCCTGTATTTTGAACAACTTTTCTGAGATAGTGAGACTGATTTGCCGTCAACCGTAATCCAATTAATCCTTGGGCAAATCACGTAAAATTTTGTGTATTGTATGTGATTATTTTTCTTTCGATTTCTCTTTGCTACAGATTTTGCTTCATTGTTATTTTCAAACAGTGTTCACCCTTCTCCCTCTGCAATATTGATGTCAAGAGTCCACTTGCTAACACAAATAGCAGCTTGGGTATCCCTTCCTCAAATAGTTAAGCTTAAATAAATAAAAGCAACAAGCTATTACATTTTTGTTCTTCTTTAAACCTTTTACTACTGAATCCTGAGGAATCTCTCACCTCCTGTTTTCAAGTGTGTACTAAAATAAGTAGATATCATTAACATTAGAACCACAATGAACCTGGAGAGGTGGTAATAACCTTGCAAGCACAAGTACTTCAGCTTTGACAGCATGTATACGGGAATTAGCATAAGCAGCACCATATTTTTGTAACTTTAACTTCCATAGAAAAGTGTCTTTGGGTGTATTATCACCCAATGCCTGTCATATAATGGAAGAAGATAAGGAGCCTAAATGCAACCCGCACCATGAATTAAATTTTTTTAAAAATGTAAATTCGTATAAAATGTAGAATTCTTGCACTAAAAGATGAAATGAGAAGGAAAAATAGAAGATAATTAACAAATTGATCAAAACACTAAAAACATTAAAATCTGAGGACATATACTAAATTTCTAGAGGAAAAAAAACACCTGAACTACACTATGTAAATATAAATATAATAACCATAAGACTTGTCGAGGTTCCTAGGTGAAGATAATTCAGTGATAGCTTGAATGTTGAAATCCAATGGTGAAGTTGAAAGTTGAAATCCAATGCATTTTTTTAATCTAAGGCTCAAATCCACTATGATATGAAGGACCCAAATATTTGAATAAATAAGTCCACTTTATTGGAGAAAGCTCAACCTTGATTTATGCAGTCCTTCATTATGCAGAAGTTTCACATCAGCTCTTCGTTACAAAACTAATCTATACTTTCAAAATGCATCCCCATAATGATTTATATCATAATAGTAGACATTAGCGCATGCAATTTAAAAAATAGAGTTGTTAGGGGGGGTTGATACTCGTTGGTACCGGATTCAAAGGATTGGTGCAAATTATACATGTGAAATACGGTTCTTTTTTTCTGCAAAAAAATAATCAGAAGAAGCCTGTCTTACATAAACGCTTGGCAGCAAATCAATGAGGTTTCCAAGAAATTGGCCAAATCTTTTTTCAGCAGGACAACCTTTTTTGATATTGACCATTGCCGCCTTCAATGGATTACCTGAACATATGATAATAAACAAAAGATGTATGCTTCAGCCTCGAAGAAATTATGTATAGAAATAAAA
The DNA here is from genome assembly GCA_020205615.1 of Panax quinquefolius. Lineage (NCBI taxonomy): Eukaryota > Viridiplantae > Streptophyta > Magnoliopsida > Apiales > Araliaceae > Panax > Panax quinquefolius. The sequence goes on along the minus strand of CM035158.1, from coordinate 97,731,551 downwards.
CTGTTTTCAGAAGAGCAAAAAGACTAAGTATAGATGGATATAATGAGTCAAAAAACTTTTTCATTCCTTAGGATACTAACAAAGGTTCTGTAACAATTCAACCATGGGTTTTAGTAAATATTTTTTGTCCATAAGAATCCATAAACAAATTAAAAACAATGTTATAGTTATCATTAGTGTGAATGAAGCATGATTTTCTTTTTATTTGGATGTCCTATATGTTTTGGATATTCCTTGGATAGAATAGTCCTGTATCTAAATTACACATCTGATATTGTAGTGTGTTTAACATTAAAGCTTAACAAATCGAATAATCAACTAAGCTAGAAAACATTCGTGTTAGGTATAAAAAGGGAAAATACCATTTATATAAAAGAAATGGATTTCAGGATGCTGCTTCTATCTTTTTGTCATTGTTAACAGGGACCCTAAGTACCTGTCTTGTAATCATCCTTGATCTTGTAAAGCTTTATCCTGGTGGAGTAAGCTACTTGCTAATGCTACTCTATAGAACTAGCTAATGCTGTCTATCACTTTTTATGTTTGTTGCCATCTCTTATGCAGCCATTCATATGCTATTTGCTTTATTCGAGGTACTCATCACGCCAACTGATTTTTCCCAACCATTTTTGTTCTGATGTTGATTGAGATTGCAATGTCGTAAAGATTATTTGACTAGTATATCAACACCTAACCCTCTTGAATTAATAATCAAACTGAAATATAAGTTTGGGGAATATCTTGGACTTGGTGCATTAGATGGCTGGTGCAAGCTTAGAATAATCTTATAGAGATTGTGTATTCCCAATATTTTTATTAATTAGTAAAATAAACACCTTTCCACGTCGTCAAATATCTAACATGTGAAGCAGGACATGGAGATATCATATGTTTTCTCCATCCAAATTATAAGATCTTTATTGACTTTTGAAAGTCAATTTGAAACAATTTTAAACTCAAAATTTATAAGTCTCATCAAAAATTACAAAACAGTAAGTATTATAACTAGTAGTACTTTTTAGATAGTTTATAATATTCATCATTATATTGACTAATAAATGAATTTATTGAGTTTGAAAATGTCTCAAGTTGACTTGCAAAAAGTCAATAATTATATTATATTTTGGAACGGAGGGTGTATGTGCTAGCAATCAGATCACTAAGAATATAACTAAAACATTGTCAAAGAATGCAACTAGCAGGTGATGTCGTCAAGCATTCAAGTTCACTGCAACAGCAGAGAGTATCATACAAGAGAAGGGCTATAACAATGATTTCCAACAGTTTTATCACTATGCCGGAACAGAAAGAATGCATAATAATTTTTCAGTAAACTTAGTATATTACATGTACAAAATTCAGAAATCCTAACCTGAAATTCAAAGAAACATTTCAAGTACCTATTATAAGACTGAGAAGATAAGGGACAGCGCTTTTGAGTCCATCTGGTAAAGACTCTGCAATAGGGAGTAAACACTGCAGCGATGACTTGCCAAATGATGATGCTGAATTGGATAGCCAGAGTGTGTTACTAAATCAGAAAGTGTACACAAGTAGAAATTAATTAAAGGGAGCTTGTACAAAGAAGAAAACACTTTGAAATTGCAATCTGGAAACTGACACGGATTGACTAATATGAGAACCAGGTCAATGGTAGGATTACGAGCAGCAACAGCTAATGCTATGCATCCTCCAAAAGAATCCCCCACCATATAAATTGGCTTATCTGAAGCGGAAGCATGCTGAAGCCTCACAGTGCTTTCAACAAAGTTCACCAACCCTTCATAATTGAATAACTTAATTAATACTAGCATATGTGGCACACATTTACATATGTGCATAATTTTCTGAAATTGAAAACTAAGTAGTTGGAAAGAGAATTGTGAGTTGTGGGAACTTGCATTTAGTTATAATTATCCTTACATGAAAAACTACATCAAATAACGGAAGATGTGAAAATACTACACCAAAAGTAACATCTTCCACCCCCTCCCACTTTATATAATCAAGGACACTCATTTGCAATTAGATCAGGACATTTGCTCTGTGCACAACTGCACATACATGAATATTCACCACATTGCTTAGGAGGCATGCAAATTTCAAATGTAATGAAACCAGTCTATTAAATTTCTTTAAAACCATTCACCTCATACAGATTATTTTGAAACTCCTCAGAACTTTGAAAATTAAGTATGTTAAATATTTCCATAAAACCATTATTTTCATGCATCAAATGCACGCATTTAGCATACATGAAATTTATTACATATTTAAAAGCTTTAGAAAGATTAGGACCTTCAAATGGTGTCCTATCATTAACAGGAATATGCAGGCACTGAACTTCAAAAACCCTGCATTAAAGTGAAAATGTATGATGTATGTCAGAATTTTCCAATATAAAGTGACCAAAACTTTAGGCAGAAATTTAAATGAGGTCACATTGTTTCATTATACTTAAATTGTAAATTATTCATTAGGCTGACAATCACTGAGTCAATCATAGACATAATAAACCCAGCAGGGAAACCAATAAAAGAAAAGGACATGAAATCATAATTCATAAACACGGCCAATATGTAGTAATAAATTCCAATTGAATTAAATTTTATATGAAACATTTTAATTTGAATGGTTCATCTCAAAACAAAATAAACCAACTCCATTTTACATTCTTACCATCCTTCCAATTTAAAATTTCGAGTTATATGGTCAATTTATGGAATATGCTCTTCAGTAACTTATAAAATATTTTGATACAATTATTGTTGGGATGTCAAGTTGAACTTATAATGCATTCCTAGCTGTGTAGTGTGTACAGTTAGAAAATTTAAAATATATTAGAACTTACTTTCCAAGAGCTTTGTGGTGCAAAATTAGTCCCAATCCAAAACCATCCATCCCTGCATGCATTAAAAGAAAAATGTTAGCAAAGGTGAAATCAACAGAATTAATTACCTTTTGTTAGAAAATTTCTACCGACATAAATGATCAATCTAAATCATTGTGGAATGGACTCACTCACAAGAAACAAAAGCAAATTTACAAAATTCTACGAGTGAAAGTTAATTTTCATCTATATATACACATTTATATATATATATCGAAAATTGAAAATGATCCATAGCCAAAGACCAAAGTTACAAATGTACCATTAGCCTTATACCCAACTGTAGCTGTTCAAGGTGAGATCTTGTGGCTTAAATTACACCCTGTCTGCAGTATTGTTTGGAGGATGGTAAAAACAATACTGCTGACGAAGGTCCACATTATAAAAAGATATGTTTACCCCTACTTCAAAAAAAATCATAAAGATTTTTGTTTTTTCAAGATTTGTACTAAAGAGAGTTGATTACCAGGTAAATACAGAAGAACCGGAGAATCTTTCAGAGGACACCCACATTCAACAGGGCAAAACCACCGAAGTGGACCACCATCTGGAATAATCATATCCTTGGCTATGTCTAGGAAATCCTTAACACTTTGAGTCCCGTACCCATCATCCCACAATGGCTCTAATTTATCCGGAGAAATACAATTCTCCTTCTTATCGACCCTAATGCTTGAACCTACCGACATCTTCTTAACATCACTCAAACACCTAATTTTCCCAATTCTCCCAGACTTCCAAACCAAATCAATTCTATGAACACCACCCAAGTTTGAAGGCAACAAAGTTAAATTCCCACTGCCTATACCTCTAGCCCAAATTGAAGGCTTGCATTTTGAATTAAACCCAACAATAGGAAACACAATAAGAGCTTTAACAATTGATGTCATGGCTTTAACAATCAGTTGTTTCAAACCCTAGATTATTTCTCAAAAATCAACACATTATATTAACCAATGCATGAGGAAACACTTATTTCAAAGAACAACAAATTAAATAAACTAAATAAAAAAATTGGAAACCCCCTTACTGAAATCAACCACAGGTTTCATGCTTGTAATAAATATAAAACTCAAAATTATAACAAACCCAGAAAGGAATTTGCAATTGTAGGGTCCACATATCATGGAGTTCTGATTTTATGCATGATTTTAGATGCTACAGAATACATGAAACTAAAAATGAGAAAATTGCTTCCACGTAACAAAGAATCTCCCAAGAGATTAAACAAAGATTACCTCACATATAAAGTGCGAGTGTCTTGGGGAGAAAGAATTAATTAAGTTCGTTTGCCCATAGTTGAGTTAGTTGCCCATTTCAAGAGCACAAATCATGCTTTTTGCACTTCCAAATTTGCCGCCAAAAGTTGGTACTACAATGCCGGGATTGGTTAGCATGGAGTTAAATTCATGCTAACCGGATCCTACGATGCCAACGAATTTGGATCCTCTCGGGAAGGGAATGCTTTTTTGTGAAAAAACTGAAATGAAATTATTTTTCAACAAGTAGTGACGGGTTTAAAAATATTTTTTTATTTTGATTCCAAAAAAATATATAATTTTTATTTTAATTGTACAATATTATTTTTAATATATATCTAAATTATACTTAAATTATTTAATTTTATAAAATTTTAATCGAAATAAATACTACATATTTTTTTAAAGTCAAGTAAAAAAAAAAAAATAGACCGCATTAGATCGGTCCGTATAAGAAGAACTCATTATTTTTCCTATAAATGCAATAATTTTAGAGACCGGTCTTGCGATCGGAATTTTTTTTTTGCCTCTAAAAAATATATAATATTTATTTTAATTAATTTTTTTACATAATATAGGTGTGCATTCAAATTACATCTAAATTATTGTATTTATAAAAATTTTAATTAAAATAAATATTATATTTTTTGAGAGATAACCAATATCCATCGCTAGACCCCCCGGTCAATGTAGAAGAACTGTAATAACAATTTATACCTAAATGACAATGGCTAATTTATAGTTGAAGCAAAATGATAGCGGTGCATATTTTCATGGTAAGAAGTGCAAAGTAAAAGGGTTAAAAGACAAAAGTATCTCTTACGCGTATGCGAATTTAAAAAGAGAATATTTTCACAAGAAAAAATTATGAGAAAAGAGTTAAGAGTTTTGGAATAAAATTTTTATTTTATAAAATATATTACTATTTTTTATGAGATTATAATTGAGAATTGTTGTGATAAAAATATATAACTGCAAGTGTATAATGTCATATTGAATAATGGATAATTACAAGTCGAACCTATAGATACTGATTGATACTGATTAATTTTAAGAGTAAAATTCAGATCACCGCCTGAAGTTTGGAATCTTTCTCACTTAATTACCTATTTTTAAACTCTTGATTTTTTGAGTCGAAATGAATAAATAATTCCGTCTTAACTCCGTTACTTTACTTGAGTTGATTAAAAATTTAATTACCCTCCATATATATTGAATTACCTGACTAAAGACTTAGTTCTCCGGTGACACCGCCCGAAACTTCCGATTCTCCGATCGGAGCATGGCAGCCTCATAATTCCTGTTTCCAAATAAACCCACGTCAAATTTTGAGAACCCTTTTGGGGAATTTGCCGTTCCAATTACCTGGTGAGACGATTTGATGGATAAAGAAAAGTGGCGTCTTCCTGCCGGAGATTACCTGAGAAGGTAATTTCTGGCGTGGCGAGACGAGTACTAGAAGGACTGCACTATCTGCATGGTATACAGGTAGTGCATCTATATTAAGCCATCAAATTTATTGATTAACAGAAGAGGAGAGTTAAAGATTGAGGATTTTGGAGCGAGTCGAGTCGTGGCAGGAAGGCCGGAAGAGTGCGAGTTGTATGTGGGAACCTGGGCTTATATGAGTCCTGAAAGGTTTGATCCGGAGAGGTGGAATGGGGAATGTTGTAATGGGTTTGCCGGAGATGTGTAGTCACTTGGAGTGGTGGTGCTGGAATGTCTTGTGGGGCGTTTTCCGTTGATTGATCCGGGTCAAAAACTGGATTGGGCAACGTTAATGTGTGCAATTTGCTTTGGGGAGAAGATGGTTATGCCGGAGACGGCATCACCGGAGTTTCAAAGTTTTGTTCTTAGGTGTTTGGAAAAAGATTGGACGTCTAGAGGGACGGTGGAAGAGCTTCTTAGTCACCCTTTTGTTACCCTTTTGTTACTGGATGTCACAGTGGTTCAAATGGTTGAACTTGGCTAGGTCTTAAAACTTTGTTGTTCTGATAATTTAATTTTTTATATTTGAAACACTCAAACAAAATTCTTTTGTACTCCCAACGTTTCAGACGGTGGACTTTTCACGCATATTAAGAAGATGAATAAAATGATAAAAGAGAGAATTAGAATAAGAAAAGTATGAGATATTTAATGCTACAGGTATAATAAAAAAATATGTGTAAAAGTTTAGTTATTAAAGGAAAATGGACATTTAATATAGGACTACCCAAAATAACAATAAGGACTTTTATCATGGGACGGAGGGAGTAATAAACCTTACTTTGTGAAATTTAATATTCAAAAATATTATAGCCAAACCAAATACACACAATACTACTTTTACGGAAAACTCTGAAAAAAATAATAATGATGAATAAGACCTTCATTTTTATACATACGTGGAAAATTACGAGTCAAGCTCACTCAAGTAGAGTATGAATATAAGATTTGTTGATCACCCATTTCAAAACAAAGCTCAATTGCAAAGTATTTAATTATAAAAACAAAAATCGCAAGTAGTAGAGTCATTCTTAGATCCCAGTTCAGGAGTACTCAGACTTGAGATCACTGGTAGTAAATTATGACATGCAAGCAACAAGGTGATTGATACTTAAGGCAATTAAACAAATCCTTCCCTGTTCTCACAATGTTACAAAAAAAATCATAATAATAATAAAAAATAGTTCTCAAATTATTGAAACACTTCAAGGCTCTCCAGCCATGTTCATCAAAACAAATTTTAACTATCGAATATCATTAACCTGCTATTCCATGTTAACAAATTTTCACGGGACACATTCAAATTTCAAGCAACATTCTGAGGGAGCCCGTTAAGTTCTCACTCGAAGCAGTTTCTAAAGCATTGCCCCCAACTTTCCAGTTGATGCATCAACATTCATGGTCATAAACACTGTCACTATAAGTAACAAACAGCAACTCAATGACCAGCCGAGGGAAGGAAGATAAGAGAGGATCAATTCTCATAGAATCCACAACTACATGCTTCTTTAACTAAAAAATCTCCAGCTACATCTACTTGCAGTGAAGCTCAACAGATGAACAACCAATACTGGTCCATATATGATCAAGAAGTAAAAGATCTTAAACAGCTTACAGCTAAAAAGTATGCTTCTAAAAGGTACTGGAGGCTCAAGTTTATTATTTGAAACCAATTAATCAAAACTGCAGCAAGAAGTGAGAGCTGATTTCTTATGATCCCAGAATCCAACAAGGTATGAATCTTGGAATTATTGGCACTAGATATTCGTTTTATGTTGATATGTATGCAGAGAGCCTTGCTTTATTCCTTGAAGGGGAAAAAGTAAGTGCATGGCTTGAATTAAGCAGCGAATCTGATTCAAGTGAAGAGGAGGAAGATGATGATAATGATGGAGTAGAGAAGAATGAGTTGTTTGGCTATCTACATTATTCAAGTGCATTAGGCTCATTTGCTTAGGGTAATGAATTGTTTGGCTATCTACATTATTGGCTCAATCTTGTAGAAGCTGTGAAAGTAATGGAAAATTGATTGTGCTATATACTGTTGGATTGCCCACAAGTGTTATGCTGGTGCATCTGTGCGCCATGATAAATAAATTCCAGTCCAAGACTCCAAGGTTGTGATGATCACTGGTTAAAACATCCATCTACATCAGCAGTGAACAGTTTACTCCAAGATTCAACCACACCATATTCTTTCATCATCACCCAAATGGAACAACACTCGCTCCACCTTAGCCTATCACATTGAAACAAAGCCAGTGACTCCCCAATTTTTGCTGTAAACATATTCATAGGAGATTTGTGCACCAATTCTTCTGGTAACAACATCTCATTAAACACCTCATCACGCATATCAAACGACATAATCAAACAGTTCAACTTGCTACCAAGCCCTTCACTCCAATGATACGCAACCCAATGCACAGCCCCATTGATAAAATCCTGTGACCAATAGTACTCCACGATACGATACCTAGGAGGAGGACCACCAATGCCTCTCCACGCCCTACCCTTAACCGTATAAACGTCAACTTTATGAGTCACATTATCTCCTTGAAAATACCCAATTCTAACAACCTTGTAATCATCATTCTCACAATCAAACCGAAAACCAAGAACAACCATATTCATTGACACTTGCTCTATCATAAAGCTGGGAATTGGAAGAGTCAATTTTCGTTTAATTGCAGAGTTCCATAAAATTACAGTATTTGTGTACCCAAATAAATCATCAGACAAACAAAGCAAACCATTGCAAGAACCCGCAATTCTGAAGTAAAATCTAGGCATACCCCCAAATGGGAACTTGATTTTAACATCAGAATCTAAGTCGAACGATTCGGTATCAAAATGTACCGAATAAAATTCTTTGTTTTGAATTGGGGAGTAGCTTCTAACGAGTCTGCGAGATTTGTAGTTGTGATTGAAAAGGGCGAGGTGGTGGTGAGTGTGCATTGTGATGAAATTGGGGCATGTAATTAGAGAGCACCATAATTTGGATACGCACCTGAATCGGAGCAGAGATTTTGGGGATAGCCATGAGAGGATTTGTACCACCACTTCTCTCTTCTTTTCAGTTTGGGTGTTTAATGTTTTGATAAATAACGGAGGAGGAGGGGGTACTCTTGTTCACCTTCTTTCCATTTAAATATGACTATCTTCAGAAATTAATTTCATCTGTTGGAAGAGAAGGGGGTATTTCAGACATTTATCATATTTTTTTTGATCGTTACAACATCTGTTCATGCGCTTTTGGCATCTGACATACACGTACAGTTAAGTTGAATAGAAAAGATGACGTTTTCACTTCAACTCAAAAAGTCAGAAATTTAAATGTAGCTTTACTGATTACAGGTGGTTAAGTGGGAAAAACCCCAAACCTCAAGTTGTAATGTGAACTTTACTCTAATTTTAATGTTTTCTTAATATCTATTTTAGGCGAATTAGAAATAAATATTGAGAATTGATTAACTAGAATATGAAAACTAATAATGAGGAAACAATCTAGAAATTCGAATCCATTAAATAATAAACCTAATAAGTAATTCAATCTCTTCTATTTTTATAACTTAATTATGATTTTGATTTCTCTTCCCTTTAATTTAAGAATTTTACAATTAACGTGAACAAGCATAAACTATGAAAATTTAAGGATTAACTATAACTTATCAAAACTTCTTCGAGTAAGCATGTATTATGAAAAACTCATATTTTAACAATAATCTATCAAAACCTCTTAATTAAATTAAAATCACATAAAAATTGTAAAAGCGAAGGTATTTCAATAACGAAATATAAAGGCGAAATTAATTAAACATAAAAGCATAAATAATAGAACAAATGAAAAATATTATCATGAATAATTATTTAATTTTATCGGCATTCTAGATTAAAAAAAATTAACTAGACATTAAAATAAACAAACTAAATAAAGAAGAAAAAGATAAAAAAATAATAATAAGAAGAAAACTCCCTTTATTGATGATCCTCCAACGAACGTACAATAAAGTAGTAATTTAATATACTCCTACTCCTAACCTAAACTAATACCAAGCATCTGTACAATCGTCAAATCCTCCATTGCAAAAAGTTGGAGGGGTTAGATGTCAAAGATTTTTCACACCCTTAGGGGACTCGTTAAAAAATATATTGAAGCTTCTGAAGGCACAGAAGAAAATTGTCCAATTCCTTCCTCCAGCCAATCCAAGTTGAAGGAATTTTGATACAATCAAGAAATGTTCTTATCATTCTAGAGCTTTGGGTCATGATACCCAAGATTGATGGTCTCTCAAACACAAAATCCAGGATCTGATAGATAAATGAAAAATTGTGGTGACTACACAAGAGCAACCACATGTGCAAGATAATTCTTTACATCAACACAATATCCATTCTGGATTTGGTTTTATCTTCGGAAGATCATCGCAAGGTCTTAGTGAAAGTACTGGAAGAAGCTCACTTGAAAACTTCGATAGATACCGAGAAGTTTCATCATTTGTTAGATCACATTTTTAACAGTAATGTGATATCTTTCACTAATGATGACATACCATCCGAAGGGACGGGTTATTGCAAGGCATTGCACATAGTAGTGATATCCTCGGGATATATGGTAGGAGGTGTGTTGATAGATGGAGGATCTTCCCTGAACATTTGTCCCTACGACACATTAGAAAGAATGAAGATCAATCCCAATCAAATCCGAAGCAGCCACATAGTCATAAGAGCCTTTGACGGGTCTTAACGAAATGTTGTAGGAGAAATTGAACTTTCAGAGGAAATCGGTCCACATACTTTCTACATATCCTTTCAAGTGCTAAACATCACCACATAATATAATTTGTTGTTGGGAAGGTCATGGATCCATATGGAAGGAGCAGTTCTGTCTACCCTTCATTAACAGGTCAAATACATCATTAACGGTAATTTGGTAACTGTCAATGCCGAGCCAGAATCTCCTGTTCATACACAAATCGATATACCGGTAATCAGTCTCAATGGGGGAATTGAGCCTGTTAGTTTTCTAGCCCTTGAGGTGAGCAATACTTAGTATCAACCTATCAGGGCCCCAGCTTTAAACCCTAAAATTTCCACCGAAGTAATATCGGCTAGTTAAGAAATGATATCATTGGGTTTCTGGCCTGGACAAGGGTTAGGGAAGAATCATCAAGGAATCAGAAGTTCGGTTCAAATTCCTAGCCAGATAGGGAAGGTTGGATTAGGCTATTCCTTTGGATCAAACCACCGGAACCCGCACAAGCATCCATCGATTCCTTCCTCTACCATAGTGCTACCAAACCTTAAGGATACAAGATTCGTGAAACCAATTAGGAAAATCCATGTGGCTGTACTAGGAATGTTCATTCCTAAGATTAATTCGGCTAGTGAAAAATAAATCTAGATTCCTGGTAAGGAAGACAAGGAAAGGAACGAAGGGTTATTGCAAGAAGTGCAAAATCGGTTGGCAAAAGATACATTTCCTGGCACATACTGAGGGTATGAATGAGGATATCCTAGATGATGACTATCCAGAAGATCAAATTCTGACCCCTCGCATAAATAAGACTAAGGAGAATCGGTCAAAGAAAAATACTGACCCTGATATGAATTCAGTCATGGTCATCATCAAAAAAGAGGAGGACATCAAATATCCCTTCATCAAACCTGTCCACAAAGACTTGACCTTGGACAACTGGAGCAGCATTCCTTGCATCTGCCAAAAAGGATAAAAAGGGCAGAAAGTCCATCTGTCCTGAAGCGTAGATATTATTGACTGCTTACTTTTGTTGCACAGTATTAGCAGTTACTCTTGTCATGCATTTGCTAACTCTTTGTATGATCAAACAAGCTCATATATTATCTGAAAGCATTTTGTTTTCAGGACTCTAGAGTTGGATTTGTCTAGCATTGCTGATGAAATGCCAAATCTCCTCAATGACTACAACTTTGATGTAGAGTTGGACTTTGAATTGATGGGGATTGAGCAAGAAGATATAGATGACTATAAGGTGCATGAGGAGATCAAAGAATTGGTCGAAGACAAGCCCAAACCAAACCTTGATCAAACCATTTATGTCAATATCGGAACGTCAGAAAACCCTAAAGAAATTCAGATAAGCATGGACCTTACGCCAAACCAAATAAAAGATCTAATTACTCTACTAACTCTGTTTCAGGATGTGTTTGCATGGTCACATGATGACACGATTGGTTTTTCTACTGACATTGTGATCCATCGACTACCCATTAAGGATTCAAGCCAGTTAAACAGAATCTCGGGCGATTGAAACCTGAGTGGAGTCTGAAAGTCAAAGAAGAAATTGTTAAACAGTTCAAAGTCGGCATCATCATGGTATTAACCTAACCTGAGTGACTGTCCAATATAGTTCCTGGGCCTAAGCCTAGAGGAAAGGTACGAGTATGCTTGGATTATCAGGATTTGAACAAAGCTTATCTCACGGACAACTTCCTAGTACCTTTTATCCACATACTCATAGACAACACGACTCAGTATGACATGTATTCTTTTGTTGACTGCTTCGTTGGGTATTATCAGATCATGGTTACTGAAGAGGACAGGGAGAAAATAACCTTCATCACTCCCTGGGAAACCTTTTGTTACAGACGTTTATCTTTCTGTAACGATCGAGAAATTTGTAATATGATTTAAATATTTATTGAATTAAATAAATATTTTAAATAATTTATTTATTGAGGAAAATAAATAATTGATGAATTGTGGTGAATTAATTTAGTAATTAAATTGATTATTGATAATTAAATTGAGTGTTGATAATTATCTGAAGGATTAATTTAAGGAAATAATTAAATTAAATCAATTGCTTAGTATTTAAGAAAATAATTAAATTAAATGAATTATTTAATTTAATAAAAATAAATAAATTAAATAAAGTGATGTGTCTAATTTATTAATTATAAGGATAATGATAATAAGAATTTTATTATTATTATAAGTTATTTGAATTAGCTAAACTAAAGTTATATAAATTGACTAAATTAAAGGTGTGACAATGGAAAACCATATGATATAAATATTATTTAAATAATCTAGTTTGGGGAATTAGTGTGGAACCAAACATAGCCTTATGGCTTTTGATTATTTTAACTGACGTGAGTCTTTTTATATTTTTACCTGACATTAGTGGGTTTCAATTTATGTTTACGTATATTATACCTAAGGCTAGCGTTCAGTTTTGTTCTATTCTCATATTTGGCTAAGGAGTAAGAGCAGAGTTGAGAGAAAAGAGAGAGCTTAGGAATTGAGAGATTGTTCTGAGATTTCAAGAAGAAGGAGAGGATTTCTAAATCTTGTTGTCGTGTTTTGTTAGCCAATAATCGAAGATTAAGGTATAACTAATTCTAATTCTCAGACTGGTGATTTTCTATTCTCTGTAAATTGCTTTTGTGGAATTGTTGCTCAAGCGTTATGTATATGTTGTGGAATCTGTTGTCATCTTGTATGCGTGTTGTATCAGTTATCAAATTCGTGAGAAATTGGTTGTAGGAAGAAAAGGAAAATAACAGTGTTTATGTTCATATGTTATGGCCTTAGAAAGTACCAATTTTAGTGGGCAAACGGTATGTGAAACTGTAAATTAACGCTTGTATATGGTAGTTCACTGAAATACGAACATAACGTAATTTGAACTATAAAAAATAGAGTTTTATATGAAAAACATGAATATTGAGAAATTAAAATAGTTCTAGTTGTTGTTAAATTGTGCTAGGTGGTTGAATATGTTAGCAATCATGTTATGATAGTTGTATAATTATTTTACATGTTGTTATCACCGTTTGATGGGTGAATTTCGTGTTAGTTGGGCTAAAAGGCTCTCTGCATTCTTTGTCGTCTCTGCGTGCAATATGCATTGGCCAGCAATTGCTTGCTATGATTAAGGCCAAAAAGCAGTAGCAATTTGTGGCCTTATTCTTGTGAGTTCAAAGCTCTAAGTAATGGTAGCAATGGTTGTGCCACACTACGAACTATGACAATGAGGTCTTCTTATTTGCAGGTCAGGCATAATGGACTTATATTAGTTTAGTAAGCATGTTATTGATGTTGAGGCATAATATAAACTATAATAGCAGATTGTCATACGTTATAATACAAAGTATAAAAGATTTGAAGTGATTGTTAATTGAGTTATATAATGAAACTAAAAGTGGTGTTTTTAAAAGTTAGAGATGAACGATTGAGTTATGTTGGCTCGTAATGAGATTTCAGATTCGTTAAGTGTGTTAACCTATGTGGTTAGGTGCTAGGTTAGGGTTATGACCTAAATGATGGTTTAAACCCTAAAAGTTAATATTCATACAATTAATTGTTGTTGTGATTTCAATGATATGTGTAGGGTAATTGGAGATTATTTTATATTTGTGTAGCTTACAAGCAAGGCAAGTTTTCTAACTCTACCTTGTTATTATTGAGCAAGTTCTTAAATCTTAACTCTTTACATTAAGCAAAGCTTTCTAACTTCATTCTTTCCGTATTGAATGAAAGTTTCCATTCCTAAATTATTATTGTGCAAGTTCCTAACATTCTTTATGAAGTTGAGCAAGCTTAACCTATCTTGCGTATGTTTGTACAAGCTTATGTAACCTAATTCATTACATTGAGGGAGATTTAGTTTCCTAATTATTATTCAAAGTATATATTGTTCTAATACATTGATTCAAGGGAGATTGTTTTAACTCTTCTATAGCGCTTTGCATGTATATCATGTTTACTCAATTATATATTATTGTTATTCAATCTTTGACTTTGATAACCTTGTTCAAAGCTTTATCGTTGTATTAAACCTTTAAGTAGTAAGCAAACCTTTATTGATTGAATTAATCTATATTCGAATAGTGTTCTAAAATTCTAGAAAAACTGATAAGCTAGTTCCAAACTAAACTTTCTTTAGTGAGGAAATTCTATATATCCAAACTGAGACGAACAACCCTAACATAGGGGATTTTGTACGTGTAACATTTAGATGTTTGTGCACAATACATGGTACAAAAATTTGATCCCCCCTAAGCACGTTAAAAGGGTCCGTATAGTCAAATGATCATTAAGGTTGGGTAATAATACCTAAGTCACGGGGACATAGTTAAGTGGTCTTAAGACCCTCGAGATAATTAAAGTTCGAACTTGTTTTCTAGTTTGATTTGTAGAACAAGTTCCTTATTGTTCAGCTTTCGTTGTTCACTCTCATGTTATTATCATTGCTACTTTCTATATCAGCGAGCATTTATTTGCTCACTCTTGCGATTAACACTGCAGCTAAAGTGGAGAAAGTTGATGAGCCGTCGACTAGCAAAGGCAAGGGCAAGATGCCCAAATGATGAAGACTTTTGAGAATTTTATTTTAATGAATTATGTTAAAGACTTGTTTTAATATGTGATGTATTCCGCAAACTTATGTAATAATTTTAAGGTTAGATTACCTGTGTGACGACCCCAAAATAGGTCCATTCCATCCAACCCATTCTGAGTCGCCAAATACATGGTACAGAAACAACTACAACTTTATTATCACAACAATAAAACTGTGAGTTTAAATACAAATATTATCTTCAGACAATATTTATACTCAAATAAATCCTCATCACATTTATTGATACATTATTTTACAATAATGGTGAGGACTACTAAACAACTCTCTCTAGAACCTTCATTCCATACCCCAGACTAGTACTCGCTACATTCTCGCCTCCGAGAAGAAAAATGGAACAACAAGGAAAAGGGTGAGCTCAACTAGCCCAATAAAGAATGTTATGACTAAGATAATATACAACAAATTATCGTTAGTCTCCAACGAGGAAAAATCGATAGAATACAATAGACAACAAGTTTCGGATCAATATTCGCAATGAAATAATAATTCATAGAAGAGTTACGTAGAGAATGAAATCTACTATAATCTATGAATTTTAACGGTCCATCATCAATATTTTATCCTGTAACATCAATCGATATTCATCTCAAATCAAATATTCATCTTTGCACTCTGGGCCAAAGATATTCATCAATCGGTCATGTTTATCTCAACACTGTTCATCTTTGCACTAAAGGCCAAAGATATTCATCGATCGGTCATGTTCATTTAAACACATTGCTCATCTTTGCACTACGGCCAAAGATATTCTTGAAATCATTCATCTTTGCACTATGGTGCCAAAGATATTCAATAATATCATCATTTAAGACCGAGGATGATGAAAATATTTTAAAGAACGAATCCGGTGAAATAAAATGACAAGGATTAAGGATTAAGGATTAAGTACTTTTTGTTTTATCCATGTCCAACAATACCTCAAAAATAATCATAGTGGTGTAAAATTCAAGAATGATCAAAACATGGATACAATCAAAGCTAGTATCCGAATAGATATTTTGACGAAAAGAAGAAATTTTATTTTTTCGATGAATAGTCAGAGTATCGTGAATAGTCACAGTATCGTGAATAGTAACTCCGACACCAAAAGATAGAAATTCCACAAAAAAACATTTTCACGCTTCATGAATAGTACTCGTGAATAGTAACTCGTGAATAGTAACTCATGAATAGTAACCCCGACATGAAAAAGTTCCAAATTTGATAAAAAGTTCCAACCAATATTTCAGCATAATGATATTGAAGAAATAATATCATCTGAAAAGAAAATAACATCCCTTACGTCAAAGAATCATGCCGGAAGGAAAGGTCGGAAGTGATCTTTGAATGAAACTTTCAGATTGAAACAAAGAACTCTCAAAGTATCTAAATACTCACAAAATACGCTCAATAATATAGAGAGAAAGAGAGAAAACTTTGTTTTTGGTGTGATTTTCAATTCTAACTTAGCCCTCTATTTATAGGAAAATGTTAGCCCAAGCAAGCGGACTTGACACCGCTACACGATGGCTTTTTACTGCTACTATTGCCACCCACCACATTTGAAATAAAATTCAGCACATTTCTTCACCAACCACAAGTGGGGCCCACTCAATTCTAGAATTTTCCACCAAAATCAATTATAAACCTAATTTTCGAATCGACACCTCTTAAAATTCACAACAAATCATTCGTGCATTTTTAACGGTTCAAAATTTGTGGACATATACTCAACTTATGTATGTATAACATACCCAAAAATTACCACAATCCAACGGTCGGATTAAAAATTATAACCCCATAATATATCTCAAAACCCCGATTTGATTTTTAACACCTCCAATCCAGATAAAATACCGATAAAACACCTCAACATTAATTCCTTCATTAATAACCACATAAATAAATCCATCATTTATATTCATATAAAATAAATATTTCCTTATCATATGAATCAATAATTAATTATTCATAAATAATATTATGAATCACATTTATAATGACGAAATTTGTTCCCAGAAAGAGGGGCTTTCAATAAGGATCTCCTTCTTTGGTAGCGCAATTAGGTGACAAACCTCTCCTTAAGCCAGAACTTTCTAGACATTGCCAATAATGTTATCTAATAATATTATTCAAATAATATGAATTATTGATCGAGGATAATGGAAAAATGCATGCGGTGACAATTATTGAACAACAATAATATAAAATATCAACGCAGCAATTATTGAATCAATAAAATAAAATATTGAGCGGTAACTCTTTGTGAAAATTATTGAGTAGTGCCATCTTACGTAAGGATCAATAATTCAACAATCTTGCATGCAATCTGGTGTGCTTCTTGTGCAACCACGCCGAATTCATCGTATTTTAACCACCGTATTCAATGATCTTACTTGGTAACAACTACGCAGTTATTTATAACCACCCAAACTTTGTCGTTTTCCTCATCCAATCGCTTTCGTTATGGGGCCCACACACATTTCGCTGTAGGTCGCACGAATATTCACAAGCGATCTGAATATTCCACGACCAAACTAATATATCCCCGAGCAAAAATGAATATTTTATAACCACTTGCTTATTTTGAAATATTTGCGTATTTAACCCTTAACTATCCACATTAATCAAATCAACCCTTACTATTTCAAGATAATAAATAAAGGAAATTCCTTTTATTTAAAAAATTTGAGGTCTTACAACCTCCCCTCCTTGTGAAATTTCGTCCTCGAAATTGACGTCACGATACTGGTGTTTTGAAAAGATGAGGATACCTCGCTTTCATTTTCGTTTCCAATTCCCGGTCATTTCCTCAATAAGCATGGTTTCTCCACAAAACTTTAACTTATGGTATAACCTCGATTACATAGGTCATGTTCTTTCCTCTACAAAATCTTTGGTACCTCCTCGTGACGTTAAGTCTTGGCTATCTCGTCCGGTTCTAACTCGATAGCGTGTTTTGGTCGTCACATATTTACGTAACATCGATCGTGAAAAGCGTTATGAACACGCGTCATACTTGGTGGTAAGCGAGTCTATAGGCCACGGTTCCTATTCGATCGAGAATTTCAAATGGATTAATAAATCGAAGGTTTGAGCTTTCCTCACCTCACCGATTCTCGCTTTTAAAATAACAACTTCTTGCACCTCCTTCTTCAAATTCATCGACTCCATTGTGTAGCTTGAGCGACTTTAACTTTATCGATTAAAGTCGATTTTACTCAGTATATCATCACGCATCAGTATATCATCACGTGGGTACCTAGAGTTTTCATCTCCATCTCTATTATTTGTATATTATCTGAAATGAGTCTTTGACAATATCGTACTCGATTACTTGTATACGATCTTACGCTTTCAACACGTCGGCTACCACGTTCGCTTTTCCAGGATGGCATGGTCGAACATGTCTTTGAAATGAGTCTCCTCTTGAGTTCTTGAAGCTCTTCCCACATTCTTTACTCCATTCGAATTTTGTATCTCTCTGAGTTAGCTACGTTAATGGAATAGCGATTCGAGAATATCCTTCAACGAATCTCGATAATAACCAACTAAGCTTGAGAAAACTACGCATTTCGATTACTGAGGCTTAGGTTGCTCTCAATCGTGACTCATATCCCAATCTTGGATATGGACGTCATGACACACCTATCGATTTACTATCGCATACGAATATGGCGTCCCCCTACAAAAGTAAAAGCAGGTGAATTCCACAAAGGAAGTCACAAGATAAAGGCTCAGTACCAAATTCTATAGTTGAATTTTAACTCACGAAGTTCAATAGAGCCATTCGATATGAGATTTTAGAAATGAGTTTTGTCTTGGGGTTCAAATTCGATACAAAATTTAATATCAAAGCTTTGGGAATAAGCGAGAAATTCTTGAGAAAATACGTGGGGAAAATCAATAACAACAAGAATATTATTCAAATCGGCGTGTCTTTATTCAAATCCATAACATGGATTAAGAAAATTTGACATCCGTAATAAACGAATGACTTCATGGTTTGATATGAAAATGTTTGACTACAATGGTTTGATTCGCTTGAGTTGAATAACGAGGTTGCTTAGGAATATGAAAACTAATGACCTTAAAAGCAATCAATTTGGCATGATGAGTAGTTAACCAATCAATCCCAAAAATCACATCAAAAGCAAATATCTCTATAGAAATAAGGTTAACGGTAATGTGATAGTGCCAACTGAATCAGCGGGGATTTATAAACAACGGATGTAATGAAAGTTTCTCTAACTGAGTCTCCATAAATAGGTCAAAGTCTAATTTCTCCGTAGTCGAGTTCAAATGTTGGAGCAAAGCAAGAGAGATAAAGAATGGGTAGAAGCAAGATATCTAGTAAGGTATAAACTGCAAGAATTTATAATTAACTAACCCGTACTAACCGTTCGGGTTCCTAAATATTTTAATTGGTCAGTCGACAAACGCTCTTCAAGAATCATTGACTTTGACTTTTACGGAACATCCTTTTGAGTCACCGCCCCATTGCACTAGGTTTCGATATCGTCTGATCTCGGCGATATGTCCTTCCTTTCCACAATTATAGCATACCTTGAACTGTTGTGGACGGTTTGGACTGATATGTCCCTCTTTCCCGCATTTATAACATATGACCGGTGGTCGTTCTCCTCCCTTAGAACTAGTTGCTATTGGCGCTAACGTCTTCACATGGTCGTTGTTGAATCTCCTCTTTTTAAAATCTCCTCCCGACTCGCTTCTTCTATTTTCATGGCCATGATTACCACCAGAGTGGTTACCGCCTTTGTCTGTATTCTTCTTTCTTTATTTGGTTATCGTTATTACGATGGCTGCTATCTTCTTGAGTATGATCACGGTTATGGTCCCTCGGTTGAGCGTACTCGTTATCTCGCTCTAACAATCGAGCCACATTGTGACAACATCCGAATAGAGAAAATTTATGAGAAATGAGATATCTTGGCGTATCTTGGGGTTTCAAACCTCTCGAAACATCCAGCGTCATCGTTCCTCATTCTCCACCAAATGAGGTGCAAACACGGATAACTCATGCAAACTTCGCCTCGTCTTTGGGACACCGTCATGTTATTACGCTCGATCTAATAAACTCCACTTCCTTCATATATACGAATACTTTCGAGGAAGTACTTGTCATTGAACTATTTCAAACGCTCTCCGGCATGACATGCCGAGTGCGTTGAATGGGTAAGCTTCCTGATTCCACCGATGAATCTGCCGCCACGGAACATAAAAAGTAGCGAATGGAACTTTTCGTTCTTCGTGCATCAAGACATCGAATATCTTGGTAATTTGCTTGACCCATGTTTCCGCCATGATCGGATCTGGCTTTCCCGTAATTCTAGTGGTCCCAACTCTTTGAACTTCTTGTTTGTGACCACCCGTGAATTGCTATCATTTCCTCACGTATTTTGAACACGAGTCTCCTCGTCGATTTTGCATGAAGCGCAAAAACTTCTAAACATCCCCTCATTCATCATACGCTTTCGGTGGTGTTGTTCACGGGAGGAACATTGCCAAATTGACTGTTGCACGTTCTCCTCGTTGTTAAGTCTGAGCATCTCCACGGTCTCATTTACACCACTATTAATATTCTCGATTCGACATTCTTAATTCTTCGTCATAAAACAAGGGTTAATTAAGGAAATCAATCACATAATATCCTATATATCTTGACCAACTAACAAATAAGCTTAGGTAGGACACACTAGCGAAGGATTTACTCGTCTCTCCCCTCCTAGTTCTATTCCCCGATCTCATGGGAGATCATATCCCTAAGCTACGATACCATTAACCCATGGCGACCCCAAAATAGGTCCATTCCATCCAACCCATTACGAGTGCGCCAAATACATGGTACGAAACAACTACAACTTTATTATCACAACAATAAAGCGTGAGTTTAAATACAAATATTATCTTCTAGACAATATTTATACTCAAATAAATCCTCATCACATTTATTGATACATTATTTTACAATAATGGTGAGGACTACTAAACAACTCTCTCTAGAACCTTCATTCCATACCCCGACTAGTACTCGCTACATTCTCGCCTCACGAGAAGAAAAATGGAACAACAAGGAAAAAAGGGTGAGCTCAACTAGCCCGGTAAAGAATGTTATGACTAAGATAATATACAACAAATTATCGTTAGTCTCCAGCGAGGAAAAATCGATAGAATACTGATGACATGACAAGTTTTGGATCAATATTCGCAATGAAATAATAATTCATAGAAGAGTTACGTAGAGAATGAAATCTACTATAATCTATGAATTTTAACGATCCATCATCAATATTTTATCCTGTAACATCAATCAATATTCATCTCAAATCAAATATTCATCTTTGCACTCTGAGCCAAAGATATTCATCAATCGGTCATATTTATCTCAACACTGTTCATCTTTTGCACTAAAGGCCAAAGATATTCATCGATCGATCATATTCATTTAAACACTTTCATCTCTTTGCACTGAGGCCAAAGATATTCATCGATGTCGGTCGTGTTCATTTAAACACTGTTCATCTTTGCACTCTGAGCCAAAGATATTCTTGAAATCATTCATCTTTTGCACTACGGGCCAAAGATATTCAATAATATCATCATTTAAGGCGAGGATGATGAAAATATTTTTAAAGAACGAATCCGATTGAAATAAAATGACAAGGATTAAGGATTAAGGATTAGTACTTTTGTTTTATCCATGTCCAACAATACCTCAAAAATAATCATAGTAGTGGTGTAAAATTCAAGAATGATCAAAACATGGATACAATCAAAGCTAGTATCCGAATAGATATTTTGAGACGAAAAGAAGAAATTTTATTTTTCGATGAATAGTCAGTATATCGTGAATAGTCAGTATATACGTGAATAGTCTTGATATCGTGAATAGTAACTCAGACACCAAAAGATAGAAATTCCACAAAAAAAACATTTTCACGCTTCATGAATAGTACTCGTGAATAGTAACTCGTGAATAGTAACTCATGAATAAGTAACCCGACATGAAAAAGTTCCAAATTTGATAAAAGTTTCAACCAATATTTCAAACATAATGATATTGAAGAAATAATATCATCGAAAAGAAAATAACATCCTTACGTCGAAGAATCGATTGCCGGAAGGAAAGGTCGGAAGTGATCTTTGAATGAAACTTATCTTTGAGCAACAACTCTCAAAGTATCTAAATACTCACAAAAATCGGCTCAATAATATAGAGAGAAAGAGAAAACTTTGTTTACGGTGTGATTTTCAATTCTAACTTAGCCCTCTATTTATAGGAAAATGTTAGCCTACCGAAAGCAGACTTGACTGCTACTGATGGCTTTTTACTCGCTACTATTGCCACCCACCACATTTGAAATAAAATTCAGCACATTTCTTCACCAACCACAAGTGGGGCCCACTCAATTCTAGAATTTTCCACCAAAATCAATTATAAACCTAATTTTGAATCAGAGCACCTCTTAAAATTCACAACAAATCATTCGTGCATTTTAACGGTTCAAAATTTGTGGACATATACTCAACTTATGTATGTATAACATACCCAAAAATTACCACAATCCAACCGGTCGGATTAAAAATTATAACCCCGCAATATATCTCAAAACCCCCGATTTGATTTTTAACACCTCGATCAGATAAAATCTTGATAAAACACCTCAACATTAATTCCTTCATTAATAACCACATAAATAAATCCATCATTTATATTCATATAAAATAAATATTTCCTTATCATATGAATCAATAATTAATTATTCATAAATAATATTACGAGAATCACATTTATAATGACCAGAGTATTTTTCAGGAAAGAGGGGCTTTCAATAAGAATCTCTCTCCTTCTTGGTGCGCATGATTAGGTGACCAAACCTCTCCTTAGACGCGAACTTTCTAGACATTGCCAATAATGTTATCTAATAATATTATTCAAATAATATGAATTATTGATCGAGATAATGGAAAATCTTGTCGTGCGTGTGACAATTATTGAACAACAATAATATAAAATATCAGCAATGACAATTATTGAATCAATAAAATAAAATATTGAGCAAGTAACTCTTTGTGAAAATTATTGAGTAGTGCCATCTTACGTAAGGATCAATAATTCAACAATCTTCATGCAATACCGGTAAGCATCTTTGTGCGACCACGCGAATTCATCGTATTTTAACCCACGGGTATTCCAACGGTCTTAGCATGTAATAACTACGTAGTTATTTATAACCACCCAAACTTTGTCGTTTTCCTCATCCAATCGCTTTCAGTTATGGGGCCCACACATGGTTGCTATTGTACGTAAATGCGAATATTCACAAGCAGATTGAATATTCCACGACCAAACGAATATTCCCAAGCAAAAATGAATATTTTATAACCACTTGCTTATTTTGAAATATTTGCGTATTTAACCCTTAACTATCCACATTAATCAAATCAACCCTTACTATTTCAAGATAATAAATAAAGGAAATTCCTTTTTATTTAAAAAAATTTCGGGGTCTTACAACCTGGGATTTAATTTGAGAGGATGATGTAATCCTTTAATTGGAGAGATTATTGTTTAAGTTATTTTAATTATGTCTTTATCCTTTATTATGGGTAGTTAGATGTAATAATTTTTGATAAGTGAGCACCAAATCCTGTGGGAATGGAGTACCTGGATTTGGGGGTGTCACACTTTCGGCCTTATCAATGTCGGTGCCACCTATCAGCGAGCCATGATGGCCCTTTTTCATGACATGATGCATAAAGAAATAGAGGTCTATGTGGACGACATCATTATTAAATCCTGAAAGGAAGATGAATATATTGACCATCTCAAAAAGATTTTGAACCGATTGCGCAAATACAATTTGAAGCTGAATCCGGCTAAGTGTGTCTTTGGTGTCAAATCAGGCAAGTTATTGGGATTTTTAGTGAGCAATAGAGGCATTGAACTGGATCTCGCCAAAATTAAAGCCATCACTGAGATGCCCGTGCCCCGAAAAGAAAAGGAGATATGGGAATTTCTGGGGAGAATTAATTTCATAAGCAGATTCATATCTCAACTCACGACAACGTGTGAGCCCATCTTTAAGCTATTAAGGAAAAATTCCTCTATGAAGTAGAATGAAGATTGTCAAAAAGCCTTCCTCTCCATCAAAAAGCAATTGGTGGAAGCTCCTGTCTTGGTACCCCCAAGGGACAAGATTCCCATGTTTATGTATCTGTCAGTCAATGCCAATGTTATGGGCTGCATGTTGGGGCAAAATGATGATAGAGGCAAGGAAGAGCTATCTATTACCTCAACAAAAGATTCAATAGCGGTGAGCAGAAGTAGGGGTGAGCATGGTGTGGTTTGGTGCAGTTTGAAGCCCAAACCGCACCCGAAACCACTTAGGTATGGTTTGAAAAATTAAAAACTGCACACAAAACTACTTGTGATTGGTGCGGTGCGGTTTTAATTGGTGCGGTTTCGGTTTCAAAATCAATTGAAACAACAAAAAAGTCTAAGCCTTCAATAAAATTTAACATAAAACTTACATCGAGCAATTAACTTAGTGACAGAGTCGGCAATGGGAATTATATCAAGCACAGAACCAAAGTTCCTTCTGCCATATATGTCAAATTCACCATCAAATCATAGAACAGTGACACGTAAAATAATTTTAGTTTATAATAAAGGAATGATGCTTTAAAACTAAAACATACGCTATATAAAACAACGGAGACCATATATTCGATAACAAGCAAAAAGGTTTATCTAGTTCCCCAAAAATTAATAGTATATACTAGAGATAGAATGAAATTTTATCTTATATATTGCAGGGAGGACTTATAGAATATAATCCTAACTATACATAATTTGAAAAATAATCTATTAGACTATTACTATTATAGTATTGATCTTAACCAATGCATCAAGTGCTCGAACCAACGAATTTGGCCTCTCAGCTATAAGCCCCTCCAATAACGCATCAAACAAATTCAAAATTCCAAAACCCAATTGCTTAATTTTTTGACTCTATAACCTCTAACAATCTTCTTTCAATTGGTGAAAAAATGACAATGCAAGACTGGGGTTTTTTCTGAGTGTGTTCAAGTGAAAAGTAACTTTAAAATTTACTAGAGATAATACATACATACACACATATGGTGCATTTTCGGTTTTATGCGTGCGGTTTTGGCTAGTAACCAAACCGGAACCATAAATTTGGTTATTCAATCCACCTAAAACCGCATACATCTGTTTGGAATCGTTGAGTGCGGTTAAATGCGATTTTAGTGCGGTTTCGGTTCCAATTTGGTTACTTGCTCAGCTCTAAGCAGAAGTAAACTTTGATTAAAAAGACCTTTTGTGTGTTAGCATAGGCCGCCATGAGATTAAAACATTATCTTCATGGGCACACAACCTATCTCATATCCCGCATGGATCCTCTGAAGTACATATTCAACAAACCTATGTTGAATTGTCGATTGTCCAAATGGCAGTTGATCCTCCAACAATTCGACATCATTTACATGACTCAAAAGTCTATCAACGGTCAATGAATTTCCGATCAATTGGCCGAAGCACCATTAGAGAATTTCAAACCCCTGGAAACGTATTTCCCAGATGATGGAATAATGACAATTCAACAGATCCATCAAGAAAATATCTCTTGATCTTGGAAATTATATTTTGACGGAGCCGTAAACATGGAAGGTGCTGGAGCAGGGACAGTTCTTGTATCTATCACGGGAGAACAGTATCTTATGGCCATCAAACTATAGTTTGTCAACACCAACAACACAGTTGAGTATGAAGGCTGTATAATTGGATTGAAACTGGCCCAATCCATGGATATCAAATGGTTGTTAGTCTTTGGAGATTCCAAGCTGGTCATCAAGAAAACCACCGGGGCATATCACATTAAAGAATTGCATTTGTTGCCCTACCATCGACAGGTTATTAAGATGGCTATGGAGTTCGAAGAAATAGCCTTCATTCATATCCCTCAAAATATGAATGATTTTGCAGATGCACTAGCAACTCTGGCTTCCTTGATTAACATATCTGAAAGGGGAAGTATCCCAAATATTAAATTTACAAGCTAAAAGGCACCAACCTATGGAAATTACATTGGAGAAGTATCAGATGAATTGCCTCCCATCAAACAGCCCTGATATCAAGATATCAAAGGATATTTTTGAGATGGATCTATGCCCGCTGGGACAAGTCAAGATGAAAGAAAGCGAATCCATAAAATTCTATTTGAGCAAAGACGCACTTTACAAAGGGATACAGGAATAGGCCTTCTAAGTCACTTAGATAAAGATCAAGCCCAAAGACTCATGGATGAAGTCCATGGTGGAGTATGTGGTTCACATATGAACGGTCCTTTACTTGCCAAGAAGATATTAAGAACGGGGCATTATTGGATTTCTCTCAAAGCCGACTGTGACGATCACGTCAGGAGATGCTATCAATGCCAAGTACATGGAAATAACATCCATGATCCTAAAAATGAATTGCATTGTATGAGCTCGTCGTGGACCTTTTCAATGTGGGGAATGGATATGATTGGGCCAATAGAATCCAAAGCTAGCAATGGTCATCGATTCATCTTTATCGTGATTGATTACTTCACCAAATGGGTAGAAGAAACCTCTTTTCCCAAGGTCACCAAGGAGGTAATCATTAATTTCATCAGAAATAATATCATCTGTCAATATGCACAACCGGAGGTGATCGTATCGGACAATGCCAAGAATTTAAACAACCAGATGATGAAGGAATTATGCAATAAATTCCACATCAAACATCTTAATTCCGTCATTTATCATCCCAAAATGAATGGTTTGGTCGAAGAAGCCAACAAGAATATCAAGAAAATTATGCAAAAGATGTCCGCCAATTGTCAACGTCGGGATTTTTATTTGTCCCTTTCTGTGCTTGTCTTTTGGTGTTCTCATTTTAGGTGAGTTTTGTTTGAAAAAACAAGTTTGAAAAGGTCCAACATGTATATGTCGAGGATTTGGCTTTTAGAGTCGCCAATTGTAACGATTGAGAAAATTGGATTAATTATAAAATAATTTTATTTGATTAAATAATGAATAAAATTATATTATATGTTATTATAATGAGTAAACAAGATGAAGGTTGTTCTATAACCTAAAAGTGTCATAATATTATAGTATTTTGGCTACGTGAAGGAATTAAAGTGTTTGAATTTCTAAGATGAAAATAAAAGCTTTCCAAGAAATTCTCTGAAAAATACTATTCATCCATTTCTGCTCGGGGATTATTTTTGAACTTCCGGAAAATATGTAACGATAGAATAATAAGGAAGGATGGATTATGTAATAATAATTCAGTTGTGATAAACACAGTTTTTCGCCTGCGTACTAAGTTCAAGAATGTTAGGGAAAGTGAATATTGAATAAATAATGATTGTATGATACGTAAGTATTATACGAAGCAAAGAATACGAGTATGATACGAATTATTGTACTAGTATGATAAGAATGACATAATGTATATGATGAATGAGTATACGACTTAGTATACGAGAAGAATACGTAGACTATACGTTAAAGGCCTTAAATCCAATGGTAATGGACTTGTAGGATTTGTGTAGTAATTGGGCAAGCCCAATTGCAAACTTGTTAAGGCCCAAAAATTAATAATACATGCCCAATGTTACGCCCAATGTAATTAAAACATAAGCTCAAACCAAGAACCGGACCCGTGGATCGAATCGATGGGTCACCGGGTGAGAAAAACCCATGGGGCAACCCATGGGGGGCCCATGAGTGAGTCATGGCTGGCCAAGTAAAGTGATTTACTTGGTGGCTAAGTTAGGAATAGTAAGGAGGTGGAAGAAAGGAGGTGGGATGACTTTTTGACCAAAATACCCTAACCTTGTAAAATCTATAAATAGAAGAGGTGTTGGTTCATTTGTTGCTTGTTCAAATTACACCAACATCTTAGAGCTTACATATTAAGAGAAAAGTGAGAAGTATCTTGCTAATTCAAGAAGAAATAAGAAGAACCAAGTTAAGAACACCAAAGGTAATGAATTCCTAACCATTAATCTCCATCTCTTCATCATAGTTTTGATAGAGAAGTGAGTATTGGTGGTGCATGTATGATAAGGAGTGATAAGGATGGTTATTAGATGACTTAAACCTTAATAAACCATGTTGCAAGTGAATCATAATCATAAAAGTTATGAACTAATGAAGAACATGTGAAGATTTGTCATGTTGTTGTTGATGGACAAGTTTAAAATCATCATGTATTGGATTAGATGAAATATGTTTGGTTAGGATAATAGAATGATGGAATGAATCCACTTTAAACAGTGTAAAAATCTCAAGTAACGAAGTTATGGCAAAATTTACGAGATTAGACGATAATCGTTGAAATCGTGAAATTCTCGAAATGAAAGTCAAAAGTCACCATTTAACTAGGAAACGTTGGTTTTCGATAGAGAACAGTCTAAATTTGCATTTTAGAGTTGCGGACTCGAGAATGGTCAAATTCTGACGTAGAACGAAGAAACGAGCTATGAACGTTCACGAACGTTTAACGAATTTGTAATAAAGAACTTAATCGGTGAATTCCGTGTTAACGGATTCGAAAATAAAAGATTTTCTAATGAAATCATAAAACATATGATACGTGAGCTAACGAATTTTGAACGAGCCAATTCGGACTTATAATGAGAAAGTTATGAGCCCAGAAAGATTGCAGTAGAAAAACTGTGAAATTGCCTGAGGCTTAGGACCGGCATTGCAGCGCGACCCAAGGCTTGATAGTTGGCACTACAGTGCCAAGGCAAAACCCCAACCACTAAAGAGTGGCGCCGTAACGTGACATATAGAAGGTAGTATGGCATCGCAATGCCGAGGCTTGGTTTGAGAGTCTTTTGAAGAGTCGTCTGTAGCGTACTGAAGCTTTATAATAAAATTTGGCGTTTGGCAAATACCAAAGACTAGAAAAAAACCATAAAAGAATAAATATGAATGTAATGCATATAAAAGTTGATTAATGGTGAATTATAACCTTAATAAACTTAAAATAATGTCCTTAAGGAGGATAATAACCTTGAGAATTACAACTAAAGGTTGACGAAAGATTTCTTAAATGTAAACACAAGGTAATGTGATAAACTATAACAAACGTTAACCAGTCTAAGGAACGATTAGATTGAGAAGAAGGGTAAGAAACATTATAGATTATACATGATTGTTTATGACCTAAAGTGGTATATTATGTACTTATGTGTTGTAGAATCCTTAAAGACTCAAAAGAAAAGTATATTATCTATAGAAGACGCTGAAGGTATGTGTTCTAACCCTTGTCTATGTTCATTCTGGACAAGCTTTGTGATTCATGTATCTTGCACATGAATTGATGTATAATAAAGTTGAAGCCAATTCCTTTGGCTAGACTTAATGTATTTGGTGGATTTCCTTATAATCTATCAAAATATTGTCAATGTTGCTATCTTTTGCCAAACTATTTTGGTATGGATTTCAAAGAAAGACTGAGTATGAGTAAACAAATGTTTTGTCGTCAAACGACAGGCACGTGAGGTTGCCAAAACTTAAATGTAGATACGTTTAAAGAAGTAGTGTTGTACAACATAGAGTACTATAGGCTGATTACCTAGACGTAATCATAAGATATACCGGACTTACGGACTTGGTGTTGGGTTGTCCTTTTCAAAGAAAGAACGGAATGCTCAAGGTCTTGGACCAAAATTTATGTTTAACGAATGTTGTTCTTTGTTAAATGTTTTAAGGAAAAGAGAAGTGCTATTTTGAATTATTCATAGTACTTCATAACTATTGATTCAGTTATTGAAGATATGGGATTAAAGTGATTCAAGCCTGTTGCTTAAATGAAATTTTCATACTTGTTGAGCTAGTTAAGCTCACTCTTGCTTGAACCATATGAATGCGACTAAGGAAAGAAAGACTGAAGGATCCGATGAAGGATAAAGGAAGGCTAAAGCGAATAAATAAGCTGTCTTTCTAATAGTATAGTATGAACGTTGTAATTATTTGATATTATGACAAAGAACATATGTAATGGTTATAAAGAACCTAGGAAATGAAATATTATTTTGGAATATTTAGAATACATATTCACTCTTTTGAGGTATTTTAATTGAATGTATGTGTGAACTGTAGCATCATCTGTTGGGTTGGAAGATACCCGGATTTGGGGGCATCACACCAGTTGGTAGATTTAAAATGGTTATACCAACTCAATCGAAAAAGGTTTGCACAAAGACCCATTGATTGGACACTTTTTAACTGGTCTTGGAAACCGAGATTTGTTAGGGTTCAGGGGCTTGATTAAGCGGAGAGAAGGTGTTAGCCACCCCCCGACTTCCGTGAAAACACGGTTACCACCACTTTTTAATTAACTTTTTATCTGCGTATGTGTGTGTGTGTGTGTTGGGCCTATGTGTAATTATCTGGAAGTAGTGCTATGCCTCATTTGCACCTATATACAAAGGGTTTGACTTTTGTATAAAAGTTCAATTTTAATAAGATATAGCAATGAAGTTTTGGAAAATAGGTTTTCAAACCCTTATGCTCAATAGAAATTGAGGCATTTGATACTTCTATTTTATTATGTGTTCGGCTTGATTGCTTTTATTTTCGAGATGCAAAGCATCTTCGAGAAAATAAGATACATAGTAGTGCCGAACTCCTTGTGGGCATGAGAGCTATCTAAGAATATCTAGACACCTTAGATACTTTACAAGCTGGTTACAGCTGAGAAATGTCCATCGTGGGAACCGAATCTAGATTTAGAGGCTGAATCTGTGATCACATGATTCCTAACCTCTCATAAAAGAGTAATATGTACAAAAGCTAGAAAAAGAACTAGATTTGAGTAAATCTAAACCATTCTAGCTCCAACGGTTCCAGTTTAGTCACTTTTGAACCGATCAAAGTTAGAAATAGCCAGATTTAGGCAAATCTAGCCCGCAGGCTTAAAAGTTAAATATATACATTATGAAAGTAGTTAATGTAATGACCCCAAAAATTCATACAATTTAATTCTCAACTTCGGTCCTTAATAACACGTCTACCTTCTGAATTTTACATCATTATTCGATATTAAACTTTATAAAATGCGGAATAATTTAAACTTTTATGTCTTTTTACTTTAATTCCTTGAATCAAAACCTTTATCATCTACATGTTTTTGAATCAATCTTATTTTATGATTCACTTTATCACTGTTATTATATAAAATTTTACATTTCAATCCGATAACCTTTACATATCAGATAACTCTAACTTTAGCTTTACAACTCAACATAAAACTATAAATCATAAAAAATTTAATACATCTCATGAATTTTAATCATGGTATATAGAAATAATAATAACTTTAGCTAAAATATAAATCTTCTTGTATTATTTCTGATCCACGTCATTCAAGTAGCACATAGTGTTACCTTCAATCTTTAACCTGCAAAAATGGTTATTTGCAAGGTTGAGCTCGACAGCCCAGCAAAATCTAATAGTTTTCATGCATCACGTATCACATAATAACATGCTCAACATATATCTCATAAACATTAGACTAACATAACATACATGTTATAGTTCATATACTCAAGTATAAAGATTGAGTTCCTTACTCAATCAACATGCTTTATTCAATTAATGTAGTCATAAGTTGACTTTAACATTTCATACATTAAACATATATATAACAGATCATGCTCTTTGCAATAAAGATTTAAAACATTTAATCACCAATTCACATAGCAAATAGGAACTGAAAGAATTGCCTTGATCGTTGTTTACCAATAAACATTTAACAGCTTACAGTTATCTGCACTTCACGTGACCTACACAATTATATAATCATACACATCAATTATTAGTCACATAACAACACATAGTAATTGTAATGTAAACTCTACTCCACATCTCATAATCTTTCCTATTAGTTAGCGCACAATGTTCAATTAGATTGTGTTAACTTTTCGACTTACATAATATTCGAAATTCATTCAAGTGTTTAAATCTTGCTAGGAATCATTATTGGTTTTATATTAAACCCATTTCATATTTTATAATATCTATTTCATTTGACTCAAAACACTTTTTACGTTTATTAACACGTATCACGACGTTTCGACGTTTATTCGTCATACGGATTTGACTCTCTTGTGCGTGCTTACTATGCTTCTATAACTTATCTAATACATTATTATATTAATGTTAAGAATTATTATACTTCCTAATATTCATGTTCTATAACTTAAAACAACATCTCTTATCGTCAAGAGCATTACACTTGCATACGTGCATGCCCGACGCCCTCCGATTGCCTCTAAAAACACAATAGTCCTACAAATGACCATTTTGACCCTTCCTAAAGACCTCAAATTAAAAGGCTTAAAGAAAAAAAGTTGTTGGTCTATTCGTCCTAGTTCTGGATCATCTTGAATCGCCTTAATCGGAGTTCGTATGAAAATGTTATGGCCGTTTTACCAAACTAGGTCAAAGCAGTCACAGTCAGCAGATATGGGGCGTGGCCGCGTCCCTTTTCTGCGCGCAGTACGACCTAGTAGTGTGCTTCAACCTGCGCGCACTCATGGGATCGCTCATGCGCTGCGCACAGCTACCTTGAGACATGTTGTTTTTTGCGATTTTTTTGATATTTTCTCCTACTAATTTTCATAACTTGAGTTATATACATCCAAATTAGTCTGTTTTTGATTCTATGGATTCGTAATTCATAGAACTACAACATACTAAAATTCTAATAATTTATAAAAACATTAACCAACCTAAAATTTGACCCAAAACACATGTTCATACTTTATTTTCATGTTTTAACATGTTTAGCGAATTCATTCACTACGAATTCGTTTCTTAACCAAATTGATTCATTCAACTTGCGTTCTTTTCATTTTTGAATGTATTAACACAAACCATTGCCAATTTACAGATTAACACATGATTCAACCACTAATTTTGGTCTCAAAGTAAGCCAAAATATATATATTATCACATAACCAAGTTCTTCATCCTAAACATATTTCCATGGATTTTGATTTCTAAAAATCATTCTTAGTCAACATATACCGATTATAATCATCTACCATTATATATATAATATCTATTTTTATCATATCATCCAATAAAGTATAAGTTTCAAAAGAAAACTCTAAGAACACATATACTAAAGTTTGTAGAATAGGTTATTACCTCTTTGATTCTTGGAATAGATGATTAACAATATGATTACCCTTCTTCTTCTCTTTCTTTGATTCTCAATCTTGTCTCTCAATTCTCTTAATTTCTCTCTTCTTTGTATTCTTCTTTCTTGCTTTTAGACTTAGGAAAATATATGTATAAAACTAAACTGATAAAACACGTAACATAAAATTGATATAACATTAAGCGTATAATTATATGGCTTCATCAGTTAAATTATGCCAAAGGTCATAAGACCATGTTTGGCAAAACCCTCTCCAACCTCCTTTTAATTTATTTTCATGTTTTGCTTATTATATAGTATACAAAAGTCACACTTATTAAATTTAAATCATAATCTTTAATTATCCACATAATATTTACTTAGCCAACACAATTCTTAATATTTATCTAATAAATATTAACCTTCAAAATTAATCATTCCTTAATTCCATTAATCAATTAAATTAAAATAACACCATTACATGATATTATAATTATTAAACAATTAATTTAATTTGATTATTTCATAAAATTAAATCTTCAATCCATAAAATTACCATACATTAATTTAGTTAATATAAACACTTAACTAAATTATTACACAACAATTTCATCGAATATTTATTTATCTCAATAAATAAATTATTTAAAATATTTATTTAATTAAATAAATATTTAAAATAATTACCAAATTCATTTAATTTCTTCAATAGTTAACTTAACTATTGAACCTCACTTTCCCAATATATGAATATATATTTCTCTTCACACCAGATCACACATATATATATATATATATATATATATATATATATATATACATACTCAAACTCAAAACACCTCATAATAAGAATTTTAATTATTAAATTCCTATTTTAATAACTTATAAAAATTCGGGTTGTCACATCCTTCCCTCTTTATAAGGATTACGTCCTTAGAATCACTGAAACCCTACCTTACTCAGGTTTTCACCCAATCTCTTCGTTGAATAACTTCAAAAAATTACCTTAATATAGGTTTTATATTTCCTACTCCCACCATTCTTGATAATAAATTCTTGTAAGTTTTATTTCATAACCTTTACTTAGACTCAATTATATTTGAGTATTATGTATTCTTTAACCCATTCATTTCCTTTTCTAAGATCATTATCATAAACACTCGGGATATTACATTCACCCATTCTTCTAAGAATTTTGTCCTCGAAATTTTATTTATTAATCTTCATTCATTCAATCTATCAAAATAGATTTTATGTTAATATTTTATTCATTCATTCCATTTATCAAAATAGATTTTATGTTGATATCTATTTATTCATTTGGTTCTGCAACCAAATTCTTTCCCTAAAGATCTTTCTAAGATCATCATATTCCTCACCTCTTCCTCTTTTAAGAGTTTCACATTTCTCTTCTTTCTGGAGTTTCAATTATTACTTGAAATTATTATGTTTTGCTTAATTTTCTCATCCTTTCCACTTTCACCTTTCAGAATAATAAGAATCTTCCATAATTGCTCAATAATTGGGAAGCGATATAAATACTAGGAATTTCAAAGATTCCAAATCATGCTGAGGGGTCACAAGACCGTGAACTCTATTCTCAGTTTACTAGTGCTTCAACTCAATCCTTCACATTGCAAACCAGAGTGTTTATCAATCACAAAGACTGAAAACACCCACCACACGTACACTAGGTGGCCAGCCTATTATACCACTACGTTGGGCCACAACGTAGTGTTTTGTAACGACTATATGCGTTACGCTCGGAACCATTGTCCCCGAAAACATGTCCCCTTATAGGGTTGTTCACCTCAGCTTTTCAACATCTGAATCCGCACCAAAAAATTTGGTTTGGCATAAATTTTCAATAAACGCTTGAATTTCATGAACATCTTTCGATATTCATCTAGCTGAATCAAATAGCATAGACTTCTACAATAATTTGGACATCAATCGAAATATACATATACATATATATGTATTCTCATATCTTTAAGAAATCTCAAATATCTTTCTATGACGTTATGATACCGCACTGTATTTACAGTTCGTTTGAGGATTCCGTCATTTGGTGATTTTATCATACTACATCATACCATAGTGGGCTGACGATCCTTAGATCACATCCAACACTAAGTAATACTGCATTGATGACTCCATCATTTTTATCATCTCTTCACCAGGTTACATGATGCATTGATGATATAAAAAAAATACATTTTGATATATTTCAAATCATTTTGTCTAGCCAAAGCAATTAGCATAGACATCTGAATAATAGCGATATTGTTTTTAAAACTCATTGGTTTCATCATTTGATCCAATATTTTCAAGAAAATAAAAGTGCAAACATCGAAGACGAAGTCAATAAATTTTGAAAGTCTAGCATAGCTAGTAGATTTAGAATATCCGTATCCATCAACTTCAATCTTTACTACATTACTTCATTACTTATCCATTCTATCAATCTTCAACTTCATCAATGCTCTCTATACTATACTATAATATTTTCTACCCAAAATAGTTCATCAAACTTACGCGCATTGGAAGTTAGGAACTTGCCACAATAATATGAGTTTAAGAACTTATCCTAGTCGGACCATTATAGGCGTCCATTCATTTGAGGGGTTCAAAACATACCATATTATTATGAGTCACGAACTTACCATATGCATTAGTTTTAAGAACCGCACCTAATCCTAATAATATCTGACTAATCCTAATAGTTTTTAACTATCAAATATACACATGAGAAAAGAATCACCTTTTTGCCACATATACATTGATAGTGTGACACTAACATTCCAATGATTATTAATGTGATAAACTGAGTGCAAGCACAAAACCCTCGCCCATACAAAGATTTGTACAACTCAGCCATCACATGAGTCCTCAATTGAAATCCCACCTAACTCTATCTTACTCTTAACTTGCTCTTTGCTCGATACGAATTCCTCGTACCACATCATCTATAACTCCACATGAGTTATCTCTTACTATTTCATAGTACATCAACTTCATAGCATCAAGCTATAATTATTCAAACATTACAAACCATCTTTCTTTTATAACTTAAACAGATCACGTCGTGATCTTATTCTATAATCATCTCCCTTAAAATTCTTTTTTTAACTCATGATCGTTTTGTTTTACGATCATCTTTATTTCCTTTTTTCATCATTTACGATTTCATTTATGCTTTTAATCTTATAAGCTTTGTCTATTCATCATTATTCGTTATTTTGGCTATTGGAGTTAGGCAACTCCCATATCTTATCTTTATATTTCTTCAAGATTCTTCTTTGAATTCTCTTGTTTATAAATCAATTCTTCCGTTAAGAATTTCTAACTTCATTTACATTGCTCAACATTTCAATCGAGTTTCACATTTTCATCATACGTATCCACTTTCTATACTTGGTACACATCGAGTCTCTAATAGTTTCAATATATAGTATTTGAGTGGTTTCCACAAACAACCAACAAACTAGGTTCCGAGTTGCTAGTTCGTATATACCTTCGCTCTATGAAGGAATCGTTTAGCCCATATACCATACATCAACTATTAAAGAGTACAATTGTACCATACTTAAATATAGCTTTTTGATTCTTACTTCTTTGTCATTCTCTTTTTATAGACATTGTCTATTTATTATCACCTTACATCCTTATTATTGGAGTTGGGTAACCCCACATTCATACTTCTTATAACTTTGCGAGATTCTTCTTTAAATTCTTTCACGCATATTTTAATCCCTTCTATATAAATTTCTTAAATTATTTCTTATTGTTCAAACTCTATTTGAGCGTATTCTTTCATTATCTTTGTATTCCTTCTCTAAGGTTATAGCCTTCAGTACTCCTACCTAAGGTTTATAACCTACAGCTTTGATACCAACTGTAACGACCCCAAAAATTCATACAATTTAATTCTCAACTTCAGTCGTTAATAACACGTCTACCTTCTGAATTTTACATCATTATTCAATGTTAAACTTTATAAAATGCGGAATAGTTTAAACTTTTATGTCTTTTTACTTTAATTCCCTGAATCAAAACCTTTATCATCTGCCTGTTTTTTAAGCAATCATATTTTATGATTCACTTTATCAACAAGTTATTATATATAAATTTTACATTTCAATCGATAACCTTTACATATCGAGATAACTCTAACTTTAGCTTTACAACTCAACATAAAACTATACATCATAAAACATTTAATACATCTCATGAATTTTAATCATGGTATAAAGAAATAATAACAACTTTAGCTAAAATATTAATCTTCGTGTGTATTATTTTTGATCCATATCATTCAAGTAGCACATAGTGTTACCTTCAATCCTTAAACTGCAAAATGGTTATTTGCAAGGTTGAGCTCGACAATGACCAAAGAAAATCTAATAGTTTTCATGCATCACGTATCACATAATAACATGCTTAACATATATCTCATAAACATTAGACTAACATAACATACATGTTATAGTTCATATACTCAAGTATAAAGATTGAGTTCCTTACTCAATCAACATGCTTTATTCAATCAACATAGTCATAAGTTGACTTTAACATTTCATACATTCAACATATATATAACAGATCATGCTCTTTGCAATAAAGATTTAAAACAGTTAATCACCAATTCACATAGCAAATAGGAACTGAAAGACTTGCCTTGATCGTTGTTTACCAATAAACATTTAACAGCTTACAGTTATCTGCACTTCACGTGCCCTACACAATTATATAATCATACACATCAATTATTAGTCACATAACAACACATAGTAATTGTAATGTAAACTCTACTCCACATCTCATAATCTTTCCTATTAGTTAGAATACCTGATGTTCAATTAGATTGTGTTAACTTTTCGACTTATGTAATATTCGAAATTCATTCAAGTGTTTAAATCTTGCTAGCAATCATTATTGGTTTTATATTAAACCCATTTCATATTTTATAATATCTATTTCATTTGACTCAAAACACTTTTTACGTTTATTAATACGTATCACGACGTTTCGACGTTTATTCGTCACACGTCCGATTTGACTCTCTTGTGCATGCTTACTATGCTTCTATAACTTATCTAATACATTATTATATTAATGTTAAGCATCATTATACTTCCTGATATTCATGTTCTATAACTTAGAATAACATCTCTTATAGTCAAGAGCATTACACTTGCATACGTGCATGCCCGACGCCCTCCGATTGCCTCTGAAAACACAATAGTCCTACAAATGACCATTTTAACACTTCCTAAAGACCTCAAATTAAAAGACTTAAAGAATAAAAGTTGTAGGTCTATTCGTCCTCGTTTCGGATCATCTTAAATCGCCTTAATCGAAATTCGTATGAAAACGTTATGGCCGTTTTACCAAACTAGGTCAAAGCGATCATATCAATAGAGACATGGGGCTTGCGCAAGCGCCTTTTCCGGTCATTCGCATGACTACCTAGACCTCTTACTAGCTACACGCCAGCTCCCTGGCTCTGGATGCGCTGTGGCTGGCTGGCTACGCCTTGATTACTGATGTTTTTGCGATTTTTTTGACATTTTCTCCTACTAATCTTCATATCTTGAGTTATATACA
Organism: Panax quinquefolius; assembly: GCA_020205615.1. Taxonomy (NCBI): domain Eukaryota; kingdom Viridiplantae; phylum Streptophyta; class Magnoliopsida; order Apiales; family Araliaceae; genus Panax; species Panax quinquefolius. The sequence continues at coordinate 97,692,677 of CM035158.1, read as the reverse complement.
TCCAAACTAGTCCGTTTTTGATTCTATGGATTCGTAATTCATAGAACTACAAAATACTAGAATTCTAATAATTTATAAAAATATTAACCAACCTAAAATTTGACCCAAAACACATGTTCATACTTTATTTTCATGTTTTAACATATTTAGCGAATTCATTCACTACGAATTCGTTTCTTAACCAAATTGATTCATTCAACTTGCGTTCTTTTTGTTTTTGAATGTATTAACACAAACCATTGACAATTTACAGATTAACACATGATTTAACCACTAATTTTGGTCTCAAAGTAAGCCAAAATATATATATTATCACATAACTAAGTTCTTTATCCTAAACATGTTTCCATGGATTTTTATTTCTAAAAATCATTCCTAGACAACATATACCGATTATAATCATCTACCAACATATATATATTATCTATTTTTATCATATCAATCAATAAAATATAAGTTTCAAAAGAAAACTCTAAGAACACATATACTAAAGTTTGTAGAATAGGTTATTACCTCTTTGATTCTTGGAATAGATGATTAACAAGATGATTACCCTTCTTCTTCTCTTTCTTTGATTCTCAACCTTGTCTCTCAATTCCCTCAATTTCTCTCTTCTCTGTATTCTTCTTTCTTGCTTTTAGACTTAGGAAAATATATGTATAAAACTAAACTGATAAAACAAGTAACATAAAACTGATATAACATTAAGCGTACAATTATATGGATTCATCAGTTAAATTATGCCAAAGGTCACAAGGCCATATTTGGCAAAACCCTCTCCAACCTCCTTTTAATTTATTTTCATGTTTTGCTTATTATATAGTATACAAATGTCACACTTATTAAATTTAAATCATAATCTTTAATTATCCACATAATATTTACTTAGCCAACATAATTCTTAATATTTATTTAATAAATATTAACCTTCAAAATTAATCATTCCTTAATTCCATTAATCAATTAAATTAAAATAACACCATTACACGATATTATAATTATTAAACAATTAATTTAATTTGATTATTTCATAAAATTAAATCTTCAATCCATAAAATTACCATACATTAATTTAGTTAATATAAACACTTAACTAAATTATTACACAACAATTTCATCGAATATATATTTATCTCAATAAATAAATTATTTAAAATATTTATTTAATTCAATAAATATTTAAAATAATTACCAAATTCATTTAATTTCTTCAATAGTTAACTTAACTATTGAACCTCACTTTCCCAATATATGAATATATATATTCTCTTCACACCCAGATCACACATTTCAAAATATATATATATATATATATATATATATATATATATATATATATACATACTCAAACTCAAAACACCTCATAATAAGAATTTTAATTAAATTCCTATTTTAATAACTTATCTCATGATTAAAGCAAATATATATATATATATATATATATATATATATATATATATATATATATATAATTTTAATTATTAAATTCTGTGAGGACTGAAATGTAAATATATATATGTAATGCCCCCAAAATAGGTCCAATCAACCCAATACATTCTGAGTCTCCAAATACATGGTACAAAAAATAACTACAACTTCATTATTATAATTGTCATGCAAAATACGACAACACATATACTGTGAGTTTTAATACCAACTGCGACTCTCATCCCTTTACTTGGATAACACCTCATATTGATACCTTACAATGGTACCATACATAAAGGTACATTCAATAACTGTTTTAGAAATTAAAATCTTTATAAAATGCTCAAGGAAACCTTCGTACATGAGAGGCCATGCATCTAAGTTATAATAGATATCATATGACTCGAGTATTATCCTTGGTTGACCCAATAGACCCCAAAGAAAATATGAGAAGATTGCTATTATGTTCTTTCCAATGGTGAGTCTTCTCTTGATATATAATTATCTCCATTGTCTCCACTTGATATGCACAACCCTGTCTTATGATAACATGAAGTCTTAGGTCATTAGACATCTTGTATGACAGTGGCAAAACACCCTTTCAAAGTTGGGTTAACCTCACCCTATTCGGTTCACCAAAATCAATGGTTAAATGACGTATAAAATACGACACATTTATCTAAAATTCTCAATAAAATTATATCCATACTATTTTTGGGGAAACCTCAACATGCCTATCGACTAATCGTTTCTATTACCATTACTACCCCCAATTCCACCCAAATTTACACTCTTATCACCTTAAAGGAATTGTGAAATAAAAGGGTGAGCACAACTAGCCCAGTAAAGAATATCATGACTAAAGATAATTAAATTATCAATAGCCTTCGTCAGTAATAAATTAGAGATTTAGAACATATGGTAGATGATAAAACTTTTCAACCATAGTTGCCGCAGAACGGGCAATCCATTAGAAGAGTCAAATAGACCATAAAGTCTATTATCTTCTTCATGTTAAAAGTCCACCAACAATGTTTTATTCATGTAACATCAATCAACAGTTCCTGTCCACAATCATGTGAATAACTCATAATCCTAATTGTGGTTCTAAATTCCTCTTCAGACCCAGGACGAAGATAATTTTCATCACCTGTCTTTACCTGAAACATCAAAGATCATGTTTATACCAAATCACAGTTCCTATTCATAATCATACTAATAAATTCATCTTTACACTATGGGCCAAAGATATTAATCAACAGTTCATTTTTGCACTACAGGCCAAAGATATTCAACAATAGGTCATCTTTGCACTATGGGACAAAGATATTAATATCTTAAAGAAATATATAATCATTTCAGAATTTATAAAAACAATAATTATAACCACGTTGATCAATTCACCTTCGCACTTAAGCTAAAGATATTCAATGGTCATAATCATACCAGTCAACCATTCATCTTTGCATTACTGGCCAAAGGGAATCCATAGTTACGATCATACCAATAATCTACCCATCTTTACACTCAAGTGAAAGAGAAATTTCATCACTAGGATTATAAAAATGTTATATATGATAATAAAAACAATATAATCAAAACATGGATTTAATTTCAAGAGTAAGATTCATAAATCAACGATAATTTGGTTAAAAAAAGAAACAAATTTTTATTGTGAATAGTACCCCGTGAATAGTACCCCATAAATAGTACTTTGTGAATAGTACCCCGTATTTGTAAATAGTACCGTATACGTAAATAATGCCGTATACATAAATAGTGTCATATACATGAATAGTGTCATATACGTGAATAGTACCGTATACGTGAATAGTAACCCCGACACAAAAAAGATAAAGTTTCATAATAAAATTCATATCAATATTTCGGTATAATGATATTAAAACAAATAATATCATTTACGAAAAAAATAACTTCCCTTACCATTATTCCATAATAATCATTTGTGGAGCAAAATTCAATAATGAAGTTCAAAACTTAGATCCATTCAAAGATATGAACCATAATAGCCAACTTGGACAAATAAAAGAAATTTAATTTTTGTGTGAATAGTACCGTATTCGTGAATAGTGCCATATACGTGAATAGTAATCTCGACACGAAAACGTAAAAATTTCATAATAAAGTTCATACCAATATTTTGGTATAATGATATTGAAAGAAATAACATCATTTATGAAAAAAAATAACATCCCTTACTATCCCTTACCATCCCTTTCCTTAAAAGAACAGTATTTCTGACTAGAATATCGGATATAATGCTGAAGAAAACTTGCACTGTATAGCAACACTCAAGATATCTAAATACTCATAAAAATACGCTCGATATTATTGAGAGAGAAAACTTTTGATTCTGGTGTGATTTTCAATTCTAACCAAAGCACCCTATTTATAGGAAAATGCTTAGAACACCGAAGCAAAAAATTAAATAAAATAATATTTTATAATTTTTTTTTCGTACACCTCCTTGAAAATCTGATTTAAGCACACCAGTGGGACCCACTAACATTAAAAAAATGTTTTTCTTAAAAAAAATATTTAAAACTCTAAAAATCAATTATTCTGGAAATTCAATAATTTATAGTAAATAGCCCTTTTATTAGAAAAATTTGAATCTTATGTCCATTCCATAGGAAATTTAATTCTCTACAACTTTGTAGAAGAAAGTTTTTCCAAATTCTAAAGGGAAAATGACCGAAATCCACATATGGATGATCTTGCATGCTATAATCAAATTTCAGTCAAAAATGGGGTCCACCAACATATTTAACATGTTTTTAGCATTTACTGTAACAAAAATACTCTGGACCCAATTTGCTCTCTTTCTCCTCATTTATTCATATATCTTGCATTCATTGTAAAAATATCACCGTTATTATATTATTATATTATTACATCATACACTTATAATGTAATATTACAATAATATATTTGAATAAATTATTTTATCAAATAAAATATCAACTCTTAATAATATAGATAAAATATCAATTTTCAACAATTGTCACTTTTCTAAAAGTTCCTCCATTTCGACAAAATACTGATAAAACACCTCACCATTAATTCATTCATTTATATCCACATAAAATAAATATTTCCTTATCATTTTTTATCAATAATTAATTATTCACAAATAATATTACAGAATCACAATAATGACAACCAGGCCGTTCCCAAGAAAGAGGAGGCTTTCCGATAAGGATTTCTCCTTACTGGTGCTCAATTAAATAACCTAACCCATTTCCTCGACAGAATTTTCTAGTCATTATCAATAATGTTATCTAATAAAATTATTCAAATAATATGAATTATTGGTTTGATAATGTAAAAATTGTGCAGTGACAATTATTGAAACAACAATAATATAAAATAATGTGCAATACCGTGTGCTACTATGCAACAACGCGTATTACTTTACTTTAACCACCGGGTATTTCAACAGTGTTAACGGTAACAACTACACCATTATTTATAAAAAAAAACTCATTCTTGCCATTTTCTTCATCCGATAATTTTCTATTATGGGGCCCACAAATGGCTGCGCCGTCGTACAAATATTCTCCGACAACAAGAATATTCCACGACCAAATGAATATTTCCCGACAATAATGAATATTTTATAACCACTTACTTATTTTATAAACTTTACATATATCACCCTTAATTACTGAAAAATAATTATAAGAAAAATTGAATAACTTTATTTCATAAAATTTCGGGTCTTACAATCTCCTCTCTTTATGAAATTTCGTCCCCGAAATTTACGTATTTGGTATTTCAAAGAGTTGAGAATACCTTGCTCTCATTTCAGATTCTATCTCCTTGATCATCTCTTCTGTATCATGATTTCTTCATTGCTCATTTCCTGTATTTCAGATATCATTCTAGAATACAGCTTCAAAATAAAGGTTAACTGACATATCATAATTTGTCAACTAATTAAGTAACAAAAATCAGCTTAGGTAGGACACACACTAGTGAAGGATTTTACTCGTCTCTCCCCTCCTAGTTCTAATCCCGGATCTCCGCCAGAGATCATATCCCTAAGCTCTGATACCAACTGTGACTCTGGACACCAACTTGTGTCAGCACCTCACCAGGGTACCTACCATCTTGCTACCGTTATTCACGGTGTACCCTACTGATGCGGCGATTGTAACGCCCAAAATCCGGTCTATCTTCACACCCGAATTCCGTACGTCACGAGTACATCATTCATTCCAACATACATCATTATATACTAAATTATAACGACATACATTATCAAATCCCAGTTTCTAATACCTTATAACCTTGTTCATTACAAATAATGTTAATTACATTATTCTTTATATCTTACACGAGTGACTTTCATCCACCACCAAGGATACATAACTGTTCATTAAACTAATTTATAGTTCAATTAAACTATTCTACATTACAAGTCTTCGCTTAATCTTCACGCTCATCCATATACTGAATAACACTTCTCCTGGATATCGATCAGCTTGATCTCTACAGGATCCTTAAGTTCTTCTACTCGTACGCTGAAAATGTTTTTCATTTAAAGCAAGTGTGAGCATTCAATTGCTCAACAAGTCAAAACAGTTGAACAAACAACTTTAAGAATTCAAACATTAGTTTAGAACTTCGATAACCGAACAAAAGTTATGAAGTAGCTTGAATAATAGGAATAATCTCGATTCCTATCATGTTAAAACATTATTCACTTTCACTTTGAAATACTTTCATTCTTCTACCATTTTCATACACATTCTGTCTGGCTAGAATCATTAGCATAGACTTAATTGTGACACCCCCAAATCTAGGTACTTCATTCCCACAAGATTTGGTGCTCAGTATCCATACATTCATACTATCTACCCAAATAAATATTATTTAAGCCATAATCCTCCCTTTAAATAGGGTTACACCATTAAATTCAAAACAATCCCAGGTTATCTAACCTTTAAACATCATTCAAGTGCGGAATTAAATTATTACATTATATCATTATTAAAAAGTCTATGATCATAACAGAAATCAAAAGTACAAATCAGCATCACTTGTACATTTTTCCCTTTCATTTGCTAGTTGAAGGCTCATCTACCTTCTCAACTTTAGCTGCAATGAGTTTATAAATATGCAAGAGTGAGCAAAACAATTGCTCATTGGATATAATAATGAATCAAAATGAGAATAACAATAATAACTGCCAACGAATAGGCTCATCAAAACTGAATAGTACTCTAACAATGATAATCAGGAACTGGAATCCAAAATATGGAATATACATAATTGAGGGTCATAAGACCATGAACTATGTCCACAGTTGCGAGTAATCTTTCAACTCCAACTTTAACAGTCATAAGACTATAAGGACTCCTCATACTTAGGGGATCAGCCCTTCATACAATGTATTGTGCACAAACATTTTAACACTAAGCATAAATTATCCCCTAATAATAATTGGGTTATTCATTTTAGTATTTAGAGTACAAGTCCGCACCAAAGAAAGTTTAGTTTGGATAAGCTTTCAAGGGTAATTTGAAGTTTAACGAACATCAACTAGAGGACTAGTTGAATCAATAGTGTTTGAGAATCACAACATAACATAGAACAATTGAGAATCATAAATGAACTGATTATACATATTAAACTCATGCTTGAAATAACTATAGAGCATAAGTATTCAATAAAATGAATAAAATGGTTAACCTTTGCTTGAACAGTAAATAGGCTAAGGTTAGAGTCTTATAACATTAGAAATAAAATTACTGAACGTACATTAACTGATAGCAAGCTGGAAACTAAAAACTTGCCCAACAAGGTATTAACTCATGCAAAGAATTAAAACAGTTCAATAATAGGGACAAGAGTTCAAAAACTGCGTTCATTATACAATAATAGAACTTAAGAAACTTGCTTAACATAAACAAGTTAGAATGAGTCAATCAAATGCGAATTTCAAATAACATTAGAGTTAAAGTTTGCTCGAATAAATTTTAGGAACAATTGACTTATTCAATAACAGTTAAGATAATAAGCTTGCTCAATCAAAAGAATAAAGTTACACAACATAGTAATAGAATTAACTCAACGAAAGTGTAGAGTTAGAAATTTTCTCAATGTAAAAAGATAGGGTTTAGAAACTTGCCTCAAGCGTAAGCTACAATATTAAACTCACGTTCACCTACACATTGGTTTAGAACCACATTATCTATTAGATATGCTAACATACCAAAACATGTACATTTCTAGCTAAACTTACCATTTTAGCAAAAGTCTTTCTTTATCATTTACATTTCAGAAATTCCAAGTGTTTACTTCGCAATACTTGCCTAACATTCAATGTGTATACTAAGTTATCACATAATGCGTTCAAAATTTACTAATCATTTTTTTTACCACTTTGAATTCACTAACCCCCCATAACACAACTCTGTTTTAACCTTGTTGTTACATGTTGAACACATTACCATAACCTTAAGCTAAGCTACAAAGAACGACCAAAGTCTGCAGAATAAGCAAACTTCAGTGTTTGAAAATGGGCCTTTGGCGTGGTAGCGCCGCTTTTATAATGGGATATGTTAGCTTGCTGACAGTAGGCTAACGGCGCTGCGCTTGCCAAATTTCTTGATGTAGCGTTGATACGAGAACTCGATTTTGCAGAACAAAACTTCGGTACTTTTCTTAAGCCAACTAACACGAATTTCACCCACCAAACAGTGATAATAACACGTAAAATAAATATACAACTATCATAGACATGATTGCTAACATATACAACCACTTAGCACAATTTAACAACCACTAAAACTATTTTAATTTCCTAATTTTCATATTTTCATGAAAAACTCAATTTTCTTGACATTCATCCTAAAAATCATCACTGTGAATTCAATACATGACCAAATCATCTCATTCAAATTACGTTATGTTCGTATCTCAACAAACTAGCATAAACAAAACTCAATTAACATCTAAGCATGCAATTTGACCATCAAAATTGATACTTACATAGCTCCATATGAAAACATATATACAAACATACACTGTCAAAAATTTTCTTCTACTGTAAACCAAAATTAGCATGCAATTATTGTTTAAACATAATATCTAAACATCATAAACACATGTAATCATCATAACTAATTCGAAAACATCAATTCTAAACATATAAAATTCACAGAGTATGAAAATTATTGTCGTAAAACTCATATACATGCTTATAATATAGAGATTATGGAACATACCTTTAATTTCTAAGATAATCTTTGCTAAAAATCACTGGAATTGCTGTAAAAATTCGTAGTTCTCTCTAAATTTTCTCTGAAGATCTCAAACTCACTCAACTCTCTCTGCTTTAGCAAATAAAATGCGTAAAAAAAAAACTAACTGGTATGCATAATGATATAATACAAAACTGATAACCCTTAATAATACTACTAAATGTATTATCAGTTACTAACGTATATAACATAAATATATTTTATTATTTTATTTATTTTATTTATTTTCAAAAATTAGAAATTCCAAAAGCCATGTTTGGCAAACTCTTTAAATTTAAAGAATTAAAATACTTTTAAGCCTTGTTTGACAAAAACTAAATTAAACACTTTTTAATTTATTTACATAAACACTTTAGTTTATAATTATAATCACATATTATTTATTTTAATTTTCATATCCAACACTAACCCATTACATTAATCACATACTACATTTTAATTAAATATAACATTTTAACAAATATCACAAAATTATAATTTTTATTATAACTTTATTTAATAATTTAATATATCATTTAAATTATTAAATCAAAACAACAATATAACATCTCATGTTATTTTACAGCTCTCTAAATTATAAATTAATTTAATTTAGAAAAAATTTCTCTAATACAATTAGATTCATCAACCATCACATCAATAAAATATTTATTTAACAATAAACACCTCGAATAATATTTATATAACTCAATAAATATTTAAATTACAATTTGAAATTTCGGATCGTTACATCCTTCCCTCCTTACAAGGATTCTGTCCCCAGAATCACAATTCAAACAATCAAATCGTCACATTCTCCCCTACTTACAAAGATTTTGTCCCCAGAATTGAAGACACGGACTAAACAAATAACTCAGGGTAATTCTTCATCATATCAGCTTCGAGTTCCCACGTAGCCTCTTCGACATTGTGGTTCCTCCATATCACCTTCACAGAAGGTATCACTTTATTCCTGAGCACTTTTTCCTTCCTGTCGACTATCTGGATAGGAATCTCTTCATAAGACAAATCTTTACTAAACTGCAATGGTTCATACTCAAACACATGCTTGTAATCGGGTTTATACGGTCGCAACACTGACACATGAAAAACATTGTGCACATGCTCTAATTCTGGAGGTAAAGCTACTTCGTAAGCTACCTCTCCCACTCTTCGCAAAATCTCGAAAGGTCCAATAAACCTTGGGCTGAGCTTTCTTTTCTTGCCAAAACGAATTTTCCCCTTCCAAGGAGAGACTTTCAGGAACACGAAATTTCCTGCTTCAAACTCATGACTCTGCCTGTGTTGATCAGCATACTTTTTCTGTCGATCCTTAGCAGCTACCAGTCTTGCTCTGATAAGTTTAACAAATTTAGCGGTCTGCTGAACCAGTTCTAGGCCTAACAGTTTCCGTTCTCCAACTTCATCCCAGCATAGTGGAGTTCTGCACTTCCTGCCGTATAACGCCTCGTATGGCGGCATACCAATGCTTACGTGGTAACTGTTGTTGTATGCAAATTCCACCAACGGTAGATGATCATCCCAGTTTCCTTTGAAATCCATGATGCACGCTCTGAGCATATCTTCAAGCGTCTGGATCGTTCTTTCGCTTTGCCCATCGATTTGCGGATGATACGCTGTGCTCATCTTCAATTGCGTTCCCATGCATTCTTGTAGTCTCTTCAAGAAATTTGATGTGAACCTCAGATCTCTGTCTAATACAATTGACACTAGAACTCCATGTCTTGAGACGATCTCTTTAACGTATTGTTTTGCCAGCTGATCAAGATTAAATCTAATCTTTATTGGCAAAAAGTGTGCAGATTTTGTTAATCTGTCCACTATCACCCATATCGCATCATATCCTTTCTGAGTCATTAGAAGACCTACCACAAAATCCATTGTAATATGATCCCATTTCCATTCTGGTATCTCCAACGGTTGAAGTAATCCGCTTGGTGTTTGATGCTCGGCCTTCACTTTCTGACATGTCAAGCACTTTACAACGCATTCTGCAACATCTCTTTTCATGTTCAACCACCAAAAATGGCACCGCAAATCTTGATACATTTTCGTACTTCCCGGATGAATTGAATATCTTGAGCTTTGTGGTTCCGTCAAGATTTCTTCTTTAATATCCTGAACTGCTGGAACCCAAATTCGTCTATCGAATCTTAGCATTCCCACAGTATCGACCTGGTACTTCGCTTCTTTACCCTCGACTATACTTTGCTTTATTTTCTTGCATTCTTCATCCTGTAGCTGAGCGTTTTTCACTATGTCCACCAAAGTTAGACTAGCTTCCATCTGGAACAATTTTTCATCGGATTCTTCTAGAAATTTGATTTCCAGCTCTAGCCTTGCCATTGCTGTAATAAGCTCCTCCTTATCTGTTAATAACATCAACTTTTCTCTGCCTTTCCTACTCAAGGCATCTGCAACCACATTAGCTTTGCCCGGATGATAAAAGATCTCACAATCATAATCCTTTATCAATTCCATCCATCTCCTTTGCCGCATGTTCAGGTCTTTTTGTGTGAAAATATACTTCAGACTTTTATGGTCTGTGTAGATCTCACATTTATCTCCATAGAGATAGTGTCTCCATATCTTCAGTGCGAACACAATCGCCGCAAACTCTAAATCATGAGTCGGATACCCTTTTTTATAGTCTTTCAGTTGCCTTGATGCATACGTAATAACCTTGTCGTTCTGCATAAGGACACAACCCAATCCTTTGTGTGAAGCATCACTATACACCACAAAGTTTCCTATATTATCTGGTAACGACAACATAGGTGCCACACTTAACTTCTTCTTTAGTTCTTGAAAACTTTCTTCACACTTTTCCGTTTAAACAAATTTTACAGATTTTCTTGTCAAATTTGTCAACGGAGTGGTAATCTTGGAAAAATCTTGGATAAACCGTCTATAATAGCCTACCAAACCCAAGAAACTTCTTACTTTTGATGGAGTTCTTGGTTGTTCCCAATTTATCACAGCTTCGAATTTTGATGGATCCACCAAAATCCCATCCTTATCAATTACATGCCCAAGAAATTGTACACGTTCCAGCCAAAATTCACATTTAGAGAATTTCGCGTACAACTTTTCCTTTCTTAACATCTCCAACGTCAGACGTAAGTGTTCCACGTGTTCTTCTTGAGTTTTATAGTACACCAAAATATCATCGATGAACACCACCACAAATTTATCCAAAAATGGTTTAAACACCCTGTTCATCAAATCCATGAACGCTGCAGGGGCATTTGTCAAACTAAAAAACATTACTAAAAATTCGTAATGTCCATACCTAGTTCGGAATGCCGTCTTCGGTACATCCTCCTTCCTTACTTTCAATTGATGATACCCACTTCTCAAATCTATTTTCGAGAAATATCTAACACCCTTCAATTGATCAAACAAGTCATCTATTCTTGGCAATGGGTATTTATTTTTAATAGTGACTTTGTTCAATTCCCTATAATCAATGCAAAGATGCATTGACCCATCCTTCTTCTTCACGAATAACACCGGTGCTCCCCACGGTGACACACTCGGCTGAATGTACTTTTTATCCAGCAGTTCTTGCAGTTGCACCATTAGTTCCTTCATTTCCACCGGAGCCATTCTGTATGGGGCCTTCGATATCGGAGCGGTTCCTGGCGCTAAGTCGATTACCAACTCGATTTCTCGGTCAGGCGGAAGTCCTGGCAAATCCTCCGAAAACACGTCCACAAACTCCCTAACCACTGATATTTCCTCCAATTTCACACCCTCCCTACACAACCCTAACTCAATAACTTTTTGGCCTGCATCATCGTCAGACATTTCATTTGTCTAGGTGATTTGCTACCATGATTTACTACCTTTGACGGAGTCATAAGGTTTACACACTTCTTTTGGCAATCAATTATCGCTCCATAATTGAACAGCCAATCCATTCCCAAAATAACATTGAACTCTTCGAGTTTTATCGGGATTAAATCTACTTTCATAACATTTCTCTTAATGTTCACCCTACAGTTCTTTTATACGAACCTAACAGGAATCACTTCCCTATTCGTAATTTCTATGTTTAAAGGGAATTTCAACTCTTCACAAGGTATTTCTAACTTCTTAGCAAAATCATCAGATATAAACGAACAAGTAGCACCAGAATCAAATTATACATATGCATCTATATCATTGATTGGGATAATACCTTACACGACATCTTTCGATTGCACCGCGTCCTACACCGTTATGTTGAAGGTTCTGGCTGTTGGCTTATTTGTTGTTGTTGGTCCAGCAATAGTCAGTGTACCTCCACTAGCATTTCCCTTGCTTCCATTTGCCTCACCAGATCTCTTCTTAGGGCATTCATGAGCAAAGTGATCCTTGGACCCGCACGTGAAGCAAACGTTCTTCTTAGGTTGAGTGCAATTTGGGGCGATGTGACCCTCCTAGCCATAATTGAAGCATACACGTTTCCCCATCAAGCACACACCCTTGTGAAATTTCTCGCATGTAACATATGCTTCAAACTTCTTCTTTTGCTGGTTTCCCTTCTGATTTTCAGCTCCCCGATTCGCATTCCACTTCCTCTTTAGGTTGTTGTTGCCATTTCCACCGTTACCACCACCACCATTCTTAGTTTCACCTTCACTTTTCTTCTTCCTCTACTCCTGGTTATGTTTTATTACTGCCTCGCCTCCACTTTCAGCGAGAATTGCTTTCTCCATCACTGCTGCAAACGTCTTCAATTGGAACAGGGAGACCCTACTGTACAACCAGGGTTTTAGTCCTTGCTCAAACCTCTTCGCCTTGCGTTCGTCTGTGCTGACTTGATATGGCACAAACCTTGCCAACTCATTGAATCTTGCGGCATACTCAGACACCGACATCGTTCCCTGCTTCAATTCCAAAAACTGTACTTCCAGCTGACTCTTCGAACTTTCTGGAAAATAGGTCTCAAAGAATATTTCCTTGAACCTTTCCCAAGACATAATTCCTTGACCTCTTCAGGTTTTATTGGCCTGCCACCAATAACTCGCCTCCGATATCAACATAAATGTTGCAAAAGCAGTCTTCTAGTTATCCGCTACCCTAGCAACATCAAAAACCTTCTCGATTACCATGATCCAGGTCTGTGCTTCAACTGGATTCATGGACCCACGGAATTCTGGTGGTCCAACCGCCTTAAAATCCTTAAATGTAGTACCTTGATTATGAGGTTGATTCTACAAAGCACTCGTCAGTAACGTCACTAGCTGCTGAACCGGGTTTTCTTCCACATTGTTGTTGTTGTTGTCCTCAGTGGTTCTCTATCGTGGTGGTTGACGTCTTGAAGGCATTTTCTGTTAAAATACATCCATTAGCTTTTATTCAACCTTTTAAGTATTATATACTTAAGTTGCACATCATAAATGTTTATCACATAACACTTAACACTTTGAATAAAACAATAACTTTTATTCATTCATCATCTTTAAAAAATATCCAAACAATAGCATCACTGCTATTTCCACTATTTTCCTGAACTATATAACAGTTGCAGGACAACATCATCATCATCTATCCCATTGATTATATCATACCCGGGATTTACATTTCGTTTATTTTCAAATGACCTATCAATTACATTTTCTACAATGTCCTACTAAGATACTGCATAGCCTTAAGGCGCTCTTTTTCCCTAATTTGAAACATTGTTCGGCGATCCAATATGTATGATGGTAGCGTCTCGAACTGAATCGGATAACCCATGACTCGATCTTGAGCTCGATTGATCACGGTGTTGAATATGTTGTTTGTGACGCCCCCAAAATTAGGTATACATCACCCATCTTGGGTAGTCAGATACATGGTACAGAATTTAAATACAACTTACTAATATAAGCGTGCGTGTACAATACGACATAAAGCGTGAGTTTGAATACAAATATTGTCTACTAGATATTATACAAACTCAAAAGGAGTCCTCATTACAATTATTATCACACTATTTTACTGAGAATAGTGAGGACTACTAATGCTATCTCTCGGACCATTACTCCGTTCCGGACTCGTCCCACTATGTTCTCATTTCAAGAGAACAAAGTGAAAGAAAGGGTGAGCTCAACTAGCCCAAGAAGAAATATTATGACTAAGATAATGCGAGAATAAATTATCAATAGCCTTCAGTGAGGTTAAAGCGATAAAATATAATAAACATCAAGTTTAAGCTGCAATGAACAAGCAATCCATTAAAAGAGTCAAGTAGAAAATAAAATCTACTATCTTTTATGATTTTAAAAGGTTTTTTCATCATTGTTATAGCTGAGACTTAACTTTAATAAATATTCCACATCATCGAATCACCCCTGCACTACGGCCAAGGATATTCTTTAGTATCACGACCACAATTATTCATGCACTACGGGCCAAGAATATTTGTGTATTCATTAATGGTCATGATCATGCCAACAAGCGTCCATCAATACACTACTACCCATCGAGGATTTTTTACCACATCATTTGTAACATTACGGTCATGATTACTACCGAATAGTCTCTGGTCATAATCATACCAAGTCCATCTATGCACTCAGAATACAGATGACTTTGAACATAATATAAACATGAGGATGATGACAATGATATAAGAATTCAACAAAATAAGTTCAAGAATTAATTTATCTAGGAACCAATAACATCCAGTGTCAACATGATCTTTGCTTTGTAGAGTAAAATTCAAGAATACTGAGAAGAATATTTCCATGAAAGGATATTGGATGAAGCGCAAATATCAAGGATATTCCACTAATTTCATGGAGTATAGAAGTCAAAGTTTTAACCAACTGGGTATAATAAAGAATGGAATAACAAAAGAAATCACCATGCATGCGATAGACCGCACAGGCAGGTTATTCCAACAGAATAATAAATAACGGAACTAGGTCCGGCGTAAAACGCACAGACAGGATATTCCAATAGAATAATAAAGAATGGAACCAGGTCCGGCGTAAAACACACAGACAGGATGTTCCAACAGAATAATAATAAAGATGGAACCAGGTCCAGTGTAAAACACACAGACAGGATGTTCCAATAGAATAATAATAAAGACGGAACGAAGTCAAGATTGTAAAACACACATGAGCAGGATGTTCCAGCGGAATAATAGAAGAATGTCACCAAGTATAGGGTAAACCATTATACAAAAGTTATTCCAGCGTAATAATAAGCAATGGAATAACAGCAGTTTCTCTTCATGAATAAGAAAGAATAACACCCCTTACTTTTGGTAAGAGATTGAATCTTTGCAGTAGTGTAGTAACAAAATACTCTTCTTCTTTCTCTCTTATTCTCTCTATACTTTTTCTCTCTAAAGCTTGAATGAATTCGTGAAAATAATGAAGCACTAGGCCTCTATTTATAGAAGATTTCTAGCTTAGACACTACCATGTGAAAAGGCAAAGTGGCGTATTTGGTGATGTGAAAAGAAAAGTGGTTCGGCGCTTTGTAATGTGAAGCGACAAGTGGTTCGGCCTTTTGTAATGTGAAACGACAAGTGGTTCGGCCTTTTGTAATGTGAAGCGACAAGTGGTTTTTGGCGTCGGTAAAGGTAATTACTATTGACGAAGGTAATTACTATTGTGAAGGTAATTACTATTCACAAAGGTAATTACTATTGACGAAGAGACTCTTAGATGATGACATATGGCCCCCCATAAAATAATCAAACTTACCATAAGCGTCTCATATGAGACTCTTTATATACATTAAGGATTGAATAAATATTACCACAAATCATTTTATTTTTAATCAACACATTTTAATCTTTCAACAATTATTAATCATTTATAACTTGTCGTCTCAATTAATAATATAACATATTATATGATGATAATCTTGTGACAATAATTGAATCAATAATATAAGAGATATGATGCGACAATTCATCAGTAATAATTGAGCATGGTGAGTGACTTCTCACGTAAGCATCAATAATCAATCCAGTGTGCTACTATGCAACCACGCGTATTCTTTGTACTTTACCAACGGGTAGTTCAACAATTTTAACGGTAACACCTCGGTAGTTATTTTTATAAAATATTTTTGTCGTTTTCTCAATCAAGACAATAATTACATTGTAAGGTCCACCAATGATTGAGCCGTTATACGAATATTTCCTAACAAAAAGAATATTCCCAGACCAAACGAATATTTTATAACAACTTGCATACTTTGCAAAATTTATAAATATTACCCACAACTATAACATTATATCAAATTTATTCCATAATATTCAAAAATAATATTTATAGAAAATTCATCTTTATTTATAAAAAGTGGGGTCTTACAACCTCCCTTCTTATGAAATTTCGCCCTCGAAATTAGGGTACGATTACTGGTATGTCGAAGAGGTAAGGATACCTTGATTTCATTTCAGATTCTAATTCCCAAGTCATTTCCTCAACATCGTGGTTCTTCCACAAAACTTTGACTTGAGGTATAACCTTGGAGCGTAGAATATGTTCCTTCTTATCCAAAATTTGAACGAAACCTCTTCATACGTCAAATCTTCCGCTATTTCGTCCGGTTCTAACTCAATAATATGGTTCGGGTCTTTCACATATTTACGTAACATGGATATGTGAAAAGCGTTATGAACATTTAGACATATTTGGCGGTAAAAGCGAGTCTATAGGCCCAGTTCCTACTCGATCGAGGATTAAAATGGACCGATGAATCGAGGATTAAGTTTTCTTCACTTTCCAAATCTTGTAACTCCTTTCCATGGAGCAACTCTTAACAACACATGATCTCCTATATCGAATTCCACGTCCTTTCGATAAAGATCAGCATAACTCTTTTGTCGATTTTGTGAGGTTTTTATACGTTGTCGGATCGTTTGAATCTTTTCCGTAGTCATACGTACCAACTCCGGTCCCAACAACGTTGCTTCACCCACCTCATCCCAAAGATAACCGAGAACGACACTTTCTTCCATACAACGCTTGAATGGAGCCATGCCAATACTTGCTTGATAAGCTGTTGTTGTAGGAAAACTCCACCAATGGTAAGAACTTGTCCCAACTCCCTTGAAATCAAGGACACAGAGTCTTAATAGATCTTCAAGAGTTTGAATAGTCCTCTCCGATCGTCCGTCTGTGCAATCGAGGATGATATGCCGAGCTAAATCGTAAGTCTGCGCCCATAGCTTTTTTGCAAACTAACCCAAAATCGTGAAGTGAATCTTGGGTCTCGATCGAAACTATGGATCTAAGCATACCATGCGATCTTACAATCTCGTTTATGTACATACGAGCAAGACGTTCAAGTGTATAAGTTTCTCGATCGGAAGAAATGAGCGGACTTGGTCAATCTATCAACAATGACCCAAATCGCATCAATGCCTTGAGAAACCTTAGGAAGGCCCAGAACGAAATCCATGGTAATGTGCTCCCACTTCCATTCTGGAATTTCAAGTGGTTGCAATGGACCTTTTGGTACTTGATGCTCCGCTTTAACTCGTTGACAAGTTAGACACCTTGAGATAAACAACGCTATCTCTCTCTTCATATTGCTCCACCAAAATGTATGACGAATATCATGATACATTTTGGTACTCCTAGGATGGATTGCAAATGGTGTGTTGTGCGCCTCCATTATGATATTATACTTTAAATCAGGGTCGTTAGGAACACAAAGTGCGGAGTTGACTCAAGTATTCCTTCTTCATCAATTCTTGCTTCCTAAGATAGCACCTTCTTGCACTTTCTTCCTCATACTCATCAGCTCCAGGTCTGTAGCTTGAGCAGCTTTAACTTTATCGATTAAAGTCGGTTCTACTCGTATACTCGCTATCATCACATGCGTCCCTAGAGTCTTTAACTCTATCTCCATCCTTTGCAAGTCACACAAAATGGGCCTTTGCATTGACAATATCGCACTCGTACTTGCATATGATCTTTTACTCAATGCGTCAGCTACCACGTTAGCTTTTCCAGGATGGTATTGGATGGAATGATCATAATCTTTCAACAGTTCAAGCCAACGTCGTTGTCGCATGTTGAGTTCCTTTTGAGTGAAGAAATATTTGAGGCTTTTATGATCCGTAAAGATCTCCACTTTCTCCCCATACAAGTAATGCCTCCAAATTTTAAGTGCAAAGACAACAAATTTGCTAACTCTAGATCATGAGTAGGATAATTCCTCTCATATTCTTTGAGTTGTCATGAGGCATAAAGGCTATAACTTTTCCATGTTGCATAAGAACACATCCCAACCCTTTGCTCGAAGCATCATTTGTAGATGACAAATCCTCCGAGCAGGATGGTATTGTCGAGCAGTCTTTGAAATAAGTCTCCTCTTGAGTTCTTAAAAACTCTTCTCACATTCTTCGCTCCAACCAAACTTTATATCTTTCCGAGTCAGCTGAGTCAATGGAGTAGCGATTCGAGAAAATCCTTCCACGAATCTCCGATAATAGCCAGCTAAACCGAGAAAGCTACGTACTTCGGTTATTGATTTAGGTTGTTCCCAGCTTTGAATAGCTTCAATCTTTGCTGGGTCAATAGATATTCCATGACTTGATACCACGTGCCCAAAGAATGCTACTTCTTCAAGCCAGAACTCACATTTCTTCAACTTGGCATAAAGCTTATATTCACGAAGCTTTTGGAGTGTCAGCCTCAAGTGTTGCTCATGATCTTCACGGCTTTTGGAATAAATAAGGATGTCATCAATAAAGACGACCACAAAGTGATCTAAATATTCCTTGAATACTAGGTTCATCATATCCATGAAAGCGGCGAGAGCATTAGTCGATCCAAAGGACATGACTAGGAATTCATAATGCCCGTCATCGAGTTCGAAAGCCGTCTTTGGAATGTCGGTGGTTCTAATCTTCAATTGGTGATATCCAAACGAAGATCAATCTTTGAAAAGAATTTGGCTCCTTGCAATCGGGTCAAACAGGTCATCAATACGTGGCAATGGATACCTATTTTTGATGGTGACATGATTCAACTCCCGATAATCAATACAAAGTCGCATACTCCCATCTTTCTTCTTCACGAATAGAACAGAGCACCCCAAGGAGAAGTACTAGGGACGAATAAAGCCAATGTCTAACAATTCCTACATTGGGTCTTTAACTCACGAAGTTCAATAGAGCCATTCGATATGGGGCTTTGGAAATAGGTTTTGTACCAGGGTTCAAGGTCGATACAAAATTCAATTTCACGCCTGGGGGTAGGCCGGGGAAGTTCTTGGGGAATATGTCAGAAATTTATTAACAATAGAAATATCGTTCAAAAGCGGCGTATTTTTGTTTAAATCGTGACATGAGCTAAGAAAGCTTGACATCCGCTTTTTTTCAATAAACGAATAGCTTTATGGCTTGAGATGACCGTGATTGATTTTAATGGTTTGGTCGTTTGAATTCGCATAATAGGTTGATTAGGAATATGAAAACTAACAACCTTACGAAAATAATCAATTTTTGCATGATAAGTAGTTAACCAATCAATCCCCTAGAATCACGTCAAATGTAAGTATTTTTAATGAAATAAGATCGACGGGTAATGTGAGGGTACCGATTTGAACCAAACAAGACTTATAAACAGTGGATGTAATGAAGGTTTCTCCCAACGGAGTTTCCACAGATAAGTCAAAGTCTAATTTCTCCGGAGTCAAATTTAATCGATGAGCGCAAGTAGGAGAAATAAAAGAATGGGTAGAACCAGTATCAAATAAAGTATAGACTTCATTAGAGTTTATGATAAGCTTACCCGTGATGACCTCATTCGGATTCCTTGCTCTTTGGGAGGTCACAACAAACGCTCTCCTTGCCTTCTAGGTTTTGACTTTTTCCGAATGACCTTTGGTGCCTCCATCCTAGCTGAATTTGTCTTCGATAAACGACAAAATCGAGCTAAGTGACCTTCTCTTCCACAATTATAACATGCTTTGGACGGCATGGCGCAGTTTGGACTGATGTGTCCCTCTCCTCCGCATTTGAAGCATATGATAGGTGGTCTTTCTCCTTCCTTAACAACGGGTGTTGGTGCTGACGTCTTTCCATCATTGTTGAATCTCCTTTTCTTGAAATGTCCATTCTTATTGTTTTGGCCCTGATTACCACCGAAGTGGTTACCATATCGGCTGTTGATTCCTCCACGCTTGTTGTCACCCGCTCGATGACTACTCTCGCTGGTATTATAATTTTGCCGGCTGCTCTCTTTTAGTTGCATTGACTCATTATCGCGCTCCACTAACTAAGCCCTATTTACAACATCTGAATACAAACACAGTTTATTAGAAATAAGATGTTGACGTATCTCTGGCTTCAAACCTCTTAAAAACATTCGCGCCATTCTCTTCATTATCCACCCAGTGGGACGAAACCGTGATAACTCGCAAATTTTGCCTCGTATTGCGATTACGGCCATATTGTTTTGTTCTAACTTGATAAACTCCACCTCCTTCATGTGGCGAATACTTTCGGGAAAGTATTTGTCGTTGAAACAACTCTCTGGAACTTCTCCCAAGATATCTTGAAGACAACAAAGTTGAGTATGTTTTACCGATTCCCACCGATGTCTGCCTCTCCGCAACATAAAAAGGCGAAAGGAACCTTTTGCTCCTCGGAGCATCCCAAGACATCAAATATCTTGGTAATCTACTTTATCCATGCTTCCGCCAGAAGTGGTTTTGGCTCTCCCTTAAACTCCAGTGGTCCCAGCTCCTTGAATTGTTTAGCGGTGACCACCCGAGAGTTTTCCGTGTTTCCACCTACGTTTTGGACAGGAGTCGCTCTAAATCTGCTTTGTTGCATAAATTGCATAAAGCCTCGAACATTTGATCATTCATCATTTGGTCGGTTGTTGTTGTCGCATGAGGATTGTCGCCTTACGATGCACATTATCACGATTATTGATATGTGGTGAATCAACGATCGCGCTGCGCTCCATTGCTATTCTCAACATTCTCGGATGTCATTTTCAGACATCGCCACAAAACAAAAGGTTAATTGACATGTAACAAATTATCCCTATCTTGACCAACCAATAAAATAGCACATAAACTTAGGTAGGTTATACTAGCGAAGGTATTTCCGTCTCTCCCTCCTAGTACTATTCTCACATCTTAGCCAGGATCATATCCTCAAGCTCGATACCAACCGTGGCGACCCCAAAATTAGGTATACATCACCCATCTTGGGTAGTCGGATACATGGTATGTAATTTAAATACAACTTACTAATATAAGCGTAGGTGTACAATACGACATAAAGCTGTGAGTTTGAATACAAATATTGTCTACTAGATATTATACAAACTCAAAAGGAGTCCTCATTACAATTATTATCACACTATTTTTTACGTAATAGTGAGGACTACTAATGCTATCCTCTCGGACCATTACTCCGTTCCCCGACTCGTCCCACTATGTTCTCATTTCTCAAGAGAACGGTGAAAGAAAGGGTGAGCTCAACTAGCCCAAGAAGAAATATTATGACTAAGATAATGCGTAATAAATTATCAATAACCTTCAAAGTGTTAAAGCGATAAAATATATTAAACATCAAGTTTAAGCTGCGGTGGAACAAGCAATCCATTAAAAGAGTCAAGTAGAAAATAAAATCTACTATCTTTTATGATTTTAAAAGTTTTTTCATCATCTTTGTTATAAATGAGACTCGACTTTAATAAATATTCCACATCATCGAATCACCCCCGCACTTTTCTGACCAAGGATATTCTTTAGTATCACGACCACAATTATTCATGCACTCACTGGGACAAGAATATTTGTGTATTCATTAATGGTCATGATCATGCCAACAATCTGTCCATCAATGCACTACTACTAATCGAGGATTTTTTATCACATCATTTGTAACATTACGGTCATGATTACACGAATAGTCTCTCGGTCATAATCATACCAAGTCCATCTATGCACTACTGGCCGAGAGATGACTTTCAACATAATATAAACATGAGGATGATGACAATGATATAAGAATTCAATAAAACAAGTTCAAGAATTAATTTATCTAGGAACCAATAACATCCAAGTATCAACATGATCATCGCTTTGTAGAGTAAAATTCAAGAATCTTTGAGAAGAATATTTCCATGAAAGGATCTTTGGATGAAGCCTTAAATATCAAGGATATTCCACTAATTTCATGGAGTATAGAAGTCAAAGTTTTAACCAACCTGGGTATAATAAAGAATGGAATAACAAAAGAAATCACCATGCATGCGATAGGCCAGACAGCAAAGTTATTCCAACAGAATAATAAATAACGGAACCAGTCGGTGTAAAATGCATGCATGAGGATATTCCAACAGTAATAATAAAGAATGGAACCAGTCCGGCGTAAAACACACAGGAGGATGTTCCAACAGAATAATAATAAAGAGCGGAACCGGGTCCGATTGTAAAACACATGCATGTGATGATTCCAATAGAATAATAATAAAAGATTTTAACCAGTCCGGTGTAAAACACACACAGATGTGGATGTTCCAACATAATAATAGAAGAATGTCACCAAGTATAGGGTAAACCACGATACAAAGTTATTCCAATGTAATAATAAGCAATGGAATAACAACAGTTCTCTTCATGAATAAGAAAGAATAACACCCCTTACTTTTGGTAGGAGATTGAATACGCAGAGTAGTGTAGTAACAAAATACTCTTCTTCTTTCTCTCTTATTCTCTCTATATTTTTCTCTCTAAAGCTTGAATGAATTCAGTGAAAAATAATGAAGCACACCAGCCTCTATTTATAGAAGATTTCTAGCTTAGCACCTACCATGTGAAAAGGCAAGTGGCTCGACGATTGGTGATGTGAAAAGAAAAGTGGTTCGACGCTCAGTAATGTGAAAGCGACAAGTGGTTTGACGTCTGGTAAAGGTAATTACTATCGACGAAGGTAATTACTATTGGCGAAGGTAATTACTATTCACAAAGGTAATTACTATTGATTTAAGAGACTCTTAGATGATGACATATGGCCCCCATAAAATAATCAAACTTACCACAAACGCGTCTCCATAATGACTCTTTATATACATTAAGGATTGAATAAATATTACCACAAATCATTTTATTTTTAATCAACACATTTTTAATCTTTCAACAATTATTAATCATTTATAACTTGTCGTCTCAATTAATAATATAACATATTATACAGATGATACTGTGACAATAATTGAATCAATAATATAAGAGATATGATGCAGCAATTACTGTAGCAATAATTGAGCATAGCTGAGTGACTTCTCACGTAAGCATCAATAATCAATACCGTGTGCTACTATGCAACCACGCGTATTACTGTACTTTTACCACCGGGTAGTTCAACAGTTTTAACGGTAACACCTCCGCCGTTATTTTTATAAAATATTTTTGTCGTTTTCTCAATCCGACAATAATTCTGTTGTGGGGTCCACCAATGATTGAGCCGTTGTACGAATATTCCCTAACAAAAAGAATATTCCCCGACCAAACGAATATTTTATAACAACTTGCATACTTTGCAAAATTTATAAATATTACCCACAACTATAACATTATATCAAATTTATTCCATAATATTCAAAAATAATATTTATAGAAAATTAATCTTTATTTATAAAAGCTGGGGTCTTACATTGTTCATCTCTTCCATCTTCCTCCTCTTTGCTTGTGCGTCCCTCTCTCCTATTCCGGCTTGTTGATAAGCTTCACTGTACGCGTCTTCGGCTCTTGCCCTTTTTGTAGATTCTTGTTTCAACTTGTTCTTCAACTCTGCAATCTCTACTATCATTTGCTCATTCTCTCCTTCAGTCTGGACCAACTTCTCTTCAACGTTGTTCAGTCGTTCTTCTCGATCCTGGATCTCATCGTCTTTTTATGCCATCGAGGTCTGTTGTACAGCTATTATCTCTTGTAACTCCTCGACGATGTCTTGAAGTTCCACATTGCGGTCATATACCTCGTCGTACATACGGGTAGCTATCGAGTTAAGTGGAAGCTCTTCCTCCTCGTCCTCCTCATCCCCCGACTGTGGCAGCTCAACAAGGTCCTCCTCATCCATCTCTATCTCATCATCCTCATCAGATATTCTCTCCTGCTCAACTACTGTGACCGACGGAACTTTTTCCCGTGCCAGTAGTTGTTCCCAAATCTCCTGAATATCTCGAGACTCCTCCTCTCTAGCCTGACTGGATCCTCCTACATTAGCCATCCTGTCAACCAAATTTTAAATACTAATCATTACTACTCGACACTCACGAGCACATAAGTTGTAATCACATAAGCACATAAGTGTTTTATTACTTTCTCTTTCCTAAAACTCGATAAGAGTTTATCATCACTATCTTTTCAAAGGTTACTTCCTAAGGCTATTCCCCCACCTAAGGTTCATAACCTAAAACTCTGATACCAACCTGTGACACCCCCAAATCTAGGTACTTCATTTCCATAATATTTGGTGCTCACTATCCATACATTCATACTATCTACCCAAATAAATATTATTTAAGCCATAATCCTCCCTTTAAATAGGGTTACACCATTAAATTCAAAACAATCCCAGGTTATCCAAACTTTAAACATCATTCAAGTGCGGAATTAAATTATTACATTACATCATTATTAAAAAGTCTATGATCATAACAGAAATCAAAAGTACAAATCAACATCACTTGTACATTTTTCCCTTTCCTTTTCTAGTTGAAGGCTCATCTACCTTCTCAACTTTAGCTGCAATGAGTTTATAAATATGCAAGAGTGAGCAAAACAATTGTTTACTAGATATAATAATGAATCAACATGAGAATAACAATAATAACTACAAACGAATAGGCTCATCAAAACTGAATAGTACTCTAACAATGATAATCAGGAACGGGAATCCAAAATATGGAATATACGTAACTGAGGGTCATAAGACCATGAACTATGTCCACAGTTGCGAGTAATCTTTCAACTCCAACTTTAACAGTCATAAGACTATAAGGACTCTTCGTACTTAGGGGGATCAGCCCTTCGTACAATGTATTGTGCACAAACATTTTAACACTAAGTGTAAATTATCCTCTAATAATAATAGGGTTGTTCATCTCAGTATTTAGAGTACATGTCCGCACCAAAGAAAGTTTGGTTTGGATAAGCTTTCAAGGGTAATTTGAAGTTTAACGAACGTCAACTAGAGGACTAGTTGAATCAATAGTGTTTGATAATCACAACATAACATAGAACAATTGAGAATCATAAATGAACTGATTATACATATTAAACTCATGCTTGAAATAACTATAGAGCATAAGTATTCAATAAAATGAATAAAATGGTTAACCTTTGCTTGAATAGTAAATAGGCTAAGGTTAGAGTCTTATAACATTAGAAATGAAATTACTGAACATACATTAACTGATAGCAAGCTGGAAACTAAAAACTTGCCCAACAAGGTATTAACTCATGCAAAGAATTAAAACAGTTCAATAATAGGGATGAGAGTTCAAAAATTGCGTTCATTATACAATAATAGAACTTAAGAAACTTGTTTAACTATAAACAAGTTAGAATGAGTCAATCAAATGAGAATTTCAAATAACATTAGAGTTAAAGTTTGCTCAAATGAATTTTAGGAACAATTGACTTATTCAATAACAGTTAAGATAATAAGCTCGCTCAATCAAAAGAATAAAGTTACACAACATATTAATAAAATTAAGTCAATGAAAGTGTGGAGTTAGAAAACTTTCTCAATGTAAAAAGATAGGGTTTAAAAACTTGCCTCAAACGTAAGCTACAATATTAAACTCGCGTTCACCTACACATTAGTTTAGAACCACATTATCTATTAGATATGCTAACATACCAAAACATGTACATTTTTGGCTAAACTTACCATTTTAGCACAAGTCTTTCTTTATCATTTACATTTCAGAAATTCCAAGTGTTTACTTCGAAACACTTGCCTAACATTCAATGTGTATACTAAGTTATCACATAATGCGTTCAAAATTTACTAATCATTTTTTTACCACTTTGAATTCACTAACCCCCCATATCACAACTCTGTTTTAGCCTTGTTGTTACATGTTGGACACATTACCATAACCTTAAGCTAAGCTACAAAGAACGACCAAAGTCTGTAGAATAAGCAGACTTCAGTGTCTAAAATGGGCATCAAAAGTGTAAGGCCAGGATTTTATATTGGGATGCGACATCAAGCTGGCGCCGCGCTTAAGGGGCCGAGTGGTCACATGCGTGATTTACGTAACTCAGTTTTGCAAAACAGAACTCCGACACTTTTCTTAAGCCAACTAACATGAATTTCACCCACCAAATAGTGATAATAACACGTAAAATAAATATACAACTATCATAGACATGATTGCTAACATATACAACCACTTAGCACAATTTAACAACCACTAAAACTATTTTAATTTCTCAATTTTCATGTTTTCATGAAAAACTCAATTTTCTTGACATTTATCCTAAAAATCATCACTGTGAATTCAATACATGACCAAATCATCTCATTCAAATTACGTTATGTTTGTATCTCAACAAACTAGCATAAACAAAACTCAATTAACATCTTAGCATGCAATTTGACCATCAAAATTGATACTTACATAGCTCCATATGAAAACATATATACAAACATACACTGTCAAAAATTTTCTTCTACTGTAAACCGAAATTAGCATGCAATTATTGTTTAAACATAATATCTAAACATCATAAACACATGTAATCATCATAACTAATTCGAAAACATAAATTCTAAACATATAAAATTCACAGAGTATGAAAATTATTGTCGTTAAACTCATATACATGCTTATAATATAGAGATTATGGAACATACCTTTAATTTATAAGATAATCCTTGCTAAAAATCATTGGAATTGCTGTGAAAATTCGTAATTCTCTCTCAATTTTCTCTGAAGCTCTCAAACTCACTCAACTCTCTCTGCTTTAGCAAATAGAATGCGTAAAAAAAAACTAACTGGTATGCGTAATGATTAATACAAAACTGATAACCCTTAATAATACTACTAAATGTATTATCAGTTACTAAGGTATATAACATAAATATATTTTATTATTTTATTTATATTCTTTATTTTCAAAAATTAGAAATTCCAAAAGCCATAAGGCTTGCTGGGCAAACTCTTTAAATTTAAAGAATTAAAATATTTTTAAACCTTGTTTGGCAAAAACTAAATTAAACCATTTTAATTTATTT
Source organism: Panax quinquefolius (assembly GCA_020205615.1). Classification (NCBI taxonomy): domain Eukaryota; kingdom Viridiplantae; phylum Streptophyta; class Magnoliopsida; order Apiales; family Araliaceae; genus Panax; species Panax quinquefolius. Next base: position 97,664,735 of record CM035158.1, on the reverse strand, counting down.
ACATAAACACTTTAGTTTATAATTATAATCACATATTATTTATTTGAATTTCCTTATCCAACACTAACCCATTACATTAATCACATACTATATTTTAATTAAATATAGCATTTTAACAAATATCACAAAATTATAATTTTCATTATAACTTTATTTAATAATTTAATATATCATTTAAATTATTAAATCAAAACAACAAAGATAACATCTCATGTTATTTTACATCTCTCTAAATTATAAATTAATTTAATTTAGAAAAAAAATTCTCTAATACATTTAGATTCATCAACCATCACATCAATAAAATATTTATTAATAATAAACACCTCAAATAATATTTATATAACTCAATAAATATTTAAATTACAATTTAAAATTTTGGATCGTTACATTAACAATAACGGATCATGTATAAACAGAGCATCTCTTATTGAATAGTTCAATCACAGAATAGTTCATCTCATAGAAACACCGAAGTGTTCACACTGTGGCACAAGGCCTCATACGTTCTACCACCTTGTACAAATATCGCACATTCGCACATAGACAGAACTTCTCAAGTTCAACATCATAGAAGTTTAAGAAACTAGCATTCATTTAGAATATGAACGAAGTTAGGAAACTTGCATTACAAGACGACATTACTTTACGCCGAATCGCGCTCATTCCAATCCCTATAAAACACATAAGGAAAAACACGCACACCAATTAGTCATATACTTGACTTACGCATTGGTTTACTTAACTTTACTTCTTAGGGTTCACGTTCTTACAACCTAAGTTTATGTGATCAACTTTCATTATCGGTTTACAGATTCATGACATACGAAGCATTTTACGTTACCTTATTCTTATCTTACAACGTCCGGTTCATTCAATTCGGAACGACCTTCAAGTTATACACATTAACTCGGTTTCTTTACGTTATGCGTACTTGTCTTTAATTCAGTTCTTCACCGTTCCTAGGTTTAGTCATTAGTCTTTATTACCGTTCACGGCTTTCTTGATAATTCACATCTTACTTACTACCTTTGTCAACGTCTACGTCATACAACCATTGTACACTTAGAAAGTTCATCCAACGCGAATACGATTCACGAGAATTTTTTACGTATTCAGCGTTTACGTTGCTCGTCTCTTAATCTCTCGTTTAATATTTTCTCAAGGTTTCAATCACTTTTAATCGTTATCCATCCCTTGAACCCCATGTTCATTATTCTTTCTTAATGTTTAAGCGTTTACATTGTTTCGTCAGATGTTAAGACCGCTTCAATAACTGCGTTACGTTTACGTTCATTACATTCTTTGTCTTTTAATATCTTTCAATCATTTCGTTAACCTTTAACAAAAGTTTAAATCACTTGTTTAAGTGTTACATTTCCCTTACACTTCCCCGCAGTAATTGAGCAATTAAAAGCTCACATCAGGTTTTACCTCTCGCATCGTTACCGCAAAGACCGGCTCCCTCCTTCTCCTTCATGCCATGGCGCCCATTCAATGATGGTGATTGATCGCCTCTGGCTATCATGGCCCGCCTCCCAAGGCTTGGCTGGCGCCAGGCTCAACATATCCAAAAATTTTTCTAAGTCTGGAAATTGTTTGAGACGCTTACTTTGAAATCTTATATCTTCTTCGTTATAGCTCGGAACGAGGTTGTTCCAAAGCCATTCTCTTCCTTATCTTACGTACTTCAATTACCCTTGGACAGAAATTCATTCTAAATCTGTTAACATAATTAGCTTAATCTTCTTCCTTCGTTCATTTTATGTTATTAATGCTCTTCGTTTGTTCATCCGTAATTCGGTCATCCGAACTCGGAACGTGTTCATTCTTGAGTCCATGACTTAATTTTTCTATACGCTTTTACATTCTTATAAAACCCTATATAGTCGGGTTCATTTACTAACTTTCTAATTCTCGTTCATCTTTTACAAAATTTTTGCCATAACTTCGTTATAGCTTAATTTAATCCGTTCTTCATGAACGTTTCTACCGTTCCTATCCAAGCAATACACAACTAACTTATACGCGATGGTTTTAAACTTGTCCATCAATAAAAATTATACTACGATGGTTTTAAATTTGTCCATCAACAACGTTCTTCGTGTTCTTCGTTCGTTCTTCATTTTTAATCGATATTTTGATTACGATTTCACTTTTTATTGGAATTCGATGTTATAAAACACCATTCCTTACTTATTTCAGTATATCATTCATATGATTCACTCAGAACGTTCTAATTCATTACGAATCTTATACTTCCTTAAGAAATTTATTTACTAAATTTCTTATTTCTTCTTTTCTCATGATTTCAACCATCTGAAATCATTCCTAACATCTTTTACTCCTAATTCTCATTAAGCTATGTTTTAAACATATAAAACTCAAAGAAAATTTATAAGAGACTAGGTTTCGGATTACCTTTCTCCTTTAATCTCTTTTCGTCGGACAAAGTTTGCTCATGAGCAACCTTTCCTCCTCCTTTTTCTTTATCTTTCTCCCATCTGAACTATCTCTCTCTCTCTCTTTCTCTCTCTCTCTCTCTCATGTTGTAGGATTTTCAAAATCCCATTCAAATGAAATTAGCTTCCTATTTATAGATTTTCAAAGCTAGGGGCATTTTGGTCATTTGGCCAAACTGCCTTACTATTCCCACCTCCTTACTATTCACGTAGCTTCCCTTGGAAGTTTTGTGGTTCTGTCTTTTGGGTTTCGTCCGATAGTTTTTTAAAAACTGCGATTCTCAGAATCTAAATATTCTTGGTTATTTCATCTTTCGTTTACAGTTTAACTTTTACGTATTCTTCGGAACTCCAAAAAACTGAAAAACACTTTTCGACATTAATCATTTTCCTTCACGTTTTCCCCTAACGTAGCTAAATGAAGGAAAAGTACATAATAGTACTTTTTGTCATTTTTATTTCGTCCAATTTCTACACGTTTTTCAAGAAAAACTTTTATTGGCTTACTTAACTTTTCACGATATATTATTGTCAAATCTTTCGACGGAATGTCATTTTGACATACCGAACTCTCGTAAAGGCTTAAGTTATTTAAACCCTAACCCTCAGGGTTTCGTCGGGTGAATAGTACCTATTTCGTCTTTTTCCCCAAAATATTTTTATTCTTGGAATTTTTTTATTTTTATCTTGGAAATTCTTACTCATTCAGTCTAGCTCGTAGCCAGAATCCTCCCAATTTATAATCATCCTAGGTTCTAGAATGATTAATAAACACATAGCACAAAATATTATTAATAAACATTTATTTTATTAATAACTAATTCTTTAAACTTAAATTCTGGACAATCCGAATTTCTGTGTTGTCACATCCTTCCTCCCTTATAAAAATTACGTCCTCAGAATTTCTTAAAACCACACCCATTCCCGGGTCATCACATTCACCCCTTCTTCATAGAATTTTGTCCTCAAAATTTTAGCCTACTCTTCTTCTTCTTGAGTCGCCAAATACATGGTACAAAATTCAAATTCAACTTAATTATACAACAAATGTCGTGTAAAACTTACAAAACATAATCTAAGAGTTTTAATAAGAATATTGTCATCTAGACAATATCCACACTCAATGGAGTCCTCATTACATTTATTGTCACACTATTTAATAGAATAGTGAGGACTACTAATGCTATCATCCGGACCATCACTCCGCTCCCCGACTAGTCCCGCCATATTCTCATTTCCTCAAGAGAACAATGAAAGAAAGGGTGAGCTCAACTAGCCCAGTAAGAAATATTATGACTAAGATAATGCAGAATAAATTATCATTAGTCTTCAACAATGTTAAACTGATAAAATATAATAGACATCAAGTTTAACTGCAGCGGAATAAGCAATCCATTAGAAGAGTCAAGTAGAGCATGATATCTACTATCTTCTATGATTTAAAAATGTTTTCATCAATTTTTATCGCTGAGACTCAGCTTAATAAATAAACCACATCATCGAGTCATCCCACGCACTACTATTTGCCAAGGATATTCATTAAATCATCAATGGTCATGACTATACCGAATAATCCCTGGTCATAATCATACCAAAAATAGTCCATCAATGCACTACAGGCTACTGAGGACTTTTACCACATCATTTATAACATTACAGGTCATGATTATACCGAATAATCCCTGGTCATAATCATACCAAGTCCATCTATGCACGTAAGCCAAAGATGACTTTCATCACAATATAAGCATGAGGATGATGACAATGACATAATAATTCAATAAAACAAGTTCAAGAATAAATTTTAAAGATTTATAAGTTAATTTATCTTGAAATCAATTACGCCCAAATTGTCAACATGATATCGCTTTGTGGAGTAAAATTCAAGAATGCTCGTAAGAATATTTCCATGAAAAGATATCGGATGAAGCGCAAATATCCGTGATATTCTACTAATTTCATGGAGTATAGAAGCCAAAACTTTAACCAAATGAGTATCATAGAATATATGAAACCGCAAATGGATTTTCACCGCCATGCAGAATCCACGTAGATGCATCATTTCCATAATTTAATAAAGAATGAATACGAAGGATCATTCACCATGCATGTGATAATCCACATGTACAAAGTTATTCCAATGTAATAATAAAGAATGGAACCAGTCATGCGAAGAATCCGCATGCATGTGATATTCCAATGTAATAATAAAGAATGGAATAATGTAAGAATTCACCATTCATACGATAGATCGCATGCATAAAAGTTATTCCAATGTAATAATAAAGAATGGAACAGTTCTAGTAATAATCCGCATGCATGTGTGATATTCCAATGTAATAATAAAGAATGGAATAACAAAGAATTCACCATGCATGCGATAGACCACATGCATATGCATGTGTTATTCCAATGTAATAATAAAGAATGGAACCGTGTCTAGCAGTAATCCGCATGCATGTGATATTCCAATGTAATAATAAAGAATGGAATAATGTAAGAATTTCACCATGTATGCGGTATTTCAGACATAGACAAAGTTATTCCAACATAATAATAAAGAATGGAATAATGTAAGCTCTCTTCATGAATACGAAAGAAATAATACCCCTTACCTTAGAAAAAGAAATCGGATATCGGAATAAAGGAAGAGTAGACTAAGATTTCTTCTTTCTCTCTATAATTTCTCTCTATAATAATTGCTCTATAGCTTTAGTGAATTGGTGAGAAATGAAGGAAGAATGAGCTTCTATTTATAGGAAAATATAGTTTCGATAATCGCACGCTTTTGGGGCTCAAATATTACAAAGACAATACCTTCAACTTTTCTTTCATTTTTAATTTAGTCCTGCAAGTATTATCAAACTTGCACCACCTCCCCTAATAGTAAATAATGTGAATCAATAGTTCAATCATGTGAATCAATAGTTATAATCATGTGAAAATACGAATTACAAAGATAATACCTCCATCTATACCTCCATTTTTAACTTAGTCATGCAAGTATTATCAATCTTGCACCAACTCCCCTAATAGTACAAGAATGTGAATCAATAGTACACACATGTGAACAAATAGTTATAATCAGGTGAATTAATAGCAATTAATTGCTCATTTATCCGATTAATTACCCGACTGGTCAGTATAACTTCCGGACATCAATTAATATCGAAATAAATTTCGATTTCCACTAACACTAATAATTCCAACACAATGGAACTATCAATTTCATCTTTAATCAACACTTAACTTATTCATCATTAATATTATAACTCACAATATTTAACAACCGTGTCGCTCCTCGTGAAAGAGGGGCTTTTCCGATAAGGATTTCTCCTTATTGGCAGCGCAATTAGATGACCAAACCTCTCCTCGATGTAACTTCTATACATTGTAAATATTGTAATTTAATAATATGAATAACTTTGTCATCTCAATTATTGATTTAATAATATATCATATAATGCAGATGATATTGTGACAATAATTGAATCAATAATATGAGAGATATGATGCAAGAATTATCGTAGTAATAATCGAGTATAATCGAGTGACTTCTCACGAAGCATCAATAATCAATATACCGTGTGCTACTATGCAACCACGCCAGACATCGCATTTTTTACTACCGGGTAGTTCAACAGCTTTAATTCAGAAACTTCCGCCGTTATTTTTATAAAAAGATAATTATGTTATTTTCTAACTACGATAATACTTTCATTGTGGGGTCCACTAATGATTGTGTCATCGCATTTAATATTTCCCGTTAAAACTAATATTCCCCACCAATCAATATTATATAACCACTTGCTTACTTTGCAAAATTTGTAAATATTACCCACAACTATAACATTATATCAAATCCACACCATAATATTCAAAAATATATTTCGAGAAAATTATTCTTTATTCATAAAAGTGGGGTCTTACAACCTCCCCTTCTTATGAAATTTCATCCTCTAAATTAGGGTGCGACCGGTATGTCGAAGAGGTGAGGATACCTTGATTTCATCTCGATTCTAACTCCCTGTGTCATTTCCTCCACATCGTGGTTTCTCCACAAAACTTCGACTTGAGGTATAACTTTAAAGCGTAGAATATGATCCTTCTTATCCAAGATTTTAACAGTAACTCTTCATACGTTAAATCTTCCTCTATCTCATCTCCGGTTCTAATTCAATAATATGGTTCGGGTCTTTCACATATTTACGTAATATAGATATGTGAAAAACGTTATGAACACAAGACATACTTGGCAGTAGGCGTAGTCTATATAGCTACGCTCCTACTCGATCGAGGATTAAAATGGGCCAATGAATCGAGGATCGAGCTTTTCTTCTCTTCCAAATCTTGTAACTCCTTTCCATGGAGCAACACGTAACAACACATGATCTCCAATATCAATTCCACGCCCTTTTTTCGATGAAGATCAAGATAACTCTTTTGTCGATCTTGTGAGGTTTTTATACATTGTCGGATCGTTTGAATCTTTTTCCGTAGTCATACGCATCAAATCCATCCCAACAACGTTGTTTCACCCACCTCATCCCAAAGATATCGAGAGAACGACACTTTCTTCCATACAACGCCTCAAATGGAGCCATGCCAATACTTGCTTGATAACTATTGTTATAGAAAACTCCACCAATGGTAAGAACTTGTCCCAACTTCCTTGAAGTCAAGGACACGTAGTTTTAATAAATCTTCAAGAGTTTGAATAGTCCTTTCGATCGCCCATCCGCTTGAGGATGATATGTTAACTAAATCGTAAATTCGCGCCCATAGCTTTTTTGCAAACTAACCCAAAATCTTGAAGTGAATCTTGGGTCTCGATAAAAACTATGGATACCGGCATACCATGCAATCTTACAATCTCGTTTATATACATACTAGCAAGACGCTCAAGTGTATAAGTTTCTCGATCAAGAAGAAATGAGAGCAGACTTGGTCAATCTATCAACAATGACCCAAATCACATCTATGCCTTGAGAAACCTTGGGAAGACCAAAGAATAAAATCCATGGTAATGTGCTCCCACTTCCATTCTAGAATTTCAAGTGGTTGCAATGGACCTTTTGGCACTTGATGTCGCGCCTGACTCGTTGACAAGTTAGACACCTTGAGATAAACCCCGCTATCTCTCTCTTCATATTGCTCCACCAAAATATATGTCAAGATCACGATACATTTTGGTACTCCTGTGATGGATTAAAACGGTGTGTTGTGCGCTCCATCATGATTTTATACTTCAAGTCGTAATCGTTAGGAACACAAAGTCCGGAGTTGACTCAAGTATTCTTCTTCATCGATTCTCGCTCCGGAATAGCACCTTCTTGCACTTTCTTCTTCATACGCATTAGCTCCGTGTGTCATAGTTTGAGCAAATTTTAACTTTATCGATTAAAGTCTGTTCCACTCAGATATTCGCCATCATCACATGGGTCCCTAGAGTCTTTAACTCTATTTCCATCCTTTCCAAGTCATACAAAATGGGTCTTTGCGTTGACAATATTGCACTCGCATTCAAGATATGATCTTCTACTCAATGCGTCACCTACTACGCTCGCTTTTCCGTGATGGTATTCGATGGTATGATCATAATCTTTCAACAACTCAAGCCATCATCGCTTGCCGCATGTTGAGTTCCTTTTGAGTGAAGAAATATTTGAGGCTTTTATGATCCGTGATAGATCTCCACCTTCTCTCCATATGTAATGCCTCCAAATCTTAAGCTTAAAACGATCGGCCGCTAACTCTAGATCATGAGTAGGATAATTCCTCTCATATTCTTTTGAGTTGTCGAGAGGCATAGGCTATGACTTTCCCATGTTGCATGAGAACACATCCTAACCCTTTTGCTCAAGCATCATCAGAGATGACAAATCCCTCCGAGCCGATGGTATTGTCGTAACAAAATAAATGAGTCTTCTCTCGAAGTTCTTGAAAACTCTTCTCACATTCCTCGCTCCAACCGAATTTTGTATCTTTTCGAGTCACTGAAGTTAATGGAGAATAGCGATTCGAGAAAACCTTCTATTTAATCTCCGATAATAACCAACTAAGCCGAGAAAGCTACGTACGATTTTTGCCATCGACTTAGGTTGCTCCCAAACTTTGAATTGTTTCAATCTTTTGCCGGGTCAATAGATATTCCATGATTTGATATCACGTGCCCAAGGAATGCAACTTCCTCAAGCCGTAACTCACATTTCTTCAACTGGCATAAAGCTTGTTTTCACGAAGCTTTTGGAGTATCGCCTCAAGTGTTGCTTTCATGGTCTTCACGGGTTTTGGAGTATATGAGGATGTCATCAATAAAGACGACCACAAAGTGATCCAAATATTCCTTGAATACTTGGCTCATCATATCCATGAAGGCAAAGCAGGAGCATTAGTCAATCCAAAAGACATGACTAAGAATTCATAATGCCCATATCGAAGTTCTCAAAGCGCCTTTGAATGTCATCGCTTTTAATCTTCAATCGATGATATCCGTAACGTAAGATCAATCTTTGAAAAGAATTTCGCTCCTTGCAATCGGTCAAAACAGTCATCAATGCGAGGCAACGGTACCTATTTTTGATGGTGACATGATTCAACTCCCGATAATCAATACAAAGTCGCATACTTCCATCTTTCTTCTTCACTTAATAGTAAACAGAGCACCCCAAGGAGACGTATTTAGAATGAATGAAACCGATGTCTAACAATTCCTCGTAGTTGGGTTTTTAACTCCTAAAGTTCAATAGAGCCATTCGATATGGGGCTTTAGAAATGGGTTTTGTACCGGATTCAAGGTCGATACAAAATTCAATTTCACGCCCGGGGTAGGCCAGAAGTTCTTCAGTGGAATACGTCAGAAATTTATTAACAATAGAAATATCATTCAAATCGACGATCTTTATTTAAATCATGATATGGGCTAAGAAAGCTTGACATCCATTTTTCAATAAACTAATAGCTTTTTATGACTTGATATGACAAGTGATTGATTTTAGTGGTTTGGTTGCTTGAATTCGCATAATAGGTTGGTTAGGAATATGAAAGCTAACAACCTTACGAAAACAATCGATTTTAGCATGATGAGTAGTTAACCAATCAACCCCTAAAATCACATCAAATGCAAGTATTTTCAAAGAAATAAGATCGACAGGTAACGTGCGGTTACCGATTTGAATCAAACAAGACTTATAAACCGTGGATGTAATGAAGGTTTCTCCCAACAGAGTTTCAACAGATAAGTCAAAGTCTAATTTCTCCGGAGTCAAATTTAAACGTTGAGCGCAAGTAGGAGAAATAAAGGAATGGGTAGAACCGGTATCAAATAAAGTATAAACTTCACTAGAGTTTATGATTAGCTTACCCGTGATCACCTCGTTCGGATTCCTCTCTTTTGGGAGGTTACGACAAACGCTCTCCTTGAACTACCGCTTTTTGTTTTGTCTCGGGGACACCCTTCGATGCCTCCATCCCAGCTAGACTTGACTTTGGTGAAGGACAAAATCAGGCTAGGTGACCTTCTTTTCCACAATTGTAACATGCTTTGACCGCATGATCGTAGTTTGGACTTATGTGTCCTTCCCCTCCACATTTGTAACATACGACCGGTGGTCGTTCTCCTTCCTTAACAACAGGTGTTGGTGCTGACGCCTTTCCATCCTTGTTGAATCTCCTCTTCTTGAAATGTCCACTCTTATTGTCATGGCCATGATTACCACCAAATGATTATCATTTTCGCATGTTGATTCCTCCACGTTTGTTGTCACCGCTCGACGATCGCTACCACCGGTATTATCGATTTGTTTGTTGCCCTCTCTCTTCGTTGGGTTGACTCATTATCGCGCTCCAATAATCGAGCCCTATTCACAACATCTCAATACAAACACAATTTGTGAGAAATTAGGTATCGACGTATCTCTGTTTCAAACCTCTTAGAAACATCCGCCATTCTCTCCTCATTATCAACAAAGTGGGACGCAAACCGAGACAACTCAAGCAAACTTAGCTTCAGATCGCGCCCACTGGCCATATTGTTTTGCTCAAGCTTGATGAACTCTACCTCCTTCATGTGATGAATACTTTCAGAAAGTACTTGTCATTGAACAACTCTTCGAACTTCTCCCAAGACATTTTGAGTGCGGCAAGAAGTCGAGTACGCTTTTACTGATTCCCACCAAGAATCGCGCCGCAACAACATGAAGGTGGCAAGGGAACCTTTTGCTCCTGAGCATCCCAAGACATCAAATATCTTGTTGATCCGCTTTATCCACGCCTCCGCCTTTAAGTGGTTTTTGCTTTCCAAAAACTCCCGTGGTCCCAGTCCTGAATCGCTTAGAAGGTGACCATCCGAGAGTTGCGGTGTTTCCACCGCATTTTGGACAGAGCCGCTTTTACCGATGTTGCATGAATTTCATAAAGCCTCTCCGAACATCCCATCGCTCACCATTTCATCGTTGTTATTGTTTATATGAGGATTATTGTCTTCCGCTGCACATTATCCTCGGCATTAATCTGTGGTGACTCAACTGGCCTCATGTGCTTCATTGTTTATCTCAACATTTTTGGATGCCATTTTCAAATACTCCCATAAAACAAGGGTTAATTAACATATCACATATTATCCCTATACTCCGACCCACCAATTAAATACCAAATAAACTTAGGTAGGTCATACTAAATAAGGAATTTCCGCCTCCCTCCTAGTTCTTGTCTCACATCTCACCTGTGGATCATATCCCTAAGCTTTGATACTAACCGTGACGCCCCAAAAATAGGTATACATCACCCATCTTGAGTCGCCAAATATATGGTACAAAATTCAAATACAACTTAATTATACAACAATGTGTAAAATACGACAAAACATAATCTAAGAGTTTTAATAAGAATATTGTCATCTAGACAATATCCACACTCAATGGAGTCCTCATTACATTTATTGTCACACTATTTAATGTAATAGTGAGGACTACTAATGCTATCATCCGAACCATCACTCCGCTCCTCGACTAGTCCCCGCCACATTCTCATTTCTCAAGAGAAAAGTGAAAGAAAAGGGTGAGCTCAACTAGCCCAAGTAAGAAATATTATGACTAAGATAATGCAGAATAAATTATCATTAGTCTTCAACAATGTTAAACTGATAAAATATAATAGACATAAAGTTTAACTGCAGCGGAATAAGCAATCCATTATCAGAGTCAAGTAGAGCATGATATCTAGTATCTTCTATGATTTAAAATATTTTCATCAATTTTTTATCGCTGAGACTTAGCTTAATAAATAAACCACATCATCGAGTCATCCCTGCACTACGAGCTAAGGATATTCATTAAATCATCAATGGTCATGACTATACCAAATAATCCCTGTCATAATTGTGAGACCCCAGATTTTATGAATAAAGATTTAAATTTCTCGAAATATTTTTTTTAATATTATGGTATGGATTTGATATAATGTTATAGTTGTGGGTAGTATTTATAAATTTTGCAAAGTATGCAAGTTGTTATAAAATATTCGTTTGGTCGGGGAATATTCTTTTTGTCGGGAATATCCGTACGACAGCACAATCATTGGTGAACCCACAACGGAAGTATTGTCGTAGTAATAAAATGACAGAATTATCTTTTTAAATAACGGCGGAAGTTTTACCGTTAAACTGTTGAACTACCCAGTAGTAAAAGTACAGTAATACGCGTGGTTGCATAGTAGCACACAGTATTGATTATTGATGCTTACGTGATAAGTCACTCAGTTATTCTCAATTATTGCTACTGAAGAATTGCCGTGATCATATCTCTCATATTATTGATTCGATTATTGTCACAGTATCATCTGCGTTATATGGTATATTATTAAATCAATAATTGAGACGATAAAGTTATTCATATTATTAAATTGCAATATTTACAATGTCTAGAAGTTTTGCCAAGGAGAGGTTTGGAAAGCCCCCTCTTTCCTGGGAACAACCTGGTTGTTAAATATTGTGAGTTATGATATTAATGATGAATAAGTTCGTGTTGATTAAAGATGAATTTGATAGTTCCATTGTGTTGGGATTATTTGTGTTAGTTGAAATCGACATTTATTTCGATAATAATTGATGTCTGGAGATTATATTGTTCAATCGGGTATTCTGGGCACTTTTTGTGTCGGAGTACTATTCATGAGTTACTATTCACGAGTTACTATTGAGTCACATTCACTTACTATTAGGGGAGTTGGTGCAAGATTGATGATACTTGCATGACTAAGTTAAAAATGGAGGTATAGATGGAGGTACTATGTTTGTAATTAAAATTTTCACATGTTTAGAACTATTGAGTCACATGATTTACTATTGATTCACATGATTTACTATTAGGGGAGGTGGTGCAAATTTGATAATACTTGGATGACTGAATTAAAAATGAAAGAAAAGTTGGAGGTATTGTACTATAATATTTCGAGCCCCAAAATGTGCAATTATCGAAACTATATTTTCCTATAAATAGAAGCTCATTCTTCCTTCATTTCTCACCAATTCACTAAAGCTTTAGAACATTTATTATAAGAGAAATTATCGAGAGAAAGAAGAAGAGAAGTCTGCTACCTCTCTACTCCAGTATCCAGCTTTATTCTAAGGTAAGGGGTATTATTCTTTTGTATTCATGAAGAGAGCTATTGTTATTCCATTCCTTATTATTCTGTTGGAATAACATATTTATGCAAAGTACCGCATACATGGTGAAATTCTTCTGTTATTCCATTCTTTATTATTATGTTGGAATAACCTGGTTATGCAAAGTACCGCATACATGGTGAACTTCTTCTGTTATTCAATTCTTTATTATTATGTTGGAATAACCTGTATATACAAAGTACTGCATACATGGTGAAATTCTTCTATTATTCCGTTCTTTATTATTCTCGTCAGTAATATCCTCTTCGCATGCATTTACGCCTTGGGACTGGTTCCATTATTTATTATTCTCATCGAATATCCGTGCATGCGTTTTACGGACTTTCCATTTTCATTTTTATTATTACGTTGGGAATAACTCTGTATATGCGGCTCTCTATCGCATGCATGATGAATCATTCTGTTATTCTATTCTTTATTATTCTGTTGGAATAACCTGTATGTGGATTACGACATGCATGGTGAATGATCCTTCGTATTCATTCCTTATTAAATTGTGGAAATGATCTGTTTACGTGGATTATCGCATGACGGGAGAAAATCTATTTGCAGTTTCATATATTCTCTTATACTCAGTTGGTTAAAGCTTTAACTTCTATACTCCATGAAATTAGTGGAATATCCTTGATATTTGTGCTTCATCTAGTATCTTTTCATGGAAATATTCTTCTGAGAATTCTTGAATTTTACTCTACAAAGAAGTATTATGATGACAATTTGGACATTATTGAGTTCAGGATAAATTAACTTATAAGTCTTTAAAATTTATTCTTGAACTTGTTTTAATGAATTATTATGTCATTGTCATGAGGAGTTATGTTGGTTATTATGTGAAAACATGAAAGTTTCTTAGAAATCACAAAGAATTGAAAATCAGATTTTTGTGAAAATGGAACATGAAATTCAATTGACCATAACTCCTATTATATTTCGAATTTTAGAGTGTGGTCAAGTCCTAGAGATAGATCAATGAATTTACTAACTTATCCAAGTGGAATCACTAGAACAGATGTTGTAGATTTTCGTGTGGACTGTTTTTAGCAAAGGAGTCAAAAGCTGGAAAATAGCAAAAGGCTATTTGCCCATAATTTTGTAAGGGCTGTTTCGGCCACTTAATCTGTGAGAAATTTTTTGGCCTTTTGGGACATGAAAGTATATGGTATAAGGTACCTCCTATCCAAAAATGAGCTCATTCCGACTTAAAATGAGCAAGTTATGACCATTTCAATATTTAGGTTTTTCCGACGAAAAACGCTATAATCGGAGTTCTATAACTCCGATGACCATGAAATTTAAACTGGAAGCTCACGTTAACACGTGTAAGATCCTGCCAAGATTTGAGAATTTCTGGAGTTAATCTTGAGGTAGCTAATTTCTTAAGGAATTAATTAAAAATTAATTTTTGAAAAATAGTAAATGAATTTTAAAAATTCCGAGAAAAATACATTTTCATTATGGGACTATACTCTGCTAAATCCCAGAATAGAAATATTTTTGAAATTGATTTGGTATTTTCATGAAAATGATTTAGTTACGAACATATGAGTTAAATATTTTATGTGAAGTAACCAAGTTGGAAAATAGGATTTTATGGCTTGAAAATCCTATATAAGGTATATGCAAATTTTTGATGAGGGATTAGATCATTGGTGATGAAATCTTATGATTATAGCATTCTTTGAATGATTAAATGCATTATTTGGTAAAGTGTAAACAATTGAAATAAATTATTTATAAGTTTAAAGGTGATTAAAATATTGTTATAATATTAATAATATTAGATTATGAGTTTATTAAGTGATTGATAATATTTGAATAAATTTAAAGTCTTTAATATTTATCCTTGTTTTAGTTTAATTAATGCTTATATCATTGTCATCATCCTCATGCTTATATGGTGATGAAAGTTATCTTTGGCTTACGTGCGAAGATGGACTGTTGATTATTGAATTGTATATCTTTGGCTTACGTGCAAAGATGGATTGTTGATTATTAGTTTTATTGTTGTATATCTTTGGCTTACGTGCAGAGATGGACTTGGTATGATTATGACCAGAGATTATTCGGTATAGTCATAACCATTGATAATTTAATGAATGTCCTTGGCCCGTAGAGCAGGGATGATTCGATGATGTGATTTATTTACTAAGCTGAGTCTCAGCGATAAAAATTGAAGAAAACATTTTAAATCATAGAAGATAGTAGATTTTATTCTCTACTTTACTTTTCTAATGGATTGCTTGTTCCGCTGCAGTTAAACTTGATGTCTATTGTATTTTATTAGTTTAACATTGTTGAAGACTAATGATAATTTATTCTGCATTATCTTAGTCATAATATTTCTTACTGGGCTAGTTGAGCTCACCCTTTCTTTCACCGTTCTTTTCAGGAAATGAGAATATAGCTGGGACGAGTCGAGGAACGGAGTGATGGTCCAGATGATAGCATTAGTAGTCCTCACTATTTTGTTAAATAGTGTGACAATAAATGTAATGAGGACTCCATTGAGTGTGGATATTATCTAGATGACAATATTCTTATTAAAACTCTCAGTTTATGTTTTGTCGTATTTTACATGACAATTGTATTATTAAGTTGTATTTGTATTTTTGTACCATGTATTTGGCGACTCAAGATGGGTGATGTATACCTATTTTAGGGGCATCACAAATGGTATCAAAGCTTAGGGATGTGATCCTTGGCTGAGATGTGAGACAAGAACTAGGAGGGGAGAGACGAGAAATTCCTTCGCTAGTATGACCTACCTAAGTTTATTTGGTATTTAATTGGTCGGTCAGAATTGGGATAATATGTGATATGTCAATTAACCCTTGTTTTGTGACAGTGTTTGTATTCAGATGTTGTGAATAGGGCTCGATTATTGGAGCGCGATAATGAGTCAAAGACAACAAAAAGCAACAAAGCAGCAACAACACAATAATAATAATATGAATTTGGGCGGCCGCCATGAACAATGATAACCATCGTGGGGGAAATTATCATACCAAGAATGGTATCCACTTCGATGGTAATCATGGCCAAGATAATAGAAATAGAAATTTCAAGAAGAGAAGGTCACCTAGCCCGATTTTCTAGTGCACCAAAGTCAAGTCTAGCTGGGACGGTGGCACCAAAGGCGGTTACGGACAAAACAAAGTCTGTGGTTTCAAGAAGAGCGTTTTTTTGTGACTTCTCAAAAAGCGAGTAACCCGAATGAAGTTAGCACGGGTTAGTTAATTATAAATTCTTGCGAAGTCTATACCTTATTAGATACCTGTTCTACCCATTCTTTTATCTCTCTTGCTTGCGTTCAACGTTTAAATTTGACTCTAGAGAAGTTAGACTTTGACCTATCAATTGAAACTCCGTTAGGAGAAACCTTCATTACATATGTTATCCAAGTCTTGGATGAGAGTCATAGTTTTGAATGATATTTCTATTGTTAATAAATTTCCTGACGTATTCTTGAAAACTTCTTGGCCTACCCCAGAGCGTGAAATCGAATTTTGTATTGACCCTAGTACAAAACCCATTTCTAAAACCCTCAAGTATTTCTTCAACCAAAACGAACATAACATGCGCCAAAGACGTTGGCTCGAGCTGTTGAAGATTACGATTGTACCATTTAATACCATCGTGGAAAAGCAAACGTGGTATATCGGTAGAAGATCGATACATTAAGTAGAAGATCAAAGATATGCGCAAATGACGAGAAGACGAATATACGAACCTACGTGAAGATAACGAATATATGATTAGAACCGACTTTAATAGATAAAGTTAAAGCCGCTCAAGCTACATACTCAGAGCTGATGAATGTGAAGAAGAAGGTTCAAGAGGGCGTTATTCTAGAAGCAAGAATTGATGAAGAGAGGAAATTTTAACCCTCGATTTTATTGGCCCATTTGAAATCCTCGATTAAGTAGGAACTGTGGCTTATATACTCATTTTACCGCCAAGTATGTTGCGAGTTCATAACGTTTATCACGTACCGATGTTATGTAAATACGTGGATGACCCGAACCACATTATTGATTTAGAACCGGACGAGATAGCAGAAGATTTAACGTATGAGGAGATACGTGTTAAAATCTTGGATAAGAAAGATCGTATTCAACACTCAAAGGTTATACCTCAAGAGTTAGAATCTGAAATGAAGTCAAGGTATCCTCATCTCTTTGGCATACCAGGTACGTACGTAAATTTCGAGGGCAAAAATTCATAAGGAGTGGAGATTGTGAGACCCTAGATTTTATGAATAAAGATTTAAATTTCTCGAAATATTTTTTTTAATATTATGGTATGGATTTGATATAATGTTATAGCTGTGGGTAGTATTTATAAATTTTGCAAAGTATGCAAGTTGTTATAAAATATTCATTTTGGTGGGAAATATATTTTTTTTGTCGGAATATCCATACGACAATCATTGGTGAACCCATCATTGGTGAACCCAGTAATAAAACGAAAGTATTATTTTTAGTAATAAAGCGAGCGAGTTATCTTTTAAATAACTACGAATAGTAAAAGTACGATATTGATTATTGATGCTTACGTGATAAGTCATCGATGCTTATTCTAAGTCATTATTATACTCAATTATTGCTAAGATAATTTTGATCATATCTCTCATATTATTGATTCGATTATTGTCACAGTATCATATGCGTTATATGGTATATTATTAAATCAATAATTGAGACAACAAAGTTATTAATATTATTAAATTGTAATATTTACAATGTCTAGAAGTTCTGCCAAGGAGAGGTTTGGTCACCTAATTGCGCGCTAATAGGGAGAAATCCTTATTGGAAAGCCCCCTCTTTCTTGGGAATGACCTTGTTTAAATATTGTGAGTTATGATATTAATGATGAATAAGTTCGTGTTAATTAAAGATGAATTTGATAGTTCCATTATGTTGGGATTATTTGTGTTAGTAGAAATCGACATTTATTTCGATAATAATTGATGTCTGGAGATTATATTGTTCAATCGTGTATTCAGGGCACTTTTCGTGTTGGAGTACTATTCAGTAGTTACTATTCACGAGTTACTATTGAGTCACATTCACTTACTATTAGGGGAGTTGGTGCAAGATTGATGATACTTGCATGACTAAGTTAAAAATGGAGGTATAGATGGAGGTACTATGCTGTAATTAAATTTTCACATGTTTAGAACTATTGAGTCACATGATTTACTATTTATTCACATGATTTACTATTAGGGGAGGTGGTGCAAATTTGATAATACTTGGATGACTGAATTAAAAATGAAAGAAAAGTTGGAGGTATTGTACTATAATATTTCGAGCCCCAAAATGTGCAATTATCGAAACTATATTTTCCTATAAATAGAAGCTCATTCTTCCTTCATTTCTCACCAATTCACTAAAGCTTTAGAACATTTATTATAAGAGAAATTATCGAGAGAAAGAAGAAGAGATGTCTGCTACCTCTCTACTCCAGTATCCAGCTTTATTCTAAGGTAAGGGGTATTATTCTTTTGTATTCATGAAGAGAGCTATTGTTGTTCCATTCCTTATTATTCTGTTGGAATAACATATTTATGCAAAGTACCGCATACATGGTGAAATTCTTCTGTTATTCCATTCTTTATTATTATGTTGGAATAACCTGGTTATGCAAAGTACCGCATACATGGTGAACTTCTTCTGTTATTCAATTCTTTATTATTATGTTGGAATAACCTGTATATACAAAGTACTGCATACATGGTGAAATTCTTCTATTATTCCGTTCTTTATTATTCTGTCGTAATATCCTGTCTGTGCATTTACGCCGGACCTGGTTCCATTATTTATTATTCTCTTTGGAATATATCTCGTCATGCATTTTTTCTTTGGGACTGGTTTCATCTTTATTATTCTCATTTGGAATATCCATGCTCATGCGTTTTACTGGGACCGGTTAAAATCTTTATTATTCTGTTGGGAATAACTTGTCTGTGCGGTCTCTATCGCATGCATGGTGAATTCTTCTGTTATTCCATTCTTTATTATTCTGTTGGAATAACCTGTCTATGTGGATTACCACATGCATGGTGAATGATCCTTCGTATCCATTCCTTATTAAATTGTAGAAATGATCTGTTTACGTGGATTACCGCATGGCGGGCAAAAATTCATTTGCAGTTTCATATATTCTCTTATACTCAGTTGGTTAAAGCTTTGGTTTCTATACTCCATGAAATTAGTGGAATATCCTTGATATTTGTGCTTCATCTAGTATCTTTTCATGGAAATATTCTTTTGAGAATTCTTGAATTTTACTCTACAAAGAAGTATCATGATGACAATTTGGACATTATTGAGTTCAGGATAAATTAACTTATAAGTCTTTAAAATTTATTTTTAAACTTGTTTTATTGAATTATTATGTCATTGTCATGAGGAGTTATATTGGTTATTATGTGAAAACATTAAAGTTTCTTAGAAATCACAAAGAATTGAAAATCAGATTTTGATAAAAATAGAACATGAAATTCAATTGACAATATCTCTTATTATATTTCAAATTTTTGAGTGTGGTTAAGTCCTAGAGTTAGATCTATGAGTTTACTAACTTATCCAAGTGGAATCACTAGAAAAGGTGTTGTAGATTTTCGTGTGGACTATTTTTAGCAAAGGAGTCAAAAGCTGGAAAATAGCAAAAAACTACTGCCCATAATTTTGTAAGGGCTGTTTCGGCCACTTAATTTTTGAAAAAAATTCTGGCCTTTTGGGATATGAAAGTATATGGTATAAGGCACCTCCTGTCCAAAAATGAGCTCATTCCGACTTAAAATGAGCAAGTTATGACCATTTTAATATTTAGGTTTTTTCGACGAAAAATGCTATAACCAAAGTTCTATAACTCTGATGACCATGAAATTTAAACTGGAAGCTCACGTTAACATGTGTAAGATCCTGCCAAGATTTGAGAATTTCTAGAGTTAAACTTGAGGTAGCTAATTTCTTAAGGAATTAATTAGAAATTAATTTTTGAAAAATAGTAAATGAATTTTAAAAATTCCGAGAAAAATATATGTTCATTATGGGACTATATTCTGCTAAATCCCAAAAAAGAAATATTTTTGGAACTGATTTGGTATTTTTCATGAAAATGGTTTAGTTACGAACATATGAGTTAAATATGTTATGTGAAGTAACAAAGTTGGAAAATAGGATTTTATGGCTTGAAAATCCTATATAAGGTATATGCAAATTTTTGATGAGGGATTTGATCATTGGTGATGAAATCTTATGATTATGACATTCTTTGAATGATTAAATGCATTATTTGGTAAAGTGTAAACAATTGAAATAAATTGTTTATAAGTTTAGAGGTGATTAAAATATTGTTATAATATTAATAATATTAGATTATGAGTTTATTAAGTGATTGATAATATTTGGATAAATTTAAAGTCTTTAATATTTATCCTTGTTTTAGTTTGATTAATGCTTATATCATTGTCATCATCCTCATGCTTATATGGTGATGAAAGTTATCTTTGGCTTATGTGCGAAGATGGACTGTTGATTATTGAATTGTATATCTTTGGCTTACATGCAAAGATGGATTGTTGATTATTAGTTTTATTGTTATATATCTTTGGCTTACGTGCAGAGATGGACTTGGTATGATTATGACCAGAGATTATTTGGTATAGTCATGACCATTGATAATTTAATGTATGTCCTTAGCCCGTAGAGCAGGGATGATTCGATGATGTGATTTATTTACTAAACTGAGTCTCAGCGATAAAAATTGAAGGAAACATTTTAAATTATAGAAGATAGTAGATTTTATTCTCTACTTGACTTTTCTAATGGATTGCTTGTTCCGCTGCAGTTAAACTTGATGTCTATTGTATTTTATCAGTTTAACATTGTTGAAGACTAATGATAATTTATTCTGCATTATCTTAGTCATAATATTTTTCATCGGGCTAGTTGAGCTCACCCTTTCTTTCACCGATTCTTTTCGTGAAATGAGAATATAGCTGGATTTAGTCGGGAAGCGGAGTGATGGTCTAGATGATAGCATTAGTAGTCCTCACTATTCTGTTAAATAGTGTGACAATAAATGTAATGAGGACTCCATTGAGTGTGGATATTATCTAGATGACAATATTCTTATTAAAACTCTCAGTTTATGTTTTGTCGTATTTTACACGACAATTGTATTATTAAGTTGTATTTGTATTTTTGTACCATATATTTGGCGACTCAAGATGGGTGAGGTATACCTATTTTGGGGGTGTCACAATAATCATACCAAAAATTGTCCATCAATGCACTACAGGCTATTAAGGACTTTTACCACACCATTTATAACATTACAGGTCATGATTATACCGAATAATCCCTGGTCATAATCATACCAAGTTCATCAATGCACGTAAGCCAAAGATGACTTTCATCACAATATAAGCATGGGGATGATGACAATGATATAATAATTCAATAAAATAAGTTCAAGAATAAATTTTAAAGATTTATAAGTTAATTTATCTTGAAATCAATTACATCCAAATTGTCAACATAATACTGCTTCTTGGAGTAAAATTCAAGAATGCTCAGAAGAATATTTCCATGAAAAGATACCAGATGAAGCGCAAATATCCAGGATATTCTACTAATTTCATGGAGTATAGAAGCCAAAACTTTAACCAAATGAGTATCATCGAATATATGAAAGCGCAAATGGATTTTCACATTATGCACGGTAATCCACGTAGACAGATCATTTCCACAATTTAATAAGGAATGAATACAAAGGATCATTCACCATGCATGTGATAATCCACATAGACATGTTATTCCAACAGAATAATAAAGAATGGAACCAGGTCATGCATAATCCGCACAGACAGGATATTCCAACATAATAATAAAGAATGGAATAAGAGAAGAATTCACCATGCATGTGATAGACCGCATGACAAAGTTATTCCAATGAATAATAAAGAATGGAACCGTGTCTAGCGTAAGCCTTATTGCATGTGATATTTCAACAGAATAATAAAGAATGGAATAACAAAGAATTCACCATGCATGCGATAGACCGCATGCATGTGTTATTCCAACAGAATAATAAAGAATGGAACCAGGTCTAGCGTAATCCGCACAGACAGGATATTCCAACAGAATAATAAAGAATGGAATAACAAAGAATTTCACCATGTATGCGGTACTTCGCATAGATGTAAAGTTATTCCAACATAATAATAAAGAATGGAATAATGAAGCTCTCTTCATGAATACGAAAGAAATAATACCCCTTACCTTAGAAAGAAACTGGATACTGAAGTAAAGAGGTAGCAGACCTCTCTTCTTTTTTCTCTCTAGAATTTCTCTATATAATAATTGCTCTATAGCTTTAGTGAATTGGTGAGAAATGAAGGAATAATGAGCTTCTATTTATAGGAAAATATAGTTTCGATAATTGCACATTTTGGGGCTCAAATAATACTGAGACAATACTTTCAACTTTTCTTTCATTTTAATTTAGTCCCGCAAGTATTATCAAACTTGCACCACCTCCCTAATAGTAAATAATGTGAATCAATAGTTCAATCATGTGAATCAATAGTTATAATCATGTGAAAAATGAATTACAAGATATAGTACCGTGATCTATACCTCCATTTTTAACTTAGTCATGCAAGTATTATCAATCTTGCACCAACTCCCCTAATAGTACAAGAATGTGAATCAATAGTACGCACATGTGAACAAATAGTTATAATCATGTGAATTAATATCAATTAATTGCTCATTTATCCCAGGTTAATTACCGAATTTGGACGTTATAACTTCCAAACATCAATTAATATCGAAATAAATGTCGATTTCCACTAACACTAATAATTCTAACACAATGGAACTATCAATTTCATCTTTAATCAACACGAACTTATTCATCATTAATATTATAACTCACAATATTTAACAACCAGGTAGTTCCCAGGAAAGAGGGGGCTTTCATGACCAAACCTCTTTTTGACAGAACTTCTAGACATGGTAAATATTGCAATTTAATAATATGAATAACTTTGCCGTCTCAATTATTGATTTAATAATATATCATATAATGCAGATGATACTGTGACAATAATCGAATCAATAATATGAGATATATGATGCAAAGCAATTACTGTAGCAATAATTGAGTATAACTGAGTGACTTCTCACGTAAGCATCAATAATCAATACCGTGTGCTACTATGCAACCACGCGTATTATTGTACTTTTACTACCACGTAGTTCAATAATTTTAACGGTAAAACTTCCACCTTTATTTTTATAAAAAGATAATTATGTCATTTTTTAACTACGATAATACTTCCGTTGTGGGGTCCACCAATGATTGTGCCGTCGTACGAATATTTTCTGTTAAAACGAATATTCCCCGACTAATCGAATATTATATAACCACTTGCTTACTTTGCAAAATTTGTAAATATTACCCACAACTATAACATTATATCAAATCCACACCATAATATTCAAAAATATATTTCGAGAAAATTATTCTTTATTCATAAAAGTTGGGGTCTTACAATTCGTCTAGTCAAATCAATTGACATCGACTACTTCTTTAAATTCTTTTTTCAATACATCAAAACGTTTTATGACGTCATGATACCGTACTTTTCACAGTACATTGAGGACTTCGTCAGTTTATAACTTCATCATTATACATCATACCATAGTGGGTTGTTGATCCTAAGATCACATCCAACACTAGGTTCAATTGCATTAATAACTCTATCCTTTTACCATCCTTGCATCGAATGCACGGATGATATAAAATTCATTTTGATATTTTAAATCAATTTCTGTCTAGCCGAAACAATTAGCATAGACATACCATGAATAGTTCTTTTAAAATCCATTGGTTCCAAAAGTTAAACCAATTCTTTCCTATTTTAAACGCACACATAAGCACGATTTCAATAAATTTCAAAATCTAGCATAGGTAGATGACTTGGAATATTTTATTCTCCATCTTCCTTCATTGTCTTACTTGTGATAATACTTAATCTTCTCTAGCACCTTCAAGGCTAAGTCTACTGAAAATGCACGCTTTCAGTCTAAACATCCCTATACCTTAGTACAGTCCATCAACTTACCACACATTATGAGTTCAGGAACTTTCCACAATAATATGAGTTTAAGAACTATCCTAGTCAGACCATAGGCGTCCATTCATTGAGAAGTTCAAAAACATACAATATTATTATGAGTCACGAACTTACCATAAGTATGAGTTTCAATAACTCGCACCTACCTTATCGTTCTCTACTTATCAAGTATATACATGAGAAAAGATTAACATTTTCGTCATATACATATTGATAGCGCGACCAATTCCAATGATTATCACTTTAATAAACTGAGCAGTTGTTACACCAAAGCACAAACCTCGGCCCATAACAAAGGTTCATACAACTCAGCCATCACATGAGTCCTCAACTGAAATTTTACAAATTTAAATTTTCTCCTTAATTAATATGAATCTTCTTTAATTCGTATGCTATCCTTTGCAACTCAATTTGAGTTCTTCTTCTTGTACTACTTTGTAGTACCATTTATTTATAGCATTAGCTATAAATCATTCATCGTTTAACAGATCATCTGTTATTACGATTTACTATGATCACGTGATGATCTTCTTATCCTTCTCTCTACGATTATAATCTTAGGTACTCATACCTAAGATTTATAACCTATCAGCTCTGATACCAACTTGTAATGCCCCAAAATTCGGTCTATCTTTACACCCTGATTCCGTACATCACGAGTACATCATTTATTCCAACATACATCATTATATACTGAAATATAACAACATACATTCTCAAATCCCAGTTTCTAATACCTTATAACCTTGTTCATTACAAATAATGTTAATTACATTATTCTTTACATCTTATATGAGTGACTTTCATCTGCCACCAAGGATACATAACTGTTCATTAAACTAATTTATAGTTCAATTAAACTATTCTACAGTACAAGTCTTCGCATGATCTTCACGCTCATCCATATACTGAATGGCACTTCTCCTGGATATCGATTAGCTTGATCTCTACGAGATCCTTAAGTTCTTCTACTCGTACGCTGAAAATGTTTTTTTATTTAAAGTAAGTGTGAGCATTCAATTGCTCAGCAAGTCATAACATTTGAACAAACAACTTCAAGAATTCAAACATTCCTTTAGAACTTTGATAACCGAACAAAAGTTATGAAGCAGCTTGAATAATAGGAATAATCTCGATTCCTATCATGTTAAAGCATTATTCACTTTCACTTTGAAATACTTTCATTCTTCTACCTTTTTCATACACATTCTGTCTGGCTAGAATTATTAGCACAGACTTAAAAATAACAGATCATGTATAAACAAAACATTCTCTTATTGAACAGTTCAATCACAGAATAGTTCATCTCATAGAAACACCAAAGTGTTCACATTGTGGCACAAGGCCTCATACGTTCTACCACCTTGTACAAATATCGCACATTCACACATATACAGAACTTCTCAAGTTCAACATCTGAGAAGTTTAAGAAACTAGCATTCATTTAGAATATGAATGAAGTTAGAAAACTTTCCTTACGCACAGCTACAACTTATGCTGAACTGCTCATTCCAATCCCTATAAAACACATAAGGAAAAACACGTACACCAATTAGTCATATACTTGACTTACGCATTGGTTTACTTAACTTTACTTTTTAGGGTTCGCATTCTTGTAACCTAAGTTTACGCGATCAACTTTCATTACCGGTTTACGACTTCATGGCATACGAAGCATTTTACGTTACCTTATTCTTATCTTACAACGTCTGGTTCATTCGACTCGGGACATCCTTTAAGTTATACACATTAACTCGGTTTCTTTACGTTATGCTTACTTGTCTTTAATTCAGTTCTTCACCGTTCCTAGGTTTAGTCATTAGTCTTTATTACCGTTCACGGCTTTCTTGATAATTCACATCTTATTTACTACCTTTGTCAACGTCTACGTCATACAACCATTGTACACTTAGAACGTTCATCCAACGCGAATACGATTCATGAGAATCGTTTACGTATTCAGCGTTTACGTTGTTCATCACTTAATCTCTCGTTCAACATTTTCTCGAGGTTTCAATCACTTTCAATCGTTATCCATCTCTTGAACCCCAAGTTCATTATTCTTTCTTAATGTCGAAGCCATACTGTTCATTGTATGCTAAGACAGCTCACAACTGCGTTACATTTACGTTCATTGCATTCTTTAACCTTTACCAAAAGTTTAAATCACTTGTTTAAGTGTTACATTACGTGAACTACATGTTCATTATCTTCCCTTACACTTCCCCACAGTAATTGAGCAATTAAAAGCTCATTACTGTGCCTTACCCTGCACCGGCGCTGCGGCGCCGGCTTCCTCCTTCTCCTTCAAGACGCGGTGCCACTCAGCAGTAGCTAATGGCCCGGTCTGGCACTGCGGCACTACCTCCCAAGGCTTGGCTGGCGTTGCAGTGCCAGACTCAACATCTCCAAAAAAATTTCTAAGTTTAGAAATTGTTTGAGACGCTTACTTTGAAATCTTATATCTTCTTCGTTATAGCTCGAAACGAGGTCGTTCCAAAGCCATTCTCTTCCTTATCTTACGTACTTTGATTACCCTCAGACAAAAATTCATTCTAAATCCTTTAACATGCCATTCGATTGGATTAATCTTCATCCTTCGTTCATTTTACGTTATTAATGCTCTTCGTTCGTTCGTCCGTAATTCGGTCATTCGAACTCAGAATGTGTTCATTCTTGAGTCCACAACTCATGCTTTCTACATTCTCTTACATTCTTATGAAACCCTATACGGTTAAGTTCATTTATTAACTTTCTAATTCTCGTTCGTCTTTTACGAAATTTTCGCCATAACTTCGTTATAGCTAAATTTAATCCATTCTTCATGAACGTTTCTACCATTCCTAACCAAGCAATACGCAACTAACTTATACGCGATTGTATTAAACTTGTCTCCATCAACAACAATTATACTACGATCGTTTTAAATTTGTCCATCAACAACGTTCTTCGTGTTCTTCGCGTGTTCTTCGTGTTCTTCGTTTGTTCTTCATTTTTAATCGATATTTTGATTACGATTTCAATTTTTATTGGAATTCGATGTTATAAAACACCATTTCTTACTTATTTCACCGTATCATTCATATGATTCACTCAGATCATTCTAATTCATTACGAATTTTATACTTCATTAAAAAATTTATTTACTAAATTTCTAATTTCTTATTTCTTCTTTTCTCATAATTTCAACCATATGAAATCATTTCTAACATCTTTTACTTCTTATTCTTATTAAGTTATGTTTTAAACATATAAAACTCAAATAAAATTTATAAGAGACTAGGTTTCGGATTACCTTTCTCCTTTAATCTCTTTCCGCCAGACAAAGTTTGCTCACGAGCAACCTTTCCTCCTCCTTTTCCTCTTCTTTCTCCCATCCAAACTCTCTCTCTCTCTCTCTCTCTCTCTCACATTGTAGGATTTTCAAAATCCCATTCAAATGAAATTAGCTTCCTATTTATAGATTTTCAAAGCTAGGGGCGTTTTGGCCATTTGGCCAAATCGCCTTTCTATTCACACCTCCTTACTATTCCCATCTCTTTATTATTCACGTAGCTTCCCTTGGAAGTTTTGTGGTTCCGTTTTTCGGGTTTCGTCCGATAGTTTTTTAAAAACTGCGATTCTCGGAATCCAAATATTTTTGCATATTTCGTCTTTCATTTACAGTTTAACTTTTACGTATTCTTCGAAACTCCGAAAAACTAAAAAAAAACTTTTCGACATTAAGCGTTTTCCTTCACGTTTTCCCTTAACGTAGCTAAACGAATGAAAAGTACATAACAGTACTTTGCGTCATTTTTATTTCGTCTAATTTCTACACATTTTTTGAGAAAAACTTTTATCGAGTTACTTAACTTTTCATGATATATTATCGTCAAATCTTTCGACGGAATGTCATTTCGACATACCGAACTCTCAGAAAGGCTTAGGTTATTCAAACCCTAACCCTTAGGGTTTCGTCGAGTGAATAGTGCCTATTTCGTCTTTTTTCCCAGAAATATTTTTGTTCTCGAATTTTTTTTATTATTGTCTTGGAAATTCTTACTCGTTCAGCCTAGCTCGTAGCCAGAATCCTCCCGATTTATAATCATCCTAGGTTCTAGAATGATTAATAAACACATAGAACAGTATATTTTTAATAAACATTCATTTTATTAATAACTAATTCTTTAAACTTAAATTCTGGACAATTCGAATTTCTAGGTTGTCACATCCTTCCTTGTAAAAATTTCGTCCTCGGAATTTCTTAAAACCACACTCATTCCCGAGTCATCTCATTTGGTGCATCCCACTCAAGGAAGTCACAAGCGAGAGGATCGAGGCTCTTTACTGATAGCTCTGATACCAACTGTGACACCCCCAAAATAGGTCCAATCCACCCAATCTATTCGTAGTCGCCAAATATATACATGGTACAGAAAATAACTCCAACTTCATTATTACAAATATCATGCAAAAGACGACAACACATATACTGTGAGTTTTAATACCAATTGTGACTCTCATCCCTTTACTTGGATAGCACCTCACATTGATACCTTACAATGGTACCTTACATAAAGGTACAATCAATAACTGTTTTAGAAATTAAAATCTTTGGAAAATGCTCAAGGAAACCTTCGTACATGAGAGGCCACGCATCTAAGTTATAATAGATATCATATGATTCGAGATTTATCCTTGGTTGACCTAATAGACCCCAAAGAAAAATGAGAAGATTGCTATCATGTTCTTTCCAATGGTGAGTCTTCTCTTGACATATAATTATCTCAATTGTCTCTAATTTAGAATTATATTTCAACCAAACTACAAGATTATATAAGTAGTTCTCATAGATATAATCAGCAAGTGGATATGCACAACCCTGTCTTATGATAACACGAAGTCGTAGGTCATTAGACATCTTATATGATAATGGCAAAACACCCTTCCAAAGTTGGGTTCACTTCACCCTATTTGGTTCACCAAAATCAACGGTTGAATAATGTATAAAATATGACACATTTATCTAAAATTCTCAATAAATTTATATTCATACTGTTTTAGGGGAAACCTCAACAACTATCGACCACCATTCTATTCCCCTGTTACCCCCGCTCGACCCAGCTACACTCTTATCACCTGAAAGGAATTGTGAAATAAAAGGGTGAGCACAACTAGCCTAGTAAAGAATATCATGACTAAAGATAATTAAATTATCAATAGCCTTCGTCAGTAATAAATAAAAGATTTAGAACATATGGTAGATGATAAAACTTTTCAACCATAGTTGCCATAGAACGGGAAATCCATTAGAAGAGTCAAATAGACCACAAAGTCTATTATCTTCTTCATGTTAAAAGTCCATCAAAAATATTTTATCCCTATAACATCAATCAACAGTTCTTGTCCACAATCATGTGAATAACTCATAATCCTAATTGTGGTTCTAAATTCCTCTTTGCACTCAGGACGAAGATAATTTTCATCACCTGTCTTTACCTGAAACATCAAAGATCATGGTTATACCAAATCAGAGTTTCTGTTCATAATCATACTAATAAATTCATCTTTGTACTATGGGCCAAAGATATTCATCAACAGTTCATTTTTGCACTACAGGCCAAAGATATTCAACAACAGGTCATCTTTGCACTACGGGCCAAAGATATTAATATCTTAATAAAATATATAATCATTTGAGAATTTATATAAACAATAATTATAACCATGTTGATAAATTCACCTTCGTACTTAAGCTAAAGATATTTAATTATAAATTCAATGGTCATGATCATACCATTCAACCATTCATCTTTGCACTACTGGTCAAGGAGATCCCATAGTCACGATATACCAATAATCTACCCATCTTTACACTCAAGTGAAAGAGAAATTTCCTCACCAAGATTATAAACATGTTAGATATGATAATAAAAATAATATAATCAAAACATGGATTTAATTTCAAGAGTAAGATTCATAAATCAACAATAATTTGGTCAGAAAAAAAACCAATTTTTATCGTGAATAGTATCCTGTGAATAGTACTTTATGAATAGTACCTCGTAAATAGTACTTCGTGAATAGTATCCCATATTCGTAAATAGTACCGTATACGTAAATTGTAAGACCCCAAATTTTATGAAATACAAGTATTCAATTTTTCTTATAATTATTATAAATGGTTAAATTGATAAAAGTTTAAAGTTAAGGGTGATATATATATATATAATTTTTAAAATATGCAAGTGGTTATAAAATACTCATTTCTGTTGGGGAATATTTGTTTGGTCGTGGAATATTCTTGTTGTCGGGGAATATTAAATGCGATGTATGAGTCATTTATGGGCCCCATAATGTGAATAACTATCGGATGAAGAAAAGCGACAAGTTTGAGTTTTATAAATAACGGCGTAGTTATTACTGATTAACACTTTGTTGGAATACGATTGGTTAAAATCTGATGAATACGTGTGGTTGCACAAGATAGCATTACGGTATTGCTGATATTTTGAATTATTGATTCTTACATAAGAAGGCACTACTCAATAATTGTTACGGTAATTCGCTTGATATTTTATTTTATTGATTCAATAATTGTTGTGTTGATATTTTATATTATTGTTATTTCAATAATTGTCACTGCATAGTATTTTCTATTATCAGATCAATAATTCATATTATTTGAATAATATTATTAGATAGCATTATTGGCAATGTCTAGAAAGTTCTGTCAAGGAGAGGTTTGGTCACCTAATTTCGCGTCAGTAAGGAGAAATCCTTATCGGAAAGCCCCCTCTTTCCTATGAACAGTCTGGTTGTCATAATTGTGATTCTGTAATAATATTTGTGAATAATTAATTATTGATTTATATGATAAGGAAATGTTTATTTGATGCGGATATAAATGATGGATTTATTTATGTGGTTATAAATGAAGGAATTAATGTTGAGGTGTTTTATCAGTATTTTTGTTGGAAATGAGGTATTAAAAATCAAACTAGTGTTCTTGTGATATATTACGCGAGTTATAATTTTTAATCCGACCGTTGGATCGTTGTGATTTTTGGATATGTTATACATATATAAGTTGAGTATATGTTCACAAATTTTGAACCGTTAAAAATGAACGTATAAATTGTTATGAATTTTAAGAGGTCACTGGTTCTGAAATTGTTAAAATTTTGGAATTTATCATTTTGGTGGAAAATTCTAGAATGCACGGGCCCCACCTATGGTTGGTGAAGAAATATGCTGAAATTCTAATTCAAATATGGTGGGTGGCAATAGTAGCAGGTAAAGCCATCAGGTAGCAGGTCAAATCTGCTTCGGCGTGCTAACATTTTCCTATAAATAGAGGGCTAAGTTAGAATTGAAAATCACACAAAAAACATAAGCTTTCCCTCTTTTTCTCTCTATATTATCGAGCGTATTTTGTGAGTATTTTGATACTTTGAGAGTTGCTAATGAGTGCAAGTTTCCTTGTTGTAATATATCAGATATTCGGTCGAAAATCTCATTGTTTTGAGGTAAGAGATTTTAAGGGTTATTATGTTTCTTCAGTTTCGTAATTTTTCTGACCTTCAAAAATTCTGAAAAAATTTGAAATGATATTTTGATGAGTTTTCTTGATTGTGTCCAAAAATGACGATTTTTGGATGTATAGATTAAGAGTTATGAATTTTATGGGAAAAGACTATTTTAAAAGTAGACCATTATAACTCCTTGTGGTTAACTCTAAAATTGGTAAAATTTTTATTGGGAGTACATGTATATAACATCAGTATACTCTGTAAATTTTGGAATTTTTGGACAAAAGTACAATTTATGATAAATGTCTAAATATTCGGCAGTTTTGGCCATGTAAATTTTGGTTAACCATGATCTTTGATGTTTCAGGTAAAGACATGTGATGAAAAATATCTTCATCTTGGATGAGAAGAGAAAATTAGAACTACAATTATGATTATGAGTTATTCACATGACCGTGAGCAGGATCTCATTGATTAATGTTCTGAGGTTAAAGCATTGTTGGTGGACTTTTAACATGGAGAAGATAATAGACTTTATGGTCTATTTGACTCTTCTAATGGATTGCTCATTCTGCTGCAACTATGGTTGAAAAGTTTTATCATCTACCATATGTTCTAAATCTCTGATTTATTACTGATGAAGGCTATTGATAATTTAATTATCTTTAGTCATAATATTCTTTACTGAGCTAGTTGTGCTCACCCTTTTACTTCACAATTCCTTTCACTAAATAAGAGTGTTCACGAATTCGAGCGGGGATAACAGGGAATAGAATCGGTGGTCTATAGTTGTTGAGGTTCTCCTAAATAGTATGAAAATAATTTTATTGAGAACTTTAGATAAGTGTGTGTCGTATTGTATACGTCATTTGATATTTAATTTTGGTGAACCGAATAGGTAAGGTGAACCCAACTTTGGAAGGGTGATTTGCCCATTATCATACAAGATGTCTAATGACCTACGAGTTATCATAAGACAGGGTTGTGCACATCCACTTGCTAAGTATATCTACGAGCACTACCTATATGATCTTGGAGTTTATTTGAAATATAATTTTCAACTGGAGACAGTGGAGATAGTTATATGTCAAGAGAAGACTCACCATTGGAAGGAACATGATAGTAATCTTCTCGTTTTTCTTTGGGGTCTTTTGGATCAACCAAGGATAATTCTCTGGACATATGATATCTATTATAACTTAGATTCATGGCCTCCTATGTACGAAGGTTTCCTTGAGCACTTCCCAAAGATTTTAATTTCTAAAACAGTTATTGACTGTACCTTTATGTAATGTATCAATGCGAGGCGTTGTCTATAATTGGGACATGAGTCATAGTTGGTATTAAAACTCACAGTATATGTGTGATTGTATTTTGCACGAAAATTGTGGTAATAAAGTTGTAGTTGTTTTCTGTACCATGTATTTGGCGACTCAAAATAGGTTGGATGGATTGGACCTATTTTGGGGGCGTCACATAAATAGTGTCGTATACATAAATAGTGTCATATACATAAATAGTGTCGTATACGTGAATAGTAACCCCGACACGAAAAAGATAAAGTTTCACAATAAAATTTATATCAATATTTCGGTATAATGATATTAAAAGAAATAACATCATTTACGAAAAAAAATAACATCCCTTACCATCCCTTACCATAACTCCATAATAATCATTTGTGGAGAAAAATTCAATAATGAAGTTCAAAACTTAGATCCATTCAAAGATAGGAACCATAATAGCCAACTTGGATAAATAAAAGAAATTTAATTTTTTTGTGAATAGTACCGTATTCGTGAATAGTGTCGTATACGTGAATAGTATTGTATACGTGAATAGTAACCTCAACACGAAAATGTAAAATTTTCACAATAAAATTCATACCAATATTTTGATATAATGATATTGAAAGAAATAATATTATTTACGAAAAAAAATAACATCCCTTACTATCCCTTATTATCCCCTACCTCAAAAGAACAATACTTCTGACTGGAATATCAGATATAATGCTGAAGGAAATTTGATTGCAACACTTAAGATATCTAAATACTCACAAAAATACGCTCGATATTATAGAGAGAGAAAACTTCTGATTCTGGTGTGATTTTCAATTCTAACCTAAGCATCCTATTTATATGAAAATGCTTAGAACACCAAAGCAGAAAATTAAATAAAATAATATTTTATAAAAAAAATATTCTGCACACCTCCTTAAAAATCTGATTTCAGCACACCAGTGGGGCCCACTAACATTAAAAAAACATTTTTCTTAAAAAAATAATTTAAAACTCCAAAAATCAATTATTCCAGAATTTTAATAATTCATAGTAAATAGCCATTTTATCAGAAAAATTCAAATCGTATGTCCATTCCATAGGAAATTTAATTCTCTACAACTTTATAGAAGAAAGTTTTTCCAAATTGTAAAGGAAAAATGACCGAAATCCATATACGGATGATCTTGCATGCTATAATCAAATTTCAGTCAAAAATAGGGCCCACCAGCATATTTAACATGTTTTTAGCGTTTATTTTAACAAAAATATTTCGGACCCAATTTGCTTTCTTCCTCCTCATTTATTCATATATCGTGCATTCATTGTAAAAATATCATCGTTATTATATTATTATATTATTACATCATACACTTATAATGTAATATTACAATAATATATTTGAATGAATTATTTTATCGAAGAAAATATCAACTCTTAATAATATAGATAAAATATCAATTTTCATCAATTGTCACTTTTCTAAAAGTTCCCCCATTCCTACAAAATACTAATAAAACACCTCACCATTAATTCCTTAATTTATATCCACATAAAATAAATATTTCCTTATCATTTTTTATCAATAATTAATTATTCACAAATAATATTACAGAATCACAATAATGACAATCAGGTCGTTACCAGGAAAGAGGGGGCTTTCCGATAAGGATTTCTCCTTACTGGCGCGCAATTAAATAACCTAACCCCTTTTCTCGATAGAATTTTCTAGACATTTTCAATAATGTTATCTAATAATATTATTCAAATAATATGAATTATTGGTTTGATAATGTAAAAACTGTGCAGTGATAATTATTGAAACAACAATAATATAAAATAATGTGCAATACCGTGTGCTACTGTGTAATAACGCGTATTACTTTACTTTAACCACCGGGTATTTCAACAGTGTTAACGGTAACAACTACGCCGCTATTTATAAAAAAAAACTCATTCGTGTCATTTTCTTCATCCGATAATTTTCTATTATGGGGCCCACAAATGGCTGCGCCATCGTACGAATATTCTCCGACAACAAGAATATTCCACGACTAAATGAATATTCCCCGACAATAATAAATATTTTATAATCACTTGCTTATTTTGTAAACTTTACATATATCACCCTTAACTTTAACTTTTTTATCCATTTAACCATTTACTGAATAATAATTATAAGAAATTTTGAATAATTTTATTTCATAAAATTACAGTTCTTCTAATATATATATATATATATATATATATATATATGTGTGTGTGTGTGTAAAAGCGGTAAATTACGACGAAGTAAACTCTAGGCCTGACAAAAATGTAAAAATATATATATTATATCCAGGCTCAATCGAATTCGAGTTCGATGATATATATATATATATATATATATATATATATATAATAGAAAGTCACGGATCAACGATCCGGGCATACCCACTCGAAAAGACTCTCAACGCTAGTATATATATAGATATAAAAGTAGTAGAAAGCTTAAAAATCTGAAAAATTTTATAGTGGGCTGCCAAGAAGACTTCAGATAGCTTTTGACGCCTGAAAACTCGGTTTCCACCGGTTAAACTTCAGTAAGTTACAAAACACGAGCTTACAAGTGTTTAGAAAGAAGAATCATTAAGTTTAGAGCATTCTAGCAGGGGTTACAGGCTGAAATGGACAGAGTTTTCTCTCGTTTCTTCTTTTTATTTTTCAAATGAGCTGCCAAGAGCTCATATTTAAGACCAGATGGTCGCGGGTCTACCTGCTGTTTCCTGGGCTACCCCGGGCCATGCGGGTCCTATTATCTCGAAGTATGTGCACTTTAGCTACGCACTGTCCGATCAAACCTTCATAACTTTCAATTCGGGCATCAAATAAAGGAGTGTTGTACCTTTTTGGAATGTTATTGTCGAGAGCTACACAATGACATGGGATTAGAGGTTGTACAAAGCTAGGAAGATGGGTCCATGACCAGATCTCCAAGTCTTCAAAGTCTATCCATTTTATTGTCTTGTGTAGTTGTCACTCGGGATTTGAGCTATGGTTTTTGTGGGACATCTTGATACGCAGTGTGACACCCCCAAAATAGGTATACATCACCCATTCTGAGTTGTCAATACATGGTACAGAAACAACTACAACTTTATTGTTACAACAGTAAAACTGTGAGTTTAAATACAAATATTATCTTCTAGACAATATCTATACCCAAATAAATCCTCATCACAATTATTTATACATTATTTTACAAAAATGGTGAGGACTACTAAATAACTCTCTCTATAACCATCATTCCATACCCCGACTCGTACTCGCTACATTCTCGCCTCCTGAGAAGAAAAATGGAACAAAAAGGAAAAGGGTGAGCTCAACTAGTCCAGTAAAGAACATTATGACTAAGATAATATAAAATAAATTATCGTTAGTCTTCAACAGGGAAAAATCTGAGAGAATATAATAAACAACAAGTTTTAGATCAATATTCGCAGCGGAAAATAATAATTCATAGAAGAGTTACGTAGAGGATGAAATCTACTAATATCTATGAATTTAATAGTCCATCATCATTATTTTATCCATGTAACATCAATCAATATTCATCTTAAATCAAATATTCATCTTTGCACTACAGGCCAAAGATATTCATCAGTTGGTCATATTCATCTCAACACCTGTTCATCTTTGCACTACGGGCCAAAGATATTCATCATAAAATCGTTAATCTTTGCACTACAGGCCAAAGATATTCAATTATATCATCATTTAGGGTGAGGATGATGAAAATATTTTAAAGAAAAGCGAATCCGATTGAAGCAAAAAGAATAAATATTAAGGATTCAGTATTTGACTATTTCATGTCCAAAAATACTTCATAAATAATCATAGTGAAGTAAAATTCAAGAATGATCAAAACATGGATACAATCAAAGCTAGTATCCACACTAGATATTTTGGAAAAAAAATAAAAAAATTAAATTTTTCTGTGAATAGTGCCGTATTACGTGAATAATTATATATCGTGAATAGTCTTAGTATCGTGAATAGTAACTCCGGCACAAAAAGTTCCAAATTTGATTAAAAGTTTAGATCAATACTTCGGCATAATGATATTGGAAGAATTAATATCATTTAAAAAAAAATAATAATATCCCTTACCTCACAAAGACAGTACTTCTAGTTGAAACACCGGATATAGGCTATGACTTGAACTTGCACCGTATAGCAACACTCAAAGTATTAAAATACTCACAAGAATACGCTCAATATATTAAGAGAGAAAGAGAGAGAAAACTTCAGATTCTGGTGTGATTTTCAATTCTAACCTAAGCACCCTATTTATAGGAAAAACCTTAGAACACCAAAGCAGAAAATTTAATAAAATATTATTATTTATATTAAAAATTCCTACGCCCACTTTTACCAACTGATTTTAGCCATCTAGCACATGTTAAAGATGCCCACAAACATTTAAAAAACATTTTTGTTGATATAAATAATTAAAACTTCCAAAAATCAATTATTTCGGAACTACGGAACTTCAATAATTCATAATAAATAGCCCTTTTATCAAAAAATTCGAAACTCGCACCTTTTCCATAGGAAATTCCATTATCTACAACTTTGCAGAAGAAAGTGTTTCCAAATTCCGAACAGAAATTGACCAAAATCCACAAACGGACGATTTTACAAGCTATAATTAAATTTCAATCAAGAAATGGGGTCCACAGACATGAAAAACATGTTTTAAATATTTTTGGTAATAAAAATAATCCTCCTCCACGTATACTCATATATCCCATATTCATTGTAAAGATATCACCGTTATTATATTATAATAATATAATAATATATTTAAATGAATTATTTTATTAAAAAAAAATAAAATATTAATTTTTAACAATTGTCACATTAAAATTTTTCTTCATCTATATCCACATAAAATCAATATTTTCCTTATCATATAAATCAATAATTAATTATTCACAAATAATATTACGAGAATCCTGATATTGACAACTGAGGCGGTTTCGAATAGAGGGATTTCAATAAGGATTTTCTCCTTCTTGGCGCGCATGATTAGGTGACCAAACCTCTCCTTAGACAGAACTTTTTAGACATTGCCAATAATGTTATCCAATAATATTATTCAGATAGTATGAATTATTGCTCCGATAATGGAAAATACTGTGTAGTTACAATTATTGAAACAACAGAAATATCAATGCAGCAATTATTGAATTAATAAAATAAAATACTGAACAGTAATTACTGTAACACTTATTGAGTAATGCCTTCTTACGTAAGAATCAATAATTGGTGCAATACTGGTAATCTTCTTGTGTTTTAACCAAGAGTATTTTTAACAGTATAAGCAGTAATAACTACGCTTTGTTATTTTTAAACAACTTATATTTGTCGTTTTCTTCATCCAATCGCTTTCCGTTATGGGGCCCACACAAGGCTGCACCGTCATACGAATATTCCTCGACAGTAAAAATATTCCACAACCAAACGAATATTTTATAACCACTTGCTTATTTGAAATATTTGCGTATTTTACTCATAACTATCCACATTAATCAAATCAACCCTTACTATTTCAAAATAACAAATAGAGAAAATTTAATTTCATTAATAATAAGTTGGGGTCTTACAACCTCCCCTCCTTATGAAATTTCATCCTCGAAATTGACGTACGTACCTAGTGTTTCGAAAAGGTGAGGATACCTCGCTTTCATTTCCGTTTCCAACTCCCGGGTCATTTCCTCTATAGCATGGTTCCTCCACAAAACTTTAACTTGTGGTATGACCTTCGTGCGTAGGACATGCTCCTTTCTATCCAAGATCTTGACA
Source organism: Panax quinquefolius (assembly GCA_020205615.1). Classification (NCBI taxonomy): domain Eukaryota; kingdom Viridiplantae; phylum Streptophyta; class Magnoliopsida; order Apiales; family Araliaceae; genus Panax; species Panax quinquefolius. The sequence goes on along the minus strand of CM035158.1, from coordinate 97,625,793 downwards.
GGTACCTCCTCATACGTTAAGTCTTCGGCTATCTCATCCGGTTCTAACTCAATAACGTGGTTCGGGTCTTTCACATATTTACGAAGCACAGATATGTGAAAAACATTATAAACACGAGACATACTTGGAGGTAGTAGCGAGTCTATAGGCTACATTTCCTACTCGGTCAAGAATAAAATGTACCAATAAATCGCGGATTGAGCTTTCCTCGTTTCCCAAATCTTGTAACTCCTTCCATGGAGCTAGCTACATGCAACAATACGTGATCCCCAATACTAAATTCCATGTCTTTTCGATGAAGATCTGCATAACTCTTTTGTCGATCCTGTGCCGTTTGTATACGTTGTCGAATCATTTGGATCTTTTCTGTAGTCATACGTACCAACTCAGGTCCCAACAATGTTGCTTCACCCACCTCATCCTAACATATTGGAGAGCGACACTTTCGTCCATATAATGCTTCAAATGGAGCCACACCTATACTTGCCTAATAATTGTTGTTGTAGGAGAATTCCACCAATGGTAAATACTTATCCCAACTTCCTTTGAAGTCTAAGACACAGAGTCTTAATAAATCTTCAAGAGTTTGAATAGTCCTCTCTGATTGTTCGTCCGTTTGAGGATGGTATGCCGAACTGAATCGTAAATCCGTGCCTATAGGTTTTTGCAAGCTAACCCAAAATCTTAAAGTGAATCTTGGGTCACGATCCGAAACTATGGATACTGGCATGCCATGCAACCTCACAATCTCATTTACATATATACTAGAAAGACGTTCAAGGGAATAAGTCTCCCGTATCGGCAAGAAATGAGCAGACTTGGTTAATCTATCAACAATAACCCAAATATCATTTATGCCTTGAGAAACCGCAGGAAGACCCGTAACAAAATCCATGGTAATATGTTCCCACTTCCATTTCGGAATCTCAAGAGGTTACAATGGACCCTTTGGCACTTGATGCTCCGCCTTTACACGTTGACAAGTTAAACACGTCGAGATAAACTTTGCAATCTCTCTCTTCATATTATTCCACCAAAATGTATGTCGAAGATCACGATACATTTTAGTACTTCCAGGATGAATCGCAAATGGTGTATTGTGTGCCTCCATCATGATCTTGTACTTCAAATCAGAATCGTTAGGAACACAAAGTCTGGAGTGGACTCGAAGTATTCCTTCTTCATCGATTCTTGCTTCTGGAATAGCACCTTCTTGTACTTTCTTCATCATAATCATCAGCTCCGAGTTGGTGGCTTGAGTAACTTTAACTTTTTCGATTAAAGTTGGTTCTATACGTATGCTTGTCATCATTGCATGGGTCCCCGGAGTCTTGAATTCTATCTTTATCTTTTGTAAATCACACCAAATGGGCCTTTGTGTTAACAACATCGCACTCGTTCCCGCGTATGATCTTCTACTCAATGCGTCAGCTACCACGTTCGCTTTTCCAGGATGGTATTGAATAGTGTGGTCGTAGTCTTTCAATAGCTCGAGCCAACGTCGCTGCCGCATGTTGAGTTCTTTTTGAGTGAAGAAATATTTGAGGCTTTTATGGTCTGAATATATCTCCACTTTCTCCCCGTATAGATAGTGCCTCCAGATCTTTAGCGAAAGCATTGCGCTAACTCTAGATCATGAGTAGGATAATTCCTCTCATATTCTTTAAGTTGTCGCGAGGCATAGGCTATGACTTTCCCACGTTGCATGAGAATACATCCTAACCCTTTGCCTGAAGCATCACTGTAGATAACAAATCCATCCGTACCAGATGGTATTGTTAGAACAGGTGCCGAAATGAGTCTCCTCTTGAGCTCTTGGAAACTCTTCTCGCATTCCTTGCTCTATACGAATTTTATATCTTTCTGAGTCAGCTGAGTTAATGGAGTAGCGATTCGAGAAAATCCTTCCATGAATCTCCGATAATAACCTGCTAAGCCTAGAAAGCTACGTACTTCGGTCACCGACTTCAGTTGCTCCCAACTTTGTATTGCTTCAATCTTCACCGGGTCCACAGATACTCCATGTTTTGACACCACGTGCCCAAGGAATGCTACTTCCTCAAGCCAGAACTCGCATTTCTTCAACTTGTCATATAGTTTGTTCTTACGAAGCCTTTGGAGTACCAGCTTCAAATGGTGCTCATGATCTTCACGACTTTTGGAATATATGAGGATGTCATCAATAAAGACAACAACGAACTAATCCAAATATTCCTTGAATACTCGGTTCATCATATCCATGAAAGTCGCAGGAGCATTAGTCAATCCGAAAGACATGACTAAGAATTCATAATGCTGTACCGAGTTCTGAAGGCAGTGTTTGGAATATCCTCAGTTCTAATCTTCAGCTGATGATATCCAGAACGAAGATCGATCTTTGAAAAGAATTGTGCTCTTTGCAACTGGTCAAATGGGTCATCAATACGAGGTAGAGGATACCTATTCTAGATGGTGACATGGTTCAATTCTCGATAGTCAATAAAAAGTCGCATACTACCGTCTTTCTTCTTTTCGAATAAAACAGGAGCACCCCAAGGAGATGTACTAGGACGAATGAAACCAATGTCAAACAACTCCTGTAGTTGGACCTTTAACTCCTGAAGTTCAATAGGAGCCATTCGATATGGGGTTTTAGAAATGGGCTTTGTACCAGGTTCAAGATCAATAAAGAATTCAACTTCACGTTCTGGGGGTAAACCGGGAAGTTCTTCAGGAAATACGTCACGAAAGTCAATAACAACAGGAATATTATTCAAATTTGACGTGTCCTTATTCAAATCCATAACATGGGCTAAGAAAGCTTGACATCCATTTTTAAATAAACGAATAGCTTTATGATTAGATATAGCGATGATTGATTTTAATGGTTTAGTTGCTTGAATTGCATCAACGGGTTGGTTAGGAATATGAAAACTAACAACCTTACGAAAACAATCAATTTTGGCATGATGAGTAGTTAACCAATCAATACCCAAAATCACATCAAAAGCAAGTATCTTTAAAGAGATAAGGTCAAAGGTAAGGTGATGGTGCCAACTTGAATCAAACAAGATTTATAAGCGATGGATGTGATGAAAGTTTCTCTAGCAGAGTCTCCACGAGATAAATCAAAGTCTAATTTCTCCGAGTCAAGTTTAAGCGTTGAGCACAAGCGGGAGAGATAAATGAATGGGTAGCACCGAGATCTAGTAAGGTATAAACTTCGCAAAAAATTTATGATTAGCTTACCCGTGATCACCTCGTTTGGGTTCCTCGCATTTTGACCGATCCACGACAAACGCTCTTCCGAGAACCGTTGACTTTGACTTTTCTAAGATGACCTTTTGAGTCAAATCCCCCCACTGAACTAGGTTTATTCACCGCATAATCTCGAAGCGATATGTCCTTCTTTTCCATAATTATAGCATACCTTGAACTGTTGTGGGCGGTTTGGTGATATGTCCCTCTTTCCGCATTTATAGCATATGATGAGATGGTCGTTTTCCTCCTTAGAACCGATTCTTTCTTTGGTCTTTGTCGTCTTCACATTATCGTTGTTGAATCTCCTCTTTTAAAATCTCCCCCAACTCGCTTCTTCTATTTTCATGGCCATGATTACCACCAGAGTGGTTACCATTTTTGTCCAAATTTTTTCTTTCTCCATTTGGTTATCGTTATTACATCGCTGATCGCTATCTCTCGTATGATCTTGGTGGTGGTCCCTCGGTTGAACGTACTCGTTATCTTGTTCTAATAATTGAGCCCTGTTGACAACATCTGAATAGAGAGAAAATTTATGAGAAATGAGATATTGATGTATGCCGGGTTTCAAACCTCTCAGAAACATCCGTGTCATACGTTCCTCATTCTCCACCAAATGAGGTGCAAACCTGGATAACTCTGCAAACTTTGCCTCGTACTGGGACACCGTCATGTTATTTTGTTCCAGTCTAATGAACTCCACTTCCTTCATATGACGAATACTTTCAGGAAAGTACTTGTCATTGAAAAGTTTCTGAAATGTCTCCCAAGACATGCTGAGTGCGGCTGGATGGGTACGTTTCACAGACTCCCACCAGTAATCTGCCTCATTACGGAACATAAAGGTGGTGAATGGCACCTTCTGCTCCTCCGTACAACCCAAGATATTGAATATCTTGGTGATTTGTTTGACCCACGTCTCCGCCTTAATCGGATCCGGCTTTCCCCAGAATTCTGGTGGTCCCAACTCTTTGAACTGCTTGGCCGTGACAAACCGTACGTTGTTATCATTTCCACCGGTATTTTGTGCACGAGTCTCCCTCGTCTGATTTTGCATGAACTGCAAAAAGCTTCTAAACATCCCATCGTTCATCATCTGCTCAGTGGTGTTGTTCACAGGAGGAACATTGCCAGCCTGTTGCACGTTCTCCTCGTTGGTGAGTACAGGCGTCTCCACGGTCTCATTTATTCCACTGTTAACATTCTCAGTCGACATTCTCAAATACTGCCATAAAACAAAGGTTAATTAAGGAAATCAATATATCACATAATATCCCTATATACTGACCAACTAACAAATAAGCTTAGGTAAGACACACTAGAGAAGGATTTACTCGTCTCTTCCCTCCTAGTTCTATTCCCCGATCTCCGCCAGAGATCATACCCCTAAGCTCTGATACCAACTGTGACACCCCCAAAATAGGTATACATCACCCATTCTGAATTGTCAATACATGATACAGAAACAACTACAACTTTATTATTACAACAGTAAAACTGTGAGTTTAAATACAAATATTATCTTCTAGACAATATCTATACCCAAATAAATCCTCATCACAATTAGTTTTACATTATTTTACAAAAATGGTGAGGACTACTAAACAACTCTCTCTATAACCATCATTCCATACCCCGACTCGTACTCGCTACATTCTCACCTCCTGAGAAGAAAAATGGAACAAAAAGGAAAAGGGTGAGCTCAACTAGCCCAGTAAAGAACATTATGACTAAAATAATATAAAACAAATTATTAATAATAATGATCAAAATATGGATACAATAAAAGCTAGTATCCACACTAGATATTTTGGACGAAAACAAAAAAATTAAATTTTTCTGTGAATAGTGCCGTATTCGTGAATAGTGCCATATACGTGAATAGTGCCGTATACGTGAATAGTAACTCCGACACAAAAAGTTCCAAATTTGATTAAAAGTTTAGATCAATACTTCGGCATAATGATATTAGAAGAATTAATATCATTTTTTTTAAAAAAAATAATATCCCTTACCTCACAAAGACAGTACTTCTAGTTGAAACACCGGATATAGGCTATGACTTGAACTTGCACTGTATAGCAACACTCAAAGTATTAAAATACTCACAAGAATACGCTCAATATATCGAGAGAGAAAGAGAGAGAAAACATCAGTTTCTGGTGTGATTTTCAATTCTAACCTAAGCACCCTATTTATAGGAAAATGCTTAGAACACCAAAGCAGAAAATTTAATAAAATATTATTATTTATATTACAAATTCCTACGCCCACTTTTACCAACTGATTTCAGCCATCTAGCACATGTTAAAGATGCCCACAAACATTTGAAAAACGTTTTTGTTGATATAAATAATTAAAACTTCCAAAAATCAATTATTTCGGAACTACAAAACTTCAATAATTCATAATAAATAGCCCTTTTATCAGAAAATTCAAAACTCACGCCTTTTCCGTAGGAAATTCCATTATCTATAACTTTGCAGAAGAAAGTTTTTCCAAATTCCAAACAGAAATTGACCGAAATCCACAAACGGGCGATTTTACAGGCTATAATCAAATTTCAATAAAGAAATGAGGTCCACAGACATGAAAAACATGTTTTAAATATTTTTGGTAATAAAAATACTCCTCCTCTTCATATACTCATATATCCCATATTCATTGTAAAGATATCACCGTTATTATATTATAATAATATAATAATATATTTAAATGAATTATTTTATCAGAAAAAGATAAAATATTAATTTTCAACAATTGTCACATCAAAAATTTTCTCCATCTATATTCACATAAAATCAATATTTTTCTCATCATATAAATTAATAATTAATTATTCACAAATAATATTACAAAATCACAATCATCGTAAACCGAAGCGGTTCAAGTATAGAGGGGCTTTCAATAAGGATTTCTCTCATTTGAGTGCGCAATTAGGTGACCAAACCTCTCCTTAGGTAATTTTCTAGACATTACCAATAATGTTATCCAATAATATTATTAGGATAATATGAATTATTGCTCCGATAATGGAAAATACTATGTAGTGACAATTATTGAAACAACAGAAATATCAATGCATCAATTATTGAATTAATAAAATAAAATACTAAACAGTAATTACTGTAACAATTATTGAGTAATGTCTTCTTACATAAGAATCAATAATTGGTGCAATACCGTGTGTCTTCTTGTTTTTTAACCTTAGAAAGTATTTTAACAAGATTACTTGAATAACAACTACAGTTATTTTTAAACAACTTATATTTATCGTTTTCTTCATCCAATCGCTTTCCGTTATGGGGCCCACACAAGGCTCCGCCGTCATACGAATATTCCCCGATAGTAAGAATATTCCACGACCAAACAAATATTTTATAACCACTTGCTTATTTGAAATATTTGCGTATTTTACCTATAACTATCCACATTAATCAAATCAACCCTTACTATTTCAAAATAATAAATAGAGAAAATTTAATTTCATTAATAATAAGTTGGGGTCTTACACGCAGTGTGATTTGAATTGTGTTGAGATGACATGAATGTGATGTTGAGGCAAAAAAATGACAATTTTGCCCCTACCGGGGTTATCTCCGGCTTTGGCGTAAATGTAGCAGTCGTTTCTCAGGGTTATCTCTGAGATTGGGTTGCTGTGGATGTTGAATGTCCTCAGGGTTATCTCTGAGATTGGCTTGACCTCCCAGGGTTATCTCCGGGATTGAGCTGAGTATCCCAGGGTTGAAATTGACTTTTCCGGGGTTATCTCCGGAACTTGAACTGGATCCCTCGGGGTTATCTCTGAGGTTGGAACTGGACTCCCGTGGTTATCTCCGGGGTTGAAACTGAATCTCTCGGGGTTATCTCTAAGATTAAAAACTGGACTTCCTGGGGTTGTCTCTAGGTTTGAAACTGATATGACTTCCAGGGTTATCTTCGAAAGACAATTCTGCCCTCTTGCAGGGTTAGTAACAGGAACACAAAATTTTGAGTGTCTACACCAATTATAAAGGATGGCCTGACTTATTGCCTCTAAATCTACTAGCCTACAGAACCTCAATGCACACTTCTATTAGGGCTACCCCCTACTCACTGGTTTATGGCATGGATGTAGTACTCCCCATAGAAGTAGAAATGGAGTCTTTAAAAGTGTTAAGGATGAAGATCAATGATTGCAAGACCAATATCACAAGTTATTTCTGATAGATGAGAGGAGGGATGCAACCATCTTTCATGGTCAATTATATCAGCAGAGGATTGATCGGTCATTTAACCAGAAAGTCCGGTTCGGGCAATTTAAAGAGAATGACTTGGTGTTAAAAAAGATCATCTCTAATCAAGATGATGTGGCACCCCCAAATCTAGGTCCCTTTGAACCTCAGATTTGGTCCGCCACGATACTAATATCTTCAAACTAATATATATTTTGTATTCATAACTTAATGAATGTAACTTTACTTATTACAATTTAGAATATAAATTCTTTCCATTTCCAGGATCTACGTAATGACCCCAAACTTTTATAAGTTTCTAATCTTGGTCATTTACTATTCCTGTTTTACATCACATTCGATGTTTATACATATATGCGGAATAATTTAAACTTTTTCAATCTCCTTTGAAAAATAAATCTTTTATTAATATCTTATCTCGAATCAATTACAAATCCCTGAATCAAATTATTCTATAATTCACTTTGTTCAATTTCCGTATAAATCATTACATCTCGATTCGAATTTCTCTATGTATCACATAGTACAACTTAACAGATATTATACATTATAAACTACTATCATGTACATCTACTAGAACCTAAACATAGTTCAAGAGCATCTAGTTAAATAATAAATCAATCTCCTTCGATACTATTGAACTTTATCAATCAAGTAGCACGTAACCTTTACTGTGAATCCTTAACTTGCAAAAGTGGTTATTTGCAAGGGTGAGCTCGACAGACCAGCAATTCTAACAGTTTTCATGCAGCACATAGCATATAATAGCATATTCAGTTCATGCATTCATAATCAATTAATATTTACTACGCATGTTACTTCTCACATAACAGGCATAGAGATTTACTTCACAAGCATATCATCAAAGATCAACTTTCACATTTCATACATATCTCATAAGCATTTCATATATGTCAACATTTGCATAGCATAATACAGCTCAACTAACAGTTATCAAATTCATATAACAATTAGGAACTGAAAGACTTGCCTGATTCGTAGTTTATCAACTACGACTTAACTGCTTAAAGCTTATCTGCACTTCGTGTATTCCTACATAGTTATATAATTATGGATTCATATCCATTAGTCATGCATTCATACATTCATAATGTAATAATAATTTTACATTATTTTTTTAATTAGGTTCGTAAAACCTACACTTCACTTTCTCATCATACGCTTAGAATAGCTAGGTATGTATAGTATACCTTAGCTACACATGTTCAATATCAACATTCATAAATCTATTACACACATCACTCACTATGTGTTTGTTACACATTTCAAACTAATAGATGAATGTTTCATATAGTTCTTGCATTTTGCAAACTTTAATAACTTTTAACAAATTTGGGTTTTATATAACCATTACATGCTCTTAGGCTTAAAACATCATCCATGTCAAGTACTATAGTTTAGGATAGTACTATAAGTAAGTTGCCAAAATCAGAAAGCAAATAAAATGTCCAGACCAAACTATCTGCAAGCAGCATTACTTGCTTTGAGAGTTAGGCTTGGGATGGCCGCAATGCTGCGCCATCCCCAGCGCACCAAAGTTGAGTATTTATTTTTTGGTTTCATCTGGGTTCTTAGCACGCATGTCTGTTAACACATAACTTATCCTCATGTTAAGAGGTTTTAGCCCAAGTTGGGTGTCTCGTGTTTTTTTCTTTAAGTTATTTTTACTAAGTAGGTTCATGTACAAGGAATGAACTATCTTAACCATTTCATCACGTAAGGACGTTAAATGCCTATAACGCGTATGCTCATATATATTCAACTCATTAGTTCATCATTTGAGAAATCATTACAATTCATACTCGCACGACTTATATGGTGTCTAACTAGATGAGCACACATGTAAGCCATGTTTATAAAAGTTTAGTTTCGAAAGGCGTTCAAATTCACTTTTAAAAGTTATTCTAGGCCAAGCTAAAGCAACTAGGTGCAACTTTAAATCTCATTTCATAGCTAACTAAGCTATGTATGTATGTTATTACGTTTAGAACTTTAAGTCCACAAGTTACTTTAAGTTCGTTCTCAAAGTTTCAAGTTTTCTTTAGAAAAAATTTTCAACTAAGCTATTGTAAGTTGATAATAAGTAAAGCCACTTTAAATCACTTCTCATGCTTAGGTATATTCATATCTCATCAATAGGTATGTGTTAGAATATCATAACTTCAAAGACTCAAGGTTCGTAAATATTCATTTTTCCAAAACTTTAAGTTTCTTTTCAAAACACATACTAATTCATGCTAAAGTATTCCCTTATGAGTAAGGTAATCTTATATGTCATGTCTAATATCTTTCATTTTTATGTTTTATCACTTAGAATAACATATTCCATCGTCGGGAGCACTATACTTGCGTATGTGCTCGCTCGACGCCCTCTGATTGCCTCCGAATACGTAACAGTCACAAAGATGACTATTTTTACCCTTCCCAATGACCTCAAATTAAAAAACTTAAAGAACAAAACTTGTAGGTCTATTCGTCCTCGTTCCGGATCATCTTGAATCACCTCAATCGGAGTTCGTTTGAAAAAGGTATGCCTAATTTACTACATCAGGTCAGAGAATTCTACCTGGCACTGAAGCCCGGTGCAGCTGCGTCCTGGAAGGCAGAACGGCCCTTCAGGTTCTGCACTTCATGATTTTACAGACCTCATCTCCTTCCGATTTTCATAACATGAGTTATACTAATCCAAATCAGACCATTTTTGATTTTATGGGTTCGTAACTCATAAAACTACAACATACCAATTACCCAACAATTAACATAAACATTAACTAACCCAAATTTGAATCTATAACTCATGTTCAGGCTTAGTTTTCTGGTTTTGAAAAGTTTAGCGAATTCATTCACCATGAATTCGTTTCTCAACCAAATTGGTTTGTTTAACTTCCGTTGTTTTCGCATATGACTATCTTAACAACATCTAACAAAAATTCATGGATTGAAACAAGCTTTAGCCATCAATTTTGTGACTCAGAAGCTAGTTTTTCTTTACACTTTTCTTAGGAATTGAAACTTAGAAATCAAAAGCATATAAGTTAGCATTATTACCTCTTGAATGCTTGGAATTGCTAACCATCACTCTCCAATCCTCCAATTGCTCCTTAATTCAACTCACTCTCTCTATCAAATGCTCAGACATTCAACAAATGGGAAAAGAAAAGAAGGAACTCTATTTATAGAGGAAGGAGTATCCAGTTCATGGTCTTGCACACTGAATTAATCCAAGAGGAAGAAGAAGAAGCCAATGGATCGAGAAGGGTTGTTGAACCACTCCATCTATCTCCATCCCTCTAACCATCATCGGTTCTAATTTTCAGCAATAACAATAGGCTAGGCCAATGGCCTATTCACGTGATGAAGAAGAATGACTGAAAAATTGGGACAAAGCTTTTTAGCTTACTGTTTTAGCAATAAGGCCACTTAATGTACCAAGGTTATTTCTTTTTGGGTCTATTAAATCAATTATAATTGACTTAACACTACTACATTAAATTAAGTTATGGGTACATACACACACACACACACATATATATATATATATATGTACCCATCCACATATAGGAAGTATACTTATATTTTAAATATACACTAATACATAATATCATGTACCTCATGTACATTAATCTAATAATATTTTAATTGGGCTATTTATAAAATAGTTGGATATTCTTAATCCATCATTTTCCATAAAATTTATCATTTCAAATATACCCAATTATCATAATGATAATTAATATCAATTATTTATTAACTCACATCATATACTCCATGTACCTTAGTTACATGCAATAAAATAACGTTGTTAGGTATTATTTTCTCGAGTATCCTCCATAATTATTTTTTTACACTCGTATAACCACATTATAACATTGTCTAATATTAATGTTTATTTAAACATTTAATCTCCTTCCCACTTCTAGAATACACATATATTTAATCATTTCTGTATTAAAATCACTTATGATTTTATTGTACCACTTGATACCTTATCTCATTAGTCCCAATTAAATGTCACACTTCATGTATTCTTAGGCCATGTGTATTATATATATTACTATCGTCCATATTTTCTATATTACCCATAGTAATACTATTTAATGATAATGTCCACATTAATATTTTAATTAGGCTAAGTTTAATTCAATTGGGTATTCTCAACCCATAATCACATTTTAATATCACAACGGCTAATTAGTATTAATCATTTATCATCTTACAATAATTAGTATGTACAACACTAATTAATATAATTCTTTCATTTCATTTCTTCCATTAGTTGTTCCAAAATAATTTTTCTTTAGCCACCACATACAATATTAACCTTATGCATAAATTTCTAACCAATAATTACTTATCACTATATTGGTTCTTTTAATCATTTATCTTTCAAATATCAACCCTTTGATATATTACAAAACTATGTAATATATTAAAATATCAAATATTAAGTAACATATTTCTTTCATCCTCTTATGCTAAACACATATGTTAACTCACTATCTTATACAAGTGAACTAACCCTTTTTCGTTTAATTTATTATCACGCCATTGCCATACAAGGATTATAATATTCCATAATATCTCTTAATTAACCATATTTATTTAGGGTTAATTAATCAAGTCACGTTTTGCTAACTAAATTTCTTCATGAACACTTGGTCACCATATATGACCCTTATAAGAGTTATTAGTATCAATTTCTTGGAATCAAATGTTCATAACTTACTCAGAATTTTCACAGAAAGTAAAGCAAATTGCTACTGGTCACATGTTTGAAATGGCGCTTAATTGCTGCCATACCAAATTCTCAGTAGCATAAGTTCTGATTAGCGAATCGAAACCTTACACTTCTAAATACTTTACACATCCTCCTTAAGTGTTAACTCGTCTAACATCAATCCTCTATTTGGTTTCACATCATTGATTACTATTTTCCTTAATAATTTAAGAATCACACTTCGAGTTTTAAAACTCTATCTCCCTTATTAGTTTAACCAACTATACATTTCCTTTATGGTTTCATACCACCAATAACACAACACTCGAATATAACACATACATACATTCCTTAAATCCTCACTTCTCGTCGTGCATCAATTTACTCACTAATTCTCTAACCACTTTAAAGGTATATCAATTTTCTTCCCTCGTCAACAATATACATATATACAAGTCCAAACCTAACACACATCGAGTCTTTAATAGTATTCAATATAGTACACTGAGTGGTTTCTCACAAACAACCAACAAATTAGTTTCCAGCTTGTTTACACTGTTTTCACAGTGAGTTAGATCGGTTACCAATTCGTATATACCTCCTCTCTCTGAAGGAATCATTTAGCCCAGCTCCTATACATCAACCATTAAAGAGTAAGATTGCACTACCTTAGACTTGATATTCATTCGTACATATACTCAAGAAATTGGTGATTATCAAAGATATTTTAATGTCACCAACTTATTAATATAAAATAATTTTCACATAAATTATTTAACATCTATAGATAAATTTGTATCCATCCTCTTACTAATTTATCTCTACAATTTATAACAAATATATAAAAACGATATATATATATATATATATATATATATATATATTAAACACAACCTCACTTATTGCATAGTCTATATTACCCTATACAACACCACATCACATACTTCACAATACACTATATATTTTTATTTGAACCCTTCACATGCCTTAAGAATTTTATCTAATAAATTCTTATTTTAATATTTTCTGAAAATTCGGGTTCTTACAGATGAAGCCAAGGGAAAGTTCGTCCCGAGTTGGGAAGGCCCTTTCATTGTCAAGGAAGTATTGGCGGGATGAGCCCTCAAACTGCAAGAAATGGACAACGAAGAATTTCCCCAGCTTATAAACTCAGACACCGCGAAGAGGTACTATGTCTGAAATACTTGTTAACCACCAATCTGGTTTAGAAAAAAAATCAATCAATCAAGTCAATTCAGGTTTTAATCAAGCTTGAACTACGAAAGACATAATCTCCCCTCATCAATGGGAGTACGTAGGCAGCCATCTATGGTGCGGTCAAACCAAACAAAAATCCAAAAACCCCTCAAACTCAAATAAACATTTTTCAACTGTTCAGGCAAAGCTTGAACTACGAAAGACTTGATCTCCCCTCATCAATGGGAGTAAGTAGGTAGCCATCTATGGTACGGTCAAACCAAACAAAAAATCTAAAAAACCCAAGCGAAAAATTTAAACTCAAAACCATTTGACCAAAGCCTGAACTACGAAAGACCTGATCTCCCCCCATCAATGGGAGTATGTAGGCAACCATCTATGGTGCGGTCGAACCCTCGAAAGAAAGCCAAACACTTTGCCTAATCAAAAGACCAGTTCCAAGACACCAAAAGTTGATACACCAGAAAAGCCTAAAGATCAACGACCCATTCTGAAAGATCCTAGGACATCTCAATGTCAATCCATCAAGGAGAAGTTTGGGCACATCAAGATGGCGATTCATAAGGAAAATGGCTAGTATCAAGCAAGTGACAAGACATATCTAAAAGGGAAGTAAAGCAAAATATATTTCCTTGCCATCTAATACTATTTGATATATAAAATGTATCATGTGCATGAAAAAAATGGCTAACCTAGTCTATGCAGGAAAGTGAAAGCTAGTCTATAAACCCGTAGATAAACGAGCCAGCAAGTCTAACATGACGTCCCTCTCAGAAGATGGAGGCGAATCTATAAGCTCCTGCTCTAAGGCCTTCATGCGAGCCAGTAGATCCACAGCCATCTGCATAGTGCTGCCATGATCATCTATGAATGCAATCATATCTACAATAATGCTAGCCATGTAAGATCTAAGTGCAATACTATCAACAATAGTAACATCCCGGGTAGCTCGAGCCTCATCCTGCTCAACAAAAGCATCATCGCGAGCCGCTCGAGCCTCATCCTGCTCAAAAAATGCAGCATCCCGACTAGCTCAAGAATCATCTCTCTCAATAAAAGCAACATCTCAGCCAGAAAGGGTTGTCAACATCAGTGCCCTAGCCTGATCCCTCTCAAATGTCATAAGATGTAACCTCTGCTCTAAAGACTCTGCAGAAGGTGGAGCCGTAGCAGTAGAAGGGCTAGGGGTGTCACTGACGAAGGCTGCCATCAAATCAACAAATAACTCATCCTTGGTAGGATAATCAGGGTCCTCTATAGGCTCCTCATCATCAGAATCAATACTCAGCTCTGAGTGAACAACCATTGCCGATGCAATATCTGCCTTCAGACATGCAGAATACTCTAAAGATCGACCCGGATGATTAGTTAAAAAATCAGCCCTCTCTTGATGAGTCCAACAATCATAAATCCTGGTCAAGTCATTTGCTGACAAAAATGGAGCTGATAATCGTTGACCCAAGGCCCCATCAAAGGGGTGAATATCCAAAAACTGATAAAACTATCGCATGACAGCCAGTGGATGATATGTGGTCACCCCTCTCAAACTAGCCAGGGGTAGATAGTCCATGCCAACTGCATGAGTAATAAATCTATAAGGAGAGCTGAGTACTGAACAAGGCAAGATCACAAATGGATCCTCGATCACTGTCAGAAAAGCCAACCAGGATGTTACATCTGTACACTCAGACGGCTGAAAAAAATAAGACATGGCTATCTTATGATTAAAGCAGTACCCATGACGTCTAAAGGTGCCAATCAGTCTCAAATGTGTCATAAACCACACATACAACAAGACGACACTGCCCCTGAAAAACCCCACAGGATGGGTATGGCAAAAAGTAGTCGATGTGACGCCCCCAAAATAGGTATACATCACCCATCTTGAGTCGCCAAATACATAGTACAAAATTCAAATACAACTTAATTATACAACAATCGTGTAACATACGACAAAACATAATCTAAGAGTTTTAATAAGAATATTGTCATCTAGACAATATCCACTCTCAATGGAGTCCTCATTACATTTATTGTCATACTATTTCACAGAATAGTGAGGACTACTAAAACAACCATTTGGACCGTCAATCCGATCCCCGACTCATCCCAGCTATATTCTCATTTCTTGAAGAGAACAATGAAAGAAAGGGTGAGCTCAACTAGCCCAGTAAGAAAAATTATGACTAAAATAATGCAGAATAAATTATCCTTAACCATCAACAGTATAACAACTGATAGAATATAATAGACAACAAGTTTTAGATCAACAATTAAAGCGGAATAAGAAATCCGTTAGAAGAGTCAAGTAGAGTATAAAATCTATTATATCTTCTATGATTTAAAAAGTTTTTCATCAACTTTATCGCTGAGACTCAGCTTAATAAATAAAATCAAATCAATCATGCACCACGGCCAAGGATATTCATGTAATCATCAATGGTCATGATTATACCAAATAATCCTTGGTAATAATCATACCAACAACTGTCCATCAATGAACTACAAGCTAATGAGGACTTTCACCACATCATTCGTCACATTATGGTCATGATTATACCGAATAATCCCTGGTTATAATCATACCAAGTCCATCTATACACGTAAGCCCAAAGATGACTTTCATCACAATATAAGCATGAGGATGATGACAATGACATAATAATTTAATAAAACAAGTTCAAGGATAAATGTTAAAGATTTATAATTTAATTTATCCAAAAATCAATAGCGTCCAAATTGTTAACATGATATTGCTTTGTAGAGTAAAATTCAAGAATTCTCAGAAGAATATTTCCATGAAAAGATATTGGATGAAGCGCAAATATCCAGGATATTCTACTAATTTCATGGAGTATAGAAACCAAACTTTAACCAACTTAGTATAATAGAATATATGAAACTGCAAATGGATTTTCGCCCGCCATACGGTAATCCACGTAGACAGATCATTTCCACAATTTAATAAGGAAAGAATACTAAGGATCATTCACCATGCATGCGGTAATCCACATAAACAAAAGTTATTCCAATGTAATAATAAAGAATGGAATAATGAAGAATTCACCATGCATGCATGCGATAATCGCATGCATAAAAGTTATTCCAAATGTAATAATAAAGAATGGAATAATGTAAGAATTCACCGGACATGCGATATAATCGCACATGCATGAAAGTTATTCCAATGAATAATAAAGAATGTAATAACGGGAGAATTCACCATGCATGCAATAATCGCATGCAGACAAGTTATTCCAACCGAATAATAAAGAATGGAATAATGTAAGAATTCACCGTGCATGCGATAGGCCAGACGCATATGTTATTCCAATGTAATAATAAAGAATGGAATAATAGAAGAATTCACCAGCCATGCAATAGACCGCACAGACAGGTTATTCCAACAGAATAATAAAGAATGGTATAACAACCCTTAAGAATATTGAAAGAAATTAATCTCTTCATGAATAAAAAAGAAATAATACCCCTTACCTTAGAATAAAATTGGATACTGGAATAGAGAGGTAGCAGACTTCTCTTCTTCTTTCTCTCAATAATTTCTCTCTATAATAATTGCTCTATAGCTTTAGTAAATTGGTGAGAAATGAAGAAAGAATGAGCTTCTATTTATAGAAAAATATAGTTTCAATAATTGTACATTTTGGGGCTCAAAATATTACAATATAATACCTCCCTCTTTTTTTTAATTTTTAATTTAGTCCTGCAAGTATTATCAAACTTGCACCACCTCCCCTAATAGTAAATCATGTGAATTAATAGTTCATTCATGTGACTCAATAGTATAATCATGTGAAAAAAACTAATTATAGTATAGTACCTTCAACTGTACCTCCATTTTTAATTTAGTCATGCAAGTATTATCAATCTTGCACCAACTCCCCTAATAGTAAATCATGTGAATCAATAGTACACACATGTGAACACATAGTTATAAGCATGTGAATTAATAGCAATTAATTGCTCATTTATCTGGTTAATTACCCGATTGGTCCATATAACTTCCAGACATCAATTATTATCGAAATAAATGTCAATTTTCACTAACACTAATAATTCCAACACAATGGAACTATCAATTTTATCATTAATCAACACGAACTTATTCATCATTAATATTATAATTCACAATATTTAACAACCAAGTCGTTCCAAAGAAAGAGGGGGATTTCCGATAAGGATTTCTCCTTATTGGCGCGCAATTGATTAGATTATCTAACCTCTCCTCGATGTAACTTCTGACATTGTCAATATTGCAAATAATAATATGAATAACTTTGTCGTCTCAATTATTTATTTAATAATATAAAATATTGTGACAATAAATGAATAAAATTGAATGACTTCTCACGTAAGCATCAATAATCAAAGATACTCTACAATATCGTGTGCTACTATGCAACCACGCGTATTACTATACTTTTACCACCGATTATTTTATGACAACTTGCTTACTTTAAAAAAATTTCACATATCACCCTTAACTTTAATCTTTTATCAATTTAATCATTTACTAAATAGAATAATTATAAGAAAATTGAATACATTTATTTCATAAAATTCGGGGTCACACAATCTCCCCTCCTTATGAAATTTTGCCCTCGAAATTTACGTACCTGGTAGTTCGAAGAGATGAGAAAACCTTGCTTTCTTTTCGGATTGTACCTTCCCGGTTATTTCTTATGTATCATGATTTTCCCATTGCTCATCTCCTGTATTTCAGATATCATTCTAGAATATAGTTTCAAAATAAGGATTAATTGACATGCCACATATTATCCCTATATTTTGACCAACCAATTAAATAACACATAAACTTAGGTAGGTCATACTAGCGAAGGAATTCCCCGTCTCTCCCCTCTTAGTTCTTGTCTCACATCTCAGCCAGGGATCATATCCCTAAACTCTGATACCATACCAATTGTGACGCCCCCAAAATAGGTATACATCACCCATCTTGAGTCGCCAAATACATGGTACAAAATTCAAATACAACTTAATTATACAACAATCGTGTAACATACGACAAAATATAATCTAAGTGTTTTAATAAGAATATTGTCATCTAGACAATATCCACTCTCAATGGAGTCCTCATTACATTTTTATTGTCACTTTATTTCGCGAATAGTGAGGACTACTAAAACAACCATCACGAATTTGTCAATCCGATCCCCGACTCGTCCAGCTATATTCTCATTTCTTGAAGAGAACAATGAAAGAAAGGGTGAGCTCAACTAGCCCAATAAGAAATATTATGATTAAGATAATGCAGAATAAATTATCCTTAGCCTTCAACAGTATAACAACTGATAGAATATAATAAACAACAAGTTTTAGATCAACAATTGAAGCGGAATAAGCAATCCATTAGAAGAGTCAAGTAGAGTATAAAATCTATTATCTTCTATGATTTAAAAAGTTTTTCATCAACTTTATCGCTGAGACTCAGCTTAATAAATAAAATCAAATCAATCATGCACCACGACCAAGGATATTCATGTAATCATCAATGGTCATGATTATACCGAATAATCCCTGGCCATAATCATACCAACAACTGTCCATCAATGAACTACAAGCCAATGAGGACTTTCACCACATCATTCGTCACATTATAGTCTTGATTATACTGAATAATCCCTGGTCATAATCATACCAAGTCCATCTATGCACGTAAGCCCAAAGATGACTTTCATCACAATATAAGCATGAGGATGATGACAATGACATAATAATTCAATAAAACAAGTTCAAGGATAAATTTTAAAGATTTATAATTTAATTTATCCAGAAATCAATAGCGTCCAAATTGTCAACATGATATTGCTTTGTAGAGTAACATTCAACAATGCTCAGAAGAATATTTCCATGAAAAGATATTGGATGAAGCAAAAATATCCAGGATATTCTACTAATTTCATGGAGTATAGAAACCAAACTTTAACCAACTAAGTATAATAGAATATATGAAACTATAAATGGATTTTTGCCCGTCATACGATAATCCACGTAGACAGATCATTTCCACAATTTAATAAGGAATGAATACGAAGGATCATTCACCATGCATGCGGTAATCCACATAAACAGGTTATCCAACAGAATAATAAAGAATGGAATAACAGAAGAATTCACCATGCATGCGATAGACCGCACATACAGGTTATTCCAACATAATAATAAAGAATGGAATAACATAAGAATTCACCATGCATGCGATAGACCGCACAGACAGGTTATTCCAACAGAATAATAAAAATGGAATAACAGAAGAATTCACCAGGCATGAGATAGACCACACAAACAGGTTATTCCAACAAAATAATAAAGAATGGAATAACAGAAGAATTCACCATGCATGCGATAGACCACACAGATAGGTTATTCCAACAGAATAATAAAGAATGGAATAATAGAAGAATTCACCAGGCATCTGATAGACCGCACAGACAGGTTATTCCAAAAGAATAATAAAGAATAGAATAATAGTTGAATTCATCAGACATGCAATAGACCGTACAGACAGGTTATTCCAACAGAATATTAAAGAATGGTATAACAACCCTTACGAATATTGAAAGAAATAAATCTCTTCATGAATATGAAAGAAATAATACCCCTCACCTTAGAATAAAAGCTGATAATTGGAATATAGAGGTAAAGACTTTCTTCTTCTTTCTCTCTATAATTTCTCTATAATAATTGCTCTATAGCTTTAGTGAATAGGTGAGAAATGAAGGAAGAATGAGCTTCTATTTATAGGAAAATATAGTTTCAATAATTGCACATTTTGGGGCTCAAAATATTACAGTATAATACCTCCCTTTTTTCATTTTTAATTTAGTCCTGCAAGTATTATCAAACTTGCACCACCTCCCCTAATAGTAAATCATGTGAATTAATAGTTCATTCATGTGACTCAATAGTATAATCATGTGAAAAAACTTAATTACATATTAGTACCTTCAACTATACCTCCATTTTTAATTTAGTCATGCAAGTATTATCAATCTTGCACCAACTCCCCTAATAGTAAATCATGTGAATCAATAGTACACACATGTGAACACATAGTTATAAGCATGTGAATTAATAGCAATTAATTGCTCATTTATCTGGTTAATTACCCGATTGGTCCATATAACTTCCAGACATCAATTATTATCGAAATAAATGTCGATTTTCACTAACACTAATAATTCCAACACAATGGAACTATCAATTTTATCATTAATCAACATGAACTTATTCATCATTAATATTATAATTCACAATATTTAACAACTAGGTCGTTCCCAAGAAAGAGGGGGATTTCCGATAAGGATTTCTCCTTATTGGCGCGCAATTAGATTATCTAACCTCTCCTTGACAGAACTTCTAGACATTGTCAATATTGCAAATAATAATATGAATAACTTTGTCGTCTCAATTATTGATTTAATAATATAAAATATTGTGACAATAATTAAATAAAACTGAATGACTTCTCACGTAAGCATCAATAATCAAAGATACTCTACAATATCGTGTGCTACTATGCAACCACGCATATTACTATACTTTTACCACCGATTATTTTATGACAACTTGCTTACTTTAAAAAAATTTCACATATCACCCTTAAATTTGATCTTTTATCAATTTAACCATTTACTAAATAGAATAATTATAAGAAAATTGAAAAATTCGGGGTCTCACAATCTCCCCTCCTTATGAAATTTCGCCCTCGAAATTTACGTACCTGGTAGTTCGAAGAGATGAGAACACCTTGCTTTCTTTTTGGATTGTACCTTCCCGGTTATTTCCTATGTATCATGATTTTCCCATTGCTCATCTCCTGTATTTCAGATATCATTCTAGAATATAGTTTCAAAATAAGGATTAATTGACATGCCACATATTATCCCTATATTTTGACCAACCAATTAAATAACACATAAACTTAGGTAGGTCATACTAGCGAAGGAATTCCCCGTCTCTCCCCTCTTAGTTCTTGTTTCACATCTCAGCCAGGGATCATATCCCTAAGCTCTGATATCATACCAACTGTGACGCCCCCAAAATAGGTATACATCACCCATCTTGAGTCGCCAAATACATGGTACAAAATTCAAATACAACTTAATTATACAACAATCGTGTAACATACGACAAAATATAATCTAAGAGTTTTAATAAGAATATTGTCATCTAGACAATATCCACTCTCAATGGAGTCCTCATTACATTTATTGTCACACTATTTCACAGAATAGTGAGGACTACTAAAACAACCATCTGGACTGTCAATCCGATCCCCAACTCGTCCCAGCTATATTCTCATTTCCTGAAGAGAACAATGAAAGAAAGGGTGAGCTCAACTAGCCCAATAAGAAATATTATGATTAAGATAATGCAGAATAAATTATCCTTAGCCTTCAACAGTATAATAACTGATAGAATATAATAGACAACAAGTTTTAGATTAACAATTGAAGCGGAATAAGCAATCCATTAGAAGAGTCGAGTAGAGTATAAAATCTATTATCTTCTATGATTTAAAAAGTTTTTCATCAACTTTATCGCTGAGACTCAGCTTAATAAATAAAATCAAATCAATCATGCACCATGACCAAGGATATTCATGTAATCATCAATGGTCATGATTATACCGAATAATCCATGGTCATAATCATACCAACAACTGTCCATCAATGAACTACAAGCCAATGAGGACTTTCACCACATCATTCGTCACATTACGGTCTTGATTATACCGAATAATCCCTGGTCATAATCATACCAAGTCCATCTATGCAAGTAAGCCCAAAGATGACTTTCATCACAATATAAGCATGAGGATGATGACAATGACATAATAATTCAATAAAACAAGTTCAAGGATAAATTTTAAAGATTTATAATTTAATTTATCCAGAAATCAATAGCGTCCAAATTGTCAACATGATATTTCTTTGTAGTGTAACATTCAACAATGCTCAGAAGAATATTTCCATGAAAAGATATTGGATGAAGCGAAAATATCCAGGATATTCTACTAATTTCATGGAGTATAGAAACCAAACTTTAACCAACTAAGTATAATAGAATATATGAAAGCGTAAATGGATTTTACATCATTATACAATAATCCACGTGAGATGATCATTTCCACAATTTAATAAGGAATGGATACGAAGGATCATTCACCATGCGTCGCAGTAATCCACATAAACAAAGTTATTCCAATGTAATAATAAAGAATGGAATAATGGAAGAATTCACCCGCATGCGATAGACCGCATGCATAAAAGTTATTCCAATGTAATAATAAAGAATGGAACAACATAAGAATTCACCATGCACGCGATAGATCAAGCATGCATGTAAAGTTATTCCAATGTAATAATAAAAATGGAATAATGTAAGAATTCACCGTGCATGAGATAGACCACACGCATAAAAGTTATTCCAACAAAATAATAAAGAATGGAATAACAGAAGAATTCACCATGCATGTGATAGAACGCACAGACAGGTTATTCCAACAGAATAATAAAGAATGGAATAATAGAAGAATTCACCAGGCATCCGATAGACCGCACAGACAGGTTATTCCAAAAGAATAATAAAGAATGGAATAACAGAAGAATTCATCAGACATGCAATAGACCGTACAGACAGGTTATTCCAACAGAATAATAAAGAATGGTATAACAACCCTTACGAATATTGAAAGTAATAAATCTATTCATGAATACGAAAGAAATAATACCCCTCACCTTAGTATAAAACTGGATACTGGAATAAAGAGGTAGCAGACTTCTCTTCTTCTTTCTCTCTATAATAATTGCTCTATTGCTTTAGTGAATAAGTGAGAAATGAACAAAGAATGAGCTTCTATTTATAGGAAAATATAGTTTCAATAATTGCACATTTTGGGGCTCAAAATATTACAATATAATACCTCCCTCTTTTTTTCATTTTTAATTTAGTCTTGCAAGTATTATCAAACTTGCACCACCTCCCCTAATAGTAAATCATGTGAATTAATAGTTCATTCATGTGACTCAATAGTATAATCATGTGAAAAAAACTAATTACAGTATAGTACCTTCAACTATACCTCTATTTTTAATTTAGTCATATAAGTATAATCAATCTTGCACCAACAACCCTAATAGTAAATCATGTGAATCAATAGTACACACATATGAACACATAGTTATAAGCATGTGAATTAATAGCAATTAATTGCTCATTTATCTGGTTAATTACCCGATTGGTCCATATAACTTCCAGACATCAATTATTATCGAAATAAATGTCGATTTTCACTAACACTAATAATTCTAACACAATGGAACTATCAATTTTATCTTTAATCAACACGAACTTATTCATCATTAATATTATAATTCATAATATTTAACAACCAGGTCGTTCCCAAGAAAGAGGGGGCTTTCCGATAAGGATTTCTCCTTATTGGCGCGCAATTAGATTATCTAACCTCTCCTTGACAGAACTTCTAGACATTGTCAATATTGCAAATAATAATATGAATAACTTTGTCGTCTCAATTATTTATTTAATAATATAAAATATTGTGACAATAATTAAATAAAACTAAGTGACTTCTCACGTAAGCATCAATAATCAAAGATACTCTATAATACCGTGTGCTACTATACAACCACGCGTATAACTATACTTTTACCACTGATTATTTTATGACAACTTGCTTACTTTGAAAAAATTTCACATATCACCCTTAACTTTAATCTTTTATCAATTTAACCATTTACTAAATAGAATAATTATAAGAAAATTGAATACTTTCATTTCATAAAATTCGGGGTCTCACAGCCGACCTCAAGGTCTCCACTAATATCATGAGCAAGATAGTGCAACCCTCCCCTGAGTGTACGGACTACTGTAATCAGGCCAATGTTCAGATGGTTCATATATAGCGACATGTACAAATAGGCCACGACACACATCAATAGAATATCTACGCGGGTAACCTTCCACTCACCCTCAGTAATGGTGAAGTCCCCTGAATGGCTTAGATAGCTGTCCAGTGACCCAAATGATCAATCAAGAAATCCAAGGACACCACATGCCCTGAGGTAAACTTGTCCATGATAACTCTGCGTCGTAAGCCCATCGGGTTATAAATTGTCGTCTCATATCATTAATGGCCATCATAGCACAATGTTGATCCAAAGGCAAATCAGTGAGGCTCTCATACTCTTCCAATGTAGGAGTCAGCTCATGGATATCAAACCTAAAAACCTATCTCTCTGGTATCCAACAAGATATCATGCCCTTTATAAAACCCAAGGGTACATAAAACGTCAGAAGGGTCACAGAATGCCTCAATAGCTGATCAATTATCACCCAATCTGTGGGAGATAAATTGTAATGCCATGATC
Organism: Panax quinquefolius; assembly: GCA_020205615.1. Taxonomy (NCBI): domain Eukaryota; kingdom Viridiplantae; phylum Streptophyta; class Magnoliopsida; order Apiales; family Araliaceae; genus Panax; species Panax quinquefolius. The sequence goes on along the minus strand of CM035158.1, from coordinate 97,600,924 downwards.
TCAGAGAAGAGGCGAGGGAACCACCAGCGGTAGAAAGCCTCCTGAGTAAAAGAGCCCTCTGATAAAGAGCCCACCAGGGGAAACTCGGTTATCAGCTGAGATAAAGGCCAATATCACCTAGCAGGAGGAAAGAATGGAATGTAAATCTCCCTTGTGATGCTTCTAATATTACGCTCTCCCAAATAGAGCTCCCAGCCTCCATTAGTCAGGAGAGGGATCCGACGGGTGGATAATACATGCTCAATCCCAGTAGGAAAACCACTCTCAAAGCCTATTATCAAATGCTCCTTGTTATAGGGAACCCACGTAATAACATCAGCAGTCAACAACTCCAACTACAAATGAGAATGGGTAAACCCCTGCAAGAGTGGAGTGATGCCATAGCCGTCCCCGTGGACAGGTCTCCAGACCTAATATAGTTACGCGACGAAGGAAAGAGAGCCACTTATATGCCCAAAACTAAAAATACAAAAATCAAATGTCATCAGTTATGAAAAATGACAACCCGAGCGGGGGAAAATCGAAAGATAAAGAAAAATTATTCACCAGCAAAAATGGATAAAAGCCTAGCCAAGCCTCCATCACACCCTCTAACTGTAGGCGCATCCCACGAAGGAAGTATGCAAAGATGTATGAACCCTAGTCAAAGTCTTTGATGCGGTCCATATAACGAGTGGCACTGACTAAAGTGAAAGAAACCGTCAAGCAGTTATCCGCTAGGAAACAACCCCTGATGATGATCAGGAACAATCGCTGAATAATGCGATCTCTAACCCTCTGATCATCAGGCAGAGGCTTAGTCAAAGCCCCACTCATGGCATCCACACTTAATGGCCCAAAGAGAACAATCCGACCCTTGAGAGCCGTGGCAGGAACTCCCAGAAGGGATCGAACTACAACTGGTGAAATGTCAGCTACCAAAGGTACCGGCGCCCCAATAAACTCTAACCCAGTGATGAACCGCCAGTCCATCGGTGTCATCATCACCTCACAATCCAAAAAATAGAGAGACTGATTTTGGTGAAACCAGGGCTCATACAAAGCCCTCAATAACCCCAGGGGCAGCGACGGGGAGGAATAAAAAAGAAATTCTGAAAGCCCCATGAATGGACGATCTCCCAGTACTCTGGATGGAGGGTCTGGTACAAGGAGTGAATGCTAAACCAGTTCCCCCTGGGATGAGTAAAGCCGAGAACCTGCATTAAATTGTAAATCAAAATAAAAAACCCTTGCTCCGAAAGTGGGAAAAGAAGAAAAGTAAAGATGGAAATGGTTATTACCTCGTTCGCATGAAGGTAGATCGAGGGATGATGACTCAAATCATCCAGAAGATCTGGAATCATCACATTAGTAACTAGAAGCTCCCGGTGGTGAATGGAAGCAGAAGGAGTAGGATCCACAATATGAACATCATCCTCCTCATCTACAGCCTCTGGCCTATCAACCCTAATAGGGAGAATCACTGACTCAGTCAACCGACGAGGTTGCAGGGCTGGGCGAGGCTAAGGAATATCAGAAGCTCTTCTCCTCACACCTGCGGAGGCCCTACGAGAGCTACTCGGCTGGTCTGGATCCATAATCTGAACAAAGTCTCCAAATCACCTCAAAAAGGGTGAGGTAAGTTTAAAACTTAAATCTTATTAAAGTTAAATCATTATTTCCTATCTGGTTTAAATTCTAAAGCATGCATTGTGTTAACATACGTCTACACTAGAGTTAAAATTGCATGTTCATTAAATACCCAGACTCGTGGAATATTTTTGCTAGTCTCCTTTGTCACATGCACATAGGCATGACTATGTGGCCATTCAGTATCACACCAACCCAAAATCATGAACATCTCATATACATGAAAAACATCAAAATTAAACCCATCATGGCAGCCAAATTACCATATGTACTTTATTTGAAAACACGTGATCATTTGTCCTCAAATAGGATGAATAAACTAGCCAAATGACTATCTCAGAAATAAGTTTTGTTTACATTAATACGTTCAACATGGTAAAATATGAACATTTACTAAGTTTAATAATATTTATCAAGTTATATAAGCATGCATATTCACTATATTTTGTTTAAAAGCATTCTATATGAAATTTAATGTTTTAACGGTCAAAACTTAAAAAGAAAACATATAAACATTACCAGAGTAGTGCAGAACGTTTGTACGATGACGAATTTTTTAGAAAGCAGCCCGCACTTAGTAGATCTGAAGAAGAATTTTCAGATTTTCTATATGGTTCAACTTGAAAATGACTTATGAAAGGAACGGGGGAGTAAATATACCCACGGGGAGCCGCAGGTCTACCTGCGGCCTCCCAAAATGGGTCTTACCCCCTCTGGCTTGATCAAATTTGACTTACAACGGAGTTCTCGGAAGTTAAAAAGTCAAATCAGGGAAAAAGGTGCTACGTGATTGAGCAGAAAGGGCCTAAAACCCTGAATTCAGATACCAAACTTCTGATCTACAAGTAAGTCATTGGTATTAACCCGGATGTGGGGTTCAGAGAGCCAATGATAGAGATTATGGAAAATAGCCTTTGTCAAAACATCGGGAAGGTCCGATGTCATAAATCGTTGGTCTTGAATGCATCAAAACGTCCAGTTTTGTTCAGGGGTATAATTCATCAAAAAGATATCCCCAGTAGAGATATCAGGAATGTCTGATAGTGTAAACCGTTGGCGATAACTCCAGCATAGCATAGTAAAAGATCTAGTGATGTAAGCCATTGAAAACTACTTTAACGAATGTCAGAATGATTGACAGTGTAAACCGTTAGTGACAACTCCAACGTAGCATTGGGAAAAACTTGGTGATGTAAGCCATTGAAAACTACTTCAACGAAGGTCAGGATGATTGACAGTGTAAACCGTTGACAACAACTCCAACGTAGCATCGGGAAAGATCCTGTGATTTAAGCCTTTGAAAACTAATTCAATGAAGGTCATAATGACTGACATTGTAAACCGTTGGCGACAACTCCAGCGTATCATCAAGAATGATCCGGTGATGTAAGTCGTTGAGAACTACTTTAACAAAGGTCAGAATGATTGACAGTGTAAACCGTTTGCTACGATTCCAGCGTAGTATTGGAAAAGATCCGGTGATGTAAGCTGTTGAAAACTATTTCAATGAAGGTCAGAATGGTTGACAGTGTAAACAGTTGGTGACAACTCCAGCGTAGCCTCAGGAAAGATCTGGTGATATAAGACATTAAAAACTACTTCAATGAAGGTTAGAATGATTAACCATTGACAACAACTCCAGTGTAGCATCGGGGAGGACTGATGATGGAATCTGTTATATAAATCCCCAGCCGAGGCACCACAAAGGTTTATTGATTTTTAGATCTTTGTAAACTACTGTTCAAGTAGGCACCGAGGAAATTCGGTGAGGGTCAACCTTTGCAAAACTACCATTCGAGTAGGTATTGTGAGGATGTTGTGAAAGCAAGCAGTAAAAAATTCTATCTCCAGTTGAGTTATCGGCATCAACCTAATAGAAAGCCCGGGCGGTGGTGACAATCCCAGCGTAACAGTATGAAGAATCCAATGATGGCAACCAAGGCAAGCTATCATCAAGATAAACATCAATAATCCCTCGTAAGTCACTCGCAAAAAGAGAGGAACATCTTCGGCAGAGACCATCATTGAAAACTCCATCACCAACAAAAATGGTGGGAGCAGTCAATGATAGAAAACCATTGGAGGTAATTCCACACCGAAATAGTCAGAGCACATAACATCATATTATGCTTCATTGCATAGCATCATTTAGTCTTGTCATATTTCAAGTGTCTAGTAATCTTTATCATGTTAATGCCATTACATTGCATAAACATGATAAAGAGGAGCATCTGTAGACACTCAAAATTTGCGTTCTTGTTACTAACCATGCAAGAGGGCAGAATCGTCTTTTATCTTTTAGAGACAACCCTGAAAGTCTAGATCAAGCTAAAACCCCGGGAGATCAAGTTAAACCCCGGTGACAACCCTGGGAGATCAAGTTAAACCCCGGTGACAACCCTGGGAGATCAATTCAAACCCATGTGACAATCCTAGGAGATCAAGTCAAACCCCGATGAAAATCTAGGTAGATCAAGTCAAACCCCCGAGACAACCCCGGGAGATCAAGTTAGACCCTGGAGGAAACCCCGAGAGATTAAGTCAGACCCTGGAGACAACCGCGGGAGATCAAATCCAAACCCCTGTGATAACCCCGGTAGATCAAATCCAAACCCCAGAGATAACCCCGGGAGATCAAGCCAAAACCCAGCAACAACCCTGGGAAACATCAAACCAACCTTAGAGACAAATCCTGAAGACTATCAAAAGTCAACAACAGTCCAATCTCGGAGACAACACTAAGAAAAGACAGCTACAACTGCAGCAAGCCCAGAACCAACCCGGGATGGGAAAAATAGTAATTTTGCCAACTCAACATCAATTCAACCCAAATCACTGCAAAAGAAGTCATGCAGAACCATAACATCAATCCTGAGTGAAAATAACACAAGACAGCTCAACGGATGGACAGCGAAGACTTGAAGATCTGGTCATGGACCTATCTTCCCATATTCAAAAAATGTCAAATCTCAAGTCATTGTGTATCTCTCGTCAAGGTCTTTTCGGAAAGGTATAACACACCTCCATCGGATTCCCGGATTGAAAGTTATGAAGGTTCGAGTGGACAACGCGTTGATCTGAGTACACGTACTTTGAGACAATAGGACCCACGGGGCCCGGGCGCACCCGAGCAGCCGCAGGTAGACCCGCAGCTACTTTGGTCTATAAATAGACCCCCATCAGCCAAAATAAAAAATAGAAGAAAATAGAGGAAATTTCATCCATTTCAGCTCTTAACCCCTCCTATAGTGTTCCAAACTTTGATATTCTTCTTTGTAAACACTTATATACATATATACTACAACATATCAAATTTTAACTGGTGAAAACGAAGTTTTCAATCTTTAAAAGCGATTTAAAGCTCTCCTCGCTACACACTATAAGATCCTTTCAGATCTGAAGTTGTTACTCTTTTTTCTCTATATATATATATATATATTAATTTTTTACTGCGATTAAAATATCTTTTTTAATTATTTATTCAATGTAAAGTTGTGATATTAATGTTTGTGGACTATATTTATCTAAATCTAGCCATATCTAACTTTTAATCGATTCAAAAGTTGTAAAACTGGAACCGTTGAGCTAGAATGGCTAAGATTTATTTAAATCTAGTTTTCTTTTTAGTTTTGTAAATATTAAGCAATCACGCGTCCCTAGATCTATATCTAGAGGAAACGGGAAGCTTGGGTATGTGTATGCAAGAATTTAATTGATAAATCCTTTGTTTTGCGGTGTTTAGATTAAATATTTATTTTATTTAAGTATATTTGTTATGTAGGCTATTCATAAAATATTATGTTAGCCTAGGAGCCACGAGATCTAAGATCCAGCTGACAGATCTAGATCTGGTTCCCATGATGGACCTTTTCAGTTGTACAGTTAGCTTGCAAATTATATTTGTGGTGTTCGGGTTACTTCGATGGCTTTCATGCCCATAAGATGCCCGGCACTTATATGTATATTATTTTGTCGAAGATGCTTCGCATCTCGAGAATAAAAATCAAAACAAGCTAAATATGGAATAAAATAGAAGTATCAAAGGCTTCAATTACTATGTGAGCATAAGGGATTGAAAACTTGTTTCCAAAGCATCATTTCTATATATTTTACTTAAAATTGATCTTTTATACGAGTTAGACCCTTTGTATATAGGTGCAAACAAGGCATAGCATTACTTCCAAATAATACACTTAGGCATAATTAACTGCACACACACACTTCAAATAAATTAGAGAATTGAAAAGGCGCGGTAATTGTGTTTTCACGGAAGTCGGGGGGGTGTTTAACACCTCCCCCCGCTTAATCAAGCCCCCGAACTCTATAACAGAATCCAATAATTGGGCCTTTTTTCAAACCTTTTCAAATTTGGTTAAGTTGGTACAACCATTTCACTATTACCAACTGGCGACTCTGAATTTTTAAAATCGTTGACATTTTGTGTCGGACCCTTTTGTCAAACTCGCCCTTTCAAATAAAATTCAACACGTAGAAAACATAAAGGGTAAAAGACTAAAAGAGGAATTCCAAAAAAAAGAGGATATTTTTCCCGACGTCGACAATTAGTATTTTAACTAACAATAAAAACTAAAAAAAAATAAGCTACTATTTTTTTTGAGTTAATATACGAAATACCAGAAAAAGCACAACAATAATCTTGTCTTTCTGGACCGTTGATCCGCTTCGATAATCCTGAAAAAAAAATTATTAGAATAAAAAAACTAATTCGAATAAATAAAATTAAGGAATATAAAATAAGTGTAGTCCCCGGCAACGTCGCCAAAAATTTGTTGTGTTAAAAATATGTAACTGCAAGTGTACAGTGTCAAATTAAAGAATTGACAAGTATAGGTCGAACCCACAGAGACTAGATTAATTTTAATGTTTCCTTAATATCTATTTTAGGCGAATTAGAAATAAAGATTAAGAATTGATTAACTAGAATATGAAAACTAATAATAAAAAAGCAATCTAGGAATCTGAATCCATTAAATAATAAACATAATAAGTAATTCAATCTCTTATATTTTTATAACTTAATTTGTATTTTGATTTTCTTTTCTCTTTAATTTAGTAATTTTACAATTAACGTGAGCAAGCATAGACTTGAAAATTTAAGGATTAACTATAATCAATTAAAACTTCTTGAGTAAGCATGAATTATGAAAAGCTCATATCTTAACAATAATATATCAAAACCTCTTAATTAATTTAAAATCACATAAGAATTATAAAAGCGAAGGTATTTTAATAACGAAACATGAAGTCGAAATTAATTAAACATAAAAGCATAAATAATAGAACATATGAAAAATATTATCATGAATAATTATTTAATTTCATCATCATCCATGATTAAAAAAAGTTAACTAGACATTAAAATTAATAAACTAAATGAAGAAAAAGATAAAAAAAAATAGTAATAAGAAAACTCCTTTTATTGATGATCCTCTAACGAACGTACAATGAATAGTAATTTAATCTACTCCTACTCATACTCCTAACCTAAACTAATACCAATCACTCTCCTTCTCTCTAAAACAAGAAGCTTATTTATAGGGAAAATAAATTTTAACCCTAATTTAGATTCATTGAACTTGGTCACTTTTGTTCTTTTTTTTCCCCTCTTCTTTTCTTTTTGACTTTAATCTTTATATGATAATTCTCCAAGAGTTCTTTTTATATCTTTAAAAGTTGGATATAAATCATTTATTTGCTCCCCAAAAAAATAAATGTTATTTTCTACAAAACAAAATAAAATGTATTAGTTAAATAAAATAAGAATTTAAAATAATAAATATGAGAATATTAAAATATATTAATTATGTGGCTATCAAGAACAACTATAAATAAAGATACTTTTTAGTATTTTAATATATATCTAATAAATTTTATAAAAAAAATTCTTTTAAATCATTTCACGTTTGGGAAGAACTTTTGTTTTGTGTATATACTAAAACTTGCACTTTTAAGTAGAGTTAAATTTACTTTTTCTCACTATATTGGGCCCGGGTTTACAAATGTATTATTAGATTGAATTTTTGACGCTCCCAAAATAGGTATACAACACCCATTCTGAGTCGCCAAATACATGGTACAGAAAGCAAAATACAACTTCAATAATACAATTGTCGTGCAAAAATACGACAACACATAGTGTGAGTTTAAATACAAATATTGTCTTCTAGACAATATCCACACTCAAATAAGACCTCATTACAATTATTCAAACACTATTTTACAGAAATAGTGAGGACTGCTAAAACATCTTTCTAGAACCATCACTCCATACCTCGACTAGATCCTGTTATGTTCTCACCTCCTGAGAAGAAAAATGGAACAAAAAAGAAAAGGGTGAGTTCAACTAGCCCAATAAAGAATATTATGACTAAGATAATATACAACAAATTATCGTTAGTCCTCAACAAGGAAAAATCTGATAGAATATAATAGACAACAAGTTTTAGATCAATATTACCGCGGTAAGCGGAAGCAAGAATCCATTAGAAGAGTCAAGTAGAGAATGAGTTCTACTATCTTCTAAGATTTAAAAGTCCATCATCAATATTTTAATCCTGTAACAACAATCAATATACATCTTTAATCAAATATTCATCTTTGCACTACAGGCCAAAGATATTCATTTATATCACCAGTTGGTCATGTTCATCTCAACACCTGTTTATCTTTGCACTACGGGCAAAAGATATTCATCAATTAACATTCATCTTTGCACTACATGCCAAAGATATTCAGTAATATCATCATTTAGGACTGAGGATGATGAAAAATATTTTAAAGAAAACGAATCCAGTGAGACAGAAGGACAAATATTAGGAATTCGTATTACAGTTTATCCAAAATCAATAATACTTCACAATAACTAATTTTGAAGCAGAATTCAAAAATAAAGACCAAAACATGGATACAATCAAAGATAGTAACCTTAATAGACATCTTGGACAAAAAGAAGAAAATTTCATTTTTCGGTGAATAGTGCCATATTCGTGAATAATGCCGTATACGTGAATAGTGTCATATACGTGAATAGTAACCCCGACATAAAAAATTCTAAATTTGATTAAAAGTTTAGATCAATACTTCGGCATAATGATATTGAAAGAAATAATATCATATATGAAGAAAATAACATCCCTTACCTCAAAGAAACAGTACTTCGGAATGAAATATCGGATATGATGCTGAATGAAACTTGTACTGAATAGCAACTCTCAAAGTATCTATATACTCACAAAATACGCTCGATAATATAGAGAGAAAGAGAGAAAACTTGTTTCTAATGTGATTTTCAATTCTAACTTAGCCCTCTATTTATAGGAAAATGTTAGCACGCTGAAGCAGACTTGACCTGCTACTATTGCCACCCATCACATTTGAAATTCAATTGAGCACATTTCTCACCAACCAATTCTAGAATTTTTCAAAATGTTTTATCATTTAAACAATAATCAGAAACTTTAATAATTCATAAAAAAAATAGCTCGTTTATCAGAAAAATATGAATTTTATGTCCATTCCACACGAAATCGAATTTTCTACAACTTTACAGAAGAAAGTTTTTCCAAATTTCAAACAGAAAATATCCGAAATCCACAAACGGATGATTTTTAATACATCCAATCTGACAAAATACTGATAAAACATCTCAGCATTAATTCTTTCATTAATAACCATATAAAATAAAATCCATCATTTATATTCACATCAAATAAATATTTCTTTATCACATAAATAAATAATTAATTATTCTCAAATAATATTACAGAATCACAATTATGACAATCAGGCCGTTCCCAAGAAAGAGGGAGCTTTCCGATAAGGATTTCTCCTTCTTGGCAAGCAATTGATTAGATGACCAAACCTCTCTTTGTGATGTAACTTTCTAGACATTGCCAATAATGTTATCTAATAATATTATTCAAATAATATGAATTATTGATTTGATAATGGGAAATACTGTGCAATGACAATTATTGAAACAACAATAATATAAACTATCAACGCAACAATTATTGAATCAATAAAATAAAATATTGAGCAAAGTATCACTCGTAACAATTATTGAGTAGTGCCTTCTTACGTAAGAATCAATAATTCAACTATATTGTGCAATACCGTGTAAACTCTTTGTGCAACTACACGCCAGACATCGTATTTTAACCACCGAGTATTCCAATAATTGTTAATTGGTAACCATTACGCCGTTAATTATAAAAACTCATACTTTGTCGTTTTTTTCATCCGACAATTATCCTGTTATGGGGCCTACGAATGACTGCGCCGTCGTACGAATATTCCTGACAAAAAGAATATTCCACGACCAAATGAATATTCTCCAACAAAAAGAATATTTTATAATCACTTGCTTATTTTGTAAAATTTGCACATTTCACCCATAACCAAAGCATTATATCAAATTAACCCTTATTAATTTAGAATAATGAATAGAGAAAAATTTAATTTTATTTATAATAAGTTGGGGTCTTACAGAATTGTTTAACAATCAACTCATTAAATTACTTATTTTTTACGAATTGTCACAAATTTGTCTAAACAAGTAGACTTTTAAAGGAAAAATAAAAAAAAACAATATTTTAAGCTAGTTATCCACATGGGTTTGTCAAATAATATTCACACATTAAAAATCTATGAAAAATAAAAGTAAATCTAAAAGTTGAAACAAATTAAACAATTAAAATTAAATAAATAAAATCATGGAAGAAAAACATATATCTTAATAATTCTATTAACTTGAGAAAACATGGAAGAAATTCTGTTTACAAAATAAAATATATCTCAATCAATTAAAATAAAGAACAATATGTAATTATAACAAATTAATTAAACAACTTAAATAATCTAATAAAACTCATTAAATAAGATGGGTTTGAATTTAAAGTGTTTAAATTGTTTAATTAGGTTAATTTATTCTATTACTGTATTTCATCTAATACTTCACGTTTCTATTTTTTATTTTTCTAACTCTGTAATTTATTTATATAGTTTTGGATAAATTTTTAACATTTTATAAATATTTAATAATGTTAACATATAAATTTTTTATTTTGATGGCCACATGAACAATTTTGTGGGACTCATATGTTACTTGGTTATTCTTTGGCATGTCCACGTCGACAATTGAATAAAAACAATATTTTTAAAATTAGTTCATTAAAAATTAATTTGTTTAGACGAAATTTGTGACGGTTTATAAAAAATAAGCAGTTTAATAAATTGACCATTAAAAATTTTAGTCGAGTAATGCATTTATAAATCGAAGTCGAGTACAGTGAAAAAAAAATGGATTTAACCCCTCTCAACTGTATATCCTATAGTCATCGAACCTTCTATTCTTTTATCTTCATTTGCGGGTTACATTTCTATTTTGGTGGTGGCAAGCTATTTTTAGCTTACTTAATTGTGATATTTTGGAATTCACTTCTATACAAATTGGAAAAAAAATTTGGATCTTGTGTGTCGTTATGTCAAACCCACTTATGTGACAAAAAATAACTTATGACTAGCGTTCAAAGGCCAATTAAAATCGGATATAGTTGGTTTTTCGCAAAATTTATTTCAAAATATCATAAAATATCGATGCCTAGAAGTAGAGCACTCAATGGTGACCTTATCAGTCGTTCGTTGATCATAGGACTCATCCTCAATGTCATTTAGGAACTCTAGTTCAGACGATTGTCTACCACCTTTCCTCGCATACCCCGAGATGGCTAATAGAAGTACTGACGCCTTTCAAGCTCTTAGTTTATGTTGCTTTCTCATGTCAAAATTGAAGGATATTTTGGATAACTCTTAATCTTTATCCAACCGCCCAAGTTACAACAGAATCAATCTTTTGATTTTCCCTTCTAGCGGTCTTACTAAAGAACTTGAAATCCTTGGAGTTGTTTTGCCTTCATCCAATACTAGTTTCTCTTACCCCCGTCGATACCCCCCTTCAACTAAAATCGAGTTTTCAAAATTAAACAATACATATTATGATTGTTCCGTTAACGATACAAAACTCGTTTAGTTGTAAAGGAGAAGTTTTCTTTTTTTCTCTTGTTTTTTTATCCTAAAAAAACTTACAATCAAGTGGTTTTTAATATTTTTCCTAAATTTTTCTCATTCTCTTTCTTTTTCTCCTTTTTTAAAACTCACAAACAGTACATTGAAGCTTGATTGCTTCTGCACTACTCAAACTTTGAATTCTAACAAAATCCTTTCTCAGAGAACAAAAAAATTGAATTTTTTTTTTGCTTTTTTACTATGTAGAACCCTTCATCGACTACTATGACCTGAGTTTTTAAGGGTTTAAAGCGACAACAACAAAATAGGCTTTTTACTAATTGCTATTATGATAGATATAAAAAAACTTAAGAACTTTTTTTGAACAAAAGAGTATAAATACGAAAGAATACCAAATATAATAACCGACTATTTCAATATTTCCAAAGTATCATTTAGATATCACATTATCACAAAGTCTGCCATTGAGAGTTGGGCCTATTTCATTGGGTAAATTTTTTGTAGGCCTTTAAATTTAAACTGACATGGGCTGGCTTCTTTTATTTTATTTTATATATATATATATATATATATATATATATATAACACAAAAATACCTACTGGGGCCCTAAAAATTTATTAATTTTAGTGGGCCTAAAGTCCGGGCACCTTAGACTTTAACCCAGAACCGGTGTTGAACAAATCAAAATATTTATTTGAGGCATTTTATTTTTTGTTAATGTTGTTATAAAACTTTAGCAAAGTGTAGAAAGATACTCTTATAATTGCATATATTTAGAGAGAATAAGAAAGAGATAAAGAGAGAGAAACCATTCAGAGAAGTTTATTCTAATTTTCCTATTGCCTTATATAGGCACTGAAGAGGAGTCACGGGGGAGGGGAAAAAGAGAAAGGAGAGAGCACGGGAAAAAAGAAAGAAGGGAGGGAAAAGTTCCCTCCTAAGGAGGGAATCACATGCATTTTAACACTTTCCCTGATTTCCTACGATAGAAGATTATGTGTCATTAAAAACCTTGTTAAGAAAACCCAGTGGGAAAAACTTAACGAAGGGAAAAAGAGTACATATCTTTTACATAAATATCTTAATTGACTCCCTCGTTAAAACCTTGTCAGGAAAAACCCATTGGGATAAAAACCGTGACTAAGGAAAAAGAGTACAGTCTTCCCCTCAAAAGGAATTCATTACTCCTTGATGAAATGTTGTCATAAGTCTTTCAGTCGACACATTCCGATCCTTTTCCGAAGTTTTACAAACATTGCATTTGGTAGCAACTTTGTGAATAAGTCGGCTAGATTATCACATGATCGAATTTGATGCACATCTATATCACCATTCTTTTGTAGCTCATGTGTGAAGAAGAATTTAGGTGAAATGTGCTTTGTTCTATCTCCCTTGATGTACCCTCCTCTAAGTTGAGCAATGCATGCAGCGTTATCCTCATCTGATTTGTAGGAATGTCTTTGATTAATGGTAATCCACATGATTTTTGAATATCTTTGAATAATTGATCTCAACCAAAACACACTCTACGCTTGCTTCATGTATAGCGAGAATCTACGAGTGATTTGAAGATGTAGTTTGTCATGGTTTGCTTTGTGGATTTCGAGGATATAGCCAGGTGTCACAATATGTAAATACATAACTTTGTTTGTGATCTTACATTGTGTGGATCGATAAATATCACGCATCGGCATATCCAACCAATCGCGGCGTTGAATTTCTTGGATAAAATAACCCAAGATCTATACTTCCACGGAGGTATCTCAAAATATGTTTGATCCCATCCCAATGTCTCTTAGTCGGAGAAGAACTGTATCTTGCTAACAAGTTGACAACAAAAGTAATATCAGGTCGTGTACAATTTGCAAGATACATAAGAGCACCTATTGCACTTAGGTATGAAACTTCAGGTCCAAGAACTTCTTCCCCACTTTCTAGAGGCCGAAATGGATCTTTATCAACTTCTAAAGATCGAACAACTATCGGAGTAGTCAAAGGATGAGCTTTATCCATATGAAAACGACTGAGAATCTTTTCAGCATATGTGGATTGATGAACAAAAATTCTAGATGTTAAATAATCCACGTGTATTCCCAAACAGAATTTTGTCTTTCCAAGATCTTTCATTTCAAATTCATCTTTTAAATAAGTAGTAGTTCTTGTGAGCTCTTCAGGAGTACCTACAAGATTCAAATCATCCACATATACATCAATGATGGAAAATTCACTTTGTGATTTCTTAATAAAAACACATGAACATACTTGATTATTTATATATCCATCTTTTATTAAATAATCACTAAGACAATTATACCACATACGACCAGACTGTTTCAACCCATACAATGAGCGTTGTAACTTGATTGAATATATGTGATGGGGCCTTTGTGATTCAACCATTTTCAATCCTTCAAGGATTTTCATATAAATCTCACTGTCAAGTGAGCCATATAGGTATGATGTTATAACATCCATCAGACGTGTTTCCAAACCTTCCATGGTTGCCATACCTATCAGAAAGCGAAAAGTGACTCCATCCATTACTGGAGAGTATGTATCCTGATAATCAATACCAAGTTTTTATGAAAACCCTTGAGCTACAAGTCGGGCTTTGTATCTCATAATTTCATTTTTCTCATTTAACTTTCGTACAAATACCCATTTATTTCCAACCGGGATTACACCCAGTGGTGTTTGGACTACTGGTCCAAATACTTCTCTTTTCAATAGAGATTGTAGCTCAGTTTGAATAGCATCTTTCCATTTTGGCCAATCTTTTTTTTTTGACATTCTTCCACGTTTTGTGGTTCAGGATCCGTGTCAGGAATCAAAGTAATATCTGATGCTATAGAGAAAGTAAATATATCATCAATCATGACTTTGCTTCGATCCCATATTTTCTCATCATATACATAATTTATTGAGATCTCTTGGTGTTCATCTCTTATCCCTTCTTTGAGATTTTGAACCTCTTACGGGGCTATTCCCACTCTTGGAATAAGTGCTATACGGAGCGGTTTGTACCTCTTTGGGGCTATTCCCACTCTTGGAATAAGTGCTTTACGAGCGGGTATTCCTTACAGGATTCCTTATATGCTTTTGATTTTTCGTAGTGCACGGTGTCTTTTGCACCAATGGGTCTTCCACGCTTACGGCGTGGTTTAGATTCTTCTATTACCTTATTTGTTAATTCTCCGAGAATTGATTTTTCAATAGGTATTTCTATCCTTGTTGGAGTATTCTTTGCGGTGTATGTGACTTTATCATTTTTCTAGCATCATTAAATGCATCTGGCATTTGATTTGCAATATTTTGTAAATAAATAATTCTTTGAACTTCAATTTCACATTGTCCTGTACGAGAATCAAGTGAATTTAATTCTGATGCATTCCATGATATTTCAGAGGGTTTTTTATTTAAAACTTTCCCTCCTCCTAATGGTGGAAATACAAATTCATCAAAATGACAATCTACATAACGTGCAGTAAAAACATCCCCAGTTAAAGGCTCAAGATATCTGATAATAGAAGGAGAATCAAAACCAACCTAAATACATATTCTTTGTTGGGCTCCCATCTTAGTTCTTTGTGGAGGTGCAATTGGAACATATACTGCACTTCCAAAAACTCAAAAGTGTGATATGTTTGGTATCTATTCAAGAACTAACTATAGAGGAGAAAATTTATAAAAAGCCGTTGGTCTTACTCGAATGATGGCTGTAACATGAAGAATTGGATGACCCCAAACTAAGGTAGGTAAGTTAGCCCTTAACATTAATGGTCGTGTAATTAGTTGAAGTCTTTTTATTAAAGATTCAACTAAACCATTTTGTGTATGAATATGAGAAACAGAATGCTCAATGGAGATTCCAATAGTCATACAGAAATCATTAAAAGTCATTGATGAAAATTCAGCTGTGTTATCAAGTCGAATCTACTTGATTGGATGATCTGAGAACCGAGGCCAGTAACTTGATTATTTGAGCAAGAAGTTTTGAGAAGGCAAATTTCTGAGAGAGAGAAGAAACATGAGACCATCTAGTTGAAGCATTTATTAAAACCATGAAATATCGAAATGGGCGACAATGGGTGAATAGGTCCACAAATGTCTCCTTGAATTCTCTCTAGAAATTTTGGGGCTTCTTTATAAACTTTTCTTGGTGATGGTCGAACAATTAATTTTCCTCGAGAATCCTTGACCTGAGGAAATTCACTACTAGGAAAAACCTTCTTATTTTTGAGAGGATGCCCAGTAAAATTTTCAATAATACGACGCATCATAGAAGTACCTGGATGACCGAGTCTTTGATGCCAAAGCATCAAGGATTTGGAATATATGATTTTTGGAATCATAACATTATGAGACTCAATTGCTCTAATTTTCATAGTATATAGTCCAGAAGAAATTGAATGAAGTTTTTCTAGGATATTCTTTTTCCCAGAAATAGTAGAAGTAATGAGAAGATATTCATTATCATTCTCATTGGTTGTTTCAATGTGAAAACCATTTAGTCGAATATCTTTAAAACTAAGCAAATTTCTTCTTGATTTACTAGAATATAGAGCATTTTTGATAAAAACTTGTGTCTCATTTGGTAGCATGAAACTAGCTTTTCCAAATCCCTCGATTAAATTTGATGTGCCAGAGATAGTTCCTACATTTCCCATAGCTTTGATTAGTTGTGAAAAATATTTCTCACTTTGAAGGATTGTATGTGTTGTTGCACTGTCTGCTAAACATATATCCTCCATATCCATTAAAGATGGTCTGACACATATAAAAACATAAATAAGAAAAGTTACATTTCAAATATAATTTTATTCATGATAAACACATATCACGTATAGAACGAAAACTAATAATATTATACATGCAGGGTGTTTAATTAAAATAAGAAATTAAACGATATCCCAAAAGATACTTTCAGAAGGTTCAGTAATATCAACAACCTTTTCCTCATTGTTGGTCATTGGTGGATCATCAACAATATTCAATTGATGATTAACAAAGTTTGTTTCTGCCTCCATTACATTGTTCTTTTGAGACTCCTAGAATAAATTAACCAGATGCCTTGGCATACGACAGGTACGCGACCAATGCCCTTTCATCCCACACCTAAAACAAACATCTGGTTTATTCTTTATCGGTGCTGCATTTTCTTTATTTTTACCCGACCCCAGACACTTGTCATTTCTGGTGGCCTAAATTGTCACGGTTCTGGAATTTATTGTTATGATGGCCACGTTTATTCTTTCGTCCCCAAGACTTCTTATTATATGACCATCTATTGTCACGTTTATTCTGCTGGAATGACGTGCTATTAATATATGGCAATGGGGTAGCTCTCGTTGGCCGTACTTGATGGTTTTTCAACAATAATTCATTATTCTTTTCTGCAACAAGGAGGATAGACAATAAGTCACTGAATTTTGTAAACTTACTTTGTCTATATTGTTGTGACAGAATCATGTTGGTGGGATGAAAAGTTGAGAGCGTTTTCTCTAACATTTGAGTTTCAGAAACTGGATCTCCACATAAAGCCAAAGTAGAGGTTATTCTATAAACATTGGAACTATATTCCGTAATTGATTTGTAATCTTGTAGCCTTAAATTAAGCCACTCAAATTTGGCATTAGGGAGAACAACCAATTTTTGGTCGTCAAATTTTTCCTTCAGTTGTGTCCATAAAGACAAAGGATCTTTATTTATTAAATACTCGATCTTTAATCCTTCATCAATATGGTGACAAAAGAAAAATTATGGCTTTTGTATTTTGTGCCGAAGTTGCTATATTTCCTGATTCGATGGTATTTTCTAACTCATTTTCACTAAGGTGAAATTCTGCAGCAAGTGCCCAAGCCAAATAGTTGCCTCCAGAGATTTTGAAAATAGAAAAATCTATTTTTGCCAAGTTTGCCATCTATTCTGGGTTAAAACACAATTTTATTATTTATTAAAATAATAAATAATTGCATGTATGATATAGAAAAATAAA
Organism: Panax quinquefolius; assembly: GCA_020205615.1. NCBI lineage: Eukaryota > Viridiplantae > Streptophyta > Magnoliopsida > Apiales > Araliaceae > Panax > Panax quinquefolius. The sequence continues at coordinate 97,583,252 of CM035158.1, read as the reverse complement.
CTAAGTCACGACCTCAAGTGGTGATAAAATGCAAATATAAATATTCTTATATTTATGTTATTAGCATATTATTTTTGTAAAAAGAATATGCAATCATTAATGTATATATACAAGTATTATAATTCAACAAAAATATATATATACAAAAATACAAATGGATCTTCACCCGGTATGCAGTAGTTCGCATAGACAGGTTATTCTAACAGAACAATAAAGAATGAAATAACAAAAGAATTTCACCATGCATGCGGTAGTCCGCGTAGACAGGTTATTCCAACAAAATAATAAAGAATGGAATAACAGAAGAATTTCACCATGCATGCGGTAGTCCGCGTAAACAGGTTATTCCCACAATTTAATAAGAAATGAATACAAAGGATTATTCACCAGGTATGCGGTCCACATATACAGGTTATTCCCACAATTTAATAAGAAATGAATACAAATGATTATTTACCAAGTATGCGGTATTCCGCATATATAGGTTATTCCCACAATTTAATAAGTGGTAAAAAGGTTCCCACCAAGTCTTGTAAGATTAACAAGGATAGATGGTACCACTGTAAATAACAGAATTTAAAGATAGGCAATAAAACATAAATATAATTTGACAGTTAAAGAATATAATAGGCGGCAAAGCCAGGCCAATTGTAAGAATAACATTATACTATTGGTGGCATAGCCAAACCGATAGTATAATAGTAAATTGCAAGAATTTAAAGCCAATTATAAGAATAAAATTATATTATTGGTGGCATAGCCAAACCGGTAATATAATAATAAATTGCAAGAATTTAATTTTACCGTCTCAGTTGGTTAGAGCTTCGTGCTAATAACGTGTTATAAAACTTTAGCAAAGTGTAAAAAGATACTCTTATTATTGCATATATTTAGAGAGAATAAGTAAGAGATAAAGAGAGAGAAACCATTTAGAGAAGTTTATTCTAATTTTCCTTCAGTACCATTGCCTTATATAGGCACTGAAGAGGAGTCACGGGGGATGGGAAAGAGAGAAAGGAGAAAGCACGGGAGAAAGGAAAGAAGGGAGGGAAGAGTTCCCTCCTGAGGAGGGAATCACATGCATTATAACAAATGTCATGTTTTTATCTATTACACCTACTAAGGATGTAAGACCCCGAAATTTTTAAATAAAAAGGAATTTCCTTTATTTATTATTTTGAAATAGTAAGGGTTGATTTGATTAATGTGGATAGTTAAGGGTTAAATATGCAAATATTTCAAATTAAGCAAGTGGTTATAAAATATTCATTATCGTGGGGAATATTCGTTTGGTCGTGGAATATTAAATCTTGTCGGGGAATATTAAATGCGACGGTAGCGACCATATGTGGGCCCCATAACGGAAAGTGATTGGATGAAGAAAGCGACAAATATAAGTTATTTTTAAATAACTTGGCGTAGTTATTACCAGATTAATCTTGTTGGAATACCCGGTGGTTAAAAAACACACTATTACGCGTTGTTGAACAAGTGGCACTTTCGGTATTGCACCAATTATTGATTCTTACGAAGAAGGCACTACTCAATAATGGTTCTGATAATTCTTATTGAAGATTTTATTGAGTTAATAATTCTTTGCGTTGATATTTTATATTCTTTGTTGTTTGATAATTGTCATTACACAAGTATCTTTCATTATCGAAGCAATAATTCATATTATCTGAATAATATTATTAGATAACATTATTGGCAATGTCTAGAAAGTTACGCTCTAAGGAGAGGTTTGGTCACCTAATTGCGGCGCAAGATGAAGAAATTCTTATTGGAAAGCCCCTCTTTCCCAGGAACCGCACGGTTGTCAATATTGTGATTACGTAATATTATTTGTGAATAATTAATTATTGATTTATATGATGAGGAAAATATTGATTTTATGTGGATATAGATGGAGAAAATTTTTAAAATGACAATTGTTGAAAATTAATATTTTATCTTTTACGATAAAATAATTCATTTAAATATATTATTTTAATAATATATTAACGGTGATATTTTTACAACGAATGTGGGATATATGAGTATACGAGGAGGAAGAGTATTTTTTGTTGCAATAAATGTTTAAAACATATTAAACATGTCGGTGGATCCCATTTATTGAATCGAAATTTGATTATAACTTTGTAAAATCGCCTTCGCTTGAGGATTTTGGTCAATTTCTATTTGGAATTTGGAAAAACTTTTTCGCAAAATTGTAGAGAATTGAATTTCCTATAAAAACTCATGAGATTCAAATTTTTTGATGAAAGGGTTATTTATTATGAATTATTGAAGTTACGAAGCTCAAAATAATTAATTTTTGTAAGTTTTAATTATTTATTTTATGAAAAACGTTTTTATCATTTCTTTCTAGAAGGTTGGCATGTGGGAAATGCTAGGATTTGAATTCTAAGGTTGGCGTATGAATTTGATATATATATATATATATATATATATATATATATTAATTTATTAAATTTTTCGCTTTTGGTGTTCTAAGCAATTTCCTATAAATAGGTGCTTAGGTTAGAATTGAAAATCACAATTTAAGCTGAAGTTTTCTCTCTATATTATCGAGCGTATTCTTGTGAGTATTTTGAGTATACTTTGAGTATTGCTAGAGGCGGTGTAAGTTCCTTCAAAGACTATATCAGGTGTTTCATTTAGAAATCTTGATCTTTCGAGGTAAGGGATATTATTTTTTTGTAATGATATTATTTCTTCAATATCATTATCTTTGAAATGTTGATCTGAAGTTTTATCAAATTTGGAACTTTTTCATGTATGGGGTTACTTATTCATGAGTTACTATTCATGGGTTACTATTCATGAAGTTACTATTCACGAGTTCTTATTTATGAGTTCTTATTCACGAGTTACTATTCACGAGTACTATTCATGAAGCGTGAAGATGTTTTTGTGGAATTTCTATCTTTTGGTGTGTGAGTTACTTATTCACGATATCGGACTATTCACGATATCAATGACTATTCAATAGAAAAATAAAATTTCTTCTTTTGTCCAAAATATCTATTCGGATACTAGCTTTGATTGTATCCATGTTTTGATCATTCTTGAATTTTACACCACTATGATTATTTTTGAGGTATTTTTGGGCGTGGATAAAACCAAGTACTGAATCCTTAATCCTTAATCCTTGTCATTTTGTTTCATTGGATTCGTTTCTTTAAAAATATTTTTCATCATCCTCAGTCTTAAATGATGATATTATTGAATATCTTTGGCCTGTAGTGCAAAGATGAATGATTTCTGAAGAATATCTTTGGCCTGTAGTGCAAAGATGAACAGGTGTTGAGATGAACATAACCGATTGATTAATATCTTTGGCCTGTAGTGCAAAGATGAACAGGTGTTTAAATGAACATGACCGGTCGATGAATATCTTTGGCTCAGTAGTGCAAAGATGAATATTTGATTCGGATGTATATTGATTGATGTTCTGAGGATAAAATATTGATGATGGGTATTAAATTCATAGATTATAGTAGATTTCATTCTCTACGTAACTCTTCTATGAATTATTATTTCATTGCGAATATTGATCCGAAACTTGTTGTCTATTGTATTCTATCGATTTTTCCTGTTGAAGACTAACGATAATTTGTTGTATATTATCTTAGTCATAATATTCTTTACTTGGGCTAGTTGAGCTCACCCTTTTCCTTGTTGTTCCATTTTTTTTCTTCTCGGGAGGCGAGAATGTAGCGAGTAGTCTTAGTGGGGTATGGAATGAAGGTTTTAGAAAGGATTGTTTAGTAGTCCTCACCATTTTGTAAAATAATGTATCAATAAATGTGATGAGGATTTATTTGAGTATAGATATTGTCTAGAAGATAATATTTGTATTCAAACTCACAGCTTTTCTTGTTGTAATAATAAAGTTGTAGTTGTTTCTGTACCATGTATTTGGCGACTCAGAATGGGTGTTGTGTATACCTATTTTGGGGGCGTCACAGTTGGTATCAGAGCTTAGGGATATGATCTCTGGCGGAGATCGGGGAATAGAACTAGGAGGGGAGAGACGAGTAAATCCTTCGCTAGTGTGTCCTACCTAAGCTTATTTGTTAGTTGGTCAGTATATAGGGATATTATGTGATTTGTTAATTTATTTAATTAACCCTTGTTTTATGATAGTTTTTTTAGAATGGCAAGTGAGAACGTTAACAATGGAGTGAATGAGATCGTGGAGACACCTCTAATCGCCAACCAGGATAATGTGATGTCAGGCGAAGAAGGAATTAGAGATATCCATGTGGTGAGTGAAGAATTGATAGTTGCACCCGAGATAATCGCAGAGGTAACAGCTGAGAGTGAGGAAGAAGAGGAAGAAGAGGTACCTGAAGAGAGTTTATTAGAGGTATTTTATGATCGAAATATAGAATTGCAAAATCGTATTCATGAGTTAGAAGAGCAAAGCTAAAGAATTGCGAAAAATCGTGGAGCAAAAGGATGCAACGATTCAAGCTTGTGTTACCCGACACGTGATGCTTGAATGAAGCACTCTTTGGCGTAGTATAAGATGATAAAGTCGGAATGAAAGTGAAAGAAGAAATAATCGAACAGTGAGAATGAGTGATGCATGGGTAAAAGCTGCACGACGCGTTGATATTATGGAAAGAGATGTCCAATCTAAAAAGAGAAGATTTAACGATGACGGGAAGACGTCAGCAGCAACATCAGCACCATCAACAAATTCTAGGGGAAGAGAACGATCGCCAGTTAGATGCTACAGATGTGGAGAGGAGGGACATATAAGGTCAAACTGTTCAAAGCCTTCCAAGGTATGCTATAATTGTGGAAAAGAAGGACATATCGCTCGAGATTGTACGATATCGAAACCCAGTCCAGCGTGAATGGTGACTCAAAAGGATGTCCCAGAAAAGTCAAAGTCAACGGTTCTTGGAAGAGCGTTTGTCGTGACCGGTCAAAAATGCAAGGAACCCGAACGAAGTTAGCACGGGTTAGTTAATTATAAATTCTTGCGAAGTATATACCTTACTAGATACCGGTTCTACCCATTCTTTTATCTCTCTTGCTTGCGCTCAACGTTTGAACTTGATTACGGAGAAATTAGACTTTGACCTATTTATGGAGAATCCGTTAGGAGAAACTTTCATTACATCTGTTGTTTAGAAATCTTGTTTGATTCAGGTTGGCACTATCACATTACCTGTTAACCTTATTTCTATAGAGATATTTGCTTTTGATGTGATTTTAAGGTTAACTACTCATCATGCCAAATTGATTGCTTTTGTAAGGTTGTTAGTTTTCATATTCCTAAGCAACCTATTATTCGAATTCAAGCAATCAAACCATTGTAGTCAAACATTTTCATATCAAGCCATGAAGTCATTCGTTTATTACGGATGTCAAGTTTTCTTAGTCCATGTTATGGATTTGAATAAAGACACGCCGATTTGAATAATATTCTGTTGTTATTGATTTTTCCGACGTATTTCGAAGAATTTCTTGGCTTACTCCCAAAGCTCGATATTAAATTTTGTATCGACTTTAAACCCTAGTACAAAACTCATTTCTAAAATCTCATATCGAATGGCTCTATTGAACTTCGTGGAGTTAAAAATTCAACTATAGAATTTGGTACTGAGCCTTTATCTTGTGACTTCCTTTGTGGAATTCACCTAAGCAGAACTCTCTGTAGGGACGTCATATTTGTGCGATAGTAAAGCGATAGGTGTCATTGTGACGTGCTATCCAAGATAGGGATATGAGTCGCGATTGAGAGCAACCTAAGTCGAGACGTAGCTTTCTACAAGGCTTAGTTGGTTATTATCGGAGATTCGTTGAAGGATATTCTCGAATCGCTATTCCATTAACGCAAATTGACTCGTAGAGATACAAAATTCGAATGGAGCAAGGAATGTGGGAAGAGCTTCAAGAACTCAAGAGGAGACTCATTTCAAGACATGTTACGATCATGCCATCCCGAAAAGCGAACGTGGTAGGCGACGCGTTGAGTAGAAGAAGATCATATCGCGGAACGAAGTGCGATGATGTCAAGTATACGATAGAGCCAACTTTAATAGAAAAGTTAAGGTTGCTCAAGCCACTTGACCCGAGTTGATGCGTATGAAGAAGAAAGTACAAGAAGGAGCTATTCTAAGCGAGAATTGATGAAGAAGGAATACTTGAGTCCACTCTAGACTTTGTGTTCCTAACGACTACGATTTGAAGTACAAGATTATGATGGAGGCACACAACACGCCATTTGCAATCCATGCGGAAGTACTAAAATGTATCGTGATCTTGACATACATTTTGGTGGAACAATATGAAGAGAGAGATTGCAAAGTTTATCTCGATGTGTTTAACTTGCTAACGATGTAAAAGCGGAGCATCTTGTACCTAAGGGTCCGTTGCAACCACTTGAGATTAGGAATGGAAGTGGGAACACATTACTATGGATTTCGTTACGGGTCTTCCTGCGGTTTCTTAAGGCATCAATGCTATTTGGGTTATTGTTGATAGATTAACCAAGTCTGCTCATTTCTTACCGATACGAGAGACTTATTCCCTTGAACGTCTTTCTCGTATGTACATAAATGAGATTGTGAGATTGCATGGCATGCCAGTATCCATAGTTTTAGATCGTGACCCAAGATTCACTTCATGATTTTGGGTTAGAAAGCTATGGGCACGAATTTATGATTCAGTTTGGCATACCATCCTCAAACGGATGGGCAATCAGAAAGGACTACTCAAACTCTTGAAGATATATTAAAACTCTGTGTCCTAGATTTCAAAGGAAGTTGGGATAAGTACTTGCCATTGGTGGAATTCTCATACAACAATAGTTATTAAACAAATATAGGCATGGTTCCATTCGAAGCATTATATGGACGAAAATGTCGTTCTCCAATATGTTGGGATGAGGTGGGTGAAGCAACATTGTTGGGACCCGAGTTAATACGATGATCACCTAGAAAAGATCCAAATGATTCGACAACGTATACAAACGGCACAAGGTCGACAAAAGAGTTATGCGGATCTTCATCGAAAGGACGTGGAATTTAATGTAGGGGATCATGTATTGTTGCGAGTTGCTCCATGGAAGGGAGTTACAAGATTTGAAAGAGAGGAAAGCTCAATCCACGATTTAGCGGTCCATTTCAAATTCTTGACCGAGTAGGAAATGTAGCCTATAGACTTGCGTTACCTCCGAGTATGTCTCGTGTTCATAATGTGTTTCACATATCATGCATTTAAATATGTGAAAGACCCGAACCACGTTATAGAGTTAGAACCAGGATGAGATAATAGAAGACTTAACGATGAGGAGGTACTGTCAAGATTTTGGATAGGAAGGAGCATGTCCTATCTTGAAAGGTTATACCACAAGTTAAAGTTTTGTGGAGGAATCATCTTTATAGAGGAAATGACACGGGAGTTGGAAAGCGGAAATGAAAGCGAGGTATCCTCACCTTTTCAAAACACACAGTCGACGTCAATTTCGAGGACGAAATTTCATAAGGAGGGAGGTTGTAAGACCCGAAATTTTTAAATAAAAAGGAATTTCCTTTATTTATTATTTTGAAATAGTAAGGGTTGATTTGATTAATGTGGATAGTTAAGGGTTAAATATGCAAATATTTCAAATTAAGCAAGTGGTTAATAAAATATTCATTATCGTGGGGAATATTCGTTTGGTCGTGGAATATTAAATGCTTCGGGAATATTAAATGACGACAGTGTGACCATGTGTGGGCCCCATAACGGAAAGTGATTGGATGAAGAAAACGACAAATATAAGTTGTTTTTAAATAACGAGCGTATCGTTATTCACAGATTATCTTGTTGGAATACCCGGTGGTTAAAACACACTAATACGCGCGTTGTTGAACAAAGTAGCACTTTCGGTATTGCACCAATTATTGATTCTTACGTGAAGGCACTTTACTCAATAATGGTTACGGTAATTCTTATTCGGTATTTTATTGAGTTAATAATTCTTTGCGTTGATATTTTATATTCTTTGTTGTTTCAATAATTGTCATTACACAAGTATCTTTCATTATCGAAGCAATAATTCATATTATCTGAATAATATTATTAGATAACATTATTGGCAATGTCTAGAAAGTTACATCTAAGGAGAGGTTTGGTCACCTAATTGCGCGCGATGAAGAAGAAATTCTTATTGGAGCCCCCTCTTTCTCAGGGAACCGCTGGTTGTCAATATTGTGATTCTCGTAATATTATTTGTGAATAATTAATTATTGATTTATATGATGAGGAAAATATTGATTTTATGTGGATATAGATGAAGAAAATTTTAAAATGACAATTGTTGAAAATTAATATTTTATCTTTTTACGATAAAATAATTCATTTAAATATATTATTTTAATAATATATTAACGGTGATATTTTACAACGAATGTGGGATATATGATATACGAGGAGGAAGAGTATTTTTGTTGTAATAAATGTTTAAAACATGTTAAACATGTAAATTGGACCCCATTTATTATTTGAAATTTGATTATAGCTTTGTAAAATCGCTTGGTTTGTGGATTTTGGCCAATTTCTATTTGGAATTTGGAAAAACTTTCTTACGCAAAGTTGTAGAGAATTGAATTTCCTATAAAAACTCGTGAGATTCAAATTTTCTGATGAAAGGGCTATTTATTATGAATTATTGAAGTTTCAAGCTCAAAATAATTAATTTTGTAAGTTTTAATTATTTATTTTATGAAAAACGTTTTTTATCATTTCTTTCTAGAAGGTTGGCATGTGGGAAATGCTAGGATCTGAATTCTAAGGTTGGCGTATGAATTTGATATATATATATATATATATTAATTTATTATATTTTTCGCTTTGGTGTTCTAAGCAATTTCTATAAATAGGGTGCTTAGGTTAGAATTGAAAATCACACCGAAGCTGAAGTTTTCTCTCTATATTATCGAGCATATTCTTGTGAGTATTTTGAGTATACTTTGAGTATTGCTAGGCTGGGCAAGTTCCCTTCAAAGACTATATCCAGGTGTTTTAATTTAGAAATCTTGATCTTTTTCGAGGTAAGGGATATTATTTTTTTGTAATGATATTATTTCTTCAATATCATTATCTTTGAAATGTTGATCTGAAGTTTTATCAAATTTGGAACTTTTTCATGTCGGGGTTACTATTCATGAGTTACTTATTCATGGGTTCTTATTCATGAGTTACTATTCACGAGTTACTATTCATGAGTTACTATTCACGAGTTACTATTCACGAGTACTATTCATGAGTTACTATTCACGAGTTACTATTTATGAGTTACTATTCACGAGTTACTATTCACGAGTACTATTCATGAAGCGTGAAGATGTTTTTTGTGGAATTTCTATCTTTTGGTGTCGAGATTCTTATTCACGATATACGGCAAGACTATTCACGATATCTGAAGACTATTCAAGAAAAATAAAATTTCTTCTTTTTGTCTAAAATATCTATTACGGATACTAGCTTTGATTGTATCCATGTTTTGATCATTCTTGAATTTTACACCACTATGATTATTTTTGAGGTATTTTTGGGCGTGGATAAAACCAAGTACTGAATCCTTAATCCTTAATCCTTGTCATTTTGTTTCTTTGGATTCGTTTCTTTAAAAATATTTTTCATCATCCTCGGTCTTAAATGATGATATTATTGAATATCTTTGGCTTTGTAGTGCAAAGATGAATGATTTCGAAGAATATCTTTGGCTGTAGTGCAAAGATGAATAGGTGTTGAGATGAACATGATGGATTGATTAATATCTTTGGCTCATGGAGCAAAAGATAAAGCAGTGTTTAAATGAACATGACCAATCGATGAATATCTTTGGCCTGTAGTGCAAAGATGAATATTTGATTCGAGATGTATATTGATTGATGTTACTGAGGATAAAATATTGATGATGGACATTAAATTCATAGATTATAGTAGATTTCATTCTCTACGTAACTCTTACATGAATTATTATTTTATTGCGAATATTGATCCGAAACTTGTTGTCTATTGTATTCTATCAGATTTTTCCTGTTGAAGACTAACGATAATTTGTTGTATATTATCTTAGTCATAATATTTTTTATTGGGCTAGTTGAGCTCACCCTTTTCCTTGTTGTTCCATTTTTCTTCTCAGGAGGCGAGAATGTAGCGAGTACTAGTCGGGGTATGGAATGAAGCTTTTAGAAAGGATTGTTTAGTAGTCCTCACCATTTTTGTAAAATAATGTATCAATAAATGTGATGAGGATTTATTTGAGTATAGATATTGTCTAGAAGATAATATTTGTATTCAAACTCACAGTTTTACTGTTGTAATAATAAAGTTGTAGTTTTTTCTGTACCATGTATTTGGCGACTCAGAATGGGTGTTGTGTATACCTATTTTGGGGGCGTCACAAAGGACAACATCATTCACATACAAAAGTGTAGAAGGACAATTATGAAACGAAAATTGTTTAAGAACTAAAATGAAACTAAAAGAAGAATAACAGAATAAAAAAATAATTTGTTTTGCCAATATATTTTGTTGCTTCTTGTATTCATATTTGACTTAGTAGAGCATGACTTATTCCATCTATTCATGTAAAATTAAAGAGTAAAATTCCAAAAATTTCATGTGATTTATTCAAATTCTCGAGTGATGCCTATGGTTTGGAAATTATCGAATGATCACCAGTGGTTTGCCTTCAACCATCACATCCTCACCTACTAACGTTTTTTGGCTAGCACCGTTAGTTTTTGTACGAAAAGATTGTTTACCCTCCTTCTCTCACTTAAGTCTCTCCTCTCACTTAAACGATTTGGGGATCCAGGGTTTATAAACTAGAGGAGCTGTGATTAGAGCATCTCTAGCAAGGTAGAGATGTTTCAATTCTAGACTAAATTTAGTCTAAGACTCAGAATTTGCTCCAACAGGCAGACTAAATATAGTCTAAACTATTTTTCAGCAAAACAAAGAAACTATATCTAGGAACTTGGTTTGATGGACTATAAATTTTTAATATATTTAAATGAGAGTGTGGAAGAATAATTGGTGGACAATAATTAATTATGTAAGACCCCAACTTTCATGAATAAAGATTTAATTTCCTGAAATATATTTTTGAATATTATGGTGTGCATTTAATATAATGTTATAGTTGTAGGTAATATTTATATATTTTTCAAAGTAAGTAAGTTGTTATAAAATATTCGATTGGTCGGGGAATATTCGTTTTAACAGGAATATTCATATGACGACACAATCATTGGTGGACTACACAACGGAATTATTGTCGGAGTTAGAAAACGACAGAAATATCTTTTTATAAAAATAACGGTGAGAGTTTTACCGTTAACTGTTGAAATACTCGGTGATAAAAGTAAAGTAATACGCGTGGTTGCATAGTAGCACACGGTATTGTACAATATCTTTGATTATTGATGCTTACGTGAGAAGTCACTCAGTTTTGTTCAATTATTGCCACAGTAATTGCTACATAGTATCTCACGTTATTCATTCAATTATTGTTACAATATTTTATATTATTAAATTAATAATTGAGATGACAAAGTTATTCATATTATAATTTGCATTATTGACGATGTCTAGAAAGTTCTGTCGAGGAAATGGGTTTGGTCACCTAATTGCGCGCTAATAGGGAGAAATCCTTATAGGAAAGCCCCCTCTTTTCTGGAAATAATCTGATTGTTAATATTGTGAGTTATAATATTAATGATGAGTGTTATTAAAAATGTGTTTTGAGAAGCCAAGTGAATTGAGATAAATAGAGGGGTATTTTATGAAGTATTTGCTATAAATTTGGCTTATTATTTGGACCCCCACTTACTCATTTTTCAAAATAATCGATAAAAAGTTATTACGCATATATATATATATATATATATATATATATATATATATATATATATATTAGTTTGAAGATCGCATGGAAATTCAGTCATCCGTGATTTTGCGTAAGACATCCATGAATTCGCAAATTGTTTCATCCGTGAAAAAATCTTAACAGTACCCCTATCATTCTCCTATAAATAGGATGCTTAGTTTAGAAATAAAAATCACACCAGAATCAGAGAATTCTTCTTTTATAATATTGAGCGTATTTCTTTCGAGTTTTATGAAGCTTTGAGTGTAAAAAATAGTATAAATTTTCTTCAAGAATATCCCCGCCCTACTAGTCAGAAATACTCTCCTTTTATGGTAAGGGATATTACTTTTGTTCAATATTTTTAAGAAATAATATTTTCTTCCATATCCTGTAGTATGTAAGTAATATTATTTCATTTTAGATTCTGAATTCTATACTCATTTATTTAAAGTATTGCTTCTATACTCCTTGAAATTAGTGGAATGTCCTTAAAATTTACGTTTCATCTAGTATCGTTCCACTGAAATATTTTTCTGGACATTCTTGATAAATTTTGATCTTTTCATACCGGGGTACTATTCCCGAAGTACTATTCACAGGATACTATTCACTCGGGTAGTATTCACCCGGGGTACTATTCATGACAAAAATTGATTTCTTTTCGGTCCAAATCATTTTTGATATAATATTATTCTTGAATTTTACTCCACAAAGCAGTATCATGTTGACAATTTGGACAATTATTGAATTCTGGATAAATTAAATTATAAATCTTTAAAATTTATCCTTGCTCTCATTTAATTGAATTCTTATATCATTGTCATCATCATCATCATGCTTATATTGTGATAAAAGTCATCTTTGGCCCGTAGTGCATAGATGGACTGTTGATTGGTATGATTATAATCAGTGATTATTTGGTATAATCATGACCTGTAATGTTACAAATGATGTGGTAAAAGTCCTCATTGGCCCGTAGTGCATTAATGGACAGTTTGTAAGACCCTGAATTTTATGAAATGAAAGTATTAAATTTTCTTATAATTATTATGTTATTTAGTAAATGGTTTAATTGATAAAAGGTTAAAGTTAAGGGTGATATGTGAAATTTTTTGCAAAGCAAGCAAGTTGATATAAAATATTCGTTGTGTCCGGGAATATTCATTTGGTCAGGGAATATTCGTTTGATTACATAATCATTGGTAGACCCCACAACGGAAGTATTGTCGTAGTTAGAAAATGACAGAAATATCTTTTTATAAAAATAACAGTGAAAGTTTTACCATTAAACTGTTGAACTACCCGGTGGTAAAAGTACAATAATACGCGTGGTTGTATAGTAGTACATAGTATTGATTATTGATGCTTACGTAAGAAGCCACTCAGTTTACTCAATTATTGCTACAGTAATTGATTCATAGTATCTCATGTTATTTGATTTAATTATTGTCACATTATCATCTGCATAATATTTTATATTATTAAATCAATAATTGAGACGACAAAGTTATTCATATTATTATTTGTAATATTGATGATGTCTAAAAAGTTCTGTCGAGGAGAGGTTTGGTCACCTAATTGCGCGCCAATAGGGAGAAATCCTTATCGGAAAGCCCCCTCTTTCCTGGGAATGATCTGGTTGTTAAATATTGTGAGTTATAATATTAATGATGAATAATTGTTGAAGTATTAAGAATGTGTTTATTGAAAATAAGCGATTTACAAAAGTTAGAGGGGAATAATGCAAACTTGGAAAACTTTATGGGTACCAAAGTGTAATAAGTTAAATTTTCTGGACCGTTGATGGTGGTTTTAATAGTAAATCAATCTGGACCATTGATGGTGGTTTTAATAGTAAATCAATCTGGACCATTGATGGTGGTTTTAAAAGTAAATCAATCTGGATCGTAGGTGGTGGCTTTAAAAGTAAATCAATCTCGACCGTCGGTTGTGATTTTAATAGTAATCAATATGGACCGTCCATTCTAATAGTGAATCAATCTGGACCGTTCGTGAATTAGTTACTATTTAGTCCATTCTCCTATAAATAGAAGCTTAATTCTTCTTTCATTCTCACCAATTCACTGAGATTCACAAGAGAAGCTATAAAGAGAGAAACTATAGAGAGCAAGAAGAAGAGTATTCTGCTACTTCACTATTTCAGTATCCAGTCTTCTACTAAGGTAAGGGATATTATTTGTTGTATTTGTAAGGAATATTATTTGTTATATTCGTAAGGGGCATTATTTCTTTTGTATTCATAAGGAATACTATTTTTCGTATTCATCCTTTAATATGTCAGAATAATTTGTTTACGCGGATTACGTACCACATGACAAGTGAAAATCCATTTGCAGTTTCGTATGTTATTTCTTTTCATACTCTTAAATCTAAACTTACTATGGTAAGTATTGCTTCTATAATCCTTGAAATTAGTGGAATATTCTTGAGTTTTGCGCTTCATCCAGTATCGTTTCATTGGAATATTGATCTGAACTTTCTTATTAAATATCAATATTTTCACCCAGAGTACTATTCATGGGTTACTATTCACCCGATTACTATTCACTATAATATTATTCACTGGGGTATTCGGGGCACTTTTTATGCCGGGGTACTATTCACGAGTTACTATTCATGGGTTACTATTTATTCGATTACTATTCACTCAAATATTATTCACTCGGGTATTCGGAGCACTTTTCATGTCGGGGTACTATTCACGGGGTACTATTCCCGAAGTACTATTCATAGGGTACTATTCACCGAATATTTTATTTCTTTTCTGTCCAAATTATTTTTGATACGTGGATATTATTCTAGAATTTTACTCCACAAAGCAGTATCATGTTGACAATTTGGACATTACTGAATTATGGATAAATTAAGTTATAAATCTTTAAAAAATTATCCTTTAATTTTTTTTAATTGAATTCTTATATCATTGTCATCATCCTCATGCTTATATTGTGATGAAAGTCATCTTTGGCTTACGTGCATAGATGGACTATTGATTGGTATGATTATGACCATGGATAATTTGGTATGATCATGACCATTGATGATTACACGAATATTCTTGGCCTGTAGTGCAGGAATAATTTGTGGACGTGATACTAATGAATATCCTTGACCCGTAGTGCAGGGATAATTTGATGATGTGATTTATTTATTAAGTTGAGTCCCAGCGATAAAGTTAATGATAAACTTTTTAAATTATAGAAGATAGTAGATATCATGCTCTACTTGACTCTTCTAATGGATTGCTTGTTCTGCTGCAGTTAAACTTGTTGTCTATTATATTCTATCAGTTTAACATTGTTGAAGGCTAATGATAAATTATTCTTCATTATCTTAGTCATAATATTTCTTACTGGGCTAGTTGAGCTCACCCTTTTACTTCCATTGTTCTATTCAGGAAACGAGAACGTAGCCAGAACTAGTCGGGGGACGGAGTGATGGTCCGAGATGGTGTTATAGTAGTCCTCGTTATTCTATAAAATAGTGTGACAATAAATGTAATGAGGACTCCATTTTAGTTTGGATATCGTCTAGAAGACAATATTCGTGTAAAAAAACTCTCAGCTCATGTTGTATATTTAAGTTTGTATTTGTATTCAGTACCATGTATTTGGCGACCCAAGATGGGTGATGTATACATATTTTGGGGACGTCACACAGTTGTTAGCATGATCATGACCATTGGTGATAACACGAATATCATTGGCCCGTAGTGCATGGATAATTTGTGGATGTGATACTAATGAATATCCTTGGGCCGTAGTGCATGGATAATTCGATGATGTGGATTATTTATTAAGCTGAGTCTCAGTGATAAAATTGATGATAACTTTTTAAATCATAGAAGATAGTAGATATCATGCTCTAATTAACTCTTCTAATGGATTGCTTGTTTCGCTGCAGTTAAACTTTTTGTTTATTATATTCTATCAGTTTAACACTGTTAAAGGCTAACGATAATTTATTCTGCATTATCTTAGTCATAATATTTCTTATTGGGCTAGTTGAGCTCACCCTTTTGCTTTCATTGTTCTCTTCAGGAAATGAGAACGTAGCCGGAACTAGTCGGGGAACGGAGTGATGGTCCGAGATGGTGGATATAGTAGTCCTCACTATTCTATGAAATAGTGTGATAATAAATGTAATGAGAAATCCATTTGAGTTTGTATATTGTCTATGGGATAATATTCATGTTAAAACTCTCAGCTACGCTTTTGTAGTATTATTTAAATAAAATTTGTATTTGAATTCTGTACCATGTATTTGGAGACTCGGAATGGGTGATGTATACCTATTTTGGGGGCTTCACACATTAAATATAATCTTTTAATATTATAGTCCATGAGATAGTCCATCTGCTGGAAGGATTAAAAGACTGTGACGCCCCCAAATTCTCTACATTTCCTGTAGCAGATTTTGTGCTCACGTAAATTCTGGCGCCCCCAAAATAAGTATACACAACCCATTCTGAGTCACCAAATACATGGTATAGAATTCAAATACAAAATTAATTATACAAAAGTCGTGCAAAATACAACAAAACATAAGCTGAGAGTTTTAACACGGATATTGTCTCGTAGAAAATGTCCAAACTCAAATGAAGTCCTTATTAAAATTATTATCACACTATTTCATAGAATAGTGAGGACTACTATAGCCACCATCTTGACCATCACTCCATTCCCCGACTAGTCCCAGCTATATTCTCATTTCTTGAAGAGAACAATAAAAGAAAAGGGTGAGATCAATTAGCCCAGTAAAGAATATTATGACTAAGCTAATGCAGAATAAATTATCCTTAGCTTTCAATAGTGTAAAATTGATAGAATATAATAGAAAGCAAGTTAAACTGCCGCAAAATAAGCGATCCATTAGAAGAGTTAAGTAGAGCATGATATCTACTATCTTCTATGCTTTAAAAGTTCATCATTAATATTTCATCTCTGTAACACATCTCAATCAATAATCCACATCACTGAATTATCCATGCACTACGGACTAAGGATATTCGTTAGTATCACCAATGGTCATGATCATGTCAAACAACTATCCATCAATGCACTACGGGCTAATGAGGACTTATACGACATCATTTGTAACATTTACAGGTCATGATTATATCGATACATAATTCTTAGTCATAATCATACCAATCAATAGTCCATCTATGCAGTACAGGCTAAAGATGACTTTCATCACAATTTAAGCATGCCGATGATGACAATGATATAAGAATTCAATTAAATGAGAGTAAGGATAAATTTTAAAGATTTATAATTCAATTTACCCAGAGTTCAAGAATGTCCAAATTGTCAACATGATAACTGCTTTGTGGACTAAAATTCAAGAATAATATTCATGCATCAAAAATAATTTAGACAGTAAAAAAATCAAATTTTATCGTGAATAGTATCCCAGGTGAATAGTACCCGAGTGAATAGTACCCCGTGATTAGTACCCTATCATGAAAAGATTAAAATTTAACAAGAATGTTCAGAATAATATTTTCGTGAAAAGATACTAGATGAAGCGCAAATTTCAAGGAGTATAGAAGCAATACTTATCAAAATATATGTAGAATTAAGAATATGAAACGAAATAATTAGTATGGAAGAAAATATTATTTCTTACGAATATTGAACAAAATAATATCTCTTACGAATATTGAACGAAAATAATATTCCATACGAATATTGAACGAAAATAATATTCCTTACGAATATTGAACTAAAATAATATTCCATACGAATACGAAAAATAATCTCTTACGAATATGAAATAAATAGTACCCCTTACCTTAAAAGGAGAGTAATTTTGACTGGTATAACGGGAATATTTTTGAAGAAAACTTGTACTATTTTCTACACTCAAAGCTTCCTTAAACTCAAAAGAAATACGGTCAATATTATAGAAGAAGAATTCTCTGATTCTGGTGTGATTTTCATTTCTAAACACGCATCCTATTTATAGGAGAATGACAGATAACTATTTAAGAAAAATAATCACGGACGCACAACAAAATTCAGACGATTTCATGGGTGAGAATTCTGATTTTTACTATTCATTACTGTGCAATAAAATATTCTAATAAAACAAAAAAATTTGTATAAAATATAATATATTCTATTTATAATATAATAAAATGAATAACTTTATAAAAAGTATTCTGTTTTATTACTATTATAATAATAATAAAAAAAAACTTATAATATATATATATATATATATATATAAGTAATAAAACAAAAACTGAGATAACTTTCTACCGAAGATTTTGAAAAATGAATAAGTGGGGGTCCATGTAATAAGCCAAATTTATAACAAATACTTTATAAAAAAACCCTCTATTTATCTTAATTCACTTGACTTCACTAAACACATTTTTAATCTTTCAACATTTATTCATCATTAATATTATAACTCGCAATATTAACAACCAGATCATTCCCAGAAAAGAGGGGGCTTTCCGATAAGGACTTATCCTTATTGGCGCGCAATTAGATGACCTAACCCATTTCCTCGACAGAACTTTCTAGACATTGTCAATAATGCAAATAATAATATGAATAACTTTGTCATCTCAATTATTGATTTAATAATATAAAATATTGTGCAGATGATATTGTGACAATAATTGAATCAATAATATGAGATACTATGCAGTAACTACTGTTGCAATAATTGAATAAAACTGAGTGACTTCTCACGTAAGCATCAATAATCAAATATACTGTACAATACCGTGTGCTACTATGCAACCACGCGTATTATTGTGCTTTTATCACCGAGTATTTCAATAGTTAATGGTAAAAGTTTTTCCGTTATTTTTATAAAAAGTTATTTCTGTCATTTTCTAACCCCGACAGTAATTTCGTTGTGCGGTCCACCAATGATTGTGTCTTCGTACGAGTGTTCCCTGATAAAACGAATATTCCCCGACCAAACGAATATTTTATGACAACTTGCTTACTTTGCAAAATTTATAAATATTATCCACAACTATAACATTATATTAAATCCACACCTTATTACCCAAAATGATATTTAGAGAAAATTAAATTTTTATTCATAAAAATTTGGGAACTTACAACCTCCCATCCTTATGAAATTTTGTCCTCGAAATTGGTGTACGTACCTGGTATATCGAAAAGGTGAGGATACCTTGTTTTCATTTCAGATTCTAACTCCCAGGTCATTTCCTCAATATCGTGGTTTTTCCACAAAACTTTGACTTGAGGTATAACCTTTGAGCGTAGAATATGTTCTTTCTTATCCAAGATTTTAACAGGTATCTCTTTATACGTTAAATCTTCCGCTATATTGTCTGGTTCTAATTCAATAATGTGGTAAGGCTAGTCTATTGGCCACAGTTCCTACTCGATCGAGGATTTCAAATAGACCAATAAATCGAGGGTTGAGATTTCCTCTCTTCATCGACTCTTACTTTTTGAATAACACATTCTTGTACTTTCTTCTTCATATTCATCAACTCCGGGTATGTATCTTGAGCGGCTTTAACTTTATCAATTAAAGTCTATTCCACTCGTATATTTGACATCATCACGTGGGTCCTTGGAGTTTTTAACTCTATCACCATCCTTTGTAAATCATAAAGAATGGGTCTTTGTGTTAACAACGTGGCACTCGTAACAGCATACGATCTTTTACTCAATGCGCCAGCTACCGCGTTCGCTTTTCCAAGATGGTATTGAATGGTATGATCGTAATCTTTCAACAACTCGGGCCAACGTCTTTGGCACATGATACATTCATTTTGGTTGAAGAAATATTTGAGGGTTTTATACCGGGTTTAAGGTAAATACAAAATTCGATTTCACGCTCTGGGGGTAGACCGGGAAGTTCTTCGGGGAATACGTTAGGGAATTTATTAACAATAGAAATATCATTCAAATCTGACGTATTTTTGTTTAAATCCATGACATGGGCTAAGAAAGCTTGACATCTATTTTTTAATAAACGAATGGCTTTATGGCTTGATATGACAGTGATTGACTTTAGTGGTTTGGTTTCTTGAATTCACATAACAAGTTGGTTAGGAATATGAAAGCTAACAACCTTAAGAAAATAATCAATTTTAGCATGATGAGTAGTTAACCAGTCGATTCCTAAAATCACATCAAAGGCAAGTATTTTCAAAGAGATGAGATCAATAGGTAATGTGAAAATGTCGATTTGAATCGAATAAGATTTTATAAACAGTGGATGTAATGAAGGTTTCTCCTAATGGAGTTTCAACCGATAAGTCAAAGTCTAATTTCTCAGGAGTCAAGTTCAAACTTTGAGCACAACTAGGTGAAATAAAAGAATTTATAGAACCGGTATCGAATAAGGTATAGATTTCACAAGAATTTATGATTAGCTTACTCGTGATAACTTCGTTCGAGTTCCTCGCTTTTTGG
This sequence comes from Panax quinquefolius, assembly GCA_020205615.1. Taxonomy (NCBI): domain Eukaryota; kingdom Viridiplantae; phylum Streptophyta; class Magnoliopsida; order Apiales; family Araliaceae; genus Panax; species Panax quinquefolius. Next base: position 97,562,921 of record CM035158.1, on the reverse strand, counting down.
GAAGTTACAAAAAATACTCTCCCTTAAACTACCGACTTTAACTTGTCTAGGACAACCTTTGGTGTCACCATCCAAGCTGGACTTGACTTCACTGCATGAAAAAATCGAGTTAAATGACTTTTCTTTCCATAATTGAAACACACTTTGGGTTGCTGCGTACAGTTTGGACGGATGTGTCCCTCATGTCCGCATTTGTAGCATACGACCGGTGGTCGTTCTCCTTCCTTGAAAATAGGTGTTGGTGCTACTATCGATGCCTTTCTGTCATTGTTGAATCTTCTCTTCTTAAAATTGTTCCCACTTAGTTCATCACTCCTATTATCTCGACCATGATTACCACCAAAGTGGTTACCATTTCTAGCATGATAATTTTCTCCACGATGGTTATTATTGCTCAGATGGTCGTTGTCACCGGTACGATTATTATCGTGTTGTTGGTCTTTGTCTTTTGGTTGGGCTGACTCATTATCCTGCTCTAATAACTGAGCCCTATTCACAACATTTGAATATAAATAAAGTTTGTCAGAGATGAGGTATTGACGAATTTCGAGCTTCAAACCTCGCAGAACATTCGTGTCACACGCTCCTCATTATCTATAAAATGGGATGCAAACCGGGATAACTCTGTAAATTTTGCCTCGTATTGCGATACAGTCATATTATTTTGTTCCATCTTGATGAATTCTACCTTCTTCATGTGACGAATACTTTCAGGAAAGTACTTATCATTGAACAATTCTTGGAACTTCTCCTAAGACATCTTTAGTGCGGAAGGATGAGTAAGTTTTACAGATTCCCACTAGTAATCTGCCTCTTCTCGCAACATAAAGGTGGCAAAGGAAACCTTTTGCTCTTCTGAGCATCCCAAGACATTAAATATCTTGGTGATCTGTTTAATCCACGTCTCCGCCTTAAGTGGTTATGGCTTTCCCAAAAACTTCGGTGGTCCCAACTCCTTGAATTGCTTAGCAGTGACCAACTGTGAGTTACCAATGTTTCCACCTGCATTTTGAACAGGAGTCTCTCTCGTTTGGTTTTGCATGAATTCTAGAAAGTTCCTAAACATACCATCGTTTGTCATTTGGTCGATGTTGTTGTTTACAGGAGGATTATTTCCTTCTTGATGCACATTATCTTGGTTATTGATTGGCGGTGACTTAACAGTCTCATATGCTCCATTGCTTATCTCAACATTTTTAAATGCCATTTTCAAACACTGCCACAAAAAAAGGGTTAATTGACATGCCACATATTATCCCTATATTCTGACCGACCAATTAAATAACAAATAAACTTAGGTAGGTCACACTAGCGAAGGATTTACCTGTCTCTCCCTTCCTAGTTCTAGCTTCAAATCTTAGCCAAGGATCATATCCCTAAGCTCTGATACTAACTGTGACTCTCATCCCTTTACTTGGATGGAACCTCACATTGATACCTATCAACTTCCCACCATTATTCACGGCGTCCCCTACAGAAAGTCTGGCTTTTGTGCATCCAACACAAGGAAGTCACTAGCGAAAGGCTCGGGGCTCTTTACTTATAAATTTGATACCAACTGTGATGCCCCCAAAATAGGTATACACAACCCATTCTGAGTCGCCAAATACATGATACAAAATTCAAATACAAACTTAATTATACAACTGTCGTGCAAAATACGACAAAACATAAGCTGAGAGTTTTAACACGAATATTATCTTGTAGACAATATCCAAACTCAAATGAAGTCATTATTACAATTATTATCACACTATTTCATAGAATAGTGAGGACTACTATAGCCACCATCTTGGACCATCACTCCATTCCCCGACTAGTCCCAGCTATATTCTTATTTCCTGAAGAGAACAATGAAAGAAAAGAGTGAGCTCAACTAGCCTAATAAAGAATATTATGACTAAGATAATGCATAATAAATTATCCTTAGCCTTCAAAAGTGTAAAATTGATAGAATACAATAGACAACAAGTTTAACTGCAGCGGAACAAGCAATCCATTAGAAGAGTTAAGTAGAGCAGGATATCTACTATCTTCTATGATTTAAAAGTTCATCATCATTATTTTATCTCTGTAACACATATCAAAAAATAATCCACATCACCGAATTATCCATGCACTACGGCCAAGGATATTCGTTAGTATCACATCCATGAATTATCCATGCACTACGGGCCAAGGATATTTATGAGATCCCAAATTTTATGAAAGGAAAGTATTCAATTTTCCTATAATTATTATTCTATTTAGTAAATGGTTAAATTGATAAAAGCTTAAAGTTAAGGGTGATATGTGAAAATTTTTCAAAGTAAGCAAGTGTTGCCTCTTTTACAGTCCTAATAAAAGAGCTCTAACTCATGCAAGCATACATGTGTCAACAAGTAATACAGAGTAAGTAGAGTATCTATTGTTAGGTTTGTAATATTCATAACGCAATCAAATTGCATAAAAAGTGCGGAAGCGTGGAAAATCAGAGTTTAAAAATTTACAAACCATATACCCGGATCATCCTTTATGCACAATTATTAATTAAACGAAAAGATAAAGAATAAAATCATACCCTTGAAGATCGAGCTTCCTCAGGTACAAGTTCACCTCCAATCCTTTTCGCGTTCAATCTTGAATCCACCGGGGTTTTGTTCCTTCCTTTGATCAACGTTAGCCACCCATATGTTTGGCCTCTAGAGGTGATCCACCAAGGAATAATAATGATTCAAGAAGATGGGTGTTATGGCTCAAACCCTAGTTTTTCTTATCTCTATAGAAAAAGGGTACTCTCCAACAAATTGGAATTATTACGTTGTAAAAGTCAACAACCCATACCACCCATAATAAGACTCCTCTTATTTATTGATGTGGGCAACCCTCCTTAACAATTAAGGAATTGGGTTTTAATTAATTAATTCTTTTAATTAATTAAGCTCCCTAATCTTATTAGGGATAATTAATTAAACTCCTTTAACTAATTTTCCTTCCTAATCCAATTAGGAATAAATGAGAGTACTTATATTAAATTAATTCTAAACTCTTTTAGAAATTAAAATAATAATAATTGTAATAATATTAATAAGACTCCTCTTATTAATTTATATTTAATATTTCTAAAATATTAAATAATAAATATTAAGCTATTTAATTTATTCTATCACCATAGATTAAATTAAATATACATAACATATTATTACGATTATGCCATTTACTTCTTAAATAATTATTCTTCCTTTTATGGTGTGACCCTTTAGGTTCTCCATATTAATAGGTTGTGAATAAATCAATTAGAACAATTCTAATCTTATTTAAATAAATAAATTAAATAATTAATTTATTTAAATAAATAATATTTATTCTCTGATAGGGATAAGCCTCCCTAGCGATCAAGCGACTTTCCGGATAATATAGATTTCAACATTAATCATAAAAGAACCTTTGAGTAAATAGTTACCGTACAATTCAATCCTTCCACCATACAATGTCCCAATTAAATATAAGACATGGAATTTCTTGTCAAGTCTTATTTTATTTAATTATATGTATTTCGATCCTTAAATGCACAACTCTCAAATAATGCAAATTAGAAACTCCTTTCTAATTTCATTACGCCTTGCCAAGGACTCTTTGGGTTGTCATTTATCGAATCACATAGGACATTTCTCTTCTTTTTATTAGAAGTGGTAGATTCTCGTATTGATCATACATTATCTCCATGTACAACTTATTATACCCAAGCATACCCTTTGATATACCCTAAGGGTCTTAAGGAATAAGTCAAAGTATAACTCATCATACAAGATACTATGATGATCTCAAGTCCAAGGATCACTTGTACTACTATCACTCTGAGAATTCTATTGACGAGCAAATAAAACTCCATTAGGTATTCCTTAGCGAGCCACGTTCGGTGAACTTATTCTCTAATAAGCACCTACATACTTGCTTTAGTGTCTCCACACAAATGATCATGAGATCAATCATCCTCATCCGATGAGCAAGCAACGTATGTACCAATCTATCAGGATTCACTAATCCCCAATTTAGTAATCAATGATTGGGAACTATTTTAGTTTTAAGCTTTCTAAGAATTTAGATCTCATTAGAATGATCATCATCATTATTCTAAAAGCATTGCTTAAAACTATGGGTTTATCACATATTATAGAAACGACATCATGTAGATAATTCAAAGCCTTTAATAAATTAATACTTTTTATTAATAAATGAATAAGATTGTTACAAAGTATATGCTTTATCATCAAACATGATTGGCTTGTATGCATACTACTTTCAATCTCCCACTTGCACTAAAAGCCAATCGTCATAGTATCTCATACTCTTCTTCTCTAAGTGGCGATTATCCTGCTTTGTTGGATAAGCTTTAGTTAATGGATATGTAATGTTGTTCATGAGAGTCCACTATCTCTATAGTGATTTTCCATCTTTCAATGATTCTAATAATCAAATGAAAGTGCCACAACACATGTTTAGATCAAGATGAGACTTAGGAACTATTCCTAGATTACGTAATGAACTTTTAATCCAAACAATCAACTTGCGACTTCATTTATAGCTATATACTTTGTCTTTATCACTAAACCAAACAACTCTTTCTTTGTTTGGAACCTTTCAATTCTTCGCACCACTATTCAAGGTAACCCTTTACCTTAAAGTGGATTTATCTGTCGTCTTAGTGCAAAGAAAAACTTGAGTGCATTAAGCTCTCTGGTTTTAATTTAGACCCACCATGTTTATGATCACATCCTTAGTGCGGTTAAGAACTTTAAGATGTTTTTCAGCGACTCATAGTGAACTTCTCCGAATATGGTGATCAACATCGGGTCTCGTACATTTCATTGCATACATGATTGTCACTCATGCAATCTCTCTTCTTTGGAGTCTATGGGGACTATTAAGAGATACACTCCATAGCTCATCGACATGAGACATCTCTCTTGAGTTTGCCATGCTAAGCGACTTTAGCATCAAATGAATATCGTTCCTTGGGTTAAGTCGAGCATCCTTTTAAATCTATCTATATAGATTTATATCCCCAATTAAGATACTCTTCCCAAATCATTCATGGAGGAATGTTTAGACAACTTTATCTTTTCTTGATTGTAGCATTGGTATGTCATTCCTTATCAAGTAGTATATCAACATGTAGTACTAGGAATGTCACGATGCTCCCACTTGACCCTTTTGTACACACTAGAAGTCTTACCTCATCGAATGTAACTCAATCATCATCATCTTATGATGTGTACCTCATCATCATCATCCATGATGAATCCATACCTCTAGGTATCTTGATTACTATTCGATTTCTGATTCGGTTGTGGTGCAACAATAGGTACATCTCTGAGTTCCTCTTATTTGACTTATAGTGTTTTGTGGTTCTTGAACTTTTCAAGATCTATTATCCTCCCACTAGCCCCTTCAATGATAAACACCTTTATCTTAGAAGGCAGCGTGTTTCACAACAAACACCTTTTGCTAAGTAGGATTATAGAACATATACCCTAAACTTACTTTAGGATGTCCCACAAATCGTACTTGTCAAATCTTGTCCCAAGCTTATCCTTTTGAAACCTTTTCACATAAGTTGGTCAACCCCTTATCTTAACATACTTAAGATTAGGAATCCTCCCTGTCCATAACTTTTATGGAGTCTTGGGGCCGGATTTTGAGGTTACCATTTTCGTGAATGTCGACCATTTCTAGGACATTATCCCGGAAGGATCTTTGGAATGTCGATAAAATCATTATGGACTGACACCATGTCCAACAAGGTACGATTTTTCCTTTCGGATACATCAATCAATTATTGCGTGTCGGGATGTGTCCATTATGAGAAAACCATTTGAGATGATCTAGAAACTTATTGCACAAGTATTTATTCCTTGATCTAATCAAAGAATCTTAATACTTTGCCAATTTGTTTCATTTACGAATTCTTTGAACCTTTCAAATAATTCACACTTGTATTCAAACAAATACACACATTCAACTCTTTGAATGATCATCTCCTTTTCTTATACTAATTTGTTCAATATGCAAAATTATTTTCATGTAAGTCAAGTATACAAAATTTATTAAGTAATATTCGATTCTATACAAGACATTATTATTATAAATAGAACAACAATTGTTCTTAATTATAATACCAAAGATTTCATTGTCCAACAATAAAATGGAAATAATGTTTTCAACGAGAAGCCGGAATACAATAACAACTTATTGACTTAATAGATTTGCCAAGTAAGCGATCTTAAACTATAAGTTTCTATGGCTAATGTTGCAACCTTTGCTTCATTTCCCACACATATGATTACTTATATTTGTTTAGCTTTCTACTTCTATTTGGTCCCTTCATAAATCTATATTTATGATAATCAAAGTCGGTATCCAATACCCAAGTAGAACCTTGACTTAAAGAAAAATTTATTTCAATCATGAACAAAAACTGTATTGTAACCGAAACTTCACTAAGCTTCTTTGGTTAGCCTCTGCAAGATGCTTCTCGCAGTTTCTTTCCAGTGTCCAGGCTTATTGCAGTGGTATCAAACTCCTTTGCCATCCATATCAGTTTTGTTCTTATTATCCTTTGTTTATGCCTTTCTATTTACCTTCTTTGAATCGTTCTTCTTTTCAGGAAGATCCTTTGGCCCCTACCGGTAAGACTTGGTCTTTCTTGGTTTGAAAGTGACTCTCAACATTTTCAACATGTTAAGCAAATCAATGGCGATATCTAGCTTATTCATATGAAAAATTCACAATAATTGTGAAAGGAGTCCAGGGAGTGAGTGCAAGATCAAATCTTGGCTCAACTCTCCATCCATGACAAAACCGGTTGTCCTAATTGATCAATCAAATTGATAATGTTAAGGACTTTTTTATGCATCTTGTAGTGTCATTGGCCATTCTAGATCGGAAGAGCTCCTTAGATGTCGATATCTATCGGTCCTACTTTCCTCACCATCAACTACTTGATGTGCGGGAATATAGTAGAAGCATCCATAGTTTCATCTTGTGGCAAGCTCGTTACTCATGGATACGAGCATGATGCATTGAGCCAATGTGCATCATCTTGCCACTTTCTAAAAGTAGCAATGTCTTCCTCGGAGGCATTATGCGCAACCATTCTTGAGGATAGGCATATTAAGGACATAAGATAGCTTTTCGAATATGAGAACTTTTCTCAATTTTCTTAACCAATCCGTTTAATTTGATTACGATTAATTTAGCATCTAATATGCTTCGCGATGATAGTAATTTTAGACATTGTAAAATTACGTAAATGAATTTGTAATTAACAACATTTTTTAACATACATTCTTTTATTAATTACCAAAATAATTTAGGTCTTGTTTTAAATTGGTATCTCCCACTATTTTCTTCAAACTATATAACCCTCACTTATATAGTTCGGCAAAATCTAATTAAAGATTTGCTAGTGAGAATAAGGATCCCATTTCAAATGCATATAGCCTTGTGGTGACACAACAAACTATATATAAATAAATAGGTAGACAACTCTTGTCAATTACATCAACTATGCAACTCCTTGTATTTTGCCTCTTAGATTATTTTGATCAGTGGTGGCACATCCAGAATCAAAATTATCCAAGTTAAGTCAGACCTAGCACTCCATATATTCAAAAAGAAAAATATCATCCTTGTGATGACACAACAAAACAATATTGTTCAATTTTCTTTATAAGCATCAAATGTGATAAATTAACATCTTAAATACTTAATACTTGCCTTGTGGTGACACAACAAACTCATATTAAATATTTAATACTCTATTAATTTTATCATGCTAGAAAGCGACGTTCGATATTCAAATATCTTTGAGCGCTTAGGACTTAATATAAAAATTGAGGGTTTGTTATTAATTTGTCTCATCTGTTTTAGCGGCATATGCACATATATATATATAAAATCGCGTATATATTAATGAACATCTGAAGCATGTTTGCATAATATATAATATATATATAGTATAAGCATGCACATATAGAATACTATATTCTACCCGGATTGATTATGGACTTTTATTCTAGTTTGGTTCACTAGAGCCACCAAGTGAACTAAAAGGTCAAACCACAGGGGTGCAAGAAATAATATTTAAATATAACTATTACATTTAAACTTAGGGCTCCATTACAAAGCGGGTCTTCAAGCGCTCCTTGCTTGCTCCTTGATCTCCAATTTTTCAAAATTAATTCTAACTATTCCTATTACAAAACTATTTAAAATAAATAGAAACCTTGATCGTGATCGAGGGAAGTACATAGGAGGAGATAGAATTTACATTAAGAAAAAATTAGAGAAGGCGAGTCTATGAGACCCATTTAATAAAACCCATACATTCATGCATCCAACTAAATAAAATCCAATCATATTGGTCGATAGTCATAATCAATCCCATTTATTATCATACACATCACCGTATGCATCGATAAATAACATTCATCTTATGAATAATAAACATTTAATATATATATTGATATCATTTAATGGGCAAATTTATTTAGTATAAAATCTATTTTGAATCAAAATAAACTCCTTTATTTTAATCAAATTTAAATCAAAATAAAACTATTTTATTTTAATTTATCCAATTTTGAATAAAATAAACTATTTTATTTTAATCAAAATTTTTATCAAAATAAACTCCTTTATTTTAATTAATTATGGAATCAATTCCATGTATATATAAAAAATTTAATTAAAATAAACTCTTTTATTTTAATTAATTATGGAATCCAATTCCATGTAAAAAATAATAATCTTTAATTAAAATAAACTCTTTTATTTTAATTAATTATGGAATCCAATTTCATGTAAGAAAAATCTTTTATTAAAGGAAACACGGATATTCTTTCCTATTCACAAATAAACTCATTTTATTTTGAATAATATGAAATCTTATTTCATATTTAAATAAACTCCTTTATTTAAGGAAATTAGGATTCTCTTTCCTATTCACAAATAAACTCTTTTATTTTTGAATAATATGAAATCTTATTTCATATCTAAACAAACTCCTTTATTTAAGGAAATTAAGCGATCAATTTCAACTCCAATTAGTTATCATGGAATCAAATTCCAACTCTAATTAGTTAGCATGAAATTCTAATTTTAAAATTAAAATAAACCTTTTTATTTTAAGATTAAAATAATTATATATATATAATATTCAATTTTAAAATTAAAATAAACTCCTTTTTATTTTAATATTAAAATAAATTTTTTTATTTTAAAATTAAAATAAACATTTTATTTTAATTATAAAATAATTAAAATATATATATATATATATATATATATATATATATATATATATATATATATATATATATATATAAAAGAGTGCATTCTTTTAAAACAAAAAAAAATTCTTGTAATAAACGTGGTGAAGTAAATGTTCCTTTTCTTTTAAAATCCGTACAACACAAAATTTCAAGTTGCCCAGGATTCTTGTCCACGAAAAGAAAAAAAAAGCGCTGAGTCATCCCTTTTTTTAATTTCCAATTTGCATGACCCTTGGTGATACAAAATCTGTTGCTGACTTCCGTTGGAATTTTATTTCGGCAGTATTTTTTTTTTTTTTTTTTTAAAGGAACCCTTCCACGAAAAGGATGTCATGCAATAAGAAAAAAGAAGCATGTTTATATGTCATGCCATTAACATATATTGCCACGTTTTTTTTTTTTTTTTTTTTTGTTTAAATTTTATACAATAAAATTATGCCCAATTAAATTGTTCTAAACACATATCAATATACATATCAAATCTGAACAATTAATAATTAGCATAAAGGTTTGGCTCGATGCCTTTTATTGGTTTGTAATATTCATATAAAGCAATCAAATTGCATAAAAAGTGCAGAAGCGTGGTAAAATCAGAGTTTAAAAATTTACAAACCATATACCCGGATCATCCTTTATGCACAATTATTAATTAAACGAAAAGATAAAGAATAAAATCATACCCTTGAAGATCGAGCTTCCTCAGGTACAAGTTCACCTCCAATCCTTTTCGCGTTCAATCTTGAATCCACCGGGGTTTTGTTCCTTCCTTTGATCAACGTTAGCCACCCATATGTTTGGCCTCTAGAGGTGATCCACCAAGGAATAATAATGATTCAAGAAGATGGGTGTTATGGCTCAAACCCTAGTTTTTCTTATCTCTATAGAAAAAGAGTACTCTCCAACAAATTGGAATTATTACGTTGTAAAAGTCAACAACCCATACCACCCATAATAAGACTCCTCTTATTTATTGATGTGGGCAACCCTCCTTAACAATTAAGGAATTGGGTTTTAATTAATTAATTCTTTTAATTAATTAAGCTCCCTAATCTTATTAGGGATAATTAATTAAACTCCTTTAACTAATTTTCCTTCCTAATCCAATTAGGAATAAATGAGAGTACTTATATTAAATTAATTCCTAAACTCTTTTAGAAATTAAAATAATAATAATTGTAATAATATTAATAAGACTCCTCTTATTAATTTATATTTAATATTTCTAAAATATTAAATAATAAATATTAAGCTATTTAATTTATTCTATCACCATAGATTAAATTAAATATACATATTTATATTATTACGATTATGCCATTTACTTCTTAAATAATTATTCTTCCTTTTATGGTGTGACCCTTTAGGTTCTCCATATTAAGCAGGTTGTGAATAAATCAATTAGAACAATTCTAATCTTATTTAAATAAATAAATTAAATAATTAATTTATTTAAATAAATAATATTTATTCTACAATAGGGATAAGCCTCCTCCTAGCGATCAAGCGACTTTCCGGATAATATAGATTTCAACATTAATCATAAAAGAACCTTTGAGTAAATAGTTACAAATACAATTCAATCCTTCCACCATCTGATGTCCCGATTAAATATAAGACATGGAATTCTTGTCAAGTCTTATTTTATTTAATTATATGTATTTCGATCCTTAAAAATGCTGACTCAAATAATGCAAATTAGAAACTCCTTTCTAATTTCATTACGCCTTAACCAAGGACTCTTTGGGTTGTCATTTATCGAATCACATAGGACATTTCTCTTCTTTTATTAGAAGTGGTAGATTCTTTATTGATCATACATTATCTCCATATACAACTTATTATACCCAAGCATACCCTTTGATATACCCTAAGGGTCTTAAGGAATAAGTCAAAGTATAACTCATCATACACAAGATATCTATGATGATCTCAAGTCCAAGGATCACTTGTACTACTATCTCTACAGGAATTCCTATTGACGTGCAAATAAAACTCCATTAGGTATTCCTTAGCGAGCCACGTTCGATGAACTTATTCTCTAATAAGCACTACATACTTGCTTTAGTGTCTCCACACAAATGATCATGAGATCAATCATCCTCATCCAATGAAAAACAGCGTATGTACCAATCTATCCGGATTCACTAATCCCCAATTTAGTAATCAATGATTGGGAACTATTTTAGTTTTAAGCTTTCTAAGAATTTAGATCTCATTAGAATGATCATCATCATTATTCTAAAAGCATTGCTTAAAACTATGGGTTTATCACATATTATAGAACAGCATCATGTAGATAATTCAAAGCCTTTAATAAATTAATACTTTTTATTAATAAATGAATAAGATTGTTACAAAGTATATGCTTTATCATCAAACATGATTGGCTTGTATGCATACTACTTTCATCTATCCCACAGAGAAAGTTGTCGAATTATAAACCCTTATGCATTAATTAACTCACTGTATTTATATGCTTAGACTAACAACTAGAATTGTTGAATTGAGCTAATTGTACTAACAACTAAAAATAAGAATAATAATGGAATAAATATAAACTGGAAATAATGGGACCCTAACTTCATTTAATATTTCATCTAATCGCCACTATCATGCAAGAAGTGTTCACATATTATAGGAAAATAGCCAAGAGCACGAATAGAGTTATAACCATTTTTTAATGCACTATAACCTACTTACACAGCATGCACAGATGATAGACTCTGTGTAATCATCAACACAACCAAAATCACTATATGTCTATGTGAAATTGCAATTATATTGATTTTAAGCACATAATCCCTTACTCTAGCTCATACGGTGAAACAGTATATGTCTATCTGGTTTACAAAATACACAAGCCATATAAAATAGCCCCATATTTGTATGTTATCATGATTACAATCCATATTTGCATGTTCATTGTCAATTCCATACAAATACTGAGACGAATGGTGATCAGGCATTCATACATGTAAAACAATCACGATAAACTTCCCATATAATATGCAAAACAACCCTAGCATTTAAGCGTGCAACCAAACTACATATTAAAATTCGTTAGAATCCCATAATGGAGTTTAATTCATGACTGAACCAAAAGCCATTATGGGATCAACGCTAAACATGATCAATAAGCAAACAATTGAAATATAAAAGATAGAACGATCAAACACAATCGCTGAATAAAAACCAATGATCAACGATTAAATCCTCATAGAAATCCGAAGAAACAATAATAGAAATCCTGATGACAGAGAATCCCAAGAAGAATTGGAGAAGTAGACATTTTGGCTTCGTTCTACGTTGGAATCTCTCTCAAGGTGTAAACCTTAGTTACTCTTCTCAAAATACGTCAAAAACCCTCCTAGTGTGTGTCTGACACTCGTCCGATATCGCCTTAATCGATTACAATCTTTTAAAAATGGAAATTAAAATAAAACAAATCAACAGCTTCAGCATCGCATGCGGCCGCGTGCCCCTACACTATGTATGTTCGGCGGTATGCGACTTACCGAAGGTTTGCCTGTCTAGCCAGGCCTCTGCTGTGGCGCGCGCTCTCAAAGCCATTCGCCGAAGCGACTTGAATTCTATGAAGTCTTAGTTCATTCTTTGTCATAAATGCTTCATTGTTACTACTACTTGCTCTTTCATGCTTGATCTTCTTCCATGCTTGGTCTCCATGCTTCATTGTACCTCCATGCCATGCACATCACTGCCTGTGCCTCACCTTCACGAATCCATTAGCCTCATGCCCTCTAATATCACCAAAATTAAGCCGATTCCTGCACTTATTCATAAAAAGGAGTTTTAAGTAAATGCAATGCAAAATAACATGAAATGCAACTAAAACACATTAAAATGTACTTGAGATGGACACAATTCGCATGAATTGGTATTCACTAAGTAGGTAAAAATACCACTTATCAGCAAGTTGTCATAAAATAATCGGTGATAAAAGTACAGTAATACGCGTGGTTGCATAGTAGCACACGGTATTGTATAGTATCTTTGATTATTGATGCTTACGTGAGAAGTCACTCAGTTTTATTCAATTATTGTCACAATATTTTATATTATTAAATCAATAATTCAGACAACAAAGTTATTCATATTATTATTTGCAATATTGACGATGTCTAAAAAGTTCTGTCGAAGAAAGGGGTTTGGTCACCTAATTGGGAGCCAATAGGGAGAAATCCTTATCGGAAAGCCCCCCTCTTTCCTAGGAATGATTTGGTTGTTAAATATTGTGAGTTATAATATTAATGATGAATAAGTTCGTGTTCATTAAAGATGAAATTGATATTTCCATTGTGTTGGGATTATTAGTATTAGAGGAAATCAACATTTATTTCGATAATAATTTATTTCTGGAGATTAAATTGACCAATCGGGTAATTAATCGGATAAATCAGCAATTAATTGCTATTAGTTCACATGCATATAACTATTTATTCACATGAATGGAACTATTGATTCACATGATGTACTTTTAGGGGAGGTGGTGCAAGTTTGATAATACTTGTAGAACTAAATTAAAAATAGAGGAAAAGATGAAGGTACTATAATGTAATAATTCAAGCCCCAAAACGTGAAATTATCGAAACTATATTTTCCTATAAATAGAAGCTCATTCTTCTTTCATTCTCACCAATTCACTAAGACTCACAAGAGCAATTATAGAGAGAGAAGCTATAGAGGGAAAGAAGAAGAGTATTCTGCTACTTCACTATTGCAGTATTCAGCCTTCTATTAAGTTAAGGGGTACTATTTCTTTTGTATTCGTAAGGGATATTATTTTTGTTCAATATCCGTATGAAATAATATTTTCTTCCATACAATGTAGTGTGTAAGTAATATTATTTCCTTTTAGATTCCGAATTCTACACTCATTTTGTTAAAGTATTGCTTCTATACTCCGTGAAATTAGTATAATATCCTTGAAATTTGCGCTTCATCTAGTATTGTTTCACAAGGATATTTTTCTGAACATTCTTGTTAAATTTTAAGCTTTTCATGCCGGAATACTATTAATGGGTACTATTCATTTATAATGCACTATTCATAAATGCAGATCTTATTCATGAAAGTATTATTATGGGCACTATTCATAAATCTGTTACTATTTATAAATATGGTACTATTCATAAAATACTATTCACAAAGTATTATTTATAAATTACTATTTATAAAGTACTATTCATGGGGTACTATTCATGAAGTACTATTCACAGAGTACTATTCAAAAAGTACTATTCCCAAATTACTATTTATGGGGTATTATTCACCCGGAGTACTATTCATGACAAAAATTAATTTCTTTTCGGTCCAAATTATTTTTTATACAATATTATTCTTGAATTTTACTCCACAAAGAAGTACCATGTTGACAATTTGGATATTATTGATTTCTGGATAAATTAAATTATAAATCTTTAAAAATTATCATTTGCTTTCTTTTAATTGAATTCTTATATCATTGTCATCATCCTCATGCTTATATTATGATGAAAGTCATCTGTGGCCCGTAGTTCATAGATAGACTTGGTATGATTATGACCAGGGAATATTTGGTATAATCATGTCCGTAATGTTACAAATGATATGGTAAAAGTACTCATTGGCCCGTAGTGCATTGATGGACAGTTGTTGGCATGATCGTGACCATTGATGAAAACACGAATATCATTGGCCCGTAGTGTTTGGATAATTCGTGGTCGTGATACTAATGAATATCCTTGGCCGTAGTACAGGGATGATTCGATGATGTGGATTATTTATTCAGCTAATTCTCAGCGATAAAATTGATGATAAACTTTTAAATTATAGAAGATAGTAGATATCATGCTCTACTTGACTCTTCTAATGGATTGCTTGTTCCGCTGCAGTTAAATTTGATGTCTATTGTATTTTATCAGTTTAACACTGTTGAAGGCTAACGATAATTTATTCTGCATTATCTTAGTCATAATATTTCTTACTGGGCTAGTTGAGCTCACCCTTTCTTTCATTGTTCTCTTTAGAAAATGAGAACATAGCCGGGACTAGTCGGGGAACGGAGTGATGGTACGGGATGGTGCATTAGTAGTCCTCACTATTCTGTGAAATAGTGTGATAATAATTATATTACTATTGAATTTGACTTTGGATATTGTCTAGAAGACAATATTCGTGTTGAAACTCCCTGCTCATGTTTTGTCGTACTTTACACGACAATTGTATAATTAAGTTGTATTTGAATTCTGTACCATGTATTTGGCGACTCAGAATGGATGATGTATACCTATTTTGTGGGCGTCACAATTGGTATCAAAGCTTAGGGATATAATCCCTGGCTAAGATGTGAGACTAGAACTAGTAGGGGAGACACGGGTAATTCCTTCGCTAGTATGACCTACCTAAGTTTATTTGTTATTTAATTGGTCGGTCAGAATATAGGAATAATATGTGGCATGTCAATTAACCCTTGTTTTTTGGCAGTGTTTGAAAATGGCATCTGAAAATGTTAAGATCAGCAATGAAGCACATGAGACCATTGAGTCACCAACGATCAATACCCAGGATAATGTGCAACAGGAAGATAATAATCCTCAGGTAAACAACAACACTAATCAAATGATGAACGATTGGATGTTCAAAGGCTTTATGCAATTCATGCAACATCAGGCGAGAGCGGCTCCTGTTCAAAATACAGGTGAAAACACTGGCAACGCACAGATGGTCACTGCTAAGCAATTCAAGGAGCTGGGATCATCAGAGTTTTGGGGAAAACAAGAACCACTTAAGGCGGAGACGTGGATAAAGAAGATAACCAAGATATTCGATGTCTTGGGATTCTCTAAGGAGCAAAAGGTTCGCTTTGCCACCTTTATGTTGCTACGAGAGGCAGATTACTGGTGGGAATCTGTAAAGCATACTCAACTTGCCACACTGAAGATGTCTTGGGAGAAGTTCTAAGAACTGTTCAATGACAAGTACTTTCCCGAAAGTATTAATCACATGAAGGAGGTAGAGTTGATCAAGCTGGAGAAAAATAATATGACCGTGTCATAGTACGAAGCTAAGTTTGCCGAGTTATCCCGGTTTGTGTCCCACTTGGTTGATAATGAGGAGAGAATGATGCGGATGTTTCTAAGAGGTTTGAAACCCGAGATACGCCAATACCTCATTTCTCACAAACTTTGCTTGTATTCAGATGTTGTGAATAGGGCTCAGTTATTGGAGCGCGATAATGAGTCAGCCCAACCAAGAGAGCAACCGACAAAATGATAATACCAGTGGTAGCATTCATTGAAGCGGTGAGAACAAATGTGGAGGGAATCAACATGTTAGAAATGGTAACCACTCCGGTACTAATCATGGCCAAGACAATAGGAGTAGAAATTTCAAGAAGAGAAGATTCAACAATGATGGAAAGACGTCAGCACTAGTACCCGTTGTTAAGGAAGGAGAACGACCACCTATCATATGCTTCAAATGTGGAGGGGAGGGACACATCAATCCAAATTGCATGCATCAGTCCAAAACGTGTTACAATTATGGAAGAGAAGGTCACCTAGCTCGATTTTATCATACAGGGAAGCCAAGTCCAGTTGGGATGGAGGCACCAAAGTCCGTTCCAGAGAAGTCAAAGCCGGTAGCTCAAGGGAGAGCATTTATCGTGACCTCCCAAGAAGCGAGGAATCCAAATGAGGTTATCACGGGTAAGATAATCATAAACTCTAGAGAACTCTATATCTTATTTGATACCGATTCTACCCATTCTTTTATTTCTCCTACTTGCGCTCAACGTTTAAATTTAACTCCAGAGAAATTAGACTTTGACTTATCTATTGAAACTCCGTTGGGAGAAACCTTCATTACATCCACTGTTTATAAGTCTTGTTTGATTCAAATCGGCACCCGCACGTTACCTGTTGATCTTATTTCTTTGAAAATACTTGCATTTGACATGATTATAGGGATTGATTTGTTAACTACTCATCATGCTAAAATTGATTGTTTTCATAAGGTTGTTAACTTTCATATTCCTAACCAACCTATTATGCGAATTCAAGCAACCAAACTACTAAAGTCAATCATTGTCATATCAAGACATAAAGCTATTCGTTTATTTAAAAACGGATGTCAAGCTTTCTTAGCCCATGTCACAGATTTAAACAAAAATACGTCAGATTTGAATGATATTTCTATTGTTAATAAATTTCCTGACGTATTCTCCGAAGAACTTCCTGGCCTACCCCCGGAGCGTGAAATCGAATTTTGTATCGACCTTGAACCCAGTACAAAACCCATTTCCAAAGCCCAATATTGAATGGCTCCTATTGAACTTTAGGAGTTAGAAACCCAACTGCAGGAATTGTTAGACATCAGTTTCATTCATCCTAGTACGTCTCCTTGGGGTGCTTCTGTCCTATTCATAAAGAAGAAAGATGGAAGTATGCGACTTTATATTGACTATCGGGAGTTGAATCATGTCACCATAAAAAATAGGTACCTGTTACCTCGCATTGATGACCTGTTTGACCAGTTGCAAGGCGCCAAATTCTTTTCAAAGATCGATCTTCATTTCGGATATCATCAGTTAAAGATTAAAACCGATAACATACCAAAGATTGCTTTCAAAACTCGGTACGGGCATTACAAATTCCTAGTCATATCTTTTGGATTGTCTAATGCTCCTGCTGCCTTCATGGACATGATGAACTGAGTATTCAAGGAATATTTGGATCATTTTGTAGTTGTCTTTATTGATGACATCCTCATATACTCTAAAAGCTTTGTGAAAACAAGATTTATGCCAAGTTGAAGAAATGTGAGTTCTGGCTTGAGGAAGTAGCATTCCTTGGGCACGTGATATCAAATCATGGAATATCTGTTGACCCAGCGAAGATTGAAGAAATACAAAGCTGGGAGCAACCTAAGTCAGTGATTGAGGTACGTAGCTTTCTCGGCTTAGCTGGTTATTATCGGAGATTCGTAGAAGGTTTTTCTCTAATCGCTACTCCATTAACTCAGCTAACTCGGAAAGATACAAAATTTGGTTGGAGCGAGGAATGTGAGAAAAGTTTTCAAGAACTCAAGAGGAGACTCATTTTAGTACCTGTTCTGACAATACCATCTGCTCGGAGGGATTTGTCATCTACAGTGATGCTTCAGGCAAAGGGTTAGGATGTGTTCTTATGCAACATAGGAAAGTCATAGCATATGCCTCACGACAACTCAAAGAATATTAGAGGAATTATCCTACTTATGATCTAGAGTTTGCAGCTGTCGTTTTTGCACTTAAAATTTAGAGGCATTACCTGTATGGTGAGAAAGTGGAGATCTATACGGATTATAAAAGCCTCAAATATTTCTTCACTCAAAAGGAACCCAACATTCGGCAATGACATTGGCTTGAACTGTTGAAAGATTATGATTATACAATTCAATACCATCATGGAAAAGTGAATGTGGTAGCTGACACATTGAGTAAAAGATCATATGCGGGTACAAGTGCGATATTATCAACGCAAAGGCCCATTTTGTATGACTTGCAAAGGATGGAGATAGAGTTAAAGACTCCAGGGACCCACGTGATGATATCAAATATACGAGTAGAACCGAATTTAATCGATAAAGATAAAGTTGCTCAAGCTAAAGACCTGGGGCTAATGCATATGAGGAAGAAAGTACAAGAAGGTGCTATTTCGAAAGCAAGAATTGATGAAGAAGGAATACTACAAGTCAACTCTAGACTTTGTGTTCCTAACGACCCTGATTTAAAGTATATAATCATGATGGAGGTGTACAACACACTGTTTGTAATCCATCCTGGGAGTACCAAAATGTATCATGATCTTCGACATACATTTTGGTGGAGTAATATGAAGAGAGAGATCGCGGAGTTTATCTCAAGGTGTTTAACTTGTCAACGTGTCAAGGTGGAGCATCAAGTGCCAAAAGGTCCATTGCAACCACTTGAAATTCTAGAATAGAAGTGGGAGCACATTACCATGGATTTCGTTACTGGTCTTCCTAAGGTTTCTCAAGGCATAGATGCAATTTGGGTCATTGTTGATAGATTGACCAAGTCTGCTCATTTCTTACCTATACGAGAAACTTATACACTTGAACGTTGCTCTTATATAAATAAATGAGATTGTAAGACTGCATGGTATACCAGTATCAATAATTTCAAATCGAGACCCAAGATTCACTTCAAAATTTTGGGTTAGTTTGTACAAAGCTATGGGCATGGATTTACATTTTAGTTTGGCATATCATCCTCAAACGGATGGGCAATCGGAGAGGACTATTCAAACTCTTGAAGATCTGTTAAGACTCTTTGTCCTTGACTTCAAAGGAAGTTGAGACAAATTCTTGCCATTAGTGGAATTTTCCTACAACAACAGTTATCAAGTAAGTATTGACATGGCTCCATTCGTGGCGTTGTATGGATGCAAGTGTCGTTCACCAGTATGCTAGGACGAGGTAGGTGAAGCAATGTTGTTAGGACTGGAGTTGGTATGCATGACTACGGAAAAGATTCAAATGATCCGATAACGTATAAAAACCTCACAAGATCGATAAAAGAGTTATGTTGATCTTCATCGAAAGGATGTGGAATTCAATATTTGTGATCATGTGTTGTTACGTGTGGCTCCATGGAAAGGGAATTATGAGATTTGGAAAGAGAGGAAATCTCAATCCTCGATTCATTGGCCCATTCGAAATCCTCGATTGAGTAGGAACTATGGCTTATAGACTTGCCTTACCGCTAAGTATGTCTCGTGTTCATAATGTTTTTCACATATCCATGTTACATAAATATGTGGAAGACCCAAACCACATTATTGAGTTAGAACCGGATGAAATTACGGAAGATTTAACGTATGAAGAGGTACTTGCTAAAATCTTGGACAAGAAGGAACATATTCTACGCTCCAACGTTATACCTCAAGTCAAAGTTTTGTGGAGAAACCACGATGTCGAGGAAATGACCTGGGAGTTAGAATCTGAAATAAAATCAAAGTATCCTCACCTCTTCGACATACCAGGTACGTACCCTAATTTCGAGGGCAAAATTTCATAACAAGGGGAGGTTGTAAGACCCCAACTTTTATGAATAAAGATGAATTTTTCTCAAAATATATTTTTGAATATTATGGTGTGGATTTGATATAATATTATAGTTGTGGGTAGTATTTATAAATTTTTCAAAGTATACAAGTTGTTATAAAATATTCGATTGGTCGGGGAATATTTGTACGATGACACAATCATTGGTGGACCCCATAACAGAATTATTATAGGAATTAAAAAATGACAGAAATATCTTTTTATAAAAGATATTTCTAAAAATATTCACCCGTTAAAAAAATATTTGAGAATTCACCCCGTGAATTCTCAAACTATTCACCCATGAAAAAAATTTAAAAAGTATCATTTCCATTCTCCTATAAATATGATGCTTAGTTAGAATTGAAAATCACACCAAAATCAAAGAATTCTTCTTCCATAATATTGAGCGTATTTCTTTAGAGTTTTAAGAAGTTTTGAGCGTAGAAAACAGTGAAAGTTTTCTTCAAGAATATCTCCGCCCTACCAGTCGGAATACTCTTCTATTTAAGGAAAGGGATATTATTTTTGTTCAATACTCGTAAGAAATAATATTTTCTTCCATACTCTGTAGTATGTAAGTAATATTATTTCGTTTCAGATTCAGAATTCTACACTCATTTTGTTAAGTTTTGGGCTTTTATACTCCATGAAATTAGTAGAATATCTTTGTTATTTGCGTTTTATCCAGTATCTTTTCATGGAAATATTATTCTGAGCATTCTTGATAAGTTTTAACTTTTTCATGTTGGAGTACTATTTACGGGGTTACTATTCCCGAAGTACTATTCACGGGGTTTTATTCACTGGGGTACTATTCACCCAGGGTACTATTTATGACAAAAATTAATTTTTTTCCGATCCAAATTATTTTTGATACAATATTATTCTTGAATTTTACTCCACAAAGAAGTATCATGTTGACAATTTGGACATTATTGAATTCTGGATAAATTAAATTATAAATCTTTAAAAATTTATCCTTTACTTTCTTTTAATTAAATTCTTATATCATTGTCATAATCCTCATGGTTATATTATGATGAAAGTCATCTGTGGCCCGTAGTGCATAGATGGACTTGGTATGATTATGACCAGGGATTATTTGGTATAATCATGACCTTAATATTACAAATGATATGGTAAAAGTCCTCATTGGCCCGTAGTGCATTGATGGACAGTTGTTGGCATGATCATGACCATTGATGAAAACACGAATATCCTTGGCCCGTAGTGTATGGATAATTCATGGTTGTGATACTAATGAATATCCTTGGCCGTAGTGCAGGGATGATTCGATGATGTGAATTATTTATTAAGATGAATCTCTACGACAAAATTGATGATAAAATTTTTAAATCATAAAAGATAGTAGATATCATGCTCTACTTGACTCTTCTAATGGATTGCTTGTTCCGTTGCAGTTAAACTTGATGTCTATTGTATTTTATCAGTTTAACACTATTGAAAGGTAACAATAATTTATTCTGCATTATCTTAGTCATAATATTTCTTACTGGGCTAGTTGAGCTCACCCTTTGCTTTCATTGTTCTCTTCAGGAAATGAGAACATAGTCGGGACTAGTCGGGGAATGGAGTAATGGTCCGGGATGGTGCATTAGTAGTCCTCACTATTCTGTGAAATAGTGTGATAATAATTGTAATAATATTGAATTTGAGTTTGGATATTGTCTAGAAGACAATATTCATGTTGAAACTCCCTACTCATGTTTTGTCGTACTTTACACGACAATTGTATAATTAAGTTGTATTTGAATTATGTACCATGTATTTGGCGACTTAGAATAGGTGATGTATACCTATTTTGGGGGCGTCACAGCTGGGACTAGTCGGAGAATAGAGTGACGGTCCAGATGGTTGCTTTAGTAGTCCTCACTATTCTGTGAAATAGTGTGATAATAATTGTAATGAGATTGAATTTGAGTTTGGATATTGTCTAGGAGACAATATTCGTGTTAAACTCTCAGCTATGTTTTGTCGTATTCTGCACGACAGTTGTATAATTAAGTTGTAGTTTTATTCTATACCATGTATCTGGCGACCCAAGATGGGTGATGTATACCTGTTTTGGGGGCGTCTCAGTTGATATCAAAGGTTAGGGATATGATCCCTGGCTGAGATTTGAGACTAGAATTAGGAGGGGAGAGACGGGTAATTCCTTTGCTAGTATGACCTACCTAAGTTTATTTGTTATTTAATTGGCGGTCAGAATATAGGGATAATATATGGCATGTCAATTAACCATTATTTTGAAACTATATTCTAGAATGATATCTGAAATACAAGAGATGAGAAATGGAAAAATCATGATAGAGAGGAAATAACCGGGAAGGTACAATTCGAAAAGAAAGCAAGGTATTCTCATCTCTTCGAACTACCAGGTACATAAATTTCGAGGGTAAAATTTCATAAGGAGGGGAGATTGTGAGATCCCGAATTTTATGAAATGAAAATATTCAATTTTCCTATAATTATTATTTTATTTAGTAAATGGTTAAATTGATAAAAGCTTAAAGTTAAGGGTGATATGTGAAAAATTTTCAAAGTAAATAAGTTGTCATAAAATAATCGGTGATAAAAGTAAAGTAATACGCGTGCTTGCATAATAGCACACGGTATTGTACAGTATCTTTGATTATTGATGCTTACGTGAGAAGTCACTCAGTTTTATTCAATTATTATCATAATATTTTATATTATAAAATCAATAATTGAGACGACAAAGTTATTCATATTATTATTTGCAATATTGATGATGTCTAAAAAGTTATGTCGAGGAAAATAGTTTGGTCACCTAATTACGCGCCAATAGGGAGAAATTCTTATCGGAAAGCCCCTTCTTTCCTGGGAATGATCTGGTTGTTAAATACTGTGAGTTATAATATTAATGATGAATAAGTTCGTGTTGATTAAAGATGAAATTGATATTTCCATTGTGTTGGAATTATTAGTATTAGTGGAAATCGACATTTATTTCAATAATAATAGATTTCTGGAGATTAAATTGACCAATCGGGTAATTAATCGGATAAATGAGAAATTAATTGCTATTAGTTCACATGCATATAACTATTTGTTCACATGAATAGAACTATTGATTAACATGATGTACTATTAGGGGAGGTGGTGCAAGTTTGATAATACTTGTAGGACTAAATTAAAAATGGAGGAAAAGATAAACGTACTATACTATAATATTTTAAGCCCCAAAACGTGCAATTATCGAAACTATATTTTCCTATAAATAGAAGCTCATTCTTCTTTCATTCTCACCAATTCACTAAGACTCACAAGAACAATTATAGAGACAAAAGCTATAGAGGGAAAGAAGAAGAGTATTCTGCTACTTCACTATTGCAGTATTCAACCTTCTACTAAGGTAAGGGGTATTATTTCTTTAATATTCGTAAGGGATATTATTTTTGTTCAATATCCGTATGAAATTATATTTTCTTCCATACTCTGTAGTATGTAAGTAATATTATTTCATTTCAGATTCCGAATTCTGCACTCATTTTGTTAAAGTATTGCTTCTATACTACGTGAAATTAATATAATATCCTTGAAATTTGCGCTTCATCTAGTATCGTTTCACAAGGATATTTTTCTAGACATTCTTGTTAAATTTAAGCTTTTCATGTCGGAGTACTATACATGGGTACTATTCATTTATATGGCACTATTCATACATAAGGTACTATTCACAGAGTACTATTCATGGGCACTATTCATAAATACAGTACTATTCGTAAATATGGTACTATTCATGAAGTACTATTCATAAAGTACTATTCACGGAGTACTATTTAAAAAGTACTATTCCCAAAGTACTATTTATGGGGTACTATTCACCCGGAGTATTATTCATGACAAAAATTAATTTCTTTTCGGTCCAAATCATTTTTAATACAATATTATTCTTAAATTTTACTCCACAAAGCAGTATCATGTGGACAATTTGGATATTATTAATTTCTGGATAAATTAAATTATAAATCTCTAAAATTTATCCTTGCTTTCATTTAATTGAATTCTTATATCATTGCCATCATCCTCATGCTTATATTGTGATGAAAGTCATCTTTGGCCGTAGTTCATAGATGGACTATTGATTGGTATGATTATGACTAGGGATTATTCGGTATAATCATGACCCGTAATGTTATAAATGATGTAGTAAAATTCCTCATTGGCCCGTAGTGCATTAATGGACAGATGTTGGTATGATCATAACCACGCGTTCTCTTCGGCCAAGGGTGCAAGGATGAATTATTTTTTGGCATGATCATGACCATTGGTGAAAACACGAATATCCTTGGCCCGTAGTGCATGGACAATTCGTGGTCGTGATACTAATGAATATCCTTGGCCCGTAGTACATGGATAATTCAGTGATGTGGATTATTTATTAAGCTGAGTCTCAGCGATAAAATTGATAATAAACTCTTAAATCATAGAAGATAGTAGATTTCATGCTCTACTTGACTCTTCTAATGGATTGCTTGTTCCGCTGCAGTTAAACTTGATGTTTATTATATTTTATCAGTTTAACCCTGTTGAAGGTTAACGATAATTTATTCTACATTATCTTAGTCATAATATGTCCTATTGGGCTAGTTGAGCTCACCCTTTTCTTTCACTGTTCTATTCAGGAAATGAGAATATAGTTGGGATTAGTCGGGGAATGGATTGACGGTCCAGATGGTTGTTTTAATAGTCCTCACTATTCTGTGAAATAGTGTGATAATAATTGAAATGAGATTGAATTTGAGTTTGGATATTGTCTAGAAGACAATATTCGTGTTAAACTCTCAGCTATGTTTTGTCGTATATTACACGACAGATGTATAATCAAGTTGTAGTTGTATTATGTACCATGTATTTGGCGACTCAATATGAGTGATGTATGTGATGCTCCCAAAAAAGGTATACATCTCCCATCTTGAGTCGCCAAATACATGGTATATAAATAAAATATAAACTTAATTATACAACTGTCGGGTAAGATACGACAAAACATACCTGAGAATTTAAACAAGAATATTTCCTTCTACACAATATCCATTCTCAATGGACTCCTCGTTGCAATTATTATCACACTATTTCACAGAATAGTGAGGACTACTAAAACAACCATCTAGACAGTCAATCCGTTCCCCGACCAGTCCCAGCTATATTCTCATTTCCTGAAGAGAATAGTGAAAGAAAAGGGTGAGCTCAACTAGCCCAGTAAGAAATATTATGACTAATATAATGCAGAATAAATTATTCTTAGCCTTCAACAGTATAACAACTAATAAAATACAATAGACAACAAGTTTTAGATCAACAACTGCAGCGAAATAAGCAATCCATTAGAAGAGTCAAGTAAAGCATGATATCTACTATCTTCTATGATTTAAAAAGTTTTTCATCAACTTTATCATTTGAGACTCGACTTTAATAAATAAACCACATCATCGAATCATCCCTGCACTATGGGCCAAGGATATTCATGTAATCATCAATGGTCATGATTATACCGAATAATCCTTGGTCATAATCATACCAACAACTGTCCATCAATGCACTATGGGCCAATGAGGACTTTTACCACATCATTTGTAACATTACGGGTCATGATTATACCTAATGATCCCTAGTCATAATCATACCAATCAACAGTCCATCTATGCACGTAAACCAAAGATGACTTTCATCACAATATAAGCATGAGGATGATGACAATGATATAAGCATTAATCAAACGAAATCAAGGATAAATATTAAAGACTTTAAATTTATCCAGAGTTTAAAAATATCCAAATTGTCAACATGATACTGCTTTGTGGAGTAAAATTCAAGAATAATATTCATGTATAAAAAATAATTTGGACAAAAAAGAAATATATTTTTTGGGTGAATAGTACCCCATGAATAGTACTTTGGGAATAGTACCTCGTGAATAGTACCCTGACATTAAAAGTTACCCAAATACCCGAATGAATAATACTAGAGTGAATAGTAATTGGGTGAATAGTAACCCATGAATAGTAACCCGTGAATAATACTTCGGCACAAAAAGTTCCTCGAATACCCGAGTGAATAATACTAGAGTGAATAGTAACCGGCTGAATAGTAACCCATGAATAGTAACTCGTAAAAGAAAAATACCAAAGAAAATGATATTCCATGACGAATACAAAAGAAATGATATCTCATACGAGTATAATAGAATATACGAAATTGCAGATGGATTTTCATCTGCCATGCGGTAATCCACGTAGACAGATCATATCCACAATTTAATAAAGAATGAATATGAAGGGTCATTCACCATGCATGCGGTAGTCCGCGTAGATGAGTTATTCCAATGTAATAATAACGTAATGGAATAAATGAAGAATTTCACCATGCATGCGGTGAGTCCGTGAGCGAAGTTATTCAGCGAATAATAAAGAATGGAATAACAGAGGAATTTCTCCATGCATGCGGTAGTCCGCGTAGATAGGTTATTCCAACAGAATAATAAAGAATGGAATAACAGAAGAATTTCACCATGCATGCTAGGTAGTCGATAGTATGAGTTATTCCAATGAGAATAATAAAGAATGGAATAACAACCCTTACGAGTATTGAAATAAAATAACTCTCTTCATGAATACGAAAGAAATAATATCCCTTACCTCAGAAGAAGACTGGATACTGGAATAGTGAAGTAGCAAACTTCTCTTCTTCTTTCTCTCTATAACTTCTCTCTCTATAGCTTCTCTCTCTATAATTACTCTTGTGAGTCTTAGTGAATTAGTGAGAATGAAGGAAGAATGAGCTTCTATTTATAGAAAAATATAGTTTCGATAATTGCACATTTTGGGGCTCAAAATATTATACTATAATACCTTTATCTTTTCCTTCATTTTTAATTAAGTCCTGCAAGTATTATCTAACTTGCTCCACCTCCCCTAATAGTACATCATGTGAATCAATAGTACAATCATGTGACTCAATAGTTCTATACATGTGAAAAAAATAATTACAGTATAGTACCTTCATCTATACCTCCATTTTTAATTTAGTCATGCAAGTATTATCAATCTTACACCACCTCCCCTAATAGTACATGGATGTGAATCAATAGTACACACATGTGAACAAATAGTTATAAGCATGTGAATTAATAGCAATTAATTTCTCATTTATCCGGTTAATTACCCGATTGGTCAATATAACCTCCATGCATCAATTATTATCGGAATAGATGTCAATTTCCACTAACACTAATAATCCCAACACAATGGAAATATCAATTTCATCTTTAATCAACATGAACTTATTCATCATTAATATTATAACTCACAATAGTTAACAACCAGATCATTCCCAGGAAAGAGGGGCTTTTCGATAAGGATTTCTCCCTATTGGCGCGCAATTAGGTGACCAAACCCCTTTCCTCGACAGAACTTTCTAGACATTGTGAATAATCCAAATAATAATATGAATAACTTTGTCGTCTCAATTATTGATTTAATAATAATAAATATTATGCAGCAATTACTGTAGCAATAATTGAGTATAATTGAGTGACTTCTCACGTAAGCATCAATAATCAATACCGTGTACTTTTACTACCGGGTAGTTCAACAGTTTAACGGTAAAACATTCGTCGTTATTTTAAAAGTTTGTTTTCTAACTACGGTAGTACCTCCATTGTGGGGTCCACCAATGATTGTGCCGTCGTACGAATATTCCCTGTTAAAACGAATATTCCCTGACCAATTGAATATTCCCTGACACAACGAATATTTTATATCAACTTGCTTACTTTGAAAAATTTTCACATATCACCCTTAAATTTAACCCTTTCTCAATTTAACCATTTACTAAATAAAATAATAATTATAAGAAAATTGAATACTTTCATTTCATAAAATTCGGGATCTCACAATGTATACCTATTTTAGGGGCGTCACAATATTCGTCAGTATAACCAATGGTCATGATCATGCTAAATAACTGTCCATCAATGCACTACAGCCCAATAACGACTTTTATCACATCATTTGTAACATTTATAGGTCATGCTTATACCGATACATAATTCCTTGTCATAATCATACCAATCAATAGTCCATCTATGCACTACGGGCCAAAGATGACTTTCATCATAATTTAAGCATGAGGATGATGACAATAATATAAGAATTCAATTGAGAGTACGGATAAATTTTAAAGATTTATAATTCAATTTATCTAGAGTTCAAGAATGTCCAAATTGTCAACATGATAATTGTTTTATGGAGTAAAATTCAAGAATAATATTCATGTATCAAAAATAATTTAGACAGAAAAGAAATTAATTTTTATCATGAATAGTACCGTGGGTGAATAGTACTCGAGTGAATAGTACCCCGTAAATAGTACTTCATGAATAATACCCCGTGAATAGTACCTCGACATGAAAAGATTAAAATTTAACAAGAATGTTCAGAAGAATATTTCTGTGAAAAGATACTAGATGAAGCACAAATTTCAAGGATATTCTACTAATTTCAAGGAGTATAGAAGTAATACTTGAAAGACCCCAACTTTTATGAATAAAGATTAATTTTTCTCGAAATATATTTTTGAATATTATAGTGTGGATTTGATATAATGTTATAGTTGTGGGTAATATTTACAAATTTTGCAAAGTAAGCAAGTGGTTATAAAATATTCGATTTGTTGGGGAATATTCATTTTAACAGGGAATATTCTTACGATGACACAATCATTGGTGGACCCCACAATGAAAGTATTGTCGGAGTTAGAAAACGACAGAAATGTCTTTTATAAAAATAACGACGAAAGTTTTACCGTTAAACTGTTGAACTACCGGTAGTAAAAGTACAAGACGATGTCTGGCGTGGTTGCGTAGTAGTAATACGGTATTGATTATTGATGCTTACGTGAGAAGTCACTCGGTTATACTCAATTATTACACAAAGAATTGTTGCATAATATCTCTCATATTATTGATTCAATTATTGTCATAGTACCATCTACATAATATTTATTATTATTAAATCAATAATTGAGACGACAAAGTTATTCATATTATTATTTGCAATATTGACGATGTCTAGAAAATTCTGTCGGGAAAAGGTTTGGTCACCTAATTGCGCTCCAATAGGGAGAAATCCTTATCGAAAAGCCCCCTCTTTCCTGGCAATGATTTGGTTGTTAAATATTATAAGTTATAATATTAATAATGAATAAGTTCGTGTTGATTAAAGATGAAATTGATATTTTCATTGTGTTGGGATTATTAGTGTTAGTGGAAATCGACATTTATTTCGATAAGGTTATATTGACCAATCGGGTAATTAATCGGATAAAAGAGCAATTAATTACAATTAATTCACTTGCTTATAACTATTTGTTCACATGTATGTACTATTGATTCACATGCATGTACTATTAGGGGAAGTGGTGCAAGATTGATAATACTTGCATGACTAAATTAAAAATAGAGGTATAGATGAAGGTACTATACTATAAATATTTTTTTCACATGTATAGAACTATTGATTCACATGATGTACTATTCGGGGAGGTGGTGCAAGTTTGATAATACTTGTAGGACTAAATTAAAAATGGAGGAAAAGATGAAGGTATTATACTATAATATTTCGAGCTCCAAAATGTGCAATTATCGAAACTATATTTTTCTATAAATAGAAGCTCATTCTTCTTTCATTCTCACCAATTCACTAAGACTCACAAGAGCAATTATAGAGAGAGAAGCTATAGAGAGAAAGAAGAAGAGAAGTCTGCTACTTCACTATTGCAGTATCCAGTCTTCTTCTGAGGTAAGGGGTATTATTTATTTCGTATTCGTAAGGGATATTATTTTTGTTCATTATTCATAAGGAATAATATTTTTTTTCCATACGCTGTAGTATGTGAGTAATATTATTACGTCTCATATTCCTGATTATACCCTCATTCTGTTAAAGTATTGCTTCTATACTCCGTGAAATTAGTAGAATATCTTTGATACTTGCGCTTCATCCATTATCTTTTTATTTAAATATTATTCTGAGATTTCTTGATAATTATTGATCTTTTTATGTCGGAATACTATCCATGAGTTACTATTTATGGGTTACTATTCACCCAGTTACTATTCACTCGAATATTATTCATTCGGGTATTTGGGGCATTTTTCATGCCAGAATACTATTCACGAGTTACTATTCATGGGTTACTATTCACCCAATTACTATTCACTCAAATATTATTTACTCGGGTATTTAGGGCACTTTTCATGTCGGGGTACTATTCACGAGGTACTATTCCTAAAGTACTATTCATAGGGTATTATTCACAGGGTTGTATTCACCTGAAAAATATATTTCTTTTCTGCCCAAATTATTTTTGATACATGAATATTATTCTTGAATTTTACTCCACAAAGCAGTATTATGTTGACAATTTGGATATTTTTAAACTCTGGATAAATATAAAGTCTTAATATTTATCCTTAATTTCGTTTGATTAATGCTTATATCATTGTCATCATCATCATGCTTATATTGTGATGAAATTCATCTTTTGCTTAGGTGCATAGATGGACTGTTGATTGGTATGATTATGACCTGGGATCATTCGGTATAATTGGGACCCTTAATGTTACAAATAATGTGGTAAAAGTCCTCATTGGCCATAGTGCATTGATGGACAATTGTTAGTATTATTATGACCATGGATTATTTGCTATAATCATGACCATTGATGATTACATGAATATCCTTGGCCCGTAATGCAGGGATGATTCAATGATGTAGTTTATTTATTAAGCTTAGTCTCAGCGATAAAGTGGATGAAAAACTTTTTAAATCATAGAAGATAGTAGATATCATGCTCTACTTGACTCTTCTAATGGATTGCTTGTTCCGCTGCAGTTAAACATGATGTCTATTGTATTTTATCAGTTTAACACTATTGAAGACTAATGATAATTTATTCAGCATTATCTTAGTCATAATATTTCTTACTGGGCTAGTTGAGCTCACCCTTTCTTTCATTGTTCTCTTCAGGAAATGAGAATATAGCTGGGACGAGTCGGGGAATGGAGGGATGGTACAGGATAAATTGCTTTAGTAGTCCTCACTATTCTACAGAATAATGTGATAATAATTGTAATGAGGACTCCATTGAGTGTGGATATTGTCTAGATGACAATATTTGTATTGAAACTCACAATTGCGCTTTTTGTCGTATTGTATAATTAAGTTGTATTTGAATTTTGTACCATGTATTTGGCGACTCAGAATGGGTGATGTATACCTATTTTTGGGGCATCACAGTTGGTATCAAAGCTTAGGGATATGATCCCTGGCTGAGATGTGAGATAAGAACTAGGAAGGGAGAGATGGGTATTTCCTTCGCTAGTATGACCTACCTAAGTTTATTTGTTATTTAATTGGTCGGTCAGAATATAGGGATAATATTTGGCATGTCAATTAACCCTTGTTTTGTGATAATGTTTGAGAATGCCATCTAAAATTATTGAGATAAGCAATGGAGCACATGAGACTATTGAGTCACCGCTGATCAATAATCAGGATAATGTGCATCAGGAAGGCAATAATCCTCGTGTAAATAACAACACTGACCAAATGACGAACGATTGTATGTTTAGGAACTTTTTAGAATTTATGCAAAACCAAACGAGAGAGACTCCTGTTTAAAATGCAGGTGAAAACACTGGCAACTCACGGCTGGTAAAGCCAGAACCACCGGAGTTTTTGGTAAAGCCAGAACCACTTAAGGCAGAGACGTGAATAAAATAGATCACCAAGATATTTGATGTCTTGGAATGCTCAGAGAAGCAAAAGGTTCCCTTCGCCACCTCTATATTGCGTGAAGAGGCGACATTGGTGGGAATCAGTAAAAACGTATTCTGACCGATTTAACTCAAGATGTCTTGGGAGAAGTTCCAAGAATTGTTCAACGACAAGTACTTTTCCAAAAGTATTCATCACATGAAGGAGGTTGAATTCATCAAGCTGGAGAAAAACAATATGACCGTGTCGCAGTACGAGGCTAAGTTTGCGGAGTTATCCCAGTTTACATCCCATTTGGTTGATAATGATGAGCGAATGACACGAATGTTTCTACGAGGTTTGAAACCCGAAATACATCAATACCTCATTTCTCACAAACTTTGTTTTTATTTAGATGTTGTGAATAGGGCTCAGTTATTAAAACGCGATTATGAGTCAGCTCAACCAAGAGGCAACGACCAACAATACGATAATAATCATACCGGTGGCAACGGCCATCGGAACAATGATAACCATCTTGGAGGAAATTATCATGCTAGAAATGGTAACCACTTCGGTGGTAATCATGGACAAGATAATAGGAAATGTGAACTAAGTGAGAACAACTTTAAGAAGAGAAGATTCAACAATGACGGAAAGACATCGACAGTAGCACCGACACCCATTTTGAAGGAAGGAGAACGACCATCGGTCGTATGTTTCAAATGCAGGCAAGAGGGACACATCCGTCCAAACTGTACGCATCAATTGCGGAAGAGAAGGTCATTTAGCTCGATTTTGTCGTGTAGTGAAGTCAAGTCCAACTGGGATGGTGACGCCAAAGTGTGAGACCCCCAAATCTAGGTACTTCATTCCCACAAGACTTGGTGTTCACTTTCCATTCATTCATATCTATCTACCCAAATATAATAAAATCAAATCAGAAATCATCTCTTTAAAAGAGTTACATCATTAATCAAAAAATCTTCCCAGGTTGTCTAACCTTAAACATCAATCAAGTGCAGAAATAAAATAATTACATCACATCATTAAATAAGAAGTCTATCATTCATGACAATAAATAAAATTACAAGTCTTCATCACTTGCACATTTTTCCCTTTCCTTTGCTAGTTGTAGGTTCATCGACCTTCTCAACTTTAGCTGTAATGAGTGTATATATATGCAAGTGTGAGCAAAACAAATGCTCACTAGATATAGCAATGAATCAATAAGAGAATAATAACTGCCAATGAATAGGCTCATCAAAACTGAATAGTACTCTATCAATGATAACCAACAACTGGAATCAAAATATGAAATATATATCTGAGGGTCATAAGACCACAAACTATGTCCACGGTTACAAATAATCTTTCAACTTTAACCTTAACAGTTATACTGTAGGGACTTCACGTACTTAGGGGGATCAGCCCTTCGTACCATGTATTGTGCAAAAACATCTAAACGCATTGCGTATCCCCTATAATAGGGTTGTTCTTCTCAGTTTTAGAGTATAAGTCCGCATCAAAGAAAGTTTGGTTTGGATAAGCTTCAAGGGTAATTTAGAGTTTAACGACCATCAACTAAAGGATTAGTTGAATCAACAAAGTTTGATAACACTACAGTTGATCACTAACAACATAATATGGAACAATGAATAATTGTAAGTGAACTAACTATATATTGAACTCATGCTTAGAAATAACTACAAAGCATAAGTATTGAATAACAATAAACCTTGCTTAAATAATATTAAGCTAGGGCTATGAATTATTAAATATGTATTAAGTAATAGGAAGTTGAAAGTAAAACTTGCTTATTATGAGAATAACTTGTATCAAGTAATTGAAATAAGACAATTCGACTTTAGGAATTGGAATTCAAGAAATTGCATTCACAATACAAGAATGACATTAAAGAAAATTGTCTAACAATAAACAAGTTAGAATACATCAATAACTATTGGAATTCAAAACTTGTTCGCATAAAGTTAAAGTTATAGCTTGCTCAAATAATGATTAGGAATATAAGAATTTGCTTAATTAAAGTTTAGAGTAAGAAGCCTGCTCGATGTAAAAAGATAAGGTTTAGAAACTTGCCTCGTGCGTAAGCTATAAATTATAACTCACGTTCACCTACACATTTTAGTGGAATCACAATATCTATTAGACATGTTAACATCCACTTACAAAATAACACCCATTTCTAGCAAAACTTGTTAATTTAGTACAAGTCTTATACTACTATATAAATATCAGAAATTCCAAGTGTTAACCTCACAACACTTATTTACCATTAATTGTGTACACTAAGTCCTAACACAATTGCATTCATAACTTATAAATCCTCTTACAACTTTGAAATTATTAATGACATGACACGGTTCTGTTTTAGCCTCCCCATTACATGTTTGTTACATTAACACATCATTAAACTAGGTTATAATGGTATCCAAGGTCTGCAGCAGTAGCAGAAACCTCTGCCTCAGATCAACGTATGGCGCAGCTGAGCTATACATAAGCACAGGGACTGGTAGCATGACTTCAAGCCGTGCAAAACAGTATTATTTCGGTCTTGGCATAAATGCAATTTGGCTTGGTGTGTGCATGCAGGTAACGCAACAACAACGAGCTGTTTTTAGCCCAACTAACACAAATTTCACCCAAAAAACAGTGAAATTAATAAATACAATTAGTATAAAACTATCACAAACATGATTGCTAACATATTCAACTACTTAGCACAATTTAACAACCACTTTAACTAATTTAATTCCTTAAATTTCATGTTTTTACACAAAACTCCATTTTTTGACATTCTTCATAGAAATCATCACTGTGATCACAATTTTTGTTCAAATTACTTTATTCAAACTACGTTCTCCTCGTTTCTTAATGGACTAACATAATCAAAACTCAATTTACAGATTAACACACAATTTGACCACCAAAATTGGTACTTTCACAAAATATATGAAAAATATGTACACTATAATTATTTTTACTACTTTTTAAACGAAATTAGCATATAATTCCTTGTTTAAACATAAACTCTAGCATCACAAACACATGCAATCACCATAATTTAGTTGTATACCTTCTTATGCTTAAACAATCCTTGTTAACCAACTGATAATTGCTTTGAAATCACTTGTTTTCTCTCAATCTCTCTCAATTCTCTCAAGTTTCTCTGAATCCTCTTTTTTAGTTTACCAAATAGCAAAACTGATAACAAGTATACGTAAAATAAAGAAACCGATATGGCCTTAATACACATACTAAATATATCAGTTACAATATAATAAATGTATCTCAATTATAAATATATTTTATTTATTATTTATTTTATTTTATTTGTTATAACAAAATTCAAATTTTAAAACCCAAAAGCCATAAAGTTTTGTTTGGCAAAAACTCTTTAAAAATTAAAGACTTAATATCTTAAGCATTGTTTGGTTAAATCAATTTAAAACTCCTTTAATTTATTTTAATAAAAATTTAGTTTATAATTTATAATCACATATTATTTATTTGGATTTCCATATCCAACATTAATCAAATAAATTAATTATACACTATATTTTAAATAAATATTCCACTAAACAAATATAACAAAATTATAATTTCATTATAATTTTATTTAATAATTTAACATACCACTTTAAATTATTAAAATAACAATATAACATCTCATGTTATATTACAACTCTCTAAATTATAAATTAATTTAATTTAAAATATTATCTAATAAATTAAAGTCATAAATATTTACTAATAATAACCACATCAATAAAATATTTATTTTATTTAATAAATATTTTAAATTACAATTAATAAAATCTTAGATTGTTACATCATTCCCTCCTTACAAGGATTCTGTACCCAGAATCACAATTCAAACAATCAAATCGTCATATTCTTCCCTCCTTACAAAGATTCTGTCCCCAGAATTGAAGACACAGAATAAACAAATAACTCAGGGTAATTCTTCATCATTTCAACTTCGAGTTCCCATGTAGCCTTTTCGACATTGTGGTTCCTCCATATCACCTTCACAGAAGGTATCATCTTATTCCTGAGCACTTGTTCTTTCCTGTCAACTATCTGGATAGGAACCTCTTCATAAGACAAATCTTTACTGAATTGCAACGTTTCATACTCGATTACATATTTATAATCGGGTTTATACGGTCGCAACACCGACACATGAATAACATTGTGCACATGTTCTAATTCTGGAGGTAAAGCTACGTCATAAGCTACTTCTCCCACTCTTTGTAGTATCTCGAAAGGTCCAATAAACCTTGGGCTTAGCTTTCCTTTCTTGCCAAAACAAATTTTCCCCTTTCAAGGAGAAACTGTCAGGAAAATGAAATTTCCTGCTTCAAATTTGTGATTCTGCCTGTGTGGATCAACATACTTCTTCTGTATATCTTGAGCAGCTACCAGTCTTGCTCTAATGAGTTTGATAACTTTAGCGGTCTATTGCACTAGTTCTGGTCCTAACAGTTGACGTTCACCAACTTCATTCCACCACAATGGAGTTCTGCATTTCCTGCCATATAATGCCTCGTATGGCGGCATGCCAATGCTTACGTGATAACTGTTGTATGCAAATTCCACCAACGGTAAATGATCATCCCATTTTCCTTTAAAATCCATGATGTACTCTCTAAGCATATCTTCTAGCGTCTGGATTGTTCGTTCGCTTTGACCATCAATTTGCGGATGATATGCCGTACTCATCTTCAGTTGCGTTCCCATTCATTCTTGTAATCTCTTCCAGAAATTTGATGTGAACCTCAGATCTCTATCTGATACTATTAACACTAGAACTCCATGTCTCGACACGATCTCTTTGACATATAGTTTTGCCAGCTGATCAAGATTAAATCTAATCTTTATTGGCAAGAAGTGTGCTGATTTTGTTAATCTATCCACTATCACCCATCTCGCATCGTATCCCTTCTGAGTTGTTGGAAGACCTACCACAAAATCCATTGTG
Source organism: Panax quinquefolius (assembly GCA_020205615.1). Lineage (NCBI taxonomy): Eukaryota > Viridiplantae > Streptophyta > Magnoliopsida > Apiales > Araliaceae > Panax > Panax quinquefolius. The sequence continues at coordinate 97,525,689 of CM035158.1, read as the reverse complement.
ATATGCTCCCATTTCCATTCCGGTATTTCCAATGGCTGAAGTAATCCGCATGGCCTTTGATGTTATGCCTTTACTTTCTGACATGCCAAGCACTTTGCAACGCATTCTGCAACCTCTCTTTTCATATTTGGCCACCAAAAATGTCACCGCAAATCTTGATACATCTTTGTACTTCTCGGATGAATCGAATATCTTGAGCTATGAGCTTCTGTCAAGACTTCTTCTTTAATACCTTGTACTGCTGGAATCCAAATTCGTCCCTCGAATCTTAGCATTCCCTCAGTATCAAGCTTATACTTCACTTCTTTACCCTTGACCACACTTTCCTTTATTTTTCTGCATTCTTCATCCTGCAGTTGAGCGTTCTTCACCTTGTCTACCAAAGTTGGACTAGCTTCCATCTGGTACAATCTTTCATCAGCTCCTTTTAGAAATTTGATTCCCAACTCTAGCCTTGCCATTGCTGAAATGAGCTCCTCCTTATCAGTTAACAACATCAACTTTTCTTGGCCTTTCCTACTCAAAGCATCTGCAACCACATTAGCTTTGCCCAGATGATAAAAGATCTCGTAATTATAATCTTTTATTAATTCTAACCATCTCCTTTGACGCATGTTTAGGTTCTATTGTGTGAAAATATACTTCAGACTCTTATGGTCTGTGTAGATCTCACATTTTTCTCCATAGAGATAGAGTCTCAATATTTTCAGCGCAAACAGTACTGCCGCCAACTCTAAATCATGAGTCGGATATCCTTTCTCGTAGTCTTTCAATTGCCTTGATGCATAAGCAATAACTTGGCCGTTCTGAATAAGAACACAACCTAATCTGTGACGCCCCCAAAATAGGTCCACACGACCCATTCTGAGTCGCCAGATATCATACTATAAAATCAAATACAAACTTCATTTATACAACTGTTGAAGCTGCGTAAATGCGAGAATACGACCACGAGTTAAGCAAATGAGTTTTAATACAAATGTATGTAACTCTCATGGTGCCTCAACCACAACCTTACAAAGGTACTTTACATAAAAGTACAGTAAAAATCTGTTTTAGAAATTAAAATCTTTGGGAAATGCTCAAGGAAACCTTTATACATGGGAGGCCGTGCGTGCACAGGTTATGATAGATATCATATGTCCACGAATTATCCTTGGTGACCCTAATAGACCCCAAAAAAGAAAAGCGAGAAGATTACTATCATGTTCTTTCCAATGGTGAGTCTTATCTTGACATATAACTATCTCCACGCATCTCGCAATTGAAAATTATATTTCAACCAAACTATAAGATCATATAGGTAGTGCTCGTAGATATACTCAGCAAGTGGATGTGCACAACCCTGTCTTATGATAACACAAGGTTGTATGTCATTAGACATCTTGTATGATAGTGGTAAAACACACTTCCAAAGTTGGGTTCACCTCACCCTATTCGGTTCACCAAAATTAAATATCAAATGACGTATACAATCGACACACTTATCTAAAGTTCTCAATAAAATTATTTCCATACTATTTAGGAGAACCTCAACAGCTATAGACCATCATTCTATTCTCCGGTTACCCCCGCTCGACCCAGCTACACTCTTATTACCTGAAAGGAATTGTGAAGCAAAAAGGATTAGCACAACTAGCCTAGTAAAGAATATCATGACTAAAGATAATTTACATCATCAATAGCCTTCATCAGTAATAAATCAGAGATTTAGAACATAAGTTAGATGATAAAACTTTTCAACCATAGTTGCAGCGGAACGAGCAATCCATTAAAAGAGTCAAATAGACCATCAGATCTATTATCTTCTCCATGTTAAAAGTCCACCAATAATGTTTTATCCTTGTAACATCAATCAACAATTCATGTCCACAATCATATAAATAACTCATAATCATATTTGTGATTCTAAATTCCTCTTCGCACCCAGGACGAAGATAATTTTCATCACCTCTCTTTACCTGAAACATCAAAAATCATGGTTATACCAAATCACAATTCCTGCTCATAATCATACTAATAAATTCATCTTTAAACTATGGCCAAAGATATTCATTAACAATTCATCTTTGCACTACAGGCCAAAGACATACAATTGTATTTTAGAAGAGTCAAGTAGAGCATGCTATCTACTATCTTTGACGAATTAAAAGTGTATAATCAATATTTTATCATTTGAGACTCGGTTTAATAAATAATAATCCATCATCATCGAATCATCCGCACTCACTACGACCGAGGATATTCATGTAATCATTAATTGTTATGATTATATCGAATAATCCCCAGTTATAATCATACCAATAATTGTCCATCAATGCACTACGGGCCAATGAGGACTTTTACTACATCATCTATAACATTACGGGTCATGATTATACCGAATGATCCCTAGTCATAATCATACCAATAAACAGTTCATCTATGCACATAAGCCAAGGATACTCATCAATCAATAGTTCACCTTTGCACGTAAGCCAAAGATATACAAATCAGTAAAACTAATAATCAATGTTCCATCTTGCACGTAAGCCAAAAAGATATACAAATTGTAAAACTAATAATCAACGATCCATCTTTGCATGTAAGCCAAAGATATATAAAGCTGTAAAACTAATAATCAACGATCCATCTTTGCACGTAAGCCAAAGATATACTGTTGTAAAACTAATAATCAACGATCCATCTTTGCACGTAAGCAAAGATGACTTTCATCATAATATAAGCATGAGGATGATGAAAATGATATAAGCATTAATCAAACGAAATCAAGGATAAATATTAAAGACTTTAAATTTATCCAGTGTTTAAAAATATCCAAATTATCAACATGATACTGCTTTGTGGAGTAAAATTCAAGAATAATATTCATGTACCAAAAATAATTTGGACAGAAAAGAAATATATTTTTCGGGTAAATAGTACCCCGCAATAGTACCCTATGAATAGTACTTTGGGAATAGTAACTCGTGAATAGTACCCCAACAAGAAAAGTACCCCAAATACCCGAGTGAATAATAATCGGGTGAATAGTAATTTGGGTGAATAGTAATTCAGGAATAGTACCCCGTAAATAGTACCCCGACACGAAAAGTACCCCGAATACCTAAGTGAATGATACTAGAGTGAATAGTAACTGGGTGAATAGTAACCCGTGAATAGTAACTCGTGAATAGTACTCTAGCACAAAAAGTACCCCGAATACCCAAGTGAATAATACCAGAGTGAATAGTAACTGGGTGAATAGTAACTCGAAAAAAAAATACCAAAGAAAATGATATTCCATAACGAGTGCAAAAAAAATGATATCTCAGACGAGTATAATAGAATATACGAAACTGCAAATGAATTTTCACTCGCCATGCGGTAATCCACGTAAACAGATCATTTCCACAATTTAATAAGGAATGAATACAAAGGATCATTCACCATGCATGCGGTAATCCACATAGATAGGTTATTCCAACAGAATAATAAAGAATGGAATAACAGAAGAATTCACCATGCATGCGATAAACCGCACAGACAGGTTATTCCCAACAGAATAATAAAGAATGGAACCAGGTCATGCGTAATCCTCACAGACAGAATATTCCAACAGAATAATAAAGAATGGAATCAGGTCATGCGTAATCCGCACAAACAGAATATTCCAACAGAATAATAAAGAATGGAACCAAGTCATGCGTAATTCGCACAGACAGAATATTCCAACAGAATAATAAAGAATGGAATAACAACGAGAATTCACCAGCATACGATAGGCCGCATACAGACAAAAGTTATTCCAACGAGAATAATAAAGAATGGAATAATGAAGAATTTCACCATGTATGCGGTACTTCGCATAGACATGTTATTCCAACATAATAATAAAGAATGGAATAATAACCCTTACGAGTATTGAAAGAAAATAACTCTCTTCATGAATACGAAAGAATAATACCCCTTACTATAATAATAATATCCCTTACCTCAGAAGAAGACTAGATACTGGAATAGTGAAGTAGCAGACTTCGCTTCTTCTTTCTCTCTATAGCTTCTCTCTCTATAATTTCTCTATAATAATTGCTCTTGTGAGACTTAGTGAATTGGTGAAAAATAATGAAGAAATGAGCTTCTATTTATAGGAAAATATAGTTTCCATAATTGCACATTTTGGGGCTCGAAATATTACAGTATAATACCTTCCTCTTTTTCTTCATTTTTAATTTAGTCATGCAAGTATTATCAAACTTGCACCACCTCCCCTAATAGTAAATCATGTAAATTATTAGTAAATCATGTACCTCAATAGTTCTAAACATGTGAAAAAATTAATTATAGTATAGTACCTTCAACTATACCTCCATTTTTAACTTAGTCATGCAAGTATTATCAAACTTGCACCAACTCCCCTAATAGTAAATCATGTGAATCAATAGTACATACATGTGAATACATAGTTATAAGCATGTGAATTAATAGCAATTAATTGCTTATTTATCCGGTGAATTACCCGATTAGTCAATATAACCTCCAAACATCAATTATTATCGAAATAAATGTCAATTTCCACTAACACTAATAATTCCCACACAATAGAACTATCAATTTCATCTTTAATCAACACAAACTTATTCATCATTAATATTATAATGCACAATATTTAAGAACCAGGTCGTTCCCAGGAAAGAGCGGGCTTTTCGATAAGGATTTCTCCTTATTGGCGCGCAATTAGGTGACCAAACCTCTCCTTGACAGAACTTCTAGACATTGTTAATATTGCAAATAATAATATGAATAACTTTGTCGTCTCAATTATTGATTTAATAATATAACATATTATGCAGATGATACTGTGACAATAATTGAATCAATAATATGAGAGATATGATGCAGCAATTATTGTAGCAATAATTGAGTATAAGTGAGTGACTTCTTACGTAAGAATCAATAATCAATACCGTGTGTGCTCTCTTGCTACTACCGCAGCGTATTAATGTACTTTTTACTACTAGGGTAGTTCAAGCGGTTTTAACGGTAACACTTTCGTAGTTATTTTTATAAAAAATAATTCTTTCATTTTCTTATTACGACAATACTTCCATTGTGGGGTCCATTATAATGATTGTGCGAATATTCACGGATATTCCCCGACAAAAGAATATTCCCAGAACCAAACGAATATTTTATAACAACTTGCATACTTTGAAAACTTTTCACATATCACCCTTAACTTTAACCCTTTCTCAATTTAACCATTTACTAAATAAAATAATAATTATAAGAAAATTGAATACTTTTATTTCATAATTTCGGGATCTCACAATCTCCCATCCTTATGAAATTTCGCCCTCGAAATTTACGTACTTAGTAGTTCGAAGAGATGAGAATACCTCGCTTTCTTTTCGGATTGTACCTTCCCGGTTATTTCCTCTGTATCATGATTTTCCCATTGCTCATCTCCTGTATATCAGATATCATTCTAGAATATATCTTCAAAACAAAGGTTAATTGACATATCACAATTTGTCAACTTATCAAGTAAACAATTTCAAACTTAGGTAAGTCACACACTAGCGAAGTATATTACTCGTCTCTCCCTCCTAGTTCTAGACTCATATCTCCTCCGGGTGACCATATCCTAAGCTCGATACCATTTGTGGCGCCCCAAAATAGGTCCACGACCCATTTTGAGTCGCCGAGATATCATACTATTAAATCAAATACAAACTTCATTTATACAATTTGTTGAAGCGTAAATGCGAAGAATCGACCATAGTTAAAGCTGTGAGTTTTAATACAAATGTATGTAACTCTCATGGTGCCTCGACCACAACCTTACAAAGGTACTTTTTATAAAAATACTGATCAAAAAGCTATTTTAGAAATTAAAATCTTTGGGAAATGCTCAAGAAACCTTCAAATGCATGGGAGACCCGTGCGTCAGGTTATGATAGATATCATATGTCCATAGAATTATTCTTAGTTGACCCAATAGATCCTAAAGAAAAACGAAAAGATTACTATAATGTTCTTTCCAATGGTGAGTCTTCTCGTGACATATAACTATCTCCACTGTCTGCAATTGAAAATTATATTTCAACCAAACTCCAAGATCATATAGGTAGTGCTCATAGATATACTCAGCAAGTGGATGTGTACAACCCTGTCTTATGATAACACAAGGTTGTATGTCATTAGACATCTTGTATGATAGTGGTAAAACACCCTTCCAAAGTTGGGTTCACCTCATCCTATTCGGTTCACCAAAATTAAATATAAAATGACGTATACAATACGACACACTTATCTAAAGTTCTCAATAAAATTATTTCCATACTATTTAGGGAGAACCTCAACAGCAATAGACCACCGTTCGATTCTCCTGTTACCCCCGCTCGACCCAGCTATACTTTTATTACCTGAAAGGAATTGTGATGCAAAAAGGGCGAGCACAACTAGCCTAGTAAAGAATATCATGACTAAAGATAATTTACATCATCAATAGCCTTCATCAGTAATAAATCAGAGATTTAGAACATATAGTAGATGATAAAAATTTTCAACCATAGTTGCAGCGGAACGAGCAATCCATTAGAAGAGTCAAATAGACCATCAGATCTATTATCTTCTTCATGTTAAAAGTCCACCAATAATGTTTTATCCCTGTAAACATCAGTCAACAATTCCTATACAAAATAATATGAATAACTCATAATCATATTTGTGATTCTAAATTCTTATTCGCACCCAGGACGAAGATAATTTTCATCACTTATCTTTACCTGAAACATCAAAAATCATGGTTATACCAAATCACAATTCCTGCTCATAATCATACTAATAAATTCATCTTTGCACTACGGCCAAAGATATTCATTAACAATTCATCTTTGCACTATAGGCCAAAGACATACAATTGTATTTTAGAAGAGTCAAGTAGAGCATGATATCTACTATCTTTTACGAATTAAAAGTGTATAATCAATATTTTATCGCTGAGACTCAGCTTAATAAATAATCCACATCATCGAATCATCCCTGCACTACGGCCAAGGATATTTATGTAATCATCAATGGTCATGATTATACCGAATAATCCCTGGTTATAATCATACCAATAACTGTCCATCAATGCACTACGGGCCAATGAGGAATTTTACTACATCATCTATAACATTACGGGTCATGATTATACCGAATGATTCCTGGTCATAATTATACCAATAAATAGTTCATCTATGCACATAAGCAAAGATATTCATCAATCAATAGTTCATCTTTGCACGTAAGCCAAAAATATACAACTGTAAAACTAATAATCAACAGTCCATCTTTGCACGTAAGCCAAAGATATACAACTGTAAAACCAATAATCAACAGTCCATCATTGCATGTAAGCCAAAGATATACAACTGTAAAACCAATAATCAACAGTCCATCTTTGCACGTAAGCCAAAGATGAATTTCATCATAATATAAGCATGAGGATGATGACAATGATATAAGCATTAATCAAACAAAATCAAGAATAAATATTAAAGACTTTAAATTTATCCAGTGTTTAAAAATATCCAAATTGTCAACATGATACTGCTTTGTGGAGTAAAATTCAAGAATAATATTCATGTACCAAAAATAATTTGGACAGAAAAGAAATATATTTTTCAGGTAAATAGTACCTCGCAATAGTACCCTATGAATAGTACTTCGGGAATAGTACCTCATGAATAGTATCCTGGCATGAAAAGTACCCCAAATACCCGAGTGAATAATATTCGGGTGAATAGTAATTTGGGTGAATAGTACTTTGGGAATAGTACCCCGACACGAAAAGTACCTCGAATACCTGAGTGAATGATACTAGAGTGAATAGTAACTAGGTGAATAGTAACCTATGAATAGTAACTCGTGAATAGTACTCTAGCACGAAAAGTACCCCGAATACCCAAGTGAATAATACCAGAGTGAATAGTAACCGGGTGAATAGTAACCAATAAATAGTAACTCAAAAAAAATACCAAAGAAAATGATATTCCATAATGAGTACAAAAAAAATGATATCTCAGACGAGTATAATAGAATATACGAAACTGCAAATGAATTTTCACCCGCCTTGCGGTAATCCACGTAAACAGATCATTTCCACAATTTAATAAGGAATGAATACAAAGGATAATTCACCATGCATGCGGTAATCCACATAGACAGGTTATTCCAACAGAATAATAAAGAATAGAATAACAGAAGAATTCACCATGCATGCGATAAACTGAATAGACAGGTTATTCCCAACAGAATAATAAAGAATGGAACCAGGTCATGCGTAATCCTCACAGACAGGATATTCCAATAGAATAATAAAGAATGGAACCAGGTCATGCGTAATCCGCACAAAAGGATATTCCAACAGAATAATAAAGAATGGAACCAGGTCATGCGTAATCCGTACAGATAGGATATTCCAACAGAATAATAAAGAATGGAATAACAACAGAATTCACCAAGCATGCGATAGACCGCACAGACAGGTTATTCCAACAGAATAATAAAGAATGGAATAATAGAAGAATTTCACCATGTATACGGTACTTCGCATAGACATGTTATTCCAACATAATAATAAAGAATGGAATAACAACCCTTACGAGTATTGAAAGAAAATAACTCTCTTCATGAATACGAAAGAATAATACCCCTTACTATAATAATAATATCCCTTATCTCGGAAGAAAGATGGATCTTTGGAATAGTGAAGTAGCAGACTTTGCTTCTTCTTTCTCTCTATTGCTTCTCTCTCTATAATTTCTCTATAATAATTACTCTTGTGAGACTTAGTGAATTGGTGAAAAATAATGAAGAAATGAGCTTCTATTTATAGGAAAATATAGTTTCCATAATTGCACATTTTGGGGCTCGAAATATTACAGTATAATACCTTCCTCTTTTTCTTCATTTTTAATTTAGTCATGCAAGTATTATCAAACTTGCACCACCTCCTATAATAGTAAATCATGTGAATCAATAGTAAATCATGTGACTCAATAGTTCTAAACATGTGAAAAAATTAATTATAGTATAATACCTTCAACTATATCTCCATTTTTAACTTAGTCATGCAAGTATTATCAAACTTGCACCAACTCCCCTAATAGTAAATCATGTGAATCAATAGTACACACATGTGAATACATAGTTATAAGCATGTGAATTAATAGCAATTAATTGCTCATTTATTCGGTGAATTACCCGATTGGTCAATATAACCTCCAGACATCAATTAATATCGAAATAAATATCGATTTCCACTAACACTAATAATTCCCACACAATGGAACTATCAATTTCATCTTTAATCAACATGAACTTATTCATCATTAATATTATAACGCACAATATTAAACAACCAGGTCGTTGTTGGGCCGATTTAGCTATTGCCAAATCGGGCGCAAGCATACGCGGTCCACAAGTAATATATGTAAATAGAATGTCGAACCCACGAGGACAAATTATTAACAGAAAACAAATACTAAGGTAAAGTCATTACAAAACTTATCTAAACGGGTGAAGCAAATGGTTGGTTAAACTATTTCTAATAAGATAATGAAAGCAAGAGAAGTAGCTGCGCTAGGAATTCAAGATAGGATTACAACTCCCCTAATGCGTCGCCTAATCTCCTAACTCTCCATACTACAAATGAATCAAAGAATGGTCAACCAAGACACCAAATATGCAAGCTTCTGTCGAAGACCAAATGCACATCCTAAACCAGCTAAAACACAATATGTCTATTGGTGACAATAACTAGGTCAAGGTCATTAAGCTGAGTCTCAAGGCCACACAAGGCAAATAGGGATATGTCTATCCTATTAGCACATTATGCACACATTCCAATGTCATGGTCATAACAGGTGTTGTTGTACTTAAAGATAGATAATAACATCCATTTATCAATTTCCATCACTATCAATACCAATTTCTCTATCAAGCAATCAGACATTAAGTACGAAATACAATAACCCATTCCAAAATGATTCATTAAATAAAATATGAGAGAAATTTGATTAAGCTAATCAAAAGGTTACATTGCAATCCTAAATAAAGAGTTAGTTCATAACTATGGTACTAACACGCACTTTCATTACATTACACAACATCAGACAAATACACATAAATGGGAGATTTGGATTAAGAAAACCCCTGTTTTGAAGTGTTCTTCCTCCAAATCATCTCTTGGAGTGTATAACTCTGAGCTCTGTGTCGGAAGCAATAATTATCCTTCCCTTTACTAGCTTCTTTCCCTTCTAGAAAGATAAAAGACTGAGAAATAAATACTACTCTACGCTCTAATAAATTCTATCTGATGATCTCTGATATTCCTTTATGATCCAATGCAGCAGCCTCGCTATCTATTTATGTAGCCCCTCTTTCTTCTAGGTCATTTAAAGAGGGATTACTGTTTGGGAACCGGAGCTTCGCCATCTGGCATGAGCCTAAGCTTAAGAGTGGCGCCTGAAGTGTAGAAGATAGCGATAGGTAGTAGATAGTAGATGCCGCAAAGTAACAATGACGTTAGTTAAGTAGCGAATGCTGTGCGTACGGGCACGAGTTTCCAGTGACTTGAAGTCTCTTTCGGCGCTACGGCGCAGATGTATGAGCTAGTAGTGGCGCCGGGGTGCCAATTAACAGAAATGTTGAATGAATGATGGCGTCGGGGTGCCAAGTATGGGGTTGGGGCGCCACTTTCCAGTATGGTCTTAAGATGTATGGCACTGGGGCACGACTATCTGGCGTCGGAGCGCGAGTTCAGTAAACTGCACAAGACAACTTGAAACAAACCTATAGAGGATTTTAACAGAGAAAACAACAATAAAACAATACAAGCTAACCAAAAGACTGAAAATAGGCAACAAAATTAAGAAACAAAAAGTCTAATTCGCAGGTATGAAACCCACTCATCAAATCCCCCCAAACTTAAGCTATTGCTTGTCCTCAAGCAAACTATCAAACAACCATATCCTATAATATCCACCAATACAAGATACGATTGAACACCAAAACTATCAACTAAAATTAAGGCCACTAAGCGAAATCATAAACATGTTCTTAAGACAGGGCAAGACGTATACGAATAAGGGCATAGAGTCTACAACAAATACAAGAGACTGTAATTGATCCACTCAGTGTGTGTGTGAAGACCACATATCTAAACTAGCCATAACCCAAATTAAGATCATACAGTCGACCGTGATAACCAATGGGCAACCAAGCAACTCATATACATAACAAGTGATAAGACAAGATGCAAAAGCATGAAAGGCTTGAAAGTTCTACAATTGCGAAGCAAAATCTAACGTAGACAGAACTTGATTACTTTTAGGCAAAACAAAGCACTAATTAGCAAGCTTTTGATCAATGACTCCCAAGCCAGAAGACTTTAGGGCACTAGGTGTAAAACACCCCTACAAATCTAATAACTCAAGCACAAAAGGCCACGTAAACAACATAAGTCCAAAATAGATTTTACGAGCCTGCATTTATGGGTGAGTGCGTTTCCACGCTCCATCTCAACCCACCGCAGGACTGATATTTGTTTTTTTTTTTGCAAAACTAAAGAGCCGAGAATGCTAAAGCATCAAAGTCTTTAAAAACTTGAAATTACAGAGTATATAATAGCGCAACTATTATCAATAGGCAAATGATGATCACAAACTGGAAAACTGCTAGAGAGATAATAGGCCAGTACTCGCTAAACAGATGGATCCAAGACAGTCTCAACTTTTATAAACACAAACCCTAAATTCACATAACTTTTGCCACTAGCCTAGGAAAATGTTATACTAGCAAGACTGTCCGACAAAGGCCACAAACAAAGCTTAACGCTAAACTACCCTAACCCAGCATATAGACAGTTATAGACTCAAGGCTAGAGTTAAACACAAAAACTATATACTATAGAATACCCTTCCTAACAACGGGCAAATCCATAACACAAGGCATCGAGTATACCAATTAATCAGTGAAAAATACAAAAAAAAAATAAGGCTTAAAACGAGACAATATCTGACTTAGTCAAGATATTCCCCAAAGTAAAGATATATGACCAAAAGCATAAAAAATTATGAAACATAAAATACTACTAAACAAAGTCATGCATCCAAAACCAAAAGATAAACCACGATAATAATCACAATAGATAAATAAATATTCAACCATGAGTCACGGGCAATCACGCCCAAATACCATCTTAGCATCCTTACAAAGCAGTTCAAATTAAAATAGAATAAACTAGTACAATTCATATATAAATAAATAAAAGGAAGTCTCCCCCAAACTTGTACTTTGGCCCGTGTCCTCACTGGCCTCTGTAGAAACAGTCTCAAGCATCAGCAGCATCGCCTCCATGGTCACCATCACCGCCTTCAAGATCCTCATCCTAGCTGAACAGCTCAAGATCATCATCATCTTCGCCCTCATCATCCACATTGACTGGCTCATTTGCCCGGGCTACCTCATTAGGCGGCAGAAATTGCGGTGGATATGGAGCATACATAGGAGGCGCGGGGAAAGGAAATGGCATGAAATCAGCATCTTTGCCTCCTTGAGCAGCATAAATACTGGCGAGCGTGTTGGCAAACTCCGTATGATAATGGTGGAACTGGTTCTGCCATTGGGCGACAGTATCAACCTTGCAGTGCAGAAAATCTAAACTGTTCAATATCTGAGCAAGGGTCCCAGAATCCACGGCCTGAACAGAAGGGGGAACCGGCGCATGAGTGGAGATTCTTACCGCGGAAGAAGGCTGAGGATCATCGGATGGTGGCGGTTGAGACACCGGCAAAAATCCTTCTCTGCAGAGATGTGATGGAGCTCCCTCCCAAACTGCATAACGGCTAATGAGTTGATGGTCAATAACAGACATAGGAGGTAGGGTCACATCTTCAACTTCCCATTGAACACCCGCCCTTCTGCACAGACGGGTAATAAGAGACGGGTGCGGGAGGCCAGATATAACTTTACTGTTGATAGCCTTCTTGATTGATTCATTGATTAGGGACCCAACATCAATCTTAAGCCCCGTAACTATTGCATAGAGCAAAGTCACCCTTTCCCTCGTCACATCACTGACATGGCGCGTAGGCTGGAGATTTGAACAAATAAACGCATACCACGCCTTGCCATAACGCTTGAGGGCCTGCTGAGGAAATGACATCCTCTTACCCGTGTAATCATTAGTCTTCCACACCGTCCTAGGCTTACATAATTTGGCAATATTGTCGTCAGATTGATAGTGCAGAATCCCATTCTCCCTATAGTCGTGCCCATCAAAATTAGGAGTCCCATACACTTCATTTATAGCCTTGGCATCGAATGGGATCAACTTCCCCCTCACTGGTGCCGCCGGAGGGCCTTCAGGAATGACATTAGCATAGAATTCTTTCACTACCACTACCACGGCAGATTTCGGGGGCTTGGTGAGGTGCACCCATTTCATAGCGCTAATCATGACATTCATTTGGCCATCTTTATCATCGGGACGAAGGCCTCACTCAGGCACTGGGTTACGCAGTAAGAAATTTTGGGTATAGTGCTTATAGGCTTCCTCGGTTAGAAACTTGACAGCATCCCACGCCGTAACAGGCGTTCGGGATGAAGAAGGAGGGGGGCCAATACTTATGCGAGGACATTTTGGAGCCATTTGAATAACAGAAGATAGTTCACAGATGTGTGTGTAGTGATCTCTGTGCAAGCCAAGAGTTGGACAAATTACCTTATCTTGCTTGGGCTTTATAGGCAAAGAGACGATAGAGATAGACGGAACTGTTGAGACGATTGGGCGCCCAAACGGTAAGAAACTGACAAAAAAGATTACATGAACGGTCGAGAGATGAACAGTTGGTGACGCTTTGGAAGAGAGAAATCATTGATACGCGATGTGAGAGAGAGGAATGACTGAGTAATAAAGTGTAAAATGCCTCCATTTAAAGCTGGAAATCGCTTATGGCGCAGGGGCGTTGAATTTGGCACCGAGGCGCGATGCATGGTGACGGGGCGCGGGGCAAACCCATCCTGGCACTGGGGCATAAAACTCCAAGTATTTCACGGTGCTGGGGCGCGAGTTTATGGTGTATTCTCAAACTCCATGGCGCTGGGGCGCGACTGCCTGATGCCGGGGTGCGAGTTTCCAGTACGATGTAAACACCACTTAGCATTGGGGCGCGAACACTGGAGCTAGGGCGCCAAGAATGGCATCGAGGCGCGACAGTTGGCGCCGCAGCGCAAAGTGCTGATCATGACCAAAGAATCTTGCACAAGCCAATAAAACATATCAGCTGGTTATACGGCTTAAACAAAAGAAACAGACAACTTCTAACTAGGATTTACAGATATGAATAACAACCACTAAACAGACTACACACTAAATAGAACACAGACAAAGCACACAGCTTAATAAAACACAGACAGAAACTAGATAACCAAAATAACACTTAAGAGAATAAGGTAAAACAATTTGTTTGATACTGGATGGGGTTGTCTCCCATCAAGCGCTTGATTTTGAGTCGTCAGCTTGACTATCAGCCCGTCTTACACCGGGTCTCCAAGTGTAATGGAGGTATTCTGTCGGTCGACCTCGCCGCCCCAGTAGTGTTTTAACCTCTGCCCATTGACCTTGAAGGTTGTGTCAGAATTCGGATCTTCAACCTCTATTGCCCCATATGGATAAACCTTGGCGATGGTGAAGGGGCCCGACCATCAGGACTTAAAGCTTCACTGGGAATAACTTTAGCCATGAATTGAAAAGAATAACCTTCTGGCCCGGTTCAAAGTGCCTCTCGAGGATTTTCTTGTCATGCCACCTTTTGGTCTTCTCCTTGTACAACTTAGCATTTTTATATGCTTTCGCGATCTAAACTAAATCGATTCATTAAGTATAATGATCACTTTTCACCAGCTGCCTCAAGATCAAAGTTGAGCTTCTGAATAGCCCAGTAAGCGTTATGCTCCAATTCAATTGGGAGATGACATGCCTTACCATAGACAAGCCTATACGGACTCATTCCGATAGGCATTTTATAAGTTGTTCTATATGAAAGTAGTATGCACACAAGCCAATCATGTTTGATGATAAAGCATATACTTTGTAACAATCTTATTCATTTATTAATAAAAAGTATTAATTTATTAAAGGCTTTTAATTATCTACATGATGCTGTTTTATAATATGTGATAAACCCATAGTTTTAAGCAATACTTTTAGAATAATGATGATGATCATTCTAATGAGATCTAAATTCTTAGAAAGCTTAAAACTAAAATAGTTCCCAATCGTTGGATTACTAAATTGGGGATTAGTGAATGGGATAGATTGGTACATCGTTGCTTGCTCATTGGATGAGGATGATTGATCTCATGATCATTTGTGTGGAGACACTAAAGCAAGTATGTAGGTGCTTATTAGAGAATAAGTTCTTTGAGCAGCGTGGCTCGCTAAGGAATACCTAATGGAGTTTTATTTACTTTGTCGATAGGAATTCCTGTAGTGATAGTAGTACAAGTGATCCTTGGACTTGAGATCATCATAGTATCTTGTGTATGATGAGTTATACTTTGACTTATTCCTTAAGACCCTTAGGGTATATCAAAGGGTATGCTTGGGTATAATAAGTTTATGCATGGAGATAATGTATGATCGATAAAGAATCTACCACTTCTAATAAAAGAAGAGAAATGTTCTATGTGATTCGATAAATGACAACCCAGTAGTCCTTGGCCAAGGCAGAATGAAATTAGAAAGGAGTTTCTAATTTGCATTATTTGGAGTTGTGCATTTAAGGATCGAAATACATATAATTAAATAAAATAAGACTTGTGATGTAATTCCATGTCTTATATTTAATTGGGACATTGTATGGTGGAAGGATTGAATTGTCACGGTAACTATTTACTCAAAGGTTCTTTAATGATTAATGTTGAAATCTATATTATACGGAAAGTCGTTGATCATTTGGGAGGCTTATCCTATTGTAGAATAAATATTATTTAAATAAATTAATTGTTTAATTTATTTATTTAAATAAGATTAGAATTGTTCTAATTGATTTATTCACAATAGGTTTAATATGGAGAACCTAAAGGGTCACACCATAAAAGGAAGAATAATTATTTAAGAAGTTAATGGCATAATCGTAATAATATGTTAAGTATATTTAATTTAATCTATGGTGATAGAATAAATTAAATAGCTTAATATTATTATTTAATATTTTAGAAATATTAAATATAAATTAATAAGAGAGTCTTATTAATATTATTACAATTATTATTATTTTAATTTCTAAAAGAGTTTAGGAATTAATTTAATATAAGTACTCTCATTTATTCCTAATTGGATTAGGAAGGAAAATTAGTTAAAGGAGTTTAATTAATTATCCCTAATAAGATTAGGGAGCTTAATTAATTAAAAGAATTTAATTAATTAAATAAAACCCAATTCCTTAATTGTTAAGATGGGTTGCCCACATCTATAAATAAGAGGAGTCTTATTATGGGTGGGTATGGGTTGTTGATTTTCAACATACGTAATAATTCCAATTGTTGGGAGAGTACACCCTTTCTATAGAGATAGAAAAACTAGGGTTTAGCCAAACACCCATCTTCTTGAATTTTATCCTTCCTTGGTGGATCACCTCTAGAGGCCAAACATTTGGGTGGCTAACGTTGATCAAAGGAAGGTAACCAAACCCGGTGGATTCAAGATTGAGCGAAAGGATTTGGAGGTGAACTTGTACCTGAGGAAGCTCGATCTTCAAGGGTATGATTTATTCTTTATCTTTTCGTTTAATTAATAATTGCGCATAAAGGATGATCCGGGTATATGGTTTGTAAAATTTTTAAACTCTGATTTTACACGCTTAGCACTTTTTATGCAATTTGATTGCGTTATGAATATTACAAACCTAACGGTGGCATCGAGAGCCAAACCTTTATACGAATTATTAATTTGTTGATTTGATATGTAAATTGATATGTGTTTAGAACAATTTAATTGGGCATAATTTTATTGTATAAAATTTTTATAAAAAAAAAAAAAAAAAAAAAAAAAAGGAAAAAAAAAACGGAATTTCAAAGCATGTAGGGCTTTTGAAAAACAATTAGCAATCTTGCTTTTTAATTTTTAAACTTCTAGCCTCTCGATTTCCGTGTATGCATGAAAAAGGAACAATGAAACCACCAAATAAAGACGGAAATTATTGGTATGATTGGCCAATGATAAGTAAATGATGGCATATACGCTTTATATATAGTATACGGTAAAAAAAAAAAAAAAAAAAAAAAAAGACAATTTTTTTTTTTAAGTAAGTCGAGATGAAATCGAGACAAGATACTTTTATTTTTTTTTAGCGATTATAATATTATTTTTTTTAATTAGGAAAGGCCACGGTATTTATATATATATATATATGATGATATATATTAATATATATATATATATATAATATATTATATATATATATATATAATATATTATTCTCAATAATTTTATAATTAAAATAAAATATTTATTTTAATTTTAAAATAAAAGGTTTATTTTAATCTTAAAATAAAAGGTTTATTTTAATTTTAAAATTAGAATTTCATGCTAACTAATTAGAGTTGGAATTGGATTCCATGATAACTAATTGGAGTTGAAATTGATCTTTCCTTAAATAAAGGAGTTTATTTAGATATGAAAATAGATTTCATATTATTCAAAATAAAAGAGTTTATTTGTGAATAGAAAGAGAATCCGTGTTTCCTTAAATAAAGGAGTTTATTTAAATATGGAATAAGATTTCATATTATTCAAAATAAAGGAGTTTATTTGTGAATAGGAAAGAATATCCGTGTTTCCTTAAATAAAGGAGTTTATTTAGATATGAAATAAGATTTCATATTATTCAAAATAAAAGAGTTTATTTGTGAATAGGAAATATTATCAAAGTGTTTCCTTTAATATTTTTTTTTTTTACATGGAATTGGATTCCATAATTAATTAAAATAAAAGAGTTTATTTTAATTAAAGATTTTTTTTTATTACATGGAATTGGATTCCATAATTAATTAAAATAAAGGAGTTTATTTTGATTAAAATTTTGATTAAAATAAAATAGTTTATTTTATTCAAAATTGGATAAATTAAAATAAAATAGTTTTATTTTGATTTAAATTTGGATTAAAATAAAGGAGTTTATTTTGATTCAAAAATAGATTTTATACTAACTAAATTTGCCCATTAAATGATATCAATATATATATTAAATGTTTATTATTCATGAGATGAATGTTATTTATTGATGCGTATGGTGATGTGTATGATAATAAATGGGATTGATTATGGACTATTGACCAATGCGATTGGATTTTATTTTAGTTGGATGCATGAATGTATGGGTTTTATTAAATGGGGAATTCTGCGTACCTCGTCTTCTCTAATTTTTCTTAATGTAAATTATCTCTCTCTCCTATGTACTTCCTTCGACTTGGCTAGCGATCAAGGTTTCTATTTATTTTAAATAGTTTTGTAATAGGAATAGTTAGAATTAATTTTGAAGAATTGGAGATCAAGAGAACAAGGGCGCTTGAAGACCCGTTTGTAATAGAGCCGGGTTTAAATGTAATAGTTATATTTAAATATTATTTCTTGCACCCTAGGGTTTGACCTTTTGGTTCACTTGGTGGCTCTAGTGAACAAACTAGAATAAAAGTCCATAATCAATCCGGGTAGAATATAGTATTCTATATATGCATGCTTATTATATATATATTATATATTATGCAAACATGCTTAGCATGTTAATTAATATAACGCGTATTTTTATATATATATGTAAATGCTAGCTAAACAAGATGAGACAAATTAATAACAAACCCCTCAATTTTTTATATTAAGTCCTAAGCGTTCAAAGATATTTGGAATATCGAGCGTCAGCCTTCTAGCATGATAAAATTAATAGAGTATTAAATATTTAATATGAGTTTGTTGTGTCACCACAAGGCAAGTATTAAGTATTTAAGATGTTAATTCATCACATTTGATGCTTATAAAGAAAATTGAACAATATTATTTTGTTGTGTCACCACAAGGATGATATTTTCTTTTTGAATATATGGAGTGCTAGGTCGGACTTAACTTGGATAATTTTGATTCGGATGTGCCACCACTTGATCAAAATAATCTAAGAGGCAAAATACAAGGAGTTACATAGTTGATGTAATTGACAAAAGTTGTCTACCTATTTATTTATATATAGTTTGTTGTGTCACCACAAGGCTATATACATTTGAAATGGGATCCTTATTCTCACTAGCAAATCTTTAATTAGATTTTGCCGAACTATATAAGTGAGGGTAATATAGTTTGAAGAAAATAGGAGATACCAATTTAAAATAAGACCTAAATTATTTTGGTAATTAATAAAAGAATGTATGTTAAAATGTTGTTAATTACAAATTTATTTCTAGAATTTTACAATGTCTAAATTACTATCACTGCGAAGCATATTAGATGCTAAATTAAACGAATAGGATTAAATGGATTGGTTAAGGAATTTGAGAATAGTTTCTCATGTTGAAAAGTTATCTTATGTCATAATCGTCTATCCTCGCAATGGTTGCGAACAATGCCTACGAGGAAGAGATTGCTACTTTTAGAAAGTGGCAAAATGATGCCTGATTGGCTCAATGCATCATGCTCGCATCTATGAGTAACGAGCTTGACGTCGACGATGATACTATGGATGCTCTTACTATATTCACCGCACATCAAGTAGTTGATGGTGAGGAAAGTGGGGATCGAAAGATATCGAGATATCTAAGGAGCTCTTAGATCTAGAATGAATGATGACACTACTGATGCGAGATAAAAGTCCTTAACATTATCAATTTGATTGATCAATTAGGACAACGAGTTTTGTCATGGATGGAGAGTTGAGCCAAGATTTGATCTTGCACTCACTCCGGACTCCTTTCACAATTGTTGTGAATTTTTCATATAAACAAGCTAGATATCGACCCATTTGATTTGCTTAACATGTTGAAAAATGTTGAGAGTCACTTTCCAACCAAGAAAGATCAAGTCTTCTTGGTAGGGGCCAAAGGATCTTACGAAAGAAGAGCGATTCAAAGAAGGTAAATAGAAAGGCGTAATCAAAGGATAATAAGAACAAAAAGCGATATGGATGGCAAAGGCGTTTGCTTCCACCGCTATAAGCTATAAGCTGGACCTTTGAAAAAGCTGCAAGAATCATCTTGCAGAGGCTAACCAAAGAAGCTTAGTGAAGTTTCGATTACAATACAGTTTTTGTTCATGATTTAAAATAAAATTTTCTTTAAGTCAAGGTTCTACTTGGGTATTGGATACCGACTTTGGTTATCATAAATATAGATTTATGAAGGGACCAAGCAGAAGTAGAAAGTTAAACAAATATAAGTAATCCTATGTGTGGGAAATGAAGCAAAGGTTGCAACATTAGACATAGAAACTTATAGTTTAGCAATGCCTACGGACAAATCTATTAAGTCAATAAGTTGTTATTGTATTCCAGTTCTTGTTAAAAAATATTATTTCCATTTTATTGTTGGACAATGAAATCTTTGGTATTATAATTAAGAACAATTATTTTCTATTTATAATAATAATGTTTTGTATAGAAGCGGAATATTACTTAATAAATTTTGTATACTTGACTTACATGAAAATAATTTTGCATATTGAACAAATTAGTATAAGAAAAGGAGATGATCATTCAAAGAGTTGAATGTGTATATTTCTTTGAAATACAAGTATGAATTATTTGAAAGGTTCAAAAGAATTGAAGTGAAACAAATTGGCAAAGTATTAAGATTCTTTGATTAGATCAAGGAATAAATACTTGTGCAATAAGGTTCTAGATCATCTCAAATGGTTTTCTCATAATGGACACATCCCGATCTGTGATAATTGATTGATGTATTTGAATGGAAAAATCGTACCTTGTTGGACATGATGCGGTCCATAATGATTTTCTGAGTCATTCCAAAGTATCCTTCAGGATAATGTCCTAGAAATGGGCTGCATATCTACGAAAATGGTAACCTCTAAATCCAAGCCCCAAGACTCCATAAAAGTTATGGATGGGGAGGATTCATAATCTTAAGTATGTTAAGATAAGGGTTTGTCAACTTATGTGAAAAGGTTTCAAAGGATAAGCTTGGGACAAGATTTGACAAGTACAATTTGTGGGACATCCTAAAGTAAGTTTAGGGTATATGTTCTATAATCCTACTTAGCAAAAGGTGTTTGTTGCGAAACACGCTGCCTTCTAGGATAAAGGTGTTTATCATTGAAGGACTAGTGGGAGGATAATAGATCTTGAAGAGTTCAAGAACCACAAAATAGTATAAGTCAAATAAGAGGAACCTATAGATAGACCTGTTGTACACAATAGAATCATAAACCGGAAATAGCAAGAAGATACCTAGGAGGTATGGATTCATCATAGATGATGATGATGAGGTACACATCATAGATGATGATCCAGAGTTACATACGATGAGGTAAGAGTTCTAGGGTGTACAATAGGGTCAGTGGGAGCATCGTGAAATTTCTAGTATTATATGTTGATATACTACGGATGAGGAATTACATACCAATGCGACAATCAGTAAAGATAAAGTTGTCTAAACATTCCTCCATGAATGATTTGGAAGAGTATCTTAATTGGGGATATAAATCTATATAGATAGATTTAAGAGGATGCTCGACTTAACCCAAGGAACGTATATTCATTTGATGCTAAAGTCGTTTAGCATGGCAAACTCCAAGAGATGTCTCATGTTGATGAGCATTGGAGTGTATCTCTCTTAATAGTCCCCATAGACTCCAAAGAAGAGAGATTGCATGAGTGACAATCATGTATGCAATGAAATGTACGAGACCTGATGTTGATCAGTCATATTCTGGAGAAGATCACTGTAAGACAGTGAAAAACATCTTAAAGTTCTTAACTAGCACTAAGGATGTGATCATATTAATGGTAGGTCTGAATTAAAACTAGAGGGCTTTACAGACTCAAGTTTTTCAGACAGACCAAGACGACAGAAAATTTACTTTAAGGTAAAGTGTTACCTTGAACGGTGGTGCAGTGAATTGGAAAGGTTCCAAACAGCAAAGAGTTGCTGGTTTAGTAATAAAGACAAAGTATATAGCTATAAATGAAGCTGCAAGTTGATTGTTTGGATTAAAAGTTCATTACAGAACTAGGAATAGTTCCCAAGTCTCATTTTGGATCTAAACATGTGTTGTGGCACTTTCATTTGATTATTAGAATCATTGAAAGATGGGAAATCACTATAGAGATAGTGGACTCTCATGAACAACATTACATATCCATTAACTAAAGCTTATCCAACAGCAGGATAATCGTCACTTAGAGAAGAAGAGTATAAGATACCATGACGATTGGCTTTAGTGCAAGTGGGAGATTGAAAGTAGTATGCACACAAGCCAATCATGTTTGATGATAAAGCATATACTTTGTAACAATCTTATTCATTTATTAATAAAAAGTATTAATTTATTAAAGGCTTTTAATTATCTACATGATCTTTGTTTTATAATATGTGATAAACCCATAGTTTTAAGCAATACTTTTAGAATAATGATGATGATCATTCTAATGAGATCTAAATTCTTAGAAAGCTTAAAACTAAAATAGTTCCCAATCGTTGGATTACTAAATTGGGGATTAGTGAATCCAGGATAGATTGGTACATACGTTGCTTGCTCATTGGATGAGGATGATTGATCTCATGATCATTTGTGTGGAACACTAAAGCAAGTATGTAGGTGCTTATTAGAGAATAAGTTCCTTTGAGCGTGGCTCGCTAAGGAATACCTAATGGAGTTTTATTTGCTTCGTCAATAGGAATTCTGTAGAGTGATAGTAGTACAAGTGATCCTTGGACTTGAGATCATCATAGTATCTTGTGTATGATGAGTTATACTTTGACTTATTCCTTAAGACCCTTAGGGTATATCAAAGGGTATGCTTGGGTATAATAAGTTATACATGGAGATAATGTATGATCAATAAAGAATCTACCACTTCTAATAAAAGAAGAGAAATGTCTATGTGATTCGATAAATGACAACCCAAAGAGTCCTTGGTTAAAGGCGAATGAAATTAGAAAGGAGTTTCTAATTTGCATTATTTGGAGTTGTGCATTTAAGGATCGAAATACATATAATTAAATAAAATAAGACTTTGATTGGTAATTCCATGTCTTATATTTAATTGGGACATTGTATGGTGGAAGGATTGAATTGTACGGTAACTATTTACTCAAAGGTTCTTTAATGATTAATGTTGAAATCTATATTATCTGGAAAGTCGTTGATCGCTAGGGAGGCTTATCCCTATTGTAGAATAAATATTATTTAAATAAATTAATTGTTTAATTTATTTATTTAAATAAGATTAGAATTATTCTAATTGATTTATTCACAACCGGTTTAATATGGAGAACCTAAAGGGTCACACCATAAAAGGAAGAATAATTATTTAAGAAGTTAATGGCATAATCGTAATAATATGTTAAGTATATTTAATTTAATCTATGGTGATAGAATAAATTAAATAGCTTAATATTTATTATTTAATATTTTAGAAATATTAAATATAAATTAATAAGAGGAGTCTTATTAATATTATTACAATTATTATTATTTTAATTTCTAAAAGAGTTTAGGAATTAATTTAATATAAGTACTCTCATTTATTCCTAATTGGATTAGGAAGAAAAATTAGTTAAAGGAGTTTAATTAATTATCCCTAATAAGATTAGGGAGCTTAATTAATTAAAAGAATTTAATTAATTAATTAAAACCCAATTCCTTAATTGTTAAGGTGGGTTGCCCACATCTATAAATAAGAGGAGTCTTATTATGGGTGGGTATGGGTTGTTGACTTTTCAACATACGTTATTCCAATTGTTGGGAGAGTACACCCTTTTCTATAGAGATAGAAAAACTAGGGTTTAGCCAAACACCCATCTTCTTGAATTTTATTCTTCCTTGGTGGATCACCTCTAGAGGCCAAACATTTGGGTGGCTAACGTTGATCAAAGGAAGGAACCAAACCCGGTGGATTCAAGATTGAAGCGAAAAGGATTTGGAGGTGAACTTGTACACGAGGAAGCTCGATCTTCAAGGGTATGATTTATTCTTTATCTTTTCGTTTAATTAATAATTGCGCATAAAGGATGATCCGGGTATATGGTTTGTAAAATTTTTAAACTCTGATTTTACACGCTTCCGCACTTTTTATGCAATTTGATTGCGTTATGAATATTACAAACCTAACACTATAGGCCCACAAAGTATCATCGAGCTTCTTAGACCAGTCCTTACGATTTGGGTTAACAATCTTTTTCAAGATTCGTTTCACCTCTCGATTCGAAATTTCAGCTTGACCACTGGTCTGTGGGTGGTAGGCAGTGGCAATCCTATGAGTTACCTCATACTTGGCTAAAAGGGCTTCAAAGTATTTGTTGCAAAAGTGCAACCCTTCATCACTAATGATAACCCGAGGTGTGCCGAAACGGGTGAAAATATTCTTCTTAAGGAATTGCAGCACAACCTTAGCATCATTTGTCGGTAAGGCAACTGCTTCCATCCACTTTGAGACATAATCCACTGCCACCAGAATGTAGAGATTGTTTAAAGAGGACGAGAATGGTCCCATGAAGTCAATGCCCCATACATCAAATAACTCTACTTCCTGGATATTCTACAGAGGTAGCTCATACCGTCTTGATATGGTGCCCACCCTTTAGTATCTGTCGCAGTGTAACACATATGCGTGTGCATCTTTGAATAGGGTGGGCCAATAAAATCCTGACTGAAACACCTTAGCAGCAGTTCGTTGGCCTCTAAAATGACCTCCATAGTTGGACGAGTGGCAATGATGTAGCACACCTTCAATTTCTTCTTCCAGCAAGCATCTTCGTAGAATCTGATCCGAACATTGCTTGAACAGGAAGGGATCATCCCAAAGATATTGCTTGGCATCCTTGAGGAATTTCTTCCTTTGTTAGTAGCTTAGATTATGGGGAAGAACTTGGCAAGCAACATAATTGGCGAAGTCCGCATACCACGGAACCTTGCCATTGACCACAAAAAGTTGTTCATCTGGGAAAAAGTCATTTATGGCTTGTTCAGCGTCTTCTGAGGGCGTGGTGTTTTCCAATCTTGACAAGTGATCGGCAACCTGGTTTTCTGTCCCCTTCTTATCTTGGATTTCTAAATCAAACTCCTGAAGAAGCAGAACCCACCTTATCAATCTCAGCTTAGCATCCTTCTTTTCTATCAAATACTTGATGGTCGAGTGATCAGTGTATACAATCACCTTCGTTCCAATGAGGTAGGAACGAAATTTGT
This sequence comes from Panax quinquefolius, assembly GCA_020205615.1. NCBI lineage: Eukaryota > Viridiplantae > Streptophyta > Magnoliopsida > Apiales > Araliaceae > Panax > Panax quinquefolius. The sequence goes on along the minus strand of CM035158.1, from coordinate 97,500,245 downwards.
CAAAAGCATAGACCACTGCCAGCAGCTCCTTCTCAATGGTGGTATAATTTAATGGAGCATCAGTCAACGTCTTGCTGGCATAGTTGATAGTGTGGAAAACCTTCTCCCTTCTTTGGCCCAACACTGCCCCTATTTCAAAGTCACTGGCATCGTACATTAGCTCAAAAGGGTAGGTCCAGTTGGGAGCTACTACAATAGGTGCCATGACGAGTCTAGTCTTTAATAACTCAAAGGCGCTCAAGCAGGCAGCATCAAACTGGAAAGGCTGGTCTTTTTCCAAAAGGGTACACAACGATTTTATGATGCGCGAGAGTCCTGGATAAACCTTCTATAGAACCCGGCATGCCCGAGAAAACTCCTTACCCCTTTTACTGAGGTGGGTGGTGGAAGGTTATTGATCACATCGATCTTTGCCTTATCAACTTCAATTCCTCCTACATAAACCCGATGACCCAAAATAATGCCCTCTTCGACCATGAAGTGACACTTCTCCCAATTCAGCACCAGGTTAGTTTCGACGCATCGATGGAGAACAACAGTCAGATTTGTTAAACAATTATGAAACGATCTCTCAAACACTAAGAAGTCATCCATGATGACCTCCAAGGTCTTTTCAACCATGTCAGAGAAGATTGACATCATACACCGCTAAAATGTCTCGGGAGCATTACATAGCCCAAAAGATATTTTCCGGAAGGCAAAGGTCCCATAAGGACATGTGAATGTCGTCTTCTCCTGATCTTCAGGAGAAATCAAAATCTGATTGTACCCCGAGTACCCATTAAGCAAACAGTAGTATTCGTGCCCAGCCAACCGATCAAGCACTTGATCAATGAAAGGAAGGGGAAAGTGATCCTTACAGGTTGATTTATTAAGTTTCCTATAATCCATGCACACTCTCCACCCGGTCAGCGTCCTGGTGGGAATTAGTTCATTGTTCTTGTTGGACACAACCGTCATCTCGCCTTTCTTGGGCACACACTGGATTAGACTAACCCAAGGACTGTCTAAGATGGGGTAGTTAATGCCCGCATCTAGCAATTTAATGATCTCCTTCATGATGACCTCTTTTATAATGAGATTTAGCCGCCTCTAGTGCTCTATAGATGGCTTTGAGCCTTCCTCCAAAAGAATCTTGTGCATGTAAAGAGTCGGGCTGATCCCTTTTATGTCAGCAATTGACCATCCCAAGGTTGTTTTGTATTTCTTGAGCACAAAGAGCAACTTTTCTTCCTGACACTTTGTTAGAGAAGCAGAAATTATCACAGGTAGAGAAAGTGAATTTCCTAGATACGCATACCTCAGATGGTTAGGCAACTGTTTTAGCTCAAGAACAGGAGGCTCGATGATCGACGACTGAGCCTTGGAAGTAGATGCCTCATTATCATTCAGAGACTCGAATTGTTGGTGGAATTGCTTTGATCTTTGAGGTTCATCGAGCCGCATGGCACATTCCACATGTGAGGGCTCTTCTATAGTACTAGCCCCTATTAATGTAGCTTCCAAAGGGTCTTAAATGCAAGTTTCTGAGAATACCCCCTTCACTGAATCATCAATTGTCTTAATCTGGAAGCAATCCTCAGGGGTATTAGGATACTTCATTGATCGGAAAACATTGAATGTCACTTCCTGATCATGAACTCTCATTGTTAACTCCCCTTTTTGGACATCGATCAGGGTCCTCCCAGTTGCCAAGAACGGCCTTCCTAATATTATTGGGACCTCTCTATCCTCCTCAAAATCAAGGACTATGAAATCCACCGAAAATATGAACTTGTTAACCTTCACTAGCACATCCTCCACAATTCCCTTCGGATAAGTCATGACACACCACACCAATTCGTAGGTGACGCTTGTTTCCTGGGCTTCATTAAGGCCCATCTTCTTATAAATAGATAGGGGCATCAAGTTGATGTTAGCCCCTAGATCACACAGAGCCTTCCCAATAAATTGGTCCTTAATGGTGCATAGGATTGTAAAACTTCCCGGATCTTTGAGCTTCGGTGGAAGCTTGTTTTGGAGGATGGCACTACACTCTTCTGTCAGAACCATCGTCTCATAGTCTCCCATTTTGCACTTCTTGGACAGAATGTCCTTCATAAACTTGACGTAACTGGGCATTCCTTCCAACGCCTCTGCAAAAGGAATATTTATGTGCAGTCTTTTGAACACCTCCAAGAATTTGGAAAACTGCTTATCCAGCTTCTGTTTCTGCACCCGCTGGGGGAAGGACAACTGAGGGAGAGGTTGATTGACCACAGTCATTGGAGGTGATGGTGTTGGAGGTCTGTCTTGACAACTTTCTTCACCCCCACTTGTCTCAGCATTCTCCTTCTCTGGAGGTTCCTCCTCAGTCACAACATCATCTTCCACAGGAATACCGTCTCCACTTTGTTCATTAGTGGTTCTCCCACTTCTGAGGGTTACTGCTTTACACTGCTCCTTGCCTTCCCGTTTCGGGTTGACATCAGTGTCACTAGGCAATGCCCCCAGCGGACGACTGTTTAATGCAGTAGCCAACTAGCCCATCTGTACTTCAAGATTCCTAATGGAGGCTTCTTGATTGTTACTTCTGGTTTCGTTCTGGGCTATGTACCTTGACAAAAGATCTTCTAAACTGGGCTTCCTCTCCTGTTGAGGTGGAGGATGGTGAAACTGATTCTGAGTACTCTGTGGTTGTGGGTTAAACTGAGTCTGAGGTTGGAATTCAGGAGGGTTGGCATAATTCTGCCTGGTAGATGAAGGTTGTGGTTGATTGGGGTTGTTACTGTTGTTGTTGTTGTTGCCCCATGAGAAGTTTGGATAATTTCTTAAACCCGGGTGGTAATGAGTGGGAAGACTTGAGTTTTGTTTCCACCCGTAGTTGGAAACAAATTGCACAAACTCAAGGCTTATCGCGCACTGATCGGTCGGGTGGCTTCTTTGACATAATTCACATTGAACCATGACACTCTGCACATTTTGAACTGCTAAAGGTCATATGGTGTCAAGCCTTTTTGTTAGCGCTGCTACCTGAGCCGCTAACGATGTGAAAGAGTCCACTTTATAAACCCTCGCTGCTCTTCTCGGGGCTTACCTATCATTTGGCCATTGGTAATTATTGGCCATCATTGTCTCCACCAGCTCATATCCCGCTGTATGATGTTTGGCCATGAATGCCCCTCCAGATGCTGCATCTATACTCGAATGAGTAGATCCGGACAACCCATTGTGAAAGGTCTGGATGGGAAGCCACTCCCGCAGACCATGGTACAGGCATTTCCTCAGAAGATCCTTAAATCGTTCCCACGAGTCGTATAAGGACTCGGATTCAAACTGCACAAAGGACGTGATGTCATGCCTGAGCCTAGCTGTTTTGGCGGGCAGAAAGAACTTCGCCACAAATTTTTGTGCCAAGTCGGCCCATGTAGTAATGGATCCTGATGGTAATGAATGAAGCCAGCTCTTGGCCTTGTCCTTTAAGGTAAATGGAAACAACTGGAGTCTGATGGCGTCGTCAGACACTCCGTTGCATTTAAATGTGTCACAGATCTCCACAAAATTAATCAAGTGATCATTGGGATCATCATTCGGTAGTCCCCCAAACTGAATGTTGGTGCACATTTGAATGGTGCCCGGCTTGATCTCAAAATTATTTGCTTGGATGGCAGGCCTTAGAATGCTCGCCTGGAGATCGTCAATGTGAGGCATAGCGTACTCCTTCAGAGACTTCTGAAGTTCCTCAGCCATAATGATGGGAGCAGGTATGTCCTCAGATTTTTCTCTCCGCAATCGTCTGAATGTTTGATCAACCTCGGGATCGATAGATAATATATTCCGGCCCTTCCGAGGTGGCATAAACAATGAAGACTACCTGAAAAGAGAATTAAATAGAAAAAAAAATCGGTTTAAAGTAAGATCGTAGTGACTTAGTTTTAATATTATAAAATAATTAATTCTAAGTCCTCGGCAACGGCGCCAAAAACTTGTAGGGCCGATTTAGCTATTGTCAAATCGCGCACAAGCATACATGGTCCACAAGTAATTTATGTAAGTAGAGTGTTGAACCCACGAGGATGAAGTCTTAACAGAAAACAAATACTAAGGTAAAGTCGTTACTAAACTTATCTAAACGGGTGAAGCAAATGGTTGCTTAAACTATTTCTAATAAGATGATGAAGGCAATAGAAGTAGCTGAGCTAGGAATTCAAGATAGGATTATAACTCCCCTAATGCATCACCTAATCTCCTAACTCTCCATACTACAAATGAATCAAGGAATGGTCAACCGAGACACCAAATACGCATAAGCTTTTGTCGAAGACCAAATGCACATCCTAAACCAGCTAAAACACAATATGTCTATTGGTGACAATAACTAGGTCAAGGTCATTAAGCTGAGTCTCAAGGCCACACAAGGCAAATAGGGATATGTCTATCCTATTAGCACATTATGCACACATTCCAATGTCATGGTCATAACAAGTATTGTTGTACTTAAAGATAGATAATAACATCTATTTATCAATTTCCATCACTATCAATACCAATTTCTCTATCAAGCAATCAGACATTAAGTACGAAATACAACAACTCATTCTAAAATGATTCATTAAATAAAATATGAGAGAAAGTTGATTAAGCTAATCAAAAGGTTACATTGTAATCCTAAAAAAAGAGTTAGTTCATAACTATGGTACTAACACGCACTTTCATTACATTACACAACATCAGACAAATACACATAAATGGGAGATTTGGATTAAGAAAACCCCTGTTTTGAAGTGTTCTTCCTCCAAATCTTCTCTTGGAGTGTATAACTCTGAGCTCTGTGTCGAAAGTAATAACTATCCTTCCCTTCACTAGCTTCTTTCCCTTCTAGAAAGATAAAAGACTGAGAAATAAATACTACTTTATGCTCTAATAAATTCTATCTGATGATCTCTGATATTCCTTGATGATCCAATGCAGCAGCCTCGCTATCTATTTATGTAGCCCATCTTTCTTCTAGGTCATTTAAAGAGGGATTATTGTTTGGGAATTGGAGCTCGCGCTACGGCGCGTGCATAAGATTAAAAGTGGCGTTGGGGCGCCGAAGATGGTGTTGGGACGCCGTAGATGGCGCCGGGGCTCGAGCAGCGGCGCTGGGGCACGAATGCCTGGTGCCGGGGCGCAAGTTTCTAGTGACTTGAAGCCTCTTCCGGCGCTGCGACATGGATGTATGAGCTAGCAGTGGCGCCGGGGCGCCAGTTAACAGAATTGTTGAATGAATGATGGCTGCCGGTAATGGTATATGGGCACTTGGGCGCCACTTTTTAAGATGTATGGTCTTAGAGATATATGGCGTCAAGAATCGTTCAAGGCCGGGCGCGAAGTTCAAAGAAATCGCACAAGATAACTGGAAACAAACTTGTAGAGGATTTTAACAGAGAAAACAACAATAAAACTATACAAGCTAACCAAAAGACTTAAAACATGCAAAAAAATTAAGCAACAAAAGGTCTAATTCGCAGGTATGAAACCCACTCATCAATCGTTCCCAAGAAAGAGAGGGCTTTTCGATAAGGATTTCTCCTTATTGGCGCGCAATTAGGTGACCAAACCTCTCCTTGACAGAACTTCTAGACATTGTTAATATTGCAAATAATAATATGAATAACTTGTCGTCTCAATCATTGATTTAATAATATAACATATTATGAAGATGATACTATGACAATAATTGAATCAATAATATAAGAGATATGATGCAGCAATTATTGTAGCAATAATTGAGTATAACTGAGTGACTTCTTACGTAAGCATCACTAATCAATACCGTGTACTACTATGCAACCACACGTATTACTGTACTTTTACTACCGGGTAATTCAACAGTTTTAACGGTAACACTTTTGTCGTTATTTTTATAAAAAGATATTTCTGTCATTTTCTTACTATGACAATACTTCCATTGTGGGGTCCACCAATGATTGTGCCATCGTACGGATATTCCCCGACAAAAAGAATACTCCCCGACCAAATAAATATTTTATAACAACTTGCATACTTTAAAAAAATTTCACATATCACCCTTAACTTTAACCCTTTCTCAATTTAACCATTTATTAAATAAAATAATAATTATAAGAAAATTGAATACTTTAATTTCATAATTTCAGGATCTCACATAATCCCTTGTGTGAAGCACCACTATACACCATAAAATTCCCTGTATTATCTGGTAATGACAACATAGGCGCCACACTCAGCCTCTTCTTTAATTCCTTAAAACTCTTTTCACACTTCTCCGTCCAAACAAATTTTACAGATTTTCTCGTCAAATTTGTCAACGGAATGGCAATCTTAGAAAAATCTTGAATAAACCGTCTGTAATACCCTGGCAATCCCAAGAAACTTCTCACTTCTGATGGAGTTCTTGGATGTTCCCAATTTATCACGGCTTCAACTTTTGATGGATCCACTGAAATTTCATCCTTGTCGATTACATGCCCAAGAAATTGTACACGTTCCAGCCAAAATTCACATTTAGAGAATTTTACGTACAACTTTTCTTTTCTTAGCGTTTCCAGTGTCAGACATAAGTGTTCCATGTGTTCTTCTTAAGATTTAGAGTACACCAGAATATCATCGATAAATACCACCATAAAGTTGTCTAAAAATGGTTTAATCACCATGTTCATCAAATCCATGAACGCTATAGGGGCGTTTGTCAAACCAAAAGACATTACCAGAAATTCATAATGTCCATACCGAGTTTAGAATGTCGTCTTTGGTACATCCTCCTTCCTTACTTTTAGTTGGTGATAAGCACTTCTTAAATCTATTTTCAAGAAATATCTAGCACCCTTCAATTGATCAAACAAGTCATCTATTCTTCGCAATGGATATTTATTTTTAATAGTGACTTTGTTTAATTCCCTATAATCAATGTATAGACGCATTGACCCATCTTTCGTCTTCACGAATAACACCGGCTCTCCCCACCGTGATACACTCGGCTGAATGTATTTCTTGTCTAACAGTTCTTGTAGTTGTACCATCAATTCCTTCATTTCTACCGGAGCCATTCTGTACGGGGCCTTCAATATTAGAGCAGTTCCTGGCGCTAAGTCGATTATGAACTCGATTTCTCTGTCAAGCAGAAGTCCTGGAAAATCTTCCGAAAACACGTCTACAAAGTCCCTAACCACTGGTATTTCCTCCAGTTTCATACCCTTCTTCTTTTGAGTATCGACTATATAGGCTAAGCACCCTACACAGCCCTGACTCAACAACTTCTTAGCCTGCATAACCGTTAGACAACTTGCTTGTCTAGGCGATTTGCTACCATGGAAACTACCTTTGACGGAGTCATAAGGTTTACACACTTCTTTTGGCAATCAATTATCGCTCCATAATTGAATAGCCAATCCATTCCCAATATAACGTCAAACTCTCCAAATTTTATCGAGATTAAATCTATTTTAAGAATATTCCCCTTAATATTCACCCTACAATTCTTGTATACGAATCTAACAGGAATTACCTCCCTATTCATAATTTTTATGTGTAAAGGGAAGTTCAACTCTTCACTAGGTATTTATAACCTCTTAGCAAACTCATCAGATATAAATGAGCAAGTAGCACCTAAATCAAATAATACATATGCATTTTTATCATTGATTGGGATAATACCTGACACGACATCTTTTGATTGCACCGCGTCCTGCACCGTCATGTTGAAAGTTCTAGCTGTGGGCTTATATGATGGTGTTGGTCCAGTAATAGTTAGTGTACTTCCACTGCCACTTCCCTTTCTTCCATTTGCCTCACCAGATATCTTTTTTGGACACTTGCGAGCAAAATGATCCTTCGACCCGCAGGTGTAGCAAGCATTCTTCTTGGGTTGATTGCAATTTGGGGCAATGTGACCCTCCTGACCACAGTTAAAGCACACACGATTCCCCCTTAAGCACATACCCGTGTGAAACTTTTCGCATGTATCACATGTGTCAATCTTCTTCTTCTCCTGGTTACCTTGCTGATTTCTAGCTCCCACATTTTCATTCCACTTCCTTTTCAAATTATTGTTACCATTTCCACCATTACCACCACTATTCTTAGCTTCACCCTCATTCTTCTTCTTTCTCTGCTCTTGGTTGTGCTTTGTTACAGCCTCACCTCCACTCTCAGCGAGAATTGCTTTCTCAAGCACCACCATAAATGTCTTTAATTAAAATAGGGAGACTCTGCTGTACAACTATGGCTTCAGTCCCTACTCAAATCTCCTTGCCTTGCGCTCATCCATATTCACTTGATATGGCGCAAACCTTACCAACTCATTGAACCTTGCTGCATACTCCGACACTGTCATTGTGCCCTTTTTAGCTCTAAAAACTGCATTTCCATTTGATTCTTTGAGCTTTCTGGGAAATAGGTCTCGAAGAATATTTCCTTAAATCTATCCCAAGTCATTACCCCTTGACCTCCTCGGGTTTTATTGGCTTGCCACCAATAACTAGCCTCTGCTTTCAACATGAATGTTGCAAAAGCAGTCTTCTGGTTATCCCCTACCCTAGCAACATTGAAAACTTTCTCTATCTCCATGATCCAGGTCTGTGCTTCAACCGAATTCATGGACCAACAAAACTCTGGTGGCCCAACCACCTTGAAGTCCTTAAATGTTGCAGCTTGAAACTGTGGCTGATTCTGTAATGCTCCCATCAGTAGCGTTACAAATTGCTAAACTGGATTAGCCTCAGCATTGTTGTTATTGGTAGATCCCTATCATGGTTAACGTCTTGGAGGCATTTTCTGTTAAAATATACTCATTAGATTCTATTCAATCTTTTAAGTATTTACTACTTAATTTGCACACTATATAAGATTATCACGTAATACATAACACTTTGAATAAAGCAATAACTTTTATTCACTCATAATCTTTTAGGAAACATAAGAACAATAGCATCACTGCTATTTACATTACTTCCCTGAACTTCAAAAATTTTAGGATAACATCATCATCATCACATCCCATTGGTTGCATCGTACCCGGGATTAACATCTTATTTACTCACTAATCACATAATAATTACATTTATGACGACCTACTAAAATACTGCATAGCCTTACGACGCTCCTCTTCCATAATACGAAACATTGTTCGGCGATCTTAAATGTACGATGGCAGCGTCTTGAACTGAATAGGATAACATATGACTCGATCTTGAGCTCGATTTATCACGGGATTGAAAACACTATTCATCTCTTCTGTTAGTTCCCGAAGGCACAATAGTTATCTAGAAGGGGGGGTTGAATAGATATTTAAAAATCTTTTCTTTTTACTTTGTAAGTTTTGATAATGATTTAAGCACAGCGGAATTAAGGTTTGTTTGATCTCCCTTTTAGATAGTGAGTTAATGAGAGTGAGGCAGTTATAACAATTATAGCGATTATAGCAAGTTATAGCAAGAATGAAATAGACACAACTGTTTTAAGTGGTTCAGAGCACTTAAAGCTCCTAGTCCACTCTTCTACTCCTCGAGTAGGAAATCCACTAAGGATGTCTTTTACACTTTCTGAATCTCACAGATTCCTTCTAGACTAGCAGTCTAGGAACTTCTTAGTTCACTCTTGAACTCTTCAAGTCCAGCAGACTTGGTTCTTCACAGTTCACTTTAGAACTCTTCAAGTCCTTCTGACTTGGAACTTCTTACTTCACTTGTTTGGCTATTGTTGAGTTCTTGATTGGTGCTACTCAGTTGTCGTTAAGCTCTTGTTCGAAAGAACTGAGTAGCTGTGCAAGCTTTCTCTTTTCCTTAGATCATAGAGTTGAGCGTTGAGTATTCTTCCTTTTTGTTCAATTACTTGCGTGCGTGAATCATCTTCATATATCTCGCATATATGTGATCTTTGAAATTTGCCCATTGAATCCATCTGTTGAAGCATTTAATGTGTTTGACATTTCTGAACTTTGATGGAGACTTTTCTGCATATCTTCTGAATTGCATTCTGGCCCACTGACATAGCAGACTGCTTTCTCACCTAACACCTGAAAAGGTGTTTTCCTCTATCCCATGGTCCTTTCCTTAGCTTCTTTAATACGTCTCTTTGTTGCATACTAAGGATATTTTCATGCCATTGGTACTGGTGATTACTTCAACGTTTGTAACCCATTCCACATTTGTTAAGAATTTATCTTTGAACAAATGATCAAGGCCCACGTCTTCTGACACAGCCAGATGATACTCTACGATTCTTATTGTGGTGTCTTGCCACCTTGGTGCTGGATGCAAGCAAATGAGAGCACTATAATTTCCCTTAAGGACGGGCACACTACGATCTTCACTTGCTTGTTTCGCAGACTCTACATTTCTGAGAGCACACTACAATCTCTGAGTTAGCTTCGGCAAGTGTCTGGACCACTTAACGATCTCTAAGTTGACTTTGGCAAACGTCTGGACCACTCTACGATCTCTGGAGAGGGCCTTCAAGGTAGTCATACTACGATCCTTGATGCTCTACGATTTTGCCTTGGCTTCTACAGACTTTTGCTCAGCTCATTAGACAACAAATCTGATTGAAACCTATCTATTACATTTCAAGATATAGATCAACCTTACATCTTTGATCTCTTTATCTATACATTTATTTACAGAATGATGAACATTAAAAGCTTAGATCAGCCTAACAATTTTGATCTATCACTAAGTCCTTTTACATATATTCCTTGAAGGACTTCACATATAATCATGAACGATTACTATAAACATCAAATCACGATATGCATTCTTCCAACAATCTCCCCCTATTTGATGTTGACATAACCAAGGAGATTTGTTGTCATGATTATCAAATTCTATATGCAGTGCAATAAAGTAAATATGACTTAATATTTTAGTGAGCATCTGAAATTTCTAGAGAATAAGCATGAATTTATTAATGTTTGAGGATAGATATTACATTTAAACTTAGTTACATCAATAAGAGTTGAGTTTCAACTTATCTCTATTTTTTTTGCCTTTTTCTTCTCAGAGGATTTGCATATTCCTCAGTTCTTCTTCTCCTGCTAGCTTCATCTCTTCGTGCTATTTTGTCCAGCTCGCTTTGACTTAGTCTTTCACTATGATCGTGCCTATTCATGAATGCAGGATCTCCAATTAGCATTCTTAGGCCTGTTGTTGTCACCTCGTGTGAGCTGGGAGAAGGCCTTAGACTTCTTAATGGCTGAGCCATGATAATTGGTTCATCATCAGATCGTTGAGTATGGTGGCCAGATCGTGTAGTCTCATTGATGATGCGCTTGGAGGACTCCTTGATGATCGAAAGGAGAGAAAGTGCCTCCGCCTCGCCTCTTCGCGCGCTTTGATCTCCTTTCCTTTATTCTCCCTCTTTATGTCAGCATCAAGGGTTCGAATGTCTTCTGAGAGACGAGTCATCCCTTGGACAAGCTCGTTGAGTTGACTTTGAGTTTGAGCAATGTCCTCTCAATTTTCTTTGATCAGAGCATCAGATTGAGCTTCCCTTTGTTGGAGGATGGCTAGAACATTGTCAGTCTGTTGGCCTTGGTTTACGTAAAATTATTGGAATTCTCGTACGACGGTTTGCAGATTGAGGAAGCTCTCCATCATAAGTTTATTCTGAGCTTCTTGAGTGGACTGTAAAACAAGAACAACATCCCTGTGTCTTTTGGCTGCGAGAAAGTGGATCTCATCCATGTCCTTTATGCTCTGAATCATTTCCTTGATGATCTCCTTAAGCTTCTTAGTGAGCTCAGCGCTTAGGGTGCTTGGGAGACTATTTATAGCACTGATCATTGTTGTTAATCTCATTTGAATGAGTTTAGTGTGTTCTTCAAGACTATCATCGATTTCCTTGATCACTTTCTTGGACATTTCTGACAAATCGGTTTTAGTGGGCAATTCTGAAAGAAGTTCATTGAGTTGGGCAATTTTTGAAGGAGGGTGTGTTCTCTTGTATTGATCTTGTAATGAGTAGAGGGCAAGATCAAGGTTGAAGTATTCATTTGTGGATAAGGAGGGAATATTGGATGGAGGGGCCTGTGTTTTGGTGTCTGGAGTAGATGGCTCTACGATTTGAGCGAGGGACTCTTCGATGGGGTTAGAGTCAGTAATCGTAGAGATGAGAGGAGTTGGGATCAATATAAAGTTGGGCACATTTAGTTCATCAGTTATAGAATTTTGGGATTCTGCAACTGCGAATTGATTTAGTGGATTAAGAGCCACTTCCAACCATCTTGGGAATTCATAAAATTGGCTGAAAAAGGATAGTGGATAATGATTAACTCTGAAAAAGATTGGGATAGATAATACCTCATGCACAACTCTTGAAGAAGGACCATTTGTGATGAGCTGTTTGGCAAAGTTAAAGTTTCCAGGAAATCCATGAGCCAGCACAGAGATGACTGGATATTCTCTAAAGCTCCAGAACATGTGATTCCAAGAGTTTAAAATTTGAGCTTGATGAAAAGGCATCATGGATAAATAGGAGAACAGCTGATCGTAGTTAGCTTTCCTGTACCCATCATAACCTACAGCGATGATCTCGACTTCATCATCTTCGTCCTCTTCTATGTCTTTGCTCAAGGATTCCACTACCTCAATGATTTCTCTTTGTTCTTGCTCTGGTTCTCTCTCAATTTTTGTAGGAGCAGCTTCTTCTGTTATGGGGATATCATGAGGCTCCCCCTCAACGTGATCATCCATTTGCATTTCCAGTGGCTCCCCCTTAGCCAGAGCACTTTCTGGGGTGAGAACTTTAGATAGCTCCCCCTTAGCTTGAGCAGTGTTTTCTTATCCAGCTTCGGATGGCTCCTTCTTAGCAGCTATTCGTTTATCTTCCTCATTTAAGGCCTTTTCATTGACAAAAATGTATTTCTTGACAAGTTTTCTTCTGGACTTTTTAGGCAGAGCCACAGCCTCAATTCTTCCTTCAGTTACAGTTCTGAACTGTTGATCAGCCAGAGTCTCTGGTGTAGCAACTTCTCTGGGAGAGGTGTCCAATCTGGTCTCTATCATAAGTAGAGACTCTACGATTGAGGAGACAGATGGCCTCTTAGGTTTGTGACTATTTTTGTTCTTCTTCAGTAGCTGTGAGATGGTAGCTCTGTCTTCATCTGCCTCAGCCTGCTGTTCTTTTCTTCTTAGGATTCTCAAAGTCTCAATGTCAGAAGACTCTATAGGCATATCAGTGGTAGACCCTTGTGGTTCTTCTGCCATTCGAGCCTTTAGCTTCCTCTTGCCCTTACTTTTTCTGACCAGGGCAGAGGGTTCTTCCTTATTAGTTTCTCCTTCATCTTCTTCAGTCTCCCTGACCACGGACATATTTCTTGGAATTCCGGACACTTTTGCATCAGCTATCCTCCCACTGGATTCAGACATCATTCGTACATTTTCAGCTGTATTCTTTTTCCAGTTCTTGAACAGTTGTTGGGCCATTCGTCTGTTTGGATTGATTGATTCTCCTTCATCATCCCCTATCTTATCAAAGCAGATTGTAGGATGATGCTGATGAATCGCCCGTAGAGCATCTTCCCAGAGCTCTTTGACTTCTTCGAGCTGAGAATCCACTTCCCAATCCATTCAAGCAACAGGCTCCATAGTTAAGTCAGATCCCACAACCGATGGTCATGTCATGAGCTTGAGTTACACTTTTATTTACGTAATCGTGCTTCGAGCTCTCACAAAGATATATATTTTCCAATAATGTCTGCCAGAAATTCGTACCTCTGAGGAAACTCCTTTTTCTTGTATCCTTTGACAGTGGGGAATTTCTTGTGATGCATCCTTTTAAGTCCTTCGTGAAAATCTATGCCATCTATGAACGAATATCCTTGAGATTTGAAACCTAGGGTTTGGTTGATGTCCTCAGCCTTCAGCTTGATTTCTACGTCCTTGACCCTTGTCGTGATGATGTCATTCTCGAACACACCATTGTTGTAGAATTCTTTTATTAGCTCAGGGTAGATTATAGTGCTCGTACCCAGAGCTTCTTCGAGACCAGCCTTCTTTATCAATGACAGAGTTTTGTGAAATTTGGGTTTAGCTGTTTTGAACTAATCGAAACAGAGTATCTGTAGCCAGAGATGACGTTGGAGGCTGCCATTGATTTCTTTGCAAGGAGTATGGTTGATTGAGCTTTCTTGAGAGTTAGGGTTTCTGCTTGTAGAGAGAAAGAGAGAAACAAGCTTTTGAACTTCTAATTTCAAAAAGGCGTTTTCAAACTGTACTTGCAACTTCCTTCTCTCCATTTTGCTTAGTGGGACAGGTGTCAACTTTTGTTTGGTTCTACGAATTTGACTGAGGAGAGTTACACTGATTTGTCCTTAACATTTGACGTGTCCTTTGGGAGGACTATGATCATTGAGGTATCCTTTATGATTGTTGAGTTTGCTCAACAATCGAGTCGAAGTCGAATCTATGATTGTTGAGTCTGCTCAAAAAGAATCGTCATGTCTCGCTCAAAGAAGAATGCTTCGAGTCTCGAATCGCAATCATCGTTTGTCTTCATTATTATCGCAGACTCTCACGATCGTAAGCTTCCCTTGATCATGTCCATGATTTCAAACACAGTCTTTGTATCTGTATGGTTAGCATAAACTAGAGCATAGATTTCATGGTTATAAATTAAGCATGCCTAGCTCACTTATTAACTTGTTAAATCTATATTCATCTAGAGGTTTTGTAAAGACATCAGCAAGTTAATTTTCAGTAAGGATATATTGTAAAGATATGGTTCCATTTTGCACATAATCCCTAATGAAATGATACCTTATTTCTATATGCTTAGTCCTAGAATGCATGATAAGATTATGAGTTATTGCTATGGCACTTGTGTTATCACAGTGAATAGGTATGGATTTGAATTCAAACCCATAGTCTGCTAGCTGATTTTTCATCCATAGGATCTGAGCACAACAGCTGCCAGTAGCAATGTATTCAACTTCTGAAGTTGAAGTAGATACCGAGTTTTGCTTCTTGCTGAACCAGGACATAAGTTTGTTTCCTAGTAACTAACAGGTGCCACTGGTGCTTTTTCTATCAATTTTGCAGCCTGCAAAATTAGCATATGTGTAGCCTGTTAGTTCAAATGAGGACTCATTGGGATACCAAAGCCCTAAGTGAGGTGTCCCTTTGAGATACCTGAAAATCCTCTTTACGGCAGTTAAATGTGATTCTTTAGGATTAGCCTGAAATCTAGCACATATGCATGTTGTAAACATTATGTCTGGTCTACTAGCAGTTAGATATAAAAGAGAGCTTATCATACCTCGGTATTGAGTTATATCAATACTTTTACCTTTTTCATCTTTGTCAAGCTTGGTTGCAGGAGCAATTGAGGTTTTCATGGGAGAGACTGATTCCATGCCATACTTCTTAAGTAAATCATTAATGTACTTGGCTTGGTTTATGAAGATTCCTTCATCAGTTTGCTTTACTTACAATCCAAGGAAGAAATTCAGCTCACCCATCATGCTCATTTCAAGCTTGCTCTGTATAAGCTTGGAGAATCTCTTGCATAACTTTTCATCAGTAGATCCAAAAATAATGTCATCAACGTATATTTGAACTAATAAGGCTTTATCTTTATGCTTTCTAAGAAATAGTGTGGTATCTACTCTACCTCTAGTGAACCCATTTTCAATAAGAAAGTTAGTTAGTGTTTCATACCATGCTCTAAGTGCTTATTTAAGACCATATAAGGCTTTGTCTAATCTATAGACATAATTAGAAAGAGATGGATTGATGAAACCTGGAGGTTGCTCTACATAGACTTTTTCTTGAAGTTCACCATTCAAGAATGCGCTTTTGACATCCATCTAAAAGACCTTAAATTTCATGTGAGCAGCAAAGGCAAGGAATATTCTATTGGCTTCTAGTCTGGAAATAGGTGCAAATGTCTCATCATAATGCCTTTTTCCTAAGAGTAGCCCTTGTCCACTAGTCTTGCCTTATTTCTGGTTATTACTCCATCTTCATCCATCTTATTTCTGAAGACCCACTTAGTTCCAATGACAGGATGATTCTTTGGTCTTGGTACCAATCTCCATACTTTTACTTCTTTCAAACTAATTAAGTTCTTCCTGCATGGCTCTATCCAGCTAGAGTCTTTCATAGCATCCTCTATCTTCTTAGGTTCCATTTATGACAAGAAGCTTAAATAAAAACATTCATTTTGGGTGGCAGCTCTTGTTTTAACTCTTGCACTCGAATCTCCAATGATTAAATCTTGAGTGTGATCTCTATCCCATCTGTTTCCTGTTGGGACATCTGTCCTGATGCCTTCTTGTCTGAGGTCTTCAAGATCTATATCTGCTTCTTGATGTGGAGGTTCGTTGTCTTGTATAGGCCTCTCTACGATCTCATTTCCTTGCTCAACGATTTCACTATCTGGAACTACGACTGTAGTGTTGAGCTCGATGACCTCGTTCGTAGTGTTTAAATTTTTAGTCCTAGTGTCTTGCAGCACTGTTTTGCCTAAGTCTGTTTCATCAAAGATGATGTTAATTGACACTTCAACACTTAGTGTCTTCTTGTTGAACACTCTGTAGGCCTTACTGTCTGTGGCATATCCAAGAAAGATTCCTTCATCTGACTTGGGTTGAAACTTTGTCAAATACTTCTTTCCATTGTTGAGAATATAGCATGTACAGCCGAATACATGAAAGTAGCTGACACTTGGCTTTCTTCCTTTCCATAGTTCGTAGGGAGTCTTCTTAATCGTAGAGTGTATCAGTGATCTGTTTTGAGTGTAGCATGCAGTGTTGACAGCTTCTGCCAAGAAGTACTCTAGCAGATGAGCTGCTGCTAGTAGAGTTCTTCCAGCCTCTATTAGTGTCATGTTCTTTCTTTCAGCTACTCCATTTTGTTGAGGAGTTCATGGAGCTGAGAAGTTTTGACTGATGCCATTGTCTGTGCAGAACTGGTCCATTTCAGTGAAGTCAAACTCTCTGCCATGATCACTCCTTATAGCCTTAATTTTCTCCTCTTTCTCGTTCATTACTAGTTTGAACATCTTGATCAGTTGAGAGCTTGTTTCATCTTTCGAGGTCAGAAAGAATACCCATGTGAATCTGGTGTAATCATCGACTATGACCAGTGAGTATCTCTTCCCTCCAAGGCTCGTTGTTAGAATTGGCCCAAATAGATCCATGTGGAGCAACTGCAGAGGCTTGTCAATTGAGTTGGAAATTTTGCTCTTGAATGAGCTTCTGGTCTGCTTTCCAAGTTGACAGGCATTGCACGGCCTTTCTTTAACGAAGTTTAACTTGGGTAAGCCTGTAACTAGATCTTTTGAAGCTAATTTGGACATGCTTTTGAAGTTGAGATGAGACAGTCTTCGATGCCATAGCCAGCTCATTTCTTTAGATGCTTTAGCCAGAAAGCAAATTGTCTCGTCTGAACTTAGTTGTCCAACATTTACTGTGTAGACATTTCCTTCTCTTATTCTGGTTAACTTTACAGCAGATGTCTTCAGGTCTCGGACTTGACATTGATTGTTGAGGAATGTTACTTGATGACCCTTGTCGCAGAGTTGGCTAATGCTTAGAAGATTGTGTTGTAATCCTTCCACATAGGCCACTTTACTGAAGGATACTGCACCATTTCCAACTGAGCCATATCCTCTTGTCTTTCCAGAACCGTTGTCTCCAAAGATGACTAAGGGACCCTCCTTCTCTATGTAGTTAGACAGAAGGGCTTTGTTCCTAGTCATGTGCCTTGAGCATCCACTATCCAGATACCAGGTTGTGATCGTGGAGCTCTTTTCCTGTGGTAATATTAAACCTTCATTTTGGTACCCATACTTGCATGGGTCCTACTTTGTTAGTACCCTTGGGGAATTATAATCACATTTTTCAGCCTTGTGGCCAACTTTGTAGCACACAAAACATCTAATATGATGCATGTTTATGTGTGCATGTGAGAATTCTTCTTCCATTTAGACTTTTGTGGATCTTTAGTTATTCTTCTGTTGAGTTGATTTTTCTCTTTCCATGTGTCTTTGTGTTTCATGATTTGTGAGGAGTGTACCTTACCTCTACTGTACCTTCTCATTTGGTTCGTAGAGTTGGTCTTACTTGACTCTACGATCCTTCGAGGTTGGTGAGTAGTAGCTGGGTTACTCTTCTCTTTTCTGAAACCCATGCCGGCATGAGATCCCTTACTCCTTGGAATATGGATTGAATCAGTAGAGCAGGGTTTGACTGGCTCATCCTTTTGTGAGGATTTCACAAAAATAATGCCTTTACTAAAACTTGAAGCATTATTAGTGCTAGTTTCCTTTACCTTTTCCACACATGGCTCTGAGGCAGATTCCCCAAAGCCTAAACCTATTCTGTTAGAGACACTTCTCTGGCTAGATATTAAGGAGTCCATGAAAGAAGAGGATTTATTCCATGTAGAGATTGTCTTTTCTAGTTCATTAATTTTAGAGGTTAGACTTGACTCTCTTTTTGCATTGAGCTCATTGGTTTGTTTCAAGAGCTTATTCTCAGCTTCAAACTTGGAGAGAGAATCAGTACTTAAAATAGTTGTTTCCAGTTCTTCTTGAACTTTTACTTTCTCCTTTTGAAGAAGTGAATAGTCTTTAGTCAGAACTCTAAACCACTTCATGTATTGATGCAGATCAGATGTTATGCCATGCAGTGCAGTTCTTAAATCATCAATGTCTACATCAGGAGAGTTGAAGTTAAATACCTCATCTATACTTATTTCATGTATTTTGGAGTTCTGTTTGTCCTTTGCATTCTTGGCCATTAGGCAAAGATTTGTCATTTGAGGATCTTCATCATCTCCAGATTCCGGAGTTGAGTCATTGTCTGAGTCACTCCATGATCCTCCAACTACAAGGCCTTTGTCTCTCTTCTGAGGCCTTTTGTTGCCTTTGTATTCCTTCTTTGAATGTGATTTCTTCTTTAGTTCTTCTTTGAGAGGTTTGTTGCAGTTAGCAATGAAGTAGGAAGGTTTCTTGTAATTGTAGCATAAATCATTCATTTGCTCCTGGCTGCTGTAGTTGCTAACTTTCTTTGGCTTGTTGGTTTTTCCTTGACGCATGAACCTTCTAAGTCTTTTCACCAGCATTGCAAAGTCCTCATCGTCATCTTCATCATAGTCAGAGTCAACTTCAGTGTTGACTTTGGAGGTGTTTTCAGTTGCTTTGAGAGCAACACCTTTATCCTTCTTTCTTCCTTCAGATAGAGTTTTTGCTCGTTAAGTCAGCTCCAGTTCGTATATAAGAAGGTTGCCATATAACTGCTGAACCATCATTTCATGTAGATTCTTTGACTCTCTAATGGCAGTGGTTTGGGCATCCCACTTGCTTGGTAAGGCTCTCATGAATTTTATGATTAGATCTTTGTTTGGATAGATCTTTCCATAGGCTCGTAGAGAGTTGAGCAGAACATTAAATCTCTCATAGGTGGTAGTGACGTTCTCTCCTTGAATGTGTGCAAACATCTCATATTGCTGAGTCAAGAGAGATTGTTTGTTTTATGTGACTTCTTTTGTTCCTTCATGCATGATAAGCAATGATTCCCAAACCTCCTTTGCTATTTTATTATTGACCACGTTTTTAAATAGATCATCATCTAAGGATTAGAATAAGATGGTCTTGGCCTTTTTGCCGAGTTGAACATCTCTCTTCTCATTTTCTGTCCATTCTCCTTTGACCTTGATCTGTATTTTGTTTGGATCTTCTGTAGTTGGTGCAAGCTTTGTAGGAACGTAGGGCCTATTCTGAACAGTTTCAAATAGATCTTCATCAATTGAATCCATGTAAGCTTGCATCCGAACTTTCCAGTTGGTGAATTTATCTTTGTTGCACATAGGTGGCTTGCTGCCTCCTCCAATCTTTGATTCGCTTGGTAAGTGTGCCATTAGATTAACTCAAGCTTTGTAGGCTATATAATAGAACCTGCTCTGATACCAATTGTTAGTTCCTGAAGTCACAATAGTTATCTAGGAGGGGGGGTTGAATAGATATTTAAAAATCTCTTCTTTTTATTTTGTAAGTTTTGATAATGATTTAAGCACAGCGGAATTAAGGTTTGTTTGATCTCCCTTTTAGATAGTGAGTTAATGAGAGTGAGGCAGTTATAACAGTTATAGTAGTTATAGCAGTTATAACAAGTTATTATGACAACCCGGAAAATCGGATTGTCCAAAATTTAAGAGTTAAAGAATTAGTTATTAATAAAATGATTTTTTATTAATACTATTTTGTGCTATGTGTTTATTAATCGTTCTATAACCTAGAATGATTATTAATCAAGAGGATTCTGGCTACGAGTTAGACTGAACGAGTAAGAATTTTCAAGACAAAAATAAAATTTTTCCGGGAACAAATTATTTCCGGGGAAAAAGATGAAATAGGCATTATTCACCCGACAAAACCCTAAGGGTTAGGGTTTGAATAACCTAAGCCTTTCTGAGAGTTTGGTATGTCGAAATGACATTCCGTCGAAAGATTTGACGATAATATATCGTGAAATGTTAAGTAAGCCAATAAAAGTTTTTCTCAAAAAATGTGCAGAAATCGAATAAAATAAAAACGACGAAAAGTACTGTTATGTACTTTTCACTCGTTTAGCTACGTTAGGGGAAAACATGAAGGAAAACGCTTATTGTGGAAAAGTGTTTTTCAGTTTTTCGGAGATCCGAAGAATACGTAATATTTAATCGGTAAAGGAAAGACGAAATATCTAAAAATATTTGGATTCCGAGAATTGCAGTTTTTAAAACTGTCAAACGAAACTCGAAAGACGGAAGCACGAAGCTTCCAAGGGAAGCTACCTAAGGAGCTGGGGCGGCCACTTGGCCACCAAGTAAACTTGGTGGCTAAGTAATGAATAGTAAGGAGGTTAGAGTGTGAAAAGACCAAAATGCCCCTAGCCTTGGTTTTCTTTAAATAGAGAGCTCATTTCATTGTTTTGGGATTTTGAAAAATACAACAACTTTGAGAGAGAGAGAGAGAGAGACTTCGGATGGGAGAAGAGAGGAAAAGGAAGAGGAAAAGCTAGCTCTAATGCACGCTTTGTCTGTCGAAGCGGAATTAAAGAAGAACGGTAATCCGAACCTTAGTTCTTCTAATTTTTCTTTAAGTTTATTATGTTCAAAAACATAGCTTAATGAAGATAAGAAGTAGATAATGTTAATAAGGAATTCATATGGTTGAATTCATGAGAAAACGAAGAATTAAGAATTAGGAATTTAGTTTATAAATTTCTTAAGGAGGTATAAGATTCGTAAGGATTTTGAGCGATCCGAATGAATCTTATTAATGAGTAGGTCAAATAAGTAAGGAATGATGTTCTATAACATCAAATTCCAAGAACAAGTAGAATCGTAATCCAAAATATTGATTAAAAACGAAGAACATGCAAAGAACACGCAAAGAACGCGAAGATCGTTGTTGATGGACAAATTTAAAACCATCGTAGGATAATTATTGTTGATGGACAAGTTTAAAACCATCGCGTATAAGTTAGTTGCTTATTGTTTGGTTAGGAACGTTAGAAATATTCATAAAGAACGGATTAAAAGTTAAGCTATAATGAATTTATGGCGAAATTTTCGTAAAAGAAGATCGAGAATTTGAAAGTTAGTAAATGAACCCGAACATGTAGGGTTTCATAAGAATGTAAGAGAATGTATAAAATGTGAGTTGTAGACTCAAGAACAAATGAGTTCTGAGTTCGGATGACCGAATTATGGACGAACGAACAAAGAACTTTAAAATAAACGAAGGGTGAAGATTAAGCCAATCAAAAGGCAGGTTAAAGGATTCAGAATGAAGTTCTGTCTGGGGGTAATCGAACTACGTTAGATAATGAAGAAAATGGCTTTGGAACGACCTCGTTCCGAGTTATAACGAAGATGTTATGAGATTTCGAAGTACGCATCTCAAAACGACCAAAGACTTAGAAAAAATTTCGGGAAGAAGGTCTTAGCGCTTGTAGCAGCCAATCATGCCTAGAATGGTGAAATACTGAATGGCCAGTCGAGAGGTCACGCTCGCTAACTCGCGTCGCAGCGTGAGTCTTAGTATTGAGTGTGGTGAAATGCATGGCCCGGTCTTTGCAAGCAATCTAGGAAATGAGATTTTAATTGCTCAATTTCTCGGGGGATGTGCAAGAAAGAAATAAGAACATAATGTTCAACTAATGTAACACTTAATCAAGTGTTTTAAACCTTTAATGAAGGTCGAACGAAAAGATTAAACAAGATTAAAAGAATGTAATTATGGGTTATGGAACCGATAGTCGGGGACCGTAGTCGCAATAAACGAACGTGAGGGATTGCTATGATTGTGATTCCTTAGACGTTGAGTGACAAAAGTAATGAATAACATTTTGATGTTATGTCATAGTAATGCGAGATGAATGTAAAGCATATAGACATTGTGAACCCAACGTTGTTGCGATGAATGATCGGTCTTAGCATACAATGATCTGTATGGCTTCGACATTAAGAAAGAATAATGAACATGGGGTTCATGGGATGGATAACAATCGGAAAGGGATTAAAACCTTGAGTAAAGGTTGAATGAGAGATTAAGAGACAAGCAACGTGAACGTTGAATACGTAAACTATTCTCATAAATCGTATTCGCGTTGGACGAACATTCTAAGTATACCCTGGTTGTATGACGTAGACGTTGACGAAGGTAGTAAGTAAGATATGAATTATTGAGAAAGCCATATCGAACGGTAATAAGAGTATTGATGCCGAATGTGAGTCGGATGAGAATGATAGAATGAAATGTAAGCGTTGAACACTTTAACCAACGTTAAGGTTGAGTGTACGCAAATATTAAACGGGTAGGACCTACACTCCGTGTATGGTTTGACCGTAAAGTAATGAAGATCAGTGATTAAACCTGTGATGGGTGAAGAAGCTGAATCAAAGACAAGTACGTATAACGTAAAAGAAGCCAAGTTAATGTTTATAATTTGGATGATGTTCTGAGTTGAATTAATCGGACGTTGTAAGATAAGAATAAGGTAATGTAAAATGCTTAAAGCTATAAATGCGTAAAGTGAATATGGAATGATCGTTATGAGTATACAAAAGACTGTATAACTTAGACGATGATGAATGAATCCTGAGGTATGGCATTTAGTTGCCAGAAAGTCATAAGAAATAAGAAATTAACTTAACGAACATTATAGTGTAATAGTTCGGGTAAGTTAAGATGAATTTAGGTTGTAGTACAATCGTAACCTTTGATGGTTGACATATGGGAGCTGGGCTAAACAATTCCTTCAGAGAGCGAAGGTATATACAAAACTGGCAACCGATCTAACTCATTGTGTGGGCAGTGTAGATGAGACGGGAACTTGTTTGTTGGTTGTTTGTGGGAAACCACTCAGAGTACCATATGGACTACTAGCAAAGACACGATGTGTGTTGAGTCCTAGGAGAGTTATAAGAAAAAGATAAGAATGTAAATCATCAAAGATGATGAACGTATTAAGTAAGACATCTCCGTATGTCATGAAGCCGTTAACCAGTGAAAGAAGTGGTCGCGTAAACTTAGATTGTAGGAACGTGAACCATAAGAATTAAAGTTAAGTAAACCAATGTGTAAGTCAAGTATATGACTAATTGGTGTATGTGTTATTTTCTTATGTGCTACATAGGAATTGGAATGAGCAGTTCAACTTAAACTATAAGCTGTAGCTGTGCGTAAGGCAAGTTTCCTAACTTCATTCATATTTTAAATGAATGATAGTTTATAAAACTTCTCAGATGTTGAACTTGAGAAGTTACATCTATGTCTTGAATGTGTGATATTTGTACAAGGTGGTAGAGCGTATGAGGCCTTGTGCCACAATGTGAACACTTGATTGTTTCTATGATATGAAGCGTTACGTGATTGAGGCTATTCAATATGAGCATGTTCATTTATACATGAATCGTTATTGTTAAGTCTGTGTGCTATTGATTCTGCTTGACGAGAATGTGTATGAAAGAGAGTAGAGAATGAAAAATTTCAAAGGGAATGTAACTAATGTTTTAAAATGATAGGAATCGAGATTATTCCTATTATTCAAGTTGCTTCATAACCTTTGTTCGGTTATTGAAGTCTTAAAGGAATTTTTGAATTCTTGAAGTTGTTTGTTCAACTACTTTAACTTGTTGAGCAATTGAATGCTCACACTTGCTTTAAATAAAAACATTTTCAGCGAACGATGTTAGAAAGGACTTAAGGATCCTGTAAAGATCAAGCTGATCGGTATCCAGAAGGAATGCCATTCATTATATGAATGTGCGTGAAGATCAAGCGAAGGCTTGTAATATAGAATGATAGAATTAAACTATAGAATAGTTTAATGAACGTTTATGTATCCTTGGTGGCGGATAAAAGTCACTTGTACAAGATGTAAAGAATAATGTAATTATTATTATTTATAATGGAAGAGGTTTTATGGTTATAGAACCTGGGATTTTAGGATGTATGTTGTTATATTTAGCTATATAACGATGTATGTTTGGAAGAAGATGGGATCGTGATGTACGGAATCCAGATGTGAAAATAGACCGAATTTCGGGGTGTTACAGTTATAGCAAGAATGAAATAGACACAACTATTTTAAGTGGTTCAGAGCACTTAAAAGCTCCTAGTCCACTCTTCTACTCCTCGAGTAGGAAATCCACTAAGGATGTCTTTTACACTTTCTGAATCTCACAGATTCCTTCTAGACCAGCAGTCTAGGAACTTCTTAGTTCACTCTTGAACTCTTCAAATTCAGCAGACTTGGTTCTTGATTGGTGCTACTCAGTTGCCGTTAAGCTCTTGTTCGAAAGAACTGAGTAGCTGTGCAAGCTTTCTCTTTTCCTTAGATAGTAGAGTTGAGCATTGAGTATTCTTCCTTTTTGTTCAATTGCTTGCGTGCGTGAATCATCTGCATATGTCTTGAATATATGCGATCATTAAAATCTGCCCGTTGAATCCATCCGTTGAAGCATTTAATGCGTTTAACATTTCTAAACTTTGATAGAGACTTTTCTGCATATCTTCTGAATTACATTCTAGCCCACTGACATAGCAGACTGCTTTCTCACCTAACACCTGAAAAGGTGTTTTCCTCTGTCCCATGGTCCTTTCCTTAGCTTCTTTAATACGTCTCTTTGTTGCATACTAAGGATATTTTCATGCCATTGGTACTGGTGATTACTTCAATATTTGTAACCCATTCCACATTTGTTAAGATTTTATCTTTGAATAAATGATCAAGGCACACGTCTTCTGACACAACCAGATGATACTCTACGATTCTTATTGTGCTGTCTTGCCACCTTGGTGCTGGATGCAAGCAAACGAGAGCACTACAATTTATCTTAAGGACGGGCACACTACGATCTTCACTTGCTTGTTTCGCAGACTCTACGTTTTCGAGAGCACACTACGATCTCTGAGTTGGCTTCGGCAAGCGTCTAGACCACTCAACGATCTCTGAGTTAACTTCGGCAAACGTATAGACCACTCTACGATCTCTGGAGAGGCCCTTCAAGGTAGTTATACTACGATCCTTGATGCTCTATGATTTTGCCTTGGCTTCTGCAGACTTTTGCTCAGCTCATTAGACAGCAAATCTGATTGAAACCTATCTATTACATTTCAAGATATAGATCAACCTAACATCTTTGATCTCTTTATCTATACATTTATTTATAGAATAATGAACATTAAAAGCTTAGATCAGCCTAACAATTTTGATATATCACTAAGTCCTTGTACATATATTCCTTGAAGAACTTCACATATAATCATGAACGATTACTATAAACATCAAATCACGATATACATCCTTCTAATATCTTCCATCTTGATCCTCTTTACTTGTACCTCTCTCTCTGCTACCCTGGCTCATTGAAAAGTTTTCTCATATGCGTCTTCGGCTCTTGCCCTCTTCATAAATTCTTCTTTCAATTTGTTCTCCAACTCTGTAATCTTCTCTGTCAGTTGCTCGTTCTCTCCTTCAGTGTGAATCAGCTTTTCTTAGGAATTATTAAGACGTTTGTGAGACCCCAGATTTTATGAATAAAGATTTAAATTTCTCGAATTTTTTTTTTAATATTATGGTGTGGATTTTATATAATTTTATAGTGTGGGTAATATTTATAAATTTTGCAAAATACGCAAGTTGTTATATAATATTCGATTGGTCGGGGAATATTCGTTTTAACAGGGAATATTAAGATGACAAGACAATCATTAGTGGACCCTACAAGCGTAATTATTGTCGGATTGAGAAAACGACAAAAATATTTTATGAAAATAACGGCGGAAGTTTTATCGTTAACTGTTGAAACACCCGGTGTTAAAAGTACAGGAATACGCGTGGTTGCATAGTAGCACATGGTATTGATTATTGATGTTTACGTGAGAAGTCACTCAATTTTGTTCAATTATTGCTTCAGTAATTGTTGCATAGTATCTCATATTAATTGATTCAATTATTGTCGATATTTTATATATTATTAAATCAATAATTGAGATGACAGAGTTATTAATATTATTATTTGCAATATTAACGATGTAGAAGTTACGCCGAGGAGAGGTTTGGTCACCTAATTGCGCTAATTAATAGGGAGAAATCCTTATTGGAAAGCCCCTCTTTCACGGAGGAGCGACACAGTCGATTAATAGTGTGAATTATAATAATGATGATGAAGTTTTGTTTTATTAGTATTATTAATGTAATAAAAGCAGAAAAGCTTTTTATATAAAGCGAGAATACTTTTATAAAGTTATTCGTTTTATTAGACTATAAATAGAATATATTATATTTTATTATGCATAGTGTTTGCCACGGTGTTTGCATAGTATTTGTATAGTAAAATCTTTTATAAAAAACAAAATACTTTTATAAAGTTATTCGTTTTATTAGATTATAAATAGAATATATTATATTTTATTTAAAAGATTTTGTTTTATTAGAATATTTTATAGTAAACCAATCTGACCGTCTGGTTTAAAAAGTAAATCAAATCGAACTGATTCAGAATTAGTTACTATTCAGATCCATTCTCCTATAAATAGAAGCTCATTCCTTCATTATTTCTTACGAATTCACTAAAACTCTAGAGAGAGAAACTATAGAGAGAAAGAAAAAAAGTATTCTGCTACTTCACTACTCCTATATCCAGTTTGTTCTAAGGTAAGGGATATTATTTTTTGTACTCGTAAGGGGTATTATTTCTTTCGTATTCATGAAAAGAACTTCTGTTATTCCATTCTTTATTATTCTGTTGGAATAACTTCAGATACGCAGTCGCCCTATACTTGGTGAAATTCTTACATTATTCCATTCTTTATCATTATGTTGGAATAACTTTGTCTATGCAAAACCGCATACATGGTGAAATTCTTACATTATTCCATTCTTTATCATTATGTTGGAATAACACAATACATCAATACCGCATACATGGTGAAATTCTTACATTATTCCATTCTTTATTATTATGTTGGAATAACTTTACATACATCAATCTTTGCATACATGGTGAAATTCTTACATTATTCCATTCTTTATTATTACATTGGAACACATCTGCTTGGTCATGAATTTTGCACGACACGGTTACATTATTTATTATTATGTTGAACATCATCACGGATTAATTTCGCTTTAACTTTGGTTCCGTTATTTATTATTACATTGGAATATCACATGCAATGCGTTTATACATGACTGGTTCCATTATTTATTATTACATTGGAATAACTTTTATGCATGCGATCTATCGCATGCACGGTGATTTCTTTTGTTATTCCATTCTTTATTATACTCGATTAGTTAAAGTTTTGGCTTTTATACTCCATGAAATTAGTGGAATATCCTTGATATTTGCGATTCATCCAATATCTTTTCATGAAAATATTCTTACGTGCATTCTTGAGTTTTACCCCACAAAGCAAAGATCATTGACAATTTGGGCGTTATTGGTTCTGGATAAATTAATTCTTGAACTTGTTTTATTGAATTCTTATATCATTATCATCATCCTCATGTTTATATTATGTTGAAAGTCATCGTGGCTGTAGTGCATAGATGGACTTGGTATGATTATGACGAGGGATTATTCGGTATAATCATGACCGTAATGTTACAAATGATGTGGTGAAAGTCCTCATTGGCCCGTAGTGCATTGATGGACAGTTGTTGGCATGATCATGGCCATTGATGAATACACGGATATCATTGGCCCATAGTGCATGGATAATTTGTGGTCGTGATACTAATGAATAACCTTGGCGTAGTAAAGTGGGGATAATGTGGATTATTTATTGTCGAGTCTCGTGATAAAAGTGATGAAAAACCTTTTTAAATCATAAAAGATAGTAGATTTTATTCTCTACTTGACTCTTTTAATGGATTGTTTGTTCCGCTGCAGTTAAACTTGATGTTTGTTATATTGTATCAGTTTAACACTGTTGAAGGCTAACGATAATTTATTACGTATTATCTTAGTCATAATATTTCTTCTTTGGGCTAGTTGAGCTCACCCTTTTACTTTCATTGTTCTCTTGAAATGAGAGCGTGGCGGGGACTAGTCGAGGGAAGCGAGTGACGGTCGAGATAATAGCATTAATTAGTAGTCCTCACTATTACATTAAATAGTGTGATAATAAATGTAATGAGGACTCAATTGATTGAGTGTGGATATTGTCTAGATGACAATATTTATATTAAAACTCACAGCATATGTTTTGTCGTATTTTACACGACTGTTGTATAATTAAGTTGTATTTGAATTTTGTACCATGTATTTGGCGACTTAAGATGGGTGATCTATACCTATTTTGGGGGTGTCACAACGTTCATCTCGATCCTGAATCTCGTTGTCCTTCTGCGCCATTGCGATCTGTTGTTCAGCTACTATCTCTTGTAACTTCCTCGACGGTATCCTGGAGTTCTACATTGTGATCATATACCTCGTCGTACATACGGACAGCTATCAAGTTTAGTGGAATTTCTTCCTCCTCGTCCTCCTCAGCCTCATTCGACTGTGGCAGCTCAACAGGGTCTTCCTCGTCCGTCTTTATCTCATCATCCTCATCAGGTAAACCCTTCTGCTCAACCACTGTGACCCACGAAGTTATTTCCCGTGACAGTAGTTGTTCCCAAACAACTTGAATATCTTGAGGCTCCTCCTCTCTAGGCATTTGGGATCCTTCCCCCCTAGCATGACTGGATTCTCCTACATTATCCATCCCGACAACAAAATTTTAAGTTTTAATTACTAATCATTACTACTCGACACTCACGAGCACATAATTTACAATCACATAAGCACATAAGTGTTTTATTACTTCTTTCTTAACAACTCGATAAGAGTTTATCACCACTATCTTTTCAAAGGTTACTTCCTAAGGCTTTTTCCCACCTAAGGTTCATAACCTAAAGCTTTGATACCAACCTGTGACACCCCCAAATCTAGGTACTTCATTCCCACAAGACTTGGTGTTCACTTTCCATTCATTCATATCTATCTACCCAAATATGATAAAATTAAATCAGAAATCCTCCCTTTAAAAGGGTTACATCATTAATCAAAATGTCTTCCCAGGTTGTCTAACCTTAAACATCAATCAAGTGCGGAAATAAAATAATTACATCACATCATTAAATAAGAAGTCTATCATTCATGATAATAAATAAAATTACAAGTCTTCATCACTTGCACATTTTTCCCTTTCTTTCACTAGTTGTAGGTTCATCGACCTTCTCAACTTTAGCTGCAATGAGTGTTTATATATGCAAGAGTGAGCAAAACAAATGCTCACTAGATATAGCAATGAATCAACAAAAGAATAATAACTGCCAATGAATAGGCTCATCAAAACTGAATAGTACTCTATCAATGATAACCAACAACTGGAATCAAAATATGAAATATATATCTAAGGGTCATAAGACCACGAACTATGTCCACGGTTACAAGTAATCTTTCAACTTTAACCTTAACAGTTATACTGTAGGGACTTCACGTACTTAGGGGGATCAACCCTTCGTACCATGTATTGTGCAAAACATCTAAACGCATTGCGTATCCCCTATAATAGGGTTGTTCTTCTCAGTTTTAGAGTATAAGTCCGCACCAAAGAAAGTTTGGTTTGGATAAGCTTCAAGGGTAATTTAGAGTTTAACGACCATCAACTAAAGGATTAGTTGAATCAACAAAGTTTGATAACACTACAGTTGATCACTAACAACATAATATGGAATAATGAATAATCGTAAGCGAACTAACTATATATTGAACTCATGCTTAGAAACAACTACAAAGCATAAGTATTTAATAACAATAAACCTTGCTTGAATAATATTAAGATAGGGCTATGAATTATTGAATATGTATTAAGTAATAGCAAGCTGAAAGTAAAACTTGCTTATTATGGGAATAACTTGTGTCAAGTAATTGAAATAAGATAATTTGACATTAGGAATTAGAATTCAAGAAATTGCATTCACAATACAAGAATGACATTAAAGAAACTTGTCTAACAATAAACAAGTTAGAATACATCAATAACTATTGGAATTCAAAACTTGTTCGAATAAAGTTAAAGTTATAGCTTGCTCAAATAATGATTAGGAATACAAGAATTTGCTTAATTAAAGTTTAGAGTAAGAAGCTTGCTCAATGTAAAAAGATAAGGTTTAGAAACTTGCCTCGCGCGTAAGCTATAAATTACAACTCACGTTCACCTACACATTTTAGTGGAGTCACAATATCTATTAGACATGTTAACATCCACTTCCAAAATAACACCCATTTCAGCTAAACTTGTTAATTTAGTATAAGTCTTATGCTACTATATAAATATCAAAAATTCCAAGTGTTAACCTCACAACACTTATTTACCATACATTGTGAACACTAAGTCTTAACACAGTTGCATTCATAACTTATAAATCCTTTTACAACTTTGAAATTATCAATGACATGACACGGTTCTAGTTTAGCCTCCCCATTACATATTTGTTACATTAACACATCATTAAACTAAGTTATAATTGTATCCAAGGTGCGAAGATGGCGAAACCCTCCGCCTCGGATCGGTGTATGGCGCGGTAATTTGTACATATATAAGCTTGGGCGTGGCAATTCAAGGCAGTTTCGCCTCGGCACCATCAGCACTCTGTTGGTGCATGAACGAGAACGAAGCTTGACAATAGTAGCCGTTTTTAGCCAACTAACACGAATTTCACCCACAAAACAGTGAAATTAACAAATACAATTGGTATAGAACTATCACAAACATGATTGCTAACATATTCAACCACTTAGCACAATTTAACAACCACTTTAACTAATTTAATTCCTTAAATTTTATGTTTTTAAATAAAACTCCATTTTTTTGACATTCTTCACAGAAATCATCACTGTGATCACAATTCTTGTTCAAATTACTTCATTCAAACTACGTTCTCCTCATTTCTTAATGGACTAGCATAATCAAAACTCAATTTACAAATTAACACACAATTTGACCACCAAAATTGGTACTTTCACAAACCATATGAAAAATATATACACTGTAATTACTTTTACTACTTTTTAAACGAAATTAGCATACAACTCCTTGTTTAAACATAAACTCTAGCATCACAAACACATACAATCACCATAATTTAGTTGTATAGCAACAATTCAAAAAAAATGGAATTCCCAGAGTTTGAAACTTCATGTCATAAAACTCATATATATATATATATATATATATATATATATATATATACACACACATAAAATATCAAAATTATAGAGAAATGCCTTCTAATGCTTAAACAATCCTTGCTGACCAACTGATAATTGCTTTGAAATCACTTGTTTTCTCTCAATCTCTCTCAATTCTCTCAAGTTTCTCTGAATCATCTTCTTTAGTTTACCAAATAGCAAAACTAATAACAAGTATGCGTAAAATAAAAAACTGATATGGCCTTAATACGCATACTAAATATATCAGTTACAATATAATAAATGTATCTCAATTATTAATATATTTATATATTATTTTATTTATTATAATAAAATTCAAATTTTAAAAATCCAAAAGCCATAAGGCTTTGTTTGGTAAAAACTCTTTAAAAATTAAAGACTTAATATCTTAAGCATTGTTTGGTTAAATCAATTTAAAACTCCTTTAATTTATTTTAATAAACAATTTAGTTTATAATTTATAATCACATATTATTTATTTAGATTTCCATATCCAACATTAATTAAATAAATTAATTACACATTATATTTTTAATAAATATTCCACTAAATAAATATAACAAAATTATAATTTCATTACAATTTTATTTAATAATTTAACATACCACTTTAAATTATTAAAACAACAATATAATATCTCATGTTATATTACAACTCTTTAAATTAAAAATTAATTTAATTTAGAATATTATCTAATAAATTAAAGTCATAAATATTTACTAATAATAACCACATCAATAAAATATTTATTTTATTTAATAAATATTTTAAATTATAATTAATAAAATCTTGGATTGTTACACAAAGAGTGTCCTAGACAAGTCAAAGCCGGTAGTTTAAGTGAGAGTGTTTGTCGAGGAACCCGAATGAAGTTATCACGGGTAAGTTAATCATAAACTCTTAGGAAGTCTATACCTTGTTAGATACCAGTTCTACCCATTCTTTTAATTTTCCTACTTGCGCTCAATGTTTAAATTTGACTCCTGAGAAATTAGACTTTGACTTATCGGTTAAAACTCCATTAGGAGAAACCTTCATTACATCCACTATTTATAAATATTATTTGATTCAAATCGACACCCTCACGTTACCTGTCGATCTTATCTCTTTGAAAATACTTGCCTTTGATGTGATTTTTGGAATCGACTGGTTAACTATTCACCTTGCTAAAATTGATTGTTTTCGTAAGGTTGTTAGCCTTCTTAACCAACCTGTTATGCGAATTCAAGTAACTAAACCACTAAAGTTAATCATTGTCATATTAAGCCATAAGTAAAGAGCCTCAAACCTTTCGCTGGTGACTTCCAAGTCTTGGAATGCACCGAAGCCAGACTTTCCGTAGGGGAAGCCATGAATAACGGTGGCAAATTGATAGGTATCAATGTGACGTGCTATCCAAGTCTTGGATGAGAGTCACTGTTTTGAATGATATTTCTATCGTTAATAAATTTCCTGACGTATACCCTGAAGAACTTCTTGGCCTACCCCTAGAGCGTGAAATCAAATTTTGTATTGACCCCAGTACAAAACTCATTTCTAAAACCCTCAAATATTCTTTCACCCAAAACTAACGTAACTTGCGCTAAAGATGTTGGCTTGAGCTGTTGAAAGTTTATGACTATACCATTTAATACCATCTTGTAAAAGCGAACATAGTAGCTGACACGTTGAGTAGAAGATCGTATGCGTTTACGAGTGCGATATTGTTAACACAAATACCCATTTCGTACGACTTACAAAAGATGGAGATAGAGTTAAAGACTCCAACAACCTACGTGAAGATAGCGAATATACGAGTAAAATTGACTTTAATCGATAAAGTTAAAGCCGCTCAAGGTACAAACTCAGAGCTGATGAATATGAAGAAGAAGGTTCAAGTAGGAGTTATTCTAGAAGCAAGAATCAACAAAGAGAGGAAATCTCAACCCTCGATTTTATTGGTCCATTTGAAATCCTCGATCGAGTAGGAACTGTGGCTTATAGACTCGCCTTACCGCTAAGTATATAGTGTTCATAACGTTTTTCACGTATCGATGTTACGTAAATATGTGGAAGACCCGAACCTCATTATTGAATTAGAACTGGACGAGAACAAGGATAAATATTAAAGACTTTAAATTTATCCAAATATTATCAATCACTTAATAAACTCATAATCTAATATTATTAATATTATAACAATATTTTAATCACTTCTTAAACTTATAAATAATTT
This sequence comes from Panax quinquefolius, assembly GCA_020205615.1. Lineage (NCBI taxonomy): Eukaryota > Viridiplantae > Streptophyta > Magnoliopsida > Apiales > Araliaceae > Panax > Panax quinquefolius. Next base: position 97,466,309 of record CM035158.1, on the reverse strand, counting down.
ATTTCAATTGTTTACACTTTACCAAATAATATATTTAATCATCAAAAATGCCGTACTCATAAGATTTCATCACCAATGATCAAATCCCTCATCAAAAATCTGGATATACCCTATATAGGATTCCCAAGCCATAAAATCCTATTTTCCAATTTTGTTACTTCACATAACATATTTAATTCATTTACTCATAACTAGTTCATTTTTATGAAAAATACCAAATCAGTCCCAAAAATATTTCTTTTCTGGGATTTAACAGAATATAGTCTCATATTGAACATATATTTTTCTCGGAATTTTTAAAATTCATTTACTATTTTTCATTAGGCCAAAACTGCCGAATATTTAGACATTTATCATAAATTATACTTTTGTCCAAAAATTCTGAAATTTACAGGGTATACTCCTGTTATATACATGTACTCCCAATAAAAATTTCACCAATTTTGGAGTTAACCACAAGGAGTTATAAGGGTTTACTTTTAAAATAGTCTTTTCCCATAAAATCCATAACTCTTAATCTATACATCCAAAAATCGCCATCTTTGGACACAATATAGAAAACTCATCAAATTATCATTTCAAATTTTTCCAGAATTTTTGAAGGTCAGAAAAATTACGAAACTGCAAATGGATTTTCAGCCGCCATACGGTAATCCACGTAGACAGATCATTTCTACAATTTAATAAGGAATGAATACAAAGGATCATTCACCATGCATGCGGTAATCTACATAGAAATGTTATTCCAGCAGAATAATAAAGAATGGAATAACAGAAGAATTCACCATGCATGCGATAGACCGCACAGACAGGTTATTCCCAACAGAATAATAAAGAATGGAACTAGGTCATGCGTAATCCGCACAGATAGGATATTCCAAAAGAATAATAAAGAATGGAATAACAACAGAATTCACCAGGCATGCGATGGACCGCACAAACAGGTTATTCCAACAGAATAATAAAGAATGGAACTAGGTCATGCGTAATGCGCGCATGACGAGGATATTCAGCAGAATAATAAAGAATGGAACAGTAAATGCGTAATCCGCATGACGAGATATTCCAACAGAATAATAAAGAATGGAATAATAGAAGAATTTCACCATGTATGCAGTACTTAGCATAGACATGTTATTCCAACATAATAATAAGGAATGGAATAACAATATAATTCACGGGCATCGCGATAGGCCGCTTGCGCAGACAGGTTAATCAGCGAGAATAATAAAGAATGGAATAACAGAAGAATTTCACCATGTATGCGGTACTTCGCATAGACATGTTATTCCAACATAATAATAAAGAATGGAATAACAACCCTTACAAGTATTGAAAGAAAATAACTCTCTTCATGAATACGAAAGAATAATACCCCTTACCTCGAAAAAGAAATTTGGATAATTGAAATAGTGAGGTAGCAGACTTCTCTTCTTCTTTCTCTCTATAATAGTTGCTCTATAGCTTTAGTGAATTGGTGAGAAATGAAGGAAGAATGAGCTTCTATTTATAGTAAAATATAGTTTCGATAATTGCACATTTTGGGGCTCAAAATATTACAGTATAATACCTTCAACTTTTCTTTCATTTTTAATTTAGTCCTGCAATTATTATCAAACTTGCACCACCTCCCCTAATAGTAAATAATGTGAATTAATAGTACAATCATGTGACTCAATAGTTATAATCATGTAAAAATATGAATTACAGTATAGTACCTCCATCTATACCTCCATTTTTAACTTAGTCATGCAAGTATTATCAATCTTGCACCACCTCCCCTAATAGTACATGAATGTGAATCAATAGTACACACATGTGAACAAATAGTTATAATCATGTGAATTAATAGCAATTAATTGCTCATGTATTCGATTAATTACCCGATTGGTCAATATAACCTCTAGACATCAATTATTATCGAAATAAATATCGATTTCCACTAACACTAACAATCCCAACACAATGAAAATATTTTACTCAAAAATTTCATTTTTGAAATTTTAAAGTTTGACTTTTTCCAAAAAAGTCAACAGTTGACTTTTTGACCAAAAAGTCAACCCCAACAAATTTTGTGTTTATAGTCTATTTCTACTAATTTCATCATTTCGGACTCAAATATCACGTCCGCATCTCCAAATTCAACTCTGAACTCAAATTCAATTTTTAACAACATTCATTAATATTATAACTCACAATATTTAACAACCAGGTCGTTCCCAGGAAAGAGGGGACTTTCTGATAAGGATTTCTCCTTATTGGCGCGCAATTAGGTGACCAAACCTCTCCTTGACAGAACTTCTAGACATTGTCAATATTACAAATAATAATATGAATAAATTTGTCGTCTCAATTATTGATTTGATAATATATAACATATTATGCAGATGATATTGTGACAATAATTGAATCAATAATATGAGAGATATGATGTAGAAATTATTGTAGCAATAATTGAGTATAACTGTGTAACTTCTCACATAAGCATCAATAATCAATGTCGTGTGCTACTATGCAACCACGCGTATTACTATTCTTTTACTACCGGTTATTTTATGACAACTTGCTTACTTTGAAAAAATTTCAAATATGACCCTTAACTTTAAACTTTTATAAATTTAACTATTTACCAAAATAGAAAAATTGAATACTTTTATTTCATAAAATTCGGGATCTCACAATCTCCCCTACTTATAAAATTTCACCCTCGAAATTTACGTACCTGGTAGTTCGAAGAGATGAGAATACCTTGTTTTCTTTTCAGATTGTACCTTCCTGGTTATTTCCTATATATCATGATTTTCCCATTGCTCATCTCCTGTATTTCAGATATCATTCTAGAATATATCTTCAAAACAACGGTTAATTGACATATCACAATTTGTCAACTTCTCAAGTAAACAATTTCAGCTTAGGTAAGTCACACACTAGCGAAGTATATAACTCGTCTCTCCCTCCTAGTTCTAGACTCTTATCTCTCGCCCGTGACCATATATCCCTAAGCTCGATACCATTTGTGATGCCCCCAAAATAGGTCCACACGACCCATTCGAGTTGCCAGATATCATACTATAAAAATCACATACAAACTTTATTTATACAATTTGTTGAAGCGTAAAGTGCGAGTACGACAACACATAAGCTATGAGTTTTAATACAATATTGTCTCGTAGATGGTATCCAAACTCAAATTGTTACAATGCCATATAAAATACAGCAACAAATATTTTAAGGCCCCAAAGAAGAACGAGAAGATTACTATCATATTCATTCTAATGAGGTGCACTTTTGACGCTTTTAAAGTCGAGTTCTCATGACCCTATTGTTGTTCGCCAAAATCAATTATTAAGTGATGTATAAAATATGACACACACATCTTATGTCCTCAATATAATTATCTGTTGCATGTCATGCCATTTTATAATGTATTGAGAAACTTGACGATCTCGGACCATCATCACACTATTTTCACTGTTATCCCTTTCGACCCCCATTTACACTCTTATTACCTGAAAGGAATTGTGAAGCAAAGGGTGAGTACAAATAGCCCAGTAAAGAATATCATGACTAAAGATAATTAAATTATCAATAGCCTACGTCAATAATAAATCAGAGATTTAGAACATATGGTAGATGATAAAACTTTTCAACCATAGTTGCAGCGGAACGAGCAATCCATTAGAAGAGTCAAAAAGACCATTAGGTCTATTATCTTCTCCATGTTAAAAGTCCACCAATAATGTTTTATCCCTGTAACATCAATCAACAATTCCTGTCCACAATCATATGAATAACTCATAATCATAATTGTGATTCTAAATTCCTCTTCTTACCCAGGACGAAGATAATTTTCATCACCTATCTTCACCTGAAACATCAAAAATCATGGTTATACCAAATCACAATTCCTGCTCACAATCATACTAATAAATTCATCTTTGCACTACGGCCAAATATATTCATTAACAATTCATCTTTGCACTACAAGCCAAAGACATACAACTATATTTTAGAAGAGTCAAGTAGAGCATGATACCTACTATCTTTTATGAATTAAAAGTGTATAATCAATATTTTATCGCTGAGACTCAACTTAATAAATAATCCACATCATAGAATCATCTCTACACTACGGCCAAGAATATTCATGTAATCATCAATGATCATGATTATACCGAATAATCCCTGGTTATAATCATACCAATAACTGTCCATCAATGCACTACGGGCCAATGAGGACTTTTACCACATCATCTATAACATTACGGGTCATAATTATACCGATTGATCCCTGGTCATAATCATACCAATAAACAATTCATCTATGCACATAAGCCAAAGATACTCATCAATCAATAGTTCATCTTTGCACATAAGCCAAAGATATACAACTGTAAAACTAATAATCAACAGTCCATCTTTGCACGTAAGCCAAAGATATACAACTTTAAAACCAATAACCAACAGTCCATCTTTGCACGTAAGCCAAAGATATATAACTGTAAAACTAATAATCAACAGTCCATCTTTGCACGTAAGCCAAAAATGAGTTTCATCATAATATAAGCATGAGGATGATGACAATAATATAAGCATTAATCAAACGAAAACAATGATAAATATTAAAGACTTTAAATTTATCCAAATATTATCAATCACTTAATAAACTCATAATATAATATTATTAATATTATAACAATATTTTAATCACTTCTTAAACTTATAAACAATTTATTTCGATTGTTTACACTTTATCAAATAATACATTTAATCATTCAAAAATGTCATACTCATAAGATTTTATCACCAATGATCAAATCCCTCATCAAAAATCTGGATATACCCTATATAGGATTCCCAAGCCATAAAATCCTATTTTCCAATTTTGTTACTTCACATAACATATTTAATTTATTTACTCATAACTAGTTCATTTTTATGAAAAATACCAAATCAGTCCCAAAAATATTTCTTTTCTTGGATTTAACAGAATATAGTCCCATATTGAACATATATTTTTCTCGGAATTTTTAAAATTCATTTACTATTTTTCATATGGCCAAAACTGCCGAATATTTAGACATTTATCATAAATTGAACTTTTGTCCAAAAATTCCAAAAATTTACTGAGGTATACTGTTATATACATGTACTCCCAATAAAAATTTAACCAATTTTGGAGTTAACCACAAGGAGTTATAAGGTTTACTTTTAAAATAGTCTTTTTCCATAAAATCCATAACTCTTAATCTATACATCCAAAAATCGCCATCTTTGGACACAATATAGAAAACTCATCAAATTATCATTTCAAATTTTTCCAGAATTTTTGAGGGTCAGAAAAATTACGAAACTGCAAATGAATTTTCACCCGCCATGTGGTAATCCACGTAGACAGATCATTTCTACAATTTAATAAGGAATAAATAAAAAGGATCATTCACCATGCATGTGGTAATCCACATAGACAGGTTATTCCAACAGAATAATAAAGAATGGAACTAGGTCATGCGTAATCCGCACAGACAGGATATTCCAACAGAATAATAAAGAAAGGAACCAGGTCATGCGTAATCCGCACAGACAGGATATTCCAACAGAATAATAAAGAATGGAATAATAGAAGAATTTCACCATGTATGCAGTACTTAGCATAGACATGTTATTCCAACATAATAATAAGGAATGGAATAACAATAGAATTCACCAGGCATGCGATGAGGCCATTGCAGACGAGTTATTCAAGCATGAGAATAATAAAGAATGGAATAATGAAGAAGAATTTCACCATGTATGCGGTACTTGGCGTTGACGAGTTATTCAACATAATAATAAAGAATGGAATAACAACTCTTACGAGTATTGAAAGAAAATAACTCTCTTCATGAATACGAAAGAATAATACCCCTTACCTCAAAAGAAGACTGGATACTGAAATAGTGAGGTAGCAGACTTCTCTTCTTCTTTCTCTCTATAATATTTGATCTATAGCTTTAGTGATTTGGTGAGAAATGAAGGAAGAATGAGCTTCTATTTATAGAAAAATATAGTTTCGATAATTGCACATTTTGGGGCTCAAAATATTATAGTATAATACCTTCAACTTTTCTTTCATTTTTAATTTAGTCCTGCAAGTATTATCAAACTTGCACCACCTCCCCTAATAGTAAATAATGTGAATTAATAGTACAATCATGTGACTCAATAGTTATAATCATGTAAAAATATGAATTACAATATAGTACCTCCATCTATAACTCCATTTTTAACTTAGTCATGCAAGTATTATCAATCTTGCACCACCTCCCCTAATAGTACATGAATGTGAATCAATAGTACACACATGTGAACAAATAGTTATAATCATATGAATTAATAGCAATTAATTGCTTATGTATTCGATTAATTACCCGATTGGTCAATATAACCTCTAGACATCAATTATTATCGAAATAAATGTCAATTTCCACTAACACTAACAATCCCAACACAATGGAAATATTTTTCTCAAAAATTTCATTTTTGAAATTTCAAAGTATGACTTTTTCCGAAAAAGACAACTGTTGACTTTTTGACCAAAAAGTCAACCCCAACAAATTTTGTGTTTATAGTCTATTCTACTAATTTCATCGTTCCGGACTCAAATATCACGTCCGCATCTCCAAATTCAACTTCGAACTCAAATTCAATTTTTAATAACATTCATTAATATTATAACTCACAATATTTAACAACCAGATCGTTCCCTGGAAAGGGGGACTTTTCGATAAGGATTTCTCCTTATTGGCGCGCAATTAGGTGACCAAATCTCTCCTTGACGGAACTTCTAGACATTGTCAATATTACAAATAATAATATGAATAACTTTGTCGTCTCAATTATTGATTTGATAATATATAACATATTATGCAGATGATACTATGACAATAATTGAATCAATAATATGAGAGATATGATGTAGAAATTATTGTAGCAATAATTGAGTATAACTGTGTAACTTCTCACATAAGCATCAATAATCAATGTCGTGTGCTACTTATACGAACCATGCATTCTTATTCTTTTTTTTACTACTAGGTTATTTTATGACAACTTGCTTACTTTAAAAAAATTTCAAATATGACCCTTAACTTTAAACTTTTATCAATTTAACTATTTACCAAAATAGAAAAATTGAATACTTTTATTTCATAAAATTCGGGATCTCACAATCTCCCCTACTTATAAAATTTCGCCCTCAAAATTTACGTACCTGGTAGTTCGAAGAGATTAGAATATCATGCTTTCTTTTCAGATTGTACCTTCATGGTTATTTCCTATATATCATGATTTTCTCATTGCTCATCTCCTGTATTTCAGATATCATTCTAGAATATATCTTTAAAACAAAGGTTAATTGACATATCACAATTTGTCAACTTCTCAAGTAAACAATTTCAGCTTAGGTAAGTCACACACTAGCGAAGTATATAACTCGTCTCTCCCCTCCTAGTTCTAGACTCTTATCTCCGCCAGCGACCATATCTCTAAGCTCTTATACCATTTGTGACGCCCCCAAAATAGGTCCACACGACCCATTCTGAGTCGCCAGATATCATACTATAAAAATCACATACAAACTTCATTTATACAATTTGTTTGAATCGTAAATGCAGAGAATACGAAAACACATAAGCTATGAGTTTTAATACAATATTGTCTAAGTAGGCGGTATCAAACTCAAATTGTTACAATGCCATATAAAATCTGATGTGAAATATTTTAAGACCCCAAAGAAAAACGAGAAAATTACTATCATATTCATTCTAATGAGGTGCACTTTTGGCGCTTTCAAAGTCGGGTTCTCATCACCCTATTATTGTTAGCAAAATCAATTATTAAGTGACGTATAAAATCGACACACACATCTTAGGTCCTCAATATAATTATCTACATTGCATGTCATGCCGGTTTTATAATGTATTGAGAAACTTGACGATCTCGGACCATCACATTATTTCCACTGTTATCCTCTTTCGACCCGAATTACACTTATTACGAAAGGAATTGTGAAGCAAAAGGGTGCGCACAAATAGCCCCGATAAAGAATATCATGACTAAAGATAATTAAATTATCAATAGCCTTCGTCAATAATAAATCAGAGATTTAGAACATATGGTAGATGATAAAACTTTTCAACCATAGTTGCAGCGGAACGAGCAATCCATTAGAAGAGTCAAAAAGACCATTAGGTCTATTATCTTCTCCATGTTAAAAGTCCACCAATAATATTTTATCCATGTAACATCAATCAACAATTCTTGTCCACAATCATATGAATAACTCATAATCATAATTGTGATTCTAAATTCCTCTTCGCACCCAGGACGAAGATAATTTTCATCACCTATCTTCACCTGAAACATCAAAAATCATGGTTATACCAAATCACAATTTCTGCTCACAATCATACTAATAAATTTATATTTGCACTACGGCCAAAGATATTCATTAACAATTCATCTTTGCACTACAGGCCAAAGACATACAACTGTATTTTAGAAGAGTAAAGTAGAGCATGATATCTACTATCTTTTACGAATTAAAAGTGTATAATCAATATTTTATCATTTGAGACTGAATTTTAATAAATAATCCACATCATAGAATCATCTCTCTTGTAATCACTACTACCCGAGGATATTCATGTAATCATCAATGATCATGATTATACCGAATAATCCCTGGTTATAATCATACTAATAACTGTCCATCAATGCACTACGGGCCAATGAGAACTTTTACCACATCATCTATAACATTACAGGTCATAATTAAGCATTAATCAAACGAAAACAAGGATAAATATTAAAGACTTTAAATTTATCCAAATATTATCAATCACTTAATAAACTCATAATCTAATATTATTAATATTATAACAATATTTTAATCACTTCTTAAACTTATAAATAATTTATTTCAATTGTTTACACTTTACCAAATAATACATTTAATCATTCAAAAATGTCATACTCCTAAGATTTCATCACCAATGATCAAATCCCTCATCAAAAATCTGGATATACCCTATATAGGATTCCCAAGCCATAAAATCCTATTTTCCAATTTTGTTACTTCACATAACATATTTAATTCATTTACTCATAACTAGTTCATTTTTATGAAAAATACCAAATCAGTCCCAAAAAATATTTCTTTTACGGGATTTAATAGAATATAGTCTCATATTGAACATATATTTTTCTCTGAATTTTTAAAATTCATTTACTATTTTCATATGGCCAAAATTACCGAATATTTAGACATTTATCATAAATTGTACTTTTGTCTAAAAATTCGAAATTTCTGAGGTATACTCTGTTATATACATGTACTCCCAATAAAAATTTCACCAATTTTGGAGTTAACCACAAGGAGTTATAAGAGTTTACTTTTAAAATAGTCTTTTCCCATAAAATCCATAACTCTTAATCTATACATCCAAAAATTGCCATCTTTGGACACTATAGAAAACTCATCAAACTATCATTTCAAAATTTTCCAGAATTTGTGAGGGTCAGAAAAATTACGAAACTGCAAATGGATTTTCAGCCGCCATGCGGTAATCCACGTAGACATATCATTTTTATAATTTAATAAGGAATGAATACAAAGGATCATTCACCTTTTACTATCGATTATTTTATGATAACTTGCTTATTTTGAAAAAATTTCAAATATGACCCTTAACTTTAAACTTTTATCAATTTAACTATTTACCAAAATAGAAAAATTGAATACTTTTATTTCATAAAATTCAGGATCTCACAGCTGCCCCCCTCCCCCCCCCCCCCCCGGTCTCCCATCCCTCGTCCCCTGTCCCCTATCCCCTATTCCGCGTGGGCCGCCACACTATCGGGGTCAGATGCCCCCCCTCCCTCGCCCCCTAGTTCCACCTCTGGGAAGAAGAGAAAGAGGAACATGGGAAATCTGAAAAGAGATATGAGAAACGAAAGAGTAAGCATCTTTGGCAGTGGCGGCTTGCACAAAATCCTAGATTATATTTAGTCTAGGAACACAGATTTCGCTACAGCAGATGGATTAAATATAGTCCATCGAATTTTCTGACAAGTCACAAAGACTATATCAATGAACAAGATTTCTGACAAGCCACAAAGACTATATCAAGGAACAAGAGTTGGTGGACTATAAATTTTAATATATTTAAATGGGAGAGATGGCTAAAGAAGAATAAGGAAAATGAGTTTTTTTGAATTCATTGATTAATCTACTGGAAGGATTGAAGAATAAAGGATATTTGTTGATTTCGTATGGACTAAATATAGTCCACATGATAGTCTATCTGCTGGAGATGAAGAGTCGAGACTGATCAGAACAATTTCATAAAAACATAGAAAATTGATATTTTCACTTGACTTTGATATTTCATATTAAAAGTGTCGCTATAGATGTATAGCGACAATTTTTCATATGAAAATATTAGTTTACTAAAAAATAACCGAGTTAACCCTTAATTAATTAAAAGTTGACTTGGCTAGTTTTAAAATTAATTTGATTTAATGATACAATCTGACATCAGTTTGACGTTATGTTAGACGTGTTTTTATATATAAAGATTGATGTCCTTTTCAATTATAACTAAATAAAACTTATATTTATGTGGTACAAAATACGTATTAAACTACATAATTCGATTATAGATTGCATTGTACTTAAGAAAGCGATGACAAATATATTATTGGAATAATTTTCTTGTCAATATTAAAATTTGTAATGAAAAAGCAATATTAATCTCCAATGCTCAAGTTCAAAGGTGTTAGTTTAATACAAGCATTAGTTTATCCTATTTTAATGTTTTTAACAAATACTCAAATAAATCCTGTATTTGAATGAGATTATTTAGCTAAACAAATGTAGGATTGAAATATCTAATCCAGTCCAGAACAAAAGTCCGGAGTAAAACAAATAACTGTTAAAATAATTCCATTTAATTTAATCTTGAGAAATAATCCAGTTGAGAGAAATAATACAAAAGACTAAATAGTCCCTTGTAATCTAGTCCTGTAAACGAACGTTGTCCAATAACATGTTTACAATCTACTTTGAAATATAAGATGAATTGAACCACATTCTTATGTCAAATTTTTACTATGCAAAGTGATACATTTTATTATAAAAAATAATAATCTACCATCCCAAAACATAATTCATGGTTCAAATGTTGGTGCCTCATCTATAGAAGCACTAAACGCCCTATATAATGTCCTATCAATAACACTTCTATAAGGATCCTCTTCTCTCTTCTTAATCAAATAAGCCATATTGTTTTCAACTTCACACTTTATCTGCAAGTACAACTCATTTGCATTGTCTCTGTCTTTGAGCATCTTTTCCATTCCTTTTGTTTGTATTGGTTTCCCAAACAAATAGTAAAAACGGCCCGGAACCTTGGGTAAAAGTCCCGGAATGTAAAAATCTTGATTTGCGATTTCCCCACTCATGTCAGTCCTATAATTAAGCAGACAATATTCCACAGTTAGACAGATTAGTATCTTGATTTTTAACACGCGAGAGCAGAAAATATTCACAATGAAGAAGTTATAATGGGGAACTAAGAGTAATTACCTCAATCTTACGCTCTCGTCGTTATATCTTGTTATTAAGTCATTAAGCAGAGGGATTTTCTTCATGTCATCGTAATCAAGTATTAACTGCACATAAAAGAGATTAAAGTACCAAAAAGGAGGCCTCGAGAACACACATAAGAAAGAACTTGAGAATTGATTTTGGACTCGTGCGCAGAATGAAGTGAGTGTGATGCTACAACCATCAAGGCAAATTACTGATCGTAAAAATCTGAATAACAGAAACAAATAATATGGGAAAGGAAATGAAGAATAATCCGTAGACAAGGCAAATTTCATATAAATATAATATACATAAACACAATAAAGTTTGGAAAATATAGGGGCACGGGGTGGGGGGAGGAATAATATCCAGAGCCAGAGACAAATGATAAACAAAACAGTTTTCAATTATAGTAAAAGATAAAATTACATGCTTACTTCAGCTATGTCATCTTCTCCAACAACTCCAAATGGTACAATGGTCGCCCCAAACCTAGCTGCCATTCTTACAAATTCTGGTTGATCAGGCCAAAATAACTTGTATTCCTCTCCTGGAAACCATAAGTGGTAAATTAATGAGAAAAAACAAGACAGTACAGACACCACTAAGACCAATTAACAAGAAGAAAAGGTCTTCTTGTGCAAGTGTGTGCAACTATGATTTCTACCCTCCAAATATTCTTAGCGATTTAGATTCTTAGAATCAGTACCACCACCGGGATTTACTAAAGAATATATGCACTTCAAATTGATATGAAAAGTAAAGTAATGCTTGCTTGCGATCAAACATACTTGTAGGGTTTGACTAGTTTCCCAAAACTTATTCCAGCATTGTTGAAGATTCCAATTAATCAAAAGGTGGTAGTGATGCGGAACAGACAAGAAGGCCAACGAAAACTGTAAGACATTATTAGTTAATTATTTTGTATTGTTATTTAATGGAAATGGGGAAGACACTCTTGCTGAAGCAGGCGTAAACTGGCTTACAAACGATCACCATTTTGTCTCTATTTTCTATTCATTCAGTCAATCTCACCCTCTCTGTTTTGATGCCGATGATGGCTGACCAAGTAGCAGCAGTGAAGAATGCAAAGAGGCAGATGAACACAATGACAAAATGTGATGAAATAATAAGTGTTTATTCTAATCCTTACGTATCCTCTGCTACTCTGCTGATACGTGACAAAATGTAATCAAAGGGACATAAGAAAATTTACAAGATCATTAATGCAATTATTTTCAGCAAACGGAAAGCAAAAAAATATCTACAGTTGCAGCGATACAGAAACAGTTAATTATAATGAACAGGAAGGTACCCACCTTGCGATGGAGAGCCTCTCGTGCACCACCAGGATAAAGCAGAGCATGTGATTTTGTTGAAAACAATTTGAAAAGGTTACTTGGTGTGACAGGCAGTCCACCAAATACTTTCAGCGAATCGAAAAAGGTAAACTCATTAGACCGGCTCTCAGCCTGTTTTGTAAACAATGTTGGGTGTGCTACACCACGAACCAGGACCTTTTTTTCTCTCAAGAATTCTAAAACAAGTGGAATAAGTTCCACACCCACCAGCATGTGATAACCAACTAATAATACAGGACCTTCATTTGGAACCCCAGCAAGACCTCTCACAATTTTTCCATCTGCCATAGTTGACAGCATTACTGGACTAACACCAAAGCGATACAACCTGTGTCGCATTATTCCAGATATCATCATTAGCAACCACGGCCATAAATAGACATTGGTAGACTTAGAAATTTAATTTAAGCCTGATAAAAATCAACCTTCAACTTAGAACCATGCTAATCAGCACCTTATCTTGGTCAATAAAATGAGGTTGGTTAAGCCATAAATATATACCATAAACCTATGAAATGATTAAAATTTATCTGCAGTTTAAAGGAAGAATCCATACATAAAGGAGAATAAACAGCAGAAATATATAATAAATTTTCAAAAACACTAGCAAACCATAAGGACTGTAACAGAAAATGATAGATCGAGAAATAACAGTAAAAGGTGATCAATCAGAGTAATACTATAAAGATGAAAAGGGGGATTCAGTTGAGCGCTAGCTGAGAGAGAGATGCAGCTCATTTAATAAATCACCAAGACTGCAGTTTCTTATTTTTCAAACCTGGAGTTATTTCTTTACCACTAATTTTTTCCTTCTCATATTGACTCCTACTCAATATTATAAAGTAAAACTTTAGCTGTGTTGATGGAAAATCATATGCTTTTAAGTACTTATATTCTCTCAAACTTGAAGGACATTTATAACCTAATAATCAAATAATATAAATCTTGATGATTACCCATGTTCTTCAAGTGCTTTCTTGTATTCTGACATACTAGGCGGTATAAAATCCTTGACAAAATCATGATTCCTCGAACGACGATATTTGAGGGTACCTTTAATAATAGTCAAAAAATTAACACCATCTTCCTGCATAAGAACTGCTGTCAGTTATCTTTATTATGCTTCAACATGACACCAAGAAAGGCAAGGCTCATTGCAAAATAAATGGTTTAACAATGTAATTTTGTACGTAGAAAGTGTTAATTACCAACAAAAAGTTAGGAAAAGGGAAAGACAAAGGATGCAAGATCATGTGTTTCTCAATGCAATCAACCATAAATTCAAGTGATTAATTTTCAATTTTAGTTAGCAAAGCAGAGATATAGAAGAAAGTTCAAGTTTTTGAAGTTTAGCATAATAGTTTACACCTGTGATCTACACATTTTTAAACTTCACCACCTTTGGTTTATAAAATCACCATTTAACCACCTAATATTTAGAAAAGATGCAATCTCTAAGTGTTAACACTATAATAATAAGAGCTAATTGACACTGTTACCCTTTGTATATATCTTTACAATAGTTGTCAGAATTTTACGATTCACGATATTGTATGATACAGTAGCAGTTTGATTACAGAATCGCTAGCATATCAGAAAGGGGCGTATCTTATGATACATTGCACATATCCTATGAAACAATACGATTTACAATACGGTCGATAAATTTTTATGTAAGAGGTGAATCTAATAAGAGTTAACAAACCTCATTAAAGTACTCATTAATGTAAGACGTGAATCTAAAAGAGTTAACAAAATTTTGGAGTTGTCTTTTGGTCAACACTTTCCAATTGGTGCTTAGTTTCAAATTGAGTTTATACTTGTAAGTTAAATAAGCTATTTTGCTTTATTGTTCCACAGTAAATAGTACTTGAACAATATTGGTTGTTAATTAAACTCTTCAAACTATAATCTTAATATTTAAAATTTGTGTATAGGCTCATTTGATTACTTTAGTATTACACTTAAACTAATATAATTTATTGTCCAATTATAATTATGAGTTCTCTATATGTCTAAAATATATAATTATTGTGTTTTGCATGTCTTTGCGTATCTTACGATACGATACACGACTCATAACCACTAAAATCAAGCCTGAAATTAAAGTTAAAATTTCTTAACGACTAAAAATCAAAAAATTATAAGAGAGAGTAATTAAAGTGTTTGCAGAGATCAATAGTTGGTTAGGAATTCTATTTGCAAGTTGCACTTTATGCATATATGGTTTTACACTTTCACATTTTATACAAATATATATGTATATATACACAAACATGAAACAAGCACAATACCACTGACTACTTTTTCTTATGGGGAGTGCTTACCTTTCGTTTTCTCTTACTTTAAAAAATGAGAGCATAAGATATCTTCTTCAATCACAGAACAATAAACTCCAAGTAAGTGACAAAGCATAAAAAGGTATCGTCGCTCCACAAACACACTTCATAAATATTTAGAGAATGGGTCCTGTATTTCTTTTGCGCCGCTAGCACATGTCATTAGTATTGAGTCTACTCCAGCCAACAACCAAACAAAGGTATTGATTTTGGAATGTCTTTTGCAATCTAAATAGATGAAGCTAAAGCAAAATGAGAAGGGATCAAAGATCTTGAAAAGAAAAATAAATAAGACTTGCATCAAATAATCCCATAGAATCAGGTGAAAAATCTATTACGAGAGAAAGAGAACTAATAAAGATAAATCAAGCCGAACAATGCCAATACTTCATCAGCCACCCAATCATTCAAGTTTAGAAGAAAAGAAAAAGTGAGACTTCTAAGAGATAGAATCCCCATCCTATAGAAAAATTTGCATACAGCAGCATTATGAAGAGAAGACAGCCATAAGATACGAGGTAAATCCAGTAAAAAAGGGTTCCTCCCACCCCTTATCACATACCGTACATGAGGCAAGAAATAAAGACACCTTTATGATATAAACTTCCAAAGACTACCATCAATAACATATGTTCTCTGATTAGTATATAATCCACTACAATGGCTCCTGATGACTCTATGCAAATTGGAATGAGACTGCAAGGGAAACCTACAGATCCAGTTCCACCAGAGGAAGATTTTTTAAAACCCAGACTATGAAACCCCAAACTGCCGATGATGTAGGACAGAATAGGAAGAAGGAAATTGTAAGGAATAGGTAAGGATATAAAAATAAATATAAGAATTAGTGGGGGCATTATGGTAATAGTGGTATTCTAAGTAGATATATAGCTGAGTTGTAATTCTATTGGGATGATTTGAATGATAATGTGATATTTCCTTTCTCTTGTATCTCTTTATTCTCTTCCGTCTTCTTCTTCACTCTAACTGCTCTCTCTCAACTCAATTTTCTGTTCTCCTTCCCTGAATTCTCTTGATAATTCCAGTCTTGTTTCTCCAATTCATTACAATTGGTATCAAAGCTATTCCGATCCCAGCCATAATGACAGCGGAAAATCAAAATTGTGCAACCCTAGAAAACAATTTTGAGAAAACTCGAAAATTGATGAAAGGACTGCAAAGTTTTATGGATGAAGAGTTCAAGCAGGTTATGAAGAAATTTGATGACTTAAGAGCTTCCATTCCAAAGCATGATCGAAAAGTGCTTATTTGTGGCTATACGGAAGAGGAGGATTGCTTATGTGAAACAACAAATTCCTTAAATTTAGTATACCAAGACATTAATGATGAAGATGATGTGGATCTGGATTTTAAGGAGGAAGAGAGCCTTCAAACACAATTGCAGATTCAACAAAATGTTGGTTCGATTGTTCCTGAGATTGGAGGTCATGAGGATTTTCTGGTGGGAATTGAAGACCCAATCTCACTCGTCAATCAAGTTTGTACTGAATCAATTCAGGACAAGTTAACTTCTGTTACAAAATGTGAATTCTCATCTCCTAACTTGGCAACAAACACTATGGAAGGGGCGTTCGTTGCAAATAAAAAAGAAATTGATGTTGCGTTCAAGGTATTCAATGAAATGTCTAATAGAGATAAATCATTTTGGGGTGTTCTCATTGTTGTCTTAAGTCAATATGATGATTGTTTATGTGTTGTAAATAATCCGAACGAGCCGATGTATAATGATAGTGGGGGTAAAACTAGGACTATGCATATGAAGGCTTTGAGTGCGGATGATGGGATATGTAATGGTTCTCATAACCATGAGCTATTGTTGGGTGTCGAACTGCCTCAACCAACAAATATTGGCGAAACAATTTCTGCACCATTTGGCTTGCCAGAAATAAATGGGAAAATTTCAGAGTTGGTGCCACCAGAAGGTTTGGTGGAATCATTACAAACTAAATATGTTCATAAAAGCCAATTGAGGAATGCTCATAATGTGCCTTTGTTTGATGGAAAAATTGGTTGCATGGTGGATGACTCAGATTTAATAATGATTACCATGGATATAATCAAGTTACATGGTACCAACAAAATAGTTTATCCTCTTGAGCCTTTTGATGTTGGACTAAAACTACAAGCTGCTTGAACCATGTTGGTAACTGGTCTGGGAATTAACACTGAATGGGGATTATTGATGGCGAGTATTTCGGAGGATACTGGTGAAGAAACCCCCTTGCTGGTACGCTTGAATGGTGTTGCAACTTTTATAGGCATTGTTGGGCTTGCTGTAGCTTTATCTGCGGTCGCTATCCTCTTGGCTAGATATTTTACTGGAAATTCGAAAAATCCTGATGGATCTATTCAGTTTGAATGTGGGAAGACGAGTATGGGGAAAACAGTGGATGGAGTCATAAAAATTATTACAGCCGCTGTCACCATTGTGGTTGTTGCTGTTCCTGAAGAGCTTCCTTTAGCTGTTACCTTAACTCTGGCCTACTCAATGAAGAAAATGATGGCAGACAAGGCCTTGGTGCGTAGGCTTTAAGCTTGTGAAATTATGGGTTCTGCAACGACAATCTGCAGCGATAAAACTGGAACTTTGACTCTGAATCAGATGACCGTAGTTGAGGCTTATATTGGGAAAAAGAAGATTAATCCACCTGAGAATCGATCACAATTACATGCAGAGGTTTCCACTCTGCTTAATGAGGGTATTGCACAGAATACTTCAGGCAGTGTGTTTTCCTGGAAGGATGGTGGAGGTATAGAGGTTTCTGGATCTCCCACAGAAAAGGCTATTCTTTATTGGGGTGTCAAGTCTGGAATGAAGTTTGACCTTGTCAGATCAGAATGCACACTCTTGCATGTATCTCCTTTCAATTCCTTGAAAAAGCGAGGTGGTATTGCATTACGGCGGCCGACAGATTCTCAAGTCTATATACATTGGAAGGGAGCAGCAGAAATAGTTCTAGCCTCATGCACAAGATATCTTCACACAGATGGTTGCTTGCAGTCCATTGTTAATGAAGTGGGTTTTTTTAAGGATGCAATCGAAATATGGCTGCAAAAAGCTTGCGATGTGTTGCCATTGCATATAAAACATATGAAATGGACAAAGTTCCAAATGATGAAGAGCAGCTGGCACAAGGGTTTTACCTGAAGATGATCTTGTGTTGCTTGCTATTGTTGGTATAAAGGATCCTTGTCGCCCAGGTGTCAAAGATGCAGTAAAACTATGCACGAATGTTGGCGTAAAGGTACGGATGGTCACTGGAGATAATCTTCAAACAGCGAAAGCAATTGCTTTGGAGTGTGGAATACTTGCTTCTGATACAGATGCTACTGAGCCTAATATTATTGAGGGGAGGACATTCCGAGAATTTTCTGACAAAGAAAGAGAACTAGTTGCAAAAAGAAAATTGGTGATGGGAAGATCTTCTCCGACTGACAGGCTTTTACTTGTTCAAACACTACGTAAACTAGGGGAAGTCGTAGCTGTAACTGGAGATGAAACTAATGAAGCTCCTGCACTTCATGAGGCTGACATAGGCCTAGCCATGGGCATTCAAGGAACTGAAGTTGCAAAAGAAAGCTCGGACATTATTATCTTGGATGATAATTTTGCTTCAGTTGTAAAGGTGGTCCGCTGGGGTCGATCTGTATACGCAAATATTCAAAAGTTTATCCAGTTCCAGCTTATTGTAAATGTTACAGCTCTTGTAATTAATGTTGTTGCAGCAATTTCGTCTAGGGATGTACCTTTGAATACAGTGCAGCTTCTTTGGGTTAATCTCATCATGGATACTCTTGGAGCACTGACGTTAGCTACTGAACCACCGACGGATCATCTTATGCATAGATCTCCTGTTGGCCGAAGGGAACCTCTTGGAACAAATATCATGTGGAGGAACTTGATTGTGCAGGCTCTTTATCAAGTTTCTATCCTCCTTGTTTTGAACTTTTGTGGTGAGAGTATTCTCAACTTAAAGCAGGATGGGACGGAACAGGCTAACATGGTGAAAAATTCCTTGATATTCAATGGATTTGTTTTCTGTCAAATATTCAACGAGTTCAAGACAATGGAATTTTTAATATTTTTTCTCTATTGGACTGTTTAGTTGGTAATTGTTTGCATCTTTTTAGTTCCTTGTTGATCACCCTTGAGGGCAAGGGTGTTTTTGAGGAGCAGGGAATGTAAGGAATATGTAAGAATATAAAAATAAATATAAGAATTAGTGGGGGCATTATGGTAATAGTGGTATTCTAAGTAGATATATAGCCGAGTTGTAATTCTATTGGGATGATTTGAATGATAATGTGATATTTCCTTTCTCTTGTATCCCTTTATTCTCTTCCGTCTTCTTCTTCACTCTAACTGCTCTCTCAACTCAATTTTATGTTCTCCATCCTTGAATTCTCTTGATAATTCCAGTCTTGCTTCTCCAATTCTTTACAGAAATCTCAAATCACATAGCTTTAATCTCAAATCAATATATTCAATAATCTCCAAAATAATCAAGTATTACAATGCTTAAATAAAAAACTCAATACTTGGAAACTAAGTAAAAACCCTAATTTAAAAATGAAACAATCTCCTAACTAAAATCTACTATTATAATAAACTCTCCTAATGAAAAGCTATTACTATAATATCCTACTAAATAATTTCATTAATAACATATTTATCTCTAAATAACAATACAAATTTAATAATAAACTTATTGAATTTCTCCTTCTGTACCGCATCACTCGATCTGATTAGGCTTTCACAAGGTCTCCCGACAAGTTAAATGGTCCCTTTTCCCATCACCCATACTAGACCAAAGAAAAGTGTGCATAAGATGCTCCAACCCATCCACTACACTTACAAGGATCCAAAACAACAATGAATAATATTGGACTGAAAAGCACTTTTGTCCCTCCAAGTTCTTACTCACTTTCAAAGTTGTCTCTAAAGTTCATTTCTCGTCAGTTAGGTCATTAAATTAACATTTTTTAGCGTTTCTGTCCCTTTTACCCTATATAACTGTAACCCGACCCATTTTTCTTTAACCGGATTCAACTTTTTTTGCACTTCTGTCCCTCTAAGTTACCTAATTTTATTTTTTTTATTTTAAAAAAAAATAAAAAAAAATATAAAAAAAAAGAGTAAAGTTTCAAAAAATATATATTCAAAAAATAAAACTTTATTTTCAGAAAAAAAAAATAGAATTTTTATTTTTTCTGAAAATAATGTTTTATTTCTTTGAATCTATATTTTATTAAACTTTACTCATTTTTACAAAAATAAATATTTCTATTTTTTTTTAAATATAAGTTTTTATATATTTTTAAATCTATATTTTATTAAAATTTACTCATTTTAAAAAAATCTATTTTTTTGAAAATGAAGTTTTAATTTTTTTTATTTTATACTTTTTTAAATCTATATTTTATAAAACTTTACGTATTTTTTAAATTTTAAAAAAAGTTTTATTTTTTGTTCTACTTTTTTGAATCTATATTTTTTGAAACTTTACTCATTTTTAAAAAATAATAAAATTTCTATTTTGTTGTGAAAATAAAGTTTTTTTGAATCAATATTTTATTAAACTTTATTCCTTTTTAATTTTTTTTGAAAATATAGTTTTATTTTATTATTTTGTTATTTTGAATCTATATTTTATGAAACTTTACTCAATTTTTAAAATTAAAAATTCTATTTTTTTCGGAAAATAAATTTTTATTTTTTGAATCTATATTTTATGAAACTTTACTCATTTAAAAAATATTTTTTTCTAAAATTAAAGTTTTATTTTTTGAATTTTTATTTTATTAAAATTTACTTAGTTTTTTAAAAAAATATATTTCCTATTTTTTTCTAAAAATAAAGTTTTTTTAATATATATTTTATGAAACTTTACTTATTTTTTTTACAAAAATAAAATTTTCTATTTTTCTTAAAATAAAAAATTTTCCCTGAAAATAAAAAAAAATAAAATCGGGTAATTTAGAGGGACAGAAGTGCAAAAAAAGTTGAATCGGGTAAAAGAAATATGGGTTGAGTTACAGTCAATTCGGGTAAAAAGGACATAAACGCCAAAAATTATCACTTTAAGGACCTAACTGACGAAAAACGAACTTTTAGGATGACTTTGAAAGTGACTGGCAACTTGAACGGACACAAGTGTCATTCAGCCAATAATATTGGGCTGAAAAGGCAGGCCTGGATCATCATAATTCTAACCTCAAGGAGAAAAAAGCTCATGTCCTCCCTTCCAGCAAATGAGCAACTCACTCAACCACAGAATCCCAAAATGAAACTGGTTAATAATTTTCACCCAGGGGAATCCCTTCATAAGTCAATGGGTCCAAATTGAAACACCCCGAGGAATAACACTATAGAGCCTGACCATCCACATTCATTCGCACAATATGTCACATGTCAATAGAGAATATTTATAAATTAAAATAAATAGTAGTTATCTAGAGCAAATGGTACTCTCACCGTTCCTTAATATAAGTCGTTTTAGAGAAATGTTTTTATTTCTTAATATAAGTCGTTTCAGAATTTCAAGTAAGCATTAATTGCTTAATTTCAAATATTACCCCAAATATTAAATGTAAATTTGGTTCTCTCACTATTTTATGTCCAATAAATAACAATCTCTTCTTCTAATACAAGGGTAATATAGACAATTGATATTATAGTTAATGCTATACAATCATTTCCTTAATATTTGTACATAATTCTAAAACGACCTATATTAAGGAATGGAGGGAATAATATCTAGTAAATAGTAGTTATTTTAGTGTCCGAGGGCTTGTAAGTTCTTCTTAGTAAGTAATTAGATTATGATAGTGAGCAGCCAATATGAGATAAGCATGTTGATGTAATCAAAATTTTCCTTCTATCAATGCAATTTATGTTTTCCCTCTCTTATCTTATTCTAGATCTATTTTCTCTCTCTTCTTCATCCTCTCTTATCTTCTCAATTAAAGTCTCTTAATCCTCTCTTATTTTCACTAATTTCTATGTTTTTTTGGTTAATTTTAGATAGAACTGAAATCATGACAAGCGATATCAAAGCCGTTAATTCTGCGACCTATTTAAACAAAATTTTGCAAATATAATCTTATTATTCTCCTTCCATTCTCAGGTATCTCTTTCTTTGTTCTCCTAAAACGTCTTCTACAACTCTTATTCAATTATGACGCATGAGAAGAACAAGAAGTTCTCCCAGAAGAAAATCAAATAAATCAAAGAAAAAAAGAGATAAACATAAAATTAATGTAGCACCGTCTGCCAATCCTACGAAAATCGGACAAAGAAATTCCTCCAAAATCTCTCACTGCTTGAGACAAAAGAGAATCAACGAAAGACATTCTATCCCATAGCAAATCAATATATGTTATCCAACCACAAAAAATTCTAGGCTTCTAGCATTCCTCTCTATCCAAATGCCCCATAAAATGACAAAACAATCACATTTCCAAATAATCTACCTATCACTTGTATGGCGAAAACCCCTGAATTTGCATAGTAAAAGATATTCTACCGAAGAGTGACATCCAATTTTTACACAACCAACACCACAACCGTCAAGCCATGAAACAGTGAAGATATAAATGAAAATAAAACTCACTATCAAGGTTGTTAAAATCGGGGTCCCATGCATCATTGTTTTGGTGTGTACAGGATCGGATCCTAAAATCGGATCATAGAATCGTAAGATTCTATGTAAAAAGAAATATAAATTATTTTAATATGAAAATATAGTTCCAATACGCAACACTTACCATAATGATATTTTGTATCTATATCATCTCATTTTTAAATTGTTAAAGAAGGTTAAAGTGTAAATTCTCACATTGCTTGCTAGATTTTTAGTAGAATTCTACGACAACCTTCACATAAAATAGAGTTTTTATTACAGTTACAAACATATATCGTCAATTAACTCAATACTTGTAAAAATCAAGTACTTATTTCACATATATTAAGTGATAAGTATCAACCAATCAACTTGAACACCAATTATGTACTATAAATTTATTGAACTAATGAAAGTAGTACCTAGTAGCAATATTCAAAGATCAAATGCAGTTCATCCATATTTGGGTTTTAAAGGTTTAGAAATTAGGAGTTTAAAAGTTTTTGATTTAGTTGAGCCACATGTATAAGTCAAAAAAGCCAAATACATACTTTTAGTTCACTGTGGTAGGATCGTACGATCCCACACTGATCTTATGATCATATGATTCTATGTGATTTTATGCATATTTGCAATCCTACTCTGATCCGGATCGTTTTCCTCTAGTGAGATTGCGATCCTATGTGATTCTACGATCCGAATCGGAATTTTAACCACCATGCTCACTATCCTGTAATTACATAATTCACATATAAGGACAAGGATTTGTAAGGCGTAGCCTACGCCTCTGATGCATGTCATTGGCATTAAGCCGACTAATGGTTAAGATGTTAAGTACCACATGAAAACCTTAATTTTTGAGGGAACCTTTGCTTTCCAAATATAAGAGGCTAGAGATAGAAGATGAATTGGACGAGAACCTAATAAGTGAAAAAAGAATAGCATGAAGAGGGAAGATGGATAGGATCCAAGAACTAGCCATTGGGTATAGACAATTATGGGAGAAAATGGATGATAGAGGGGGATTTTTTTGCACACAGAGATTCATGAAATCTACAATAGTGAAGTAGCAACCCGAATTAGGGATTTGGAAATGGAGCTAAATTCATTGTACTTAGATAAAGATGAAATGGAAAAGTAAAATGATGCACTACAACCAAAGGTTGTGAACATAAAAGGAAATGGTCAAGCGCTAGTGCATCAAATAGCCTAAAGGATTTTCTAAGAATGACAAGGTGTTACAAGGAGATTAACCAGGTGTGATGTTGGACAAAGATAGAGTAAGGAATAAAGGGGATTCTAAGAAGATAATTAGGCTAAAAGCCACAAAGAACAAAGATTAAAATTAAATAATATCAACCATTCAACAATATAATAATGATGGATTACAATTGTATATATAGGAATAAGAAAAACCCTAATATTTGGAGGTTAAGTAAAATCCTAGGTTATATAATTAAAAAAGGAACCTAATTAAATAAAAACTAATATCCTACTAATTATCTACTACCTTAAATAATCAATACTCTAAAATATTCTACTAATATAATTAAATAAATATATCAATATCATGTACTAAATAAACCAATCACATTGAAATCGTCCATAGATAATAATATAATAATAATAACCCAATAACATTAAATTTCTTTTGCTTTGATCCTCATCAAGGGGGGTGAAACTTTTGAGGGACTTTTCACCCAATTTTGGCAGACACATTCTTCAAAGAAAAAGATGATAGAGATTTTGATAAAGCTCAAAAGAGCTATGAAAGAAATATTGCAAAAAGAAAGATGAGGCTCAGCTTAATGACTAGGAAATTCTTGAAAACTTTCCTTCACAAAAGTGAAATAGAAGCAAAAAATGGTCAAGAGAGTAAAAGCAATTTTTCTGCCATACTAAAGATACAAAGTTTCAGTTCTTGGTGTTAGTTTTTACCCTGGAGGATGGGTGCTTGGGAAGATGAGATAAGCATGATCCACTATTTTCTAGTCTTTAATCTGAATCCATGAAGACATGGATTAACTGAAGCAGGGGAAAATGCCACATGTCAGCAAATATAATATATAGGGATTAGAATAAACAATAGTTATCTAAAATAAATAGTAGTTATCTTAATGTTGAAGGCTTATCAGTTTTTCGTAGTAAGTAGTTAGCTTATAAAAGTGAGTAGCCAGTATGAGATAAGCATGTAATCATAATTTTCTTTCCTATTTATGCAATTTATGTTTCTCTCCCTCTCCATACTCATTCTAGATCTATTCTCTCTGTCTTCTTCATATTCGTCCCTCCTCAACTGAATCCTCTTAATCTTCTCTTACCGTCTCTAATGATCTCTTTCTTTTCTGTTATAATGCACTGACAGATTCACCCTAAACCCCAAAACAGCCTCAAAAACCTGCAGAAACGTAAATATATTCTTAAAACCCTTGTAACCCCTCTATAACAGAAGATTTGAACAACGGTAATATCCGCAACTGTATATGAGAAAGTCTAACCTCCTCATAGTATCATCCATGCACATGCATGGAAGATATCAATCTAAAGCTTTTACTCGAGCTATGTTTTATGCAAATCAGAAACTAAATTGATCTCAAAGCAAAAAGAGATTCAAAAAAGTCCAACAGAAACATAGCAACAAAAGAGGAAAATTGTAAATGAGGAAAAGATTCCTCACGTACCAATAAAATAGTATGTCCATTGTCCTTGAAGTACAGAATTTTGCAGTTCTGCAAGGAAGTTGAAAGCCTTCGAGCTTCATCTACACTGGGAAGCATATTATCCTTGCCACTGAAGTACAAATATATAAATACTCAGAATATTTCTATAAGGTTTTGCCAACTTAAAATATGAAAATACCACTCCCTCTGTTCCACTTTTAATGCCAAGATTGGAAACCTTGTTTGCGGCAAAAGTTTCATATGTGCAGTTGACATATCTTGATATAAAACTTTTCATAAATTTTTAATCAAATTGCACTTTAGATGTAAGAAATAATTCAGAAAAGATATATATCCAGATAGTCTCTATATATGCATTTTGAATGTTTTAAAATCTGTGCCACAAAAATGATTTTGAATCACGTCATTAAGGAGAACAGAGTAATTCACAGTTCACACGAATATCTTATGTGCCACATCTCATAGAACACAGTACTGAAAGGATATGCATATAAAGCATGAAAAACAAACACTGAAATTCCAAATTTAGCTAACATGTAATTTTTAACTAGTTTATTCAGAGTAGAAACAAAATAGAACTTCTGCTAGAATAGATGACGAGAATCCTTATGTTAACTGTGAGCATGATCTTGCAGAGTAAAATATAACCTAATAAATAATAAATTAAAAAATTTGCAGTTCCATTTTATGGAAGATGGTGTCGGCTGTTGGGTCTCTAATTTAAGTGTGAATATTGATGATAATAAATAAGGCTTCAAACTTAAAAAAAATAATTTAAAATCCTCACCTTAGGTTTTATAATTATAAGATATATTTCTACTTTGATTTACAATATATTTTTATAAATATATTAAATCTATTTTGACCAAAGTTTTCTCACTATTAAAATAGCTCTTCAACCTTGATAGTTAATGCCAAGTGTTAGGAGAACTGCTTCATAAAGAAACATTTCCTAAGGCAAGAAAAACTCTCTTTTGTTAAAAGTTTTTATAAAACTCAAAATACATCAAAACTTTTATAAAATACTACATGTATAGCTATTATATTTTGGTATATAAAATATGCAAAATCCTCACCAGTTTGTCCAAATTCGGCTAGGTCACCTGGGTA
The DNA here is from genome assembly GCA_020205615.1 of Panax quinquefolius. Classification (NCBI taxonomy): domain Eukaryota; kingdom Viridiplantae; phylum Streptophyta; class Magnoliopsida; order Apiales; family Araliaceae; genus Panax; species Panax quinquefolius. The sequence goes on along the minus strand of CM035158.1, from coordinate 97,439,543 downwards.
AACAAAATGCCAAAATCCTTTTGTCCAAGTAAAAGAGTTTAAAAGGAAAACCAAAGGACAAAAATGTTTAAGTTGGCTATTTTTTAAAGAATGCAAAAGCAAAATTTATTCTCATCTTTTACTTCCTCTTTGGCTGGCTAGCATAGTGCAAGTAGTTGGTGTAAAATTCAAATGCAAAAACCATTATTTAAAACCTTCAAAACCAAGAGTCAAAACAAGAGACAAAGAATCATAAGTAAACAACTTTTTGAGCGGACTAATTGTCTCTATTTAACCCGGCGAGTGAGCGAGGAAGAAAGCCGAAGTCTTCAACCATAATAATTCCTTGAATCCACAAGGGGTTTTACATCACTATGCCTCTCGTTTGGCCGAATATGGGTGTTGGTTTTCAAGATTTAATCCAATCTACTTTCTTTAGACCAAAATACCCCAACTTTTTTCCTGTAACTAGAAGGCTTATTCTTTATTTCTCATTTGCCAATTTACAAGGTAGCAAAAGAGATCTCTCCTTCCCTACATTGACTCTAGCTTACAAAGCTTTCTTCTACTCAAAGATCTAATAATTCTTTAGAAAAAAATTGGTCATAGTTTTTAATATAAGTTTGAAGTTAATTTTCATTTACTAATCTTGATTGTCTCTTAACTGTTCTACATACATACATACATTATATATATATATATATATATATATATATATATATATATATATATATATTTCAAACCTTAAATGGTTAATTAGCGGAACAAGTGCCCAAACCTAGTGATCTACTAAAATATATTATATTTATATAAATATTGTGAAGTAGGAGAACTTAGTGCATGGTGCTATAGCCAATTCCAGCCTTAAATGGTTGAGAGCCGAAGCCAATTGGTCTACTCAAAATATTTATATAAGTATAAACCGTGATACTTAATTTTGGCTTGGGCTTGGTGCTATAGCCAAGATTCAAATCTTTAATGGTTAATTAGCGAATTGAGCGTCCAAGCCTAGTGGCTAACTTTCAAGCTCTCACTACACAGATCAACTATACAGTAATATAAATATTGTTGTAAAATTGCCATATCTATGATTATCTGTTTATTTCAAGTATTTATTTAACTGATTAAATCTTTATACTTGGAATATATATATATATATATATATATATATATATATATATTGCAATTATCTGCTCTTTAAAGTATATTTAACGAATCTTGTGATATTATATAAAAGTTAATTAACTTTTATATTCGAACTGATATTGATCATGTCTACTTAAACTAGAAGAAAATCACATCAACCAAAACTATTTTCCAAAAAGGGTTTTAACTTTTAAGTATTGTATCCTACAGTTATCTGTGAAGAAAAGAGTGATCCTTTGTTCAAGACCAAATTCAAAGAGAGGCCAACGGGAGTTAGGTCTCTAGTGTACTTGTGAGAAAAGTGAAAGATCTCTTTGTACTAAGACCAGTTCTATAGGAATACATTACATGGGTTTTCAGGTACAACTCTATTTGATGAAGAAGTAAGGAGCTACTGTCCGAGAAAATAGGCTGTAAAGTTTAAAGTTTATTTGTAAAATTTTGTAAAGGTTTCTCCACATGTAGAAGGAGTTTATTAGAAATAGTAACAGGATCTCAAGTTTTGAAGAGACGCTTGAATTGAAATTGGACATAGCAACATACCGTACATGTATGTTGTGTGAACGGATAAATCTCTGTGTATTGTGAAATTGATTTTTCTGTCTCTTCACTTATCTTGCTCATTAAATATTTATATTGTAATTATTATTTTGTTTAATATCCATGGAAGGTTTACTTTACAAGGTATACTTGGAAAGGAAGGGGGACCGCCCCAAACCAGCCTGATGCAGGGAAAGGTGAGAGGAAGTAAGAGGTCAAAAGTCAAGAACAAATCTAAGAAAGGAGAAAACAGAAAGGAAGCATAGCTCAACCAATAGGTGTAAACACTGATGATAAAAGTTCACACTAATCTGAATTATCTGCCATGTGATTACATCTTCATTAGATTCATATATCGGCATACCTCTTACCAAGACATTAATCGTTAAATATTGAGTCCAAACAAAGACGTTAATTACTAAACATTGAATTTAAAATGCATTGACTATCCCAAGACAATGTATCTAGAAACTATCAAAAGATAAGAATTTCAACAGTCTCAAAAAAAAAAACATTGTTCCAAGTCAGTTCTACACCAATCCAGAAACTTCCTCTATGTAAATTTAGCATCATTGGAAAGCTACACGAGTCTACTTTTGAACACCTCAAAACGGAGCCTATTGGATGTTTTTAGAGCGGTTAAGATAGTTTTTCCAAGGTAGATTTCTGCTGGCTGCAATACTTGGAAAATTTTTCCTTCCTTCATAACCACCTTCCATGAAGCAAGGTGACTAAGATGGTAAATCTTGCCTCCCATCTGACTGAGCTCTTGTTTCCTACTATTTCATATCTTTTGGCAAATCATAAACAACATATAAACACTCTGTCTTCTTAGACACAAGGTGTAGTTAGTATAGCCTATTTATTTGTTGATTTTTAAGTGTGGGTGTATATTTAGTATAGCTTTTCTGTGACGCCCTGAAATTCCGGTCTATCTTCAAACCCGGATTCCTACGTCACGAGTACTTACCATTCTTTATATACATCATTACATCATTAAATATAACAACATATCTCTTCAAATCCTAGATTCTATTACCTTAAAATCTTCCTTCATTACAAATAATGATAATTACATTATTTTTTACTTCCTTACAAGTGTGACTTTAACTAGTCATAACAATTACAGAATAGTTTAACTAACTATTCTACAAGTCTTGGCTTGATCTTCACGCTCATTCATATAATGAATGGCACTTCATCAGGATTCCGGTCAGCTTGATCTTCACAGGATCCTTAAGTTCATTCTACCGTCGTTTCGCTAAAAATGTTTTTATTTAAAGCAAGAGTGAGCATTCAATTGCTCAGCACGTCATAGCAGTTGAATAATAACTCAAGTATCACATATTTTTTAAAAAACTTCAATAACCAAACAAGGGTTATGAAGTAGCTTGAATAACAAGAATATATTCTGATTCCTATCATTTTAAAACATTAGTCACATTCACTTTGATAAAACATAAATTCTTCTACTCTTTTCTTTACATTCTATCTGGCTAGAATCATTAGCACAATATTAAGACTTAAAGTTCATGAATAAACATAACTTTTTCATATTAAACAGTTCAATCACATAATAGTTCATCTCACAGAAACACCGAAGTGTTAAAAATATGACACGACATCATGCATACTACCACCTTGTACAAACATTAACACATTTGCATATAGATAAAACTTTCTCAAGTTCAACATCTGAGAAAGTTTAAGAAAATAGCATTCATTGAAGTTAGGAAACTTGCCTTAAGCGCTGCATATTGCTTACGCTATATCGTCATTCATAATCCCTATATATCACATAAGAAATAACATCACCAATTAGTCGTATATTCGATGCACATATTAGTTTAACTTAACTTTAGTTCTTACGGTTTGCGTTCTTATAATCTAAGTTTACGCGACCAAACTCTACATTTATTATTTCGGTTGTTATGACATACGGAGATACCAAAACCTTACGATCATCTTTATGATTGTTTTATATCATCATCTTCTTCTCTCTAGCTCAACCTGTCCGAAACATTAATACTGTAATATTCGTTAAGTCAACATATGGCTTTCTGACAAACAAATGTCATACCTCAGGATTATTCATTAATGTTTAAGTTATACAATCTTGTGTATGCCAAGAACAATATTCAATGTTAAGACTATGCGTTCATAGCCTTTACACATTTTACATTATTTCTATTTCGTATCTTAAAATGTCTGGATAATTTAACTCGGAATACTTTTCGAGTTATTATCATTAACTCGGCTTCTTAACGTTATACATTATTCATTATTATTCATTTTTGTACGTTCAAACCATACACGGTTGTGTATACTCAGCACGTTTATCTTTACGTGTACACGAACCGCCTTCGTCGGTTTACGTGTTTTAACGCTTACGTTCTTTCTCACATTCCTTATCCGATCTAGATTTGGAACATTCGTTAACCCCATTACCTTATCGTTACAACTTTATGACATTTAAATGTCATAAGTTATCATCTTTGTTCAACGTTCAAGTCATTACATTTCCTGTAATCTTAAACATTCATTAAATACGAATACAGTGTACCGTATTTCCGAATACGGGATTCTGCAATCCAATTATGCACGTTGCATTTATATTTTACAATCTTCAAATCAATTCTTGATTATCATACTCAAGGTTTTAATAACAATCATCAACGTCTAAGTTATATAACCAATGTATTCTCAAAACATTTGTTCAACGCGAATACGGTTCACGGATACATTTACGTATTTTGCATTTACTTAACTCGTTCTTAAAATTCCGTTAAATCTTCTCGTTCAACCTTTACTTAAGGTTGAATTCACTTCTTTAAGTGTTATATTATATGATTATTAAATTCATAATCATTCCGTATTCTTCCCCCATGAACTGAGCAGTTAAAAGCTCTTTTCGGGTCTTCTCAGATCTGCACGCAAGACCGGTTCCTTTACATTTGTTGGTATTTTGGCGCCATTCTCCAAAGACTCTTCTTCGTCGAGCAGTAATCGTCGCGCCTCCTTCTTAGCCTTGGGCAGTGGCCTTAGGCCAAAAGTCCAATTTTTTTTCTAGCATTTTTTCCAAGTGTTGGAACGCGTAAGAATCACCTACTTTGCAATCTTGTAACTTCTTCGTTCCAAAGTCATGTTCTTCCTTTCCTTACATAATCAGATTCCCCCGGACATAATAATTTTCTGAATCCGTTAACGAGGCTTTCCGTTAGCTCAAATTTCATTGTTAGTTCGTTTTACGTTATTAACATTCTTCGTTCATTCGTCCGTAATTCGGCCATCCGAACTCGGAATTCGTTCGTTTTTGAGTCCACGACTCACATTTTCAATGTTCTTTAACATTATTATTAAACCTCACTAATTCGGGTTCATTAACTTGCTTTTTACATTTTGTTCGTCATTTACGAAATTTTGTCATAACTTCGTTATAGGCTAATTTCAATCCGTTCTTCATAAACTTTTCTTTCAATTCTACTTTTCCTAACCAAACATATGTCAGCAATTCATATATATGATGGTTTTAAACTTGTCCATCAACAACAAGCTCTAAGTAAGATGATTTTCCATTTATCCATCAACAACGTTCTTCGCGTGTTCTTCGTGTTCTTCGTTCGTTCTTCACTTTTAATCGATATTTTGATTACGATTTTACATTTTCTTGGATTTTAGTGCTATAACTCTTCAATCCTTACTTATTTCACTGAATCGTTCATATGGTTCATTCGGATCGTTCATTAACACCAAGCAAATCATACTTCGTATGAAAGCTTTTAGGAAATTTTTATAACTAAATTTCAATTTCTTCTTACTTTATTTTCTCATGATTTCAACTATATGAAAATCATTCCTTACATCTTTTACTTCCATTTCCATTAAGATATGTATTTTGACATAGAAAACTTAAAAGAAAATTTTGATTAAACTTAGGTTTCGTATTATCTTTCTTCTTTAATCTTCTTCCTTTAGACGAAGCTTGCGATTTGCTAGCTTTTCCTCTTCTTTTCGTTCTTCTCCCCCATCCGAAATCTCCCTTTCTCTCTCAAGTGTTGGTTGAATTTCTCTAACCAAACAAATGAGCAGCTTGGTTTATATAAAATTTTCAAGGCTAGGGGCATTTTGATCATTTGGCGGCTTTTTACTATTTTACCCCCACCTCCTTACTATTCATGCCTCCTTACTATTCACGAAGCTTCTCCTGGAATATTCGTTGATCCGTCTTTCAGAATTCGTCCGACAGTTTAAAAAAACTGTGTTCTCTGGAATTCAAATATTTTTAGATATTCCGTTTTTCCTCTACAAATTAACGTATTCTTCGAAACTTTGAAAAACTGAAACACTTTTTGATGAATAGTGTTTTCCGTCACGTTTTCCCAAATCATAATTAAACGATCGAAGAAGTACATAACAATACTTATTGACATTTTTATTTCTCCCGATTTTTGCACGTTTTTCGAGAAAAAAATTTAGCGACTTGTATAATTTTTCACGATATATTACCTACAAATCTTTCGACAGAATGTCATTTCGACATTCCGAACTCTCAAAATGACTTAGGTTATTCAAACCCTAAACCATTAGGGTTCATCGCTGAATAGTACCTATTTTGTCTTTTTCTTGGAAAAATTTCTTTGCTCAGAAAAATTTTATTTTCGTCTTGAAAATTTTTACTCGTTCATTCTAGCTCGTAGTGAATCCTCCCATTTTATAGTTATCCTAGGTTATAGAACGACTAGTAAACACATAACACATAATATAATTAATAAAAATTCATTTTATTAATTAAATATTTTTAATTTTAATTCTCTGGACAATCCAATTTTTCGGGTTGTCACATTCTTCCCCCCTTATAAGAATTTCGTCCTCGAAATTACAAAAACCTACATCCATATTTAAATGTGTTATTCTTATAACCTTTATTAAGGATTTAATCTTACTTCTTCTCTTCCTTGTTGAATAACCTCAACATACTATTTCAATTAGGTATTACCAAATTATTCTTTTCCTTAACTCATTCCATCCCTTTTCTAAGGATTACTTTTGACATAATCATCATTGGTCAAACTCCATGCTTCACTATTCCTCCCGTCATTCGGGTTATCACATTCACCCCTTCTTCTAAAAATTCCGTCCTCGAAATTGTATCACACTTTTCTTCTCAACTTCTCATCTTACCACCATTCAAGAATCTTCATAATTTATACAATGACTATGAAGTAGAATGAATAACTTAGGAAGATAAAGATTCCTTTCACAACATTACATACTTTGTTGAGGGGTCTTATAAACCATGATCTCTTACTACGTTTAACGATATTTCATCGCAAACCATTCTCTCACCCAGTACGTTTACAATCACAAAGAAGGTAAATCACCTTTTCCGGTAAATTAGGTGATCAGCCTATCCTCATATCTCGGAGTTTGTTCTCCTCGGACTTATTTATTAGATTCTGCACCAAAGTAATTTAATTTGGCACAATTTCTCAAAGAAAGCTCGATTTTCTTTTAAACATGACATATCATTCGTCTAGCCAAAACAATTAGCTTAGACCATACCAATAAATTGGACATCAACTATAACGTTTAGTCAAAATCAATTGACATTGACTACTCTTTAAATTCTTTCACAATACTTTAAAACGTTTAATGTCATCATATTAACGTACTGCTTCACAGAACGTTGAGGACTTCGTCAGTTTATGACTTCGTCATACTACACCCTACCATAGTGTGTTGATGATACTATGATTACATCCAACATTAGGTTTAATGCATTGATAACTCCATCTTTTTACCATCTCTTATCAAAAGCATTGATGATATAAAATACATTTTGATATTTCCAAATCAAATTCGTCTAGCCAAACAATTGGCATAGACATACAAAGAATAGTTCTTTTAAAATCCATTGGTTCAAATCTCTGATCCAATATTTTTCTTTCCAAAAGCATACACATCAACACGATGTCAATAAACTTCGAAATCTAGCACAGCTAGAAGACTTGGAATATCGTTTATCTCCATCTTCGTTCATTGTCTTACTTGCAACAATTCTTAATCTTCTCTAGCACCTTCAATTCTTAAGTATAATGAAAATGATACATTTTCAGTTTACCACATTCCTATACCTTAGTATAGTTCATCAAACTTACCACACTTTATGTGTTCAGGAACTTTCCACAACCATACATGTTTAAGAACTTGTCTTTGCAATATGTAATCCAAAAACAAATCAAGGAATATCCATACGCTTAGGGCTCAGAAACATAACATATAACTATGAGTCACAAACTTTTTATAAGTAAGAGTTTCAAGAACCCGCACCTATCTTAACATTTTCTAACCATCAAATATATACATGAGAAAAGATTCACCTTCTCGTCATATACATATTGGCAGCGCGACATTACCATTTCAATGATTATCACTGTAATAGACTACGCAGTTGTTACAGCAAACACAAACCCCTACCCATCACAAAAGTTTGTACAACTCAGCTATCACATGGGTCCTCTATTGAAATCTTCCATTTCCATTAAGCTATGTATTTTGACATAGAAAAAAGAAAATTTTGATTAAAGCTAAGTTTCGGATTACCTTTCTTCTTTAATCTTCTTCCTTTAGGCGAAGCTTGCGATTTGCTAGCTTTTCCTCTTCCTTTCCTTCTTCTCCCCCATCCGAAATCTCCCTCTCAAGTGTTGGTTGAATTTTTCTAACCAAACAAATGAGCAGCTTGGTTTATATATGCTTTTCAAGGCTAGGGGTATTTTGGTCATTTAGCGGCCTTTTATCATTTTACCCCCACCTCCTTACTATTTTTGTCTCCTTACTATTCACAAAGCTTCTCTTGGAAGATTCGTTGTTCCGTCTTTCGGAATTCGTCCGACAGTTTAAAAAAACTGCGTTCTCTGGAATCCAAATATTTTTAGATATTTCGTCTTTCCTCTACATATTAACTTACGTATTCTTCGAAAAAATGAAAAACATTTTTTAATGAATAGTGTTTTCCGTCACGTTTACCCAAATCATAATTAAACGATCGAAAAGTACATAACAATACTTTTCGACTTTTTTATTTCGCCCGATTTCTTCATGTTTTTCGAGAAAAACTTTATCAGCTTATATGATTTTTCACGACATATTACCAACAAATCTTTTGACAGAATGTCATTTCGACATTCCGAACTCTCAAAATGACTTAGGTTATTCAAACCCTTAGGGTTCATTGGTGAATAGTGTCTGTTTTGTCTTTTTCTTGAAAAAATTTCTTTGCTCAAATTTTTTTTATTTTCGTCTTAAAATTTTTTACTTGTTCATTCTAGCTCGTAGCCAGAATCCTCCCGTTTTATAGTTATCCTAGGTTATAGAACGACTAGTAAACACAACACAAAATATAATTAATAAAAATTCATTTTATTAATTAAAAATTCTTTAATCTTAATTCTCTGGACAATCCGATTTTCCGAGTTGTCACATTTTCTATCATATGTTAAGTGAACAAGGGGCATCAAATAGTGTGATTAGTACGATCTTCTATGTTGAAAATAATATAACACAAACATAAGATAAATCAAGATTTACACAAATTTTAAAGAAAGAACAGTGTTTCTCTTCCTCTCGCTCTTTCTTGATAAAAAAAATTATTAATAAAAGAGATGTATAATGAAACAGGGGACAGGTTAGTATCAGACTAATGGGAGAAAACAAACAAACAAGAGAGCATGTAAAAAATTGATGCCCTCCACTCTCTGCACATCACTCACAGAGTTGAAAGCTAGTTCTAAAATTTCAAAATATGATCAAAATCCATAAAAAATATTGAATAGAGAAGCAAAAAAGTTCATGCATGGTATACAGAAAAAATCTCTCTTTAAAGTTGGAAATAAAAGAAACCTTGCAAGTACTAATACTTCAGCTGTTATGGCATGGAGACGGGAATTAGCATATGCAGCAGCTGATCTAAGTAGCTTCAGCTTCCAAAGAAGAGTATCTTTGGGTATGATATTGGCCATTGACTGATAAATAAAATGAAAAAGATGAGAATGCAGAATAGTAACCAACATAGTCCCCCAGAAATTCATTTAACTGGCAATTCTAAACAGAATCACAAACACAGGGTTTTGACTTAAAGGACAGATTATCCTAACATTCTTATTTACCACAAGGAAAAAATATACAAAAAGCAGTGTAAAAAAACTTTATCTTTTGCACACCAACCTACAATATTTTGACTATGAAAATTATTATGGACCATAATACGAGTCATTCACAGCAAGTTTGAATAGATAAATAGGTATGAGTCAATCATTTTAGATTTGTGTGTGTGTGTGTGTATATATATATATATATAGAGAGAGAGAGAGGAGAGAGAGAGAGAACATTCCTTGATTTAGCTAACTCTAATGTGATTAAATATTTTTGAAAAAACTGAAAATTGTAAAGAATTCAAATCAAGTCAAAACACACAACCAGCTTGACTCTGAAACACCTTAGTTGGAACAAAGATTTGTAGTAAAGAATATAGAAGACCATACGGGAAAAGTTGAAGGACTAATAGCAGTTCTTACAGAAAGGCATGGTAGCAAAGCAGTAAGGTTGGCAGACATTTGTTTAAGAACTATAGCACGAGGAAGCGTAGTATCGATGTTGACCATGGCCATCTTCATTGGATCACCTGATGTAAATGAAGATATACATTACTCCAGAGTTCCAGAAAGGTATTATTCCCATTATCTGGTTCAGTAATATTCAAAATATTGTTATGTAAAAGTATTACTTAAATTTGATACAATGAAAGAGAAACCATGTCACAATCCTCTATTAAACATTTGAGATTTAAATGTCCATTAAATCAGTTCACACAAACAATTAGCATTTTGTCAAGTTTCTATTGAGAAGTATTATACATAAATTTAGCACAATCCAAAACTGAGCATGTAGTCAGTATTCTAACATTCTAGCTGGGGCACTCTATCAATGTCAGTTACAGTGTCAGAGAGATTAAAGAACTGAAAATTTCTTACATGATTGTTATGGTACATCAGTGCTGATGATCTATCATGGCATCAGAATCAGCAATAGAAATGGAGGTGGAAATGGTGGCAACACGAGTGGGAATATAATGGTAGTTATAGCAGCATTGACAAAGCAATTGAAATTATGGTAAACTTGGTGCAGTTAGGAAGTAAATATAATGGTGGGTAGCAGTTGTTCTAAAACTGTATCACAGACTAGGAATCCAGGCGAAGGAAAACTGGAATTAAAGCAGAAACATGTAGCACATTTATTGGAAAAAGCTTCTTAATGAGCATACTTGTTTCAAGTTACTTATATGAACTAGTGGAAGTAATATGTAAAACCCTATTGAGTAACTTTCACTCTTTTATAATTCTAAAAAAATAATATATGTCAAAGTAACCAACAAATCACATATTTCACTTGTCTTGGCTTACGATTCTTTGTTATTCATGCTCCCTCTCTTCTTCTCCTGACTAGAGAACATGGTCTCTGGTCTCCTAGAAAATCTTTCCTTTATTGAGACTTTATTGCATTCCTAGGTTGCATCTGTTCCCTGTAGACTTTTGGTAACTTAAAAATTACGATCAGGTCCCGCTCTTAGATTATAAAGCTTTTGTCTGGTCTTTAGTATCCAATAGGCTAAACACTAACAATTTACTATGGATGCGTAGACCTTATAAGGTCATCTCTCCAAATACACATGATGCAAAGCAGAGTAGCAAATCACATGAACGCTTGTTTGTTCACTGTCCAGTGGCAAAGAGTCTTTTAAATTATTTGTTCGGGGCATTTGGTGAATCATATGTCTGGTCAGTCCTTCAAATGTGGATATTTAAATTGCTTTTGATCAGATTTGGGGTATTCGGCGGAGGAAAGGATGGTACAATCCTCTGCCAGTACCCGTATTTGCTATTCTTTATATTATAGACTGAGAAGAATACCGACTGTATAGGATAATTATGTTTCGGCATCATTAATGATATCAGGCGTATTTTGCTTCTTATTTTTCTTTTTGTTCTTGAATCTCATTGCTCTCAGCATTGAAGTGTTTAGAGGGGCAGCCTTGCCATGAGAGTGTTAGAGGGGCAGCCTCTGCCATAGAGTGTTTGTAGGTGTAACAGTTTCAGATTGGAATATAAATGGACAAACAATCTTTTTATTAAAGAAAATATATTTTCTTCAACATCATATCTTTTCCTTGAATGACCAGTGTCCTACCCTATTACATCTCTTTCCTCTATAACAATTTTTTTTTTCTTTTATCTTAAAACATTGTTTTAATAACAGACTTTACCGTGAGGTTAACTAAGAAATTGGTTCTAAGCTGAGTGTAATGGAAAAATATTATTGCTGGTGACACTAAATCGCGATTGCATGGCTTTACTAAGAAAGGCTTTATTGAGAGAGTAATCTAGATGGAACGGCCGGTGATCTGTTTCAATGGGTTGGAGTAGTGATAGTTTCCTGTCAATCTACACAAGGCTCGGGCTTGGTGGCATCCCTGAATCATTACAATCCCTTTAAACTTCAACCTAATAAAAATGGAAAAACTTGCACTCTAGTCCAGGGAACTTTAAGGAAACTACTTTCAATCTGAAGTCAGGAACTAAGCTTTCTAAAATAAAATGTAGCAAGACCAGCGAGCAAGTCGATACGATAGAAGAGCAACAACTCAACAAACATTATTGGAAGCACAGAAAATTGTTCCATTTCTCACTTAAATTCTATAAAAATAAATTACTAATAATAATAAATAAATAAATAATAATAGTAGTAGTAGTAGTAGTAGTAGTAAATAATAGTAGTAATAATAATAATAATAATAATAACAATAATTATAATAATAATAATTATAATTATAATAATAATAATAATTATAATTATAATTATAATAATAATGATAATAGTAATAATAATATGACCATAAGTTATCATACTAACAAATCAATACCCATAATGCCACTAAGAAGATAAGGGACTGCAACTTGAAGTTCTTCAGGCAGAGCATTCAACAGGGGAAATATAGGTTGCAGCTGTGACCTGCCAAATGAAGTCGCTGAAATGGATATTTTAAAGCAACAGTTATTACCAAAGAATATCGACAAGAAGTGATCAACCAGAACATCCTAATATATGTGAATTCAAGGAATTTGAAAGCTAACCTGGATTTGCTAAAATTAATACTAGGTCAATGGTAGGATTGTGAGCAGCAACTGCAAGTGCTAAACATCCTCCAAAGGAGTCTCCCACCAAATAAATTGGCTTATTTGGAGAAGCAGCATGTTCAAACCTCACAGATTTTTCAACAAATTTCACCAGATCTTCATACAAAATTGTTTACATTAAATTTTGTTCCATAGATTTATTCAATACATGAAGGTATTACAAACAAACTGTACAGGCATAAAAGCATGAATAAACAAACACACTCAAATGGATGCATATTCTGGTGTCTGGAAGCAGGCTTTATGATATATTTGTTTTTATAAAAAGAAGATTTTATCAATAAAGAGGAAGATACAAGAGGGGAGGACACGGAATCCACCATAAGTGGAACAAAAAGGAAAAACAACCTTTTAATAAAGTTTTGTTAAAAATATTTTGTTATTGATAGTTCTGCTCCATCTCGGCAGTACTTTCTGGTAAACAATAGATGTTGCGTCCTTTTCTAGTATATTCATCTATTTAGGTCTTCCTGTTTGTCTTAGAATGTAGGCAACTTTGATCACATTTCTCGCATGCCAGCTCGTTTAGTATCCTAGAGTCTATGAGTTCAAAGTTCAAACCATATAAGACAATATTCTCTCAGTATAATCCCAATTGATAATTCATCCAACAAATGTGTTCAAATCCTTTTCACAATCTCTTATTTTCCCACATGTCCATTTTAACATTCATAGTTTAGGAAACCTCACTAACATATGTTTTCTTGGTTGTTGACTATATTGTCCCATATGCACAGCTGGTCTAATTTCCATCCTATTAAACTTCTTCTTCAGCTTCCAAAGGTAAATTTCAATCAGATAACATGCTATTAGGAGACTTCTCTACTTGACAAGAACTGCATTAGTTTTAATCACAATAACTTCAATCTTTCCTTCTTTATGGCTAATTAAGCGTATTACCTATATATGTTAAATTGTTCACTCTGATATATCTCGACCTTTCAGATTCTCTAGCACTTCATTCTACTCCTACTACTAAAGAACTAGCCCAAAAAAATATACAAACTAAAAAGACATCCCTTTCTCCCTAGCTTTCCTCTTGGAAAACCTTTGCTTCCCTTTCCTCTCTCCAATTACTCCTTCCCCCCTTCCCTTCCATGTACCAAACAGAGGATTAACAGTAATGATCTAGAAAATTTAATAGACATCTAATAGTCTATTTACCAACAAATAATACCTATGAGTCACTAGACCAATTCAAGTACAGTAAAATTTATACCCATGAGATTATATAGAGTTTTTGATGTATCAGCAGAACAAATGAACTTCCTCAACAGGTCAAGAGATTAGTAAAACATATATTTTGAAGCAAGAGAAAATTAGGACCTCCAAATGGTGTTTTGTCCCGAACAGGAATGTGCAAGCATCGAACTTCGAAAGCTCTGCAATGAAAATATCATATATTACATACCACGTTTACAAGTAATTGATGGTTTAGAGGCTAGACACAAAATTCTATCATGATGTTATTTTCCTAACAAAAATTACATAGTAAGAATACATTTCAGTTTGAGATCCAATAAAGTACCAAATCCATGGCATCAAGAACATACATAATGGAACCTCTTATATTCATTAATAAGCAGACATGCACACATCTCTTTAAATATTCAAGTGCAAATATACATAGATCACATAAATATACAATTATACATTTAGAACCATTTTTAATGAGAATATTTTTGTATACATATACCAGTAATGCGATCAAATAGCATGAATAATCATAAATGTTGAATATTTGACTCCTCTTTCTTCTTTGGTCAAAGTCTCCGCCCATTCTTTTTTCCACAGTCCAGCCCATTGATTTCCGCCTTTTCTTTTCTTTGCCTACAATCAGATTTTTGGGCTATAAATAGGCAGCAAATGAGAAGGAAATGACACACCAAAATTGATAGAACATCTCTTAGAGAGAAAAGAGAGCAAAGCTCTAGTTTGAGTGTCAAAGAGTGTGGAGAGTTAGAGAGAAGCTCAGTTAGAGTATTCGGAGAGTGAGGGTGTAGTGAGAAATAACCAGTTAGTTTATTTCTCAGTTGAGAGTTTGTAATCTCTATATTATTTTCATAGTGAATTTCTGAGATCTTTCCCCGTGGTTTTTCCCAGTTGGGTTTCCACGTAAATTTCTGGTGTTATTATTTTACATCTCATACAGTAGTGTGTTTATATTCATCTTAGTGTATTTGTGTGAGCCTTATTTCTCAACAATTGGTATCAAAGCTTTTGGTTCACGCCATTGGTGTCTAGGAAAGTGGTTCAAAAGGCAGCGCCTTTAAGAAAGGTGGTTATTTAATTAGTCACCGTTGCAAAAGCACGGAGAGACTCCCACCCGTTGGTACGATCCGTTTAAAGAGAAATTAGGCAGGTCACAAATACGAAGATGGCAAGCACAAGTGCGAGGTATGAAGTTGAACCATTTGACGGTAAGTCCAATTTCAGTATTTGGCAGTGTACAGTCAAAGATGTATTGGCTCAACAAGGATTGACAAAGGCAATAGAAGGGAAGAAACCAACGACTATGACAGATGAAAGATGGACGGAACTTGAAGCAAAGGTCGTGGCAACAATCAGATTGAGTTTGGCGCCACAGATCAAATATCAGGTTTTAACAGAAAGCTCTTCGAAAGACTTGTGGAAGAAACTTGAGAAAGTTTACAAGTCAAAGTCTCTGTCAAACCAGTTGTATTTGAAGAAGGTTCGGATGGAAGAAGGGTCAAATTTGACCAATCATATTAATGAGTTTAATAGATTGGTGACCCAACTAACCAGTATTGATGTGAAGTTGGACGAAGAAGATAAAGCCTTATTGCTTCTTGTCTCTCTACCAGATTCATACTCAACTCTCCAGACTACACTCCTTGTAGGGAAGGAAAAACTTGCAGTTAACGATGTGATGTCAGCAGTCCTGGATCAGGATAAGTTCAGGGGCACTACTTCCAGAGATCAAGGAAACAGTCTTCTTGTTTTTTCAGATGGGCGTGGCAGGGGTCCTAATCGAAAGAAGTATTCTGGCAAGGAACGAGAAAGATCTTAAGCGAGATCAGGCAAGAAGGATAAATCTCAGGTTGAGTGTTATCATTGCCACGAGAAGGGCCACTACAAAAATCAGTGTCCATTGTTAAAGAAGGATAACAAGAAGAAAGGAAAGCAGATTGAAAAATCTGCTAATGTTCTTGAAAGCAAGTCGATGTGTGCAATGACGAGAGTCGCATACGATGAATGTAAAATAAAGTTTCACAAGGTGATCTCTTATCTGTTAGAGACAGTGGCAGCCTTACAGATTGGTACATGGATTCCGGTTGTTCTTTTCAATGTCCCCCTCATAAGGATTGGTTTGATACTTTTACATCCCGTGAATGGTGGTGCAGTTTTTTATTGGGTAACAATGCAACCAAAGTTACTAGGATAGGCACCATCAAAATTAAAATGTTTGACGGGGTTGTCAGAACATTGGGTGATGTAAGGTATATTCCAAAATTAAAGAAGGGCTTGCTATCAGTTGGAGTACTTGACTCTATAGGTTGCAGTATCTCAGTCAGAGATAGTGTCATGAAAATTACAAGGGTTCGATGGTAATTATGAAGGGCCAGAAGAAGGGCACTCTCTACAAGTTGATAGGGGACACGATTCTTTGGTGGAGCGAAGAATTTCATGCGTGATAATTCTAACAATGATGATAACACGTAATTATGGCACACGCGACTGGGTCATTCGAGTGAAGGTGGAATGAAAGAACTTCACAAAAGGCGATTCTTTGAAATGTGTCAAACGCGCGATTTGAATTTTGTTTGTGTACAGCAAACAACGGAGGGTCAGCTTCAAGTCAGGAGCACATACCAGTAAGAATGTACTTGATTATGTACATTCGGATGTGTGGAGCCCGATCAAGCATACGTCAATGGGTGAAGCCCATTATTTTGTAAGCTTTATGGATAACTACTCCGTAAAGGTGTGGGTGTATTTTATGAGCGTAAACCGAGGTTTTTTTAATCTTCAAGCAGTGGAAAGCTAAAGTAGAGAACCAGACCGGAAAGAAGCTGAAGTATTTCAGATCAGATAATGGCACAGAATACAAGGACAGGTCATTCCTACAGTTCTATCAGGATGAAGGTATCACCAGGCACTTCTCAGTCAAAAGAACTCCAGAGCAAAATGGGGTTGCCGAGAGGATGAACAGAACTCTATTGGAACGTGCCAGATGTATGAGGTTGAATGCAGGATTGCCCAAGAGTTTCTGGGCTGAGGCAATCAACACAGCTTATCTGATTAATCGATCTCCTTCAGCTGGAATTGATTACAAAATCCCCAAAGAGGTATGGAGTGGGAAACCAGTTGATTTTTCTGTGATGAAAATCTTTGGTTGTCCAGCTTATGCTCATCTACCAGTCGAAGAGCGACGGTCCAAACTTGATCCAAGGTCAAAAGAGTGTATTTTCCTTAGATATGAAGATGGAATAAAGGGATACAGGTTTTGGGATCCAGTATCCAAGAAGAAGGTTGTCAGCAGAGATGTGGTGTTCAATGAGAAACACATGCTGAACAAGTCCGAGTATGAATAATCTGCAGCAGGTGAGTTGCAGAAACACCCAGTTAAGGTGGAGCTTCCTGAAGAGATTGAAGATGATCATCTTTCAGATCCCCAAAAGAGGTCCTATAATCTTGTTAGAGCTCGGGAAAGGCGAGTCAACAAACCAGTGCAGAGATATGGGTTTGAAGACATGGTTGTCTTTGCCTTGATTGTTGGTAGTGGAGATCCAACTAGCTATCAGGATGCTATTCAGTCCGAGGATAATGAAAAATGGGCGATAGCGATGGCAGAAGAGATGGAGTCTTTACAGAAGAACCACACTTGGGAGTTAGTTCAACTTCCAAAAGGATTGAAGGCTATAGGATGCAAGTGGGTGTTTAGGAAAAAGGAAGCTCACTCTGATAAAGAAGGTGAAAGATTCAAGGCCAGGTTAGTGGCAAATGGATTATCTCAGAGAGAGGGAATCGACTACAATAAGATCTTCTCACCAGTTGTGAAACACACGTCGATTCGGTTGATCTTATCTATTGTAGCATCACAAGATATGGAGTTAGAACAACTTGATGTGAAAACAACTTTTCTCCATGGTGATTTAGAAGAAAAGATCAACATGAAGCAGCCTGAGGGGTTTATTAAACCAGGGAAAGAGGGCTTAGTTTGCAGTTTGAAGAAGTCTCTATATGGTTTGAAGCAGTCCCCAAGATAGTGGTACATGAAGTTTGACAACTTCATGATGGCTCATGGTTACTCTCATTCGGAGTATGATTCATGTGTGTATTTCAGATCCCTTGATTATGGCTCTCTAGTATTGTTGACATTATATGTCGATGACATGTTGATAGCAGCAAAGAGGAAGTCAGATATTCTTCAGCTGAAGAATTTGTTGAGCAATGAATTTGACATGAAGGATATTGGGTCAGCCAAGAAAATCCTAGGTATGAAAATTCACAGGGATCGTCAGGCAGGAAAGTTGTGGCTAACTCAAAAAGGATATGTGCAGAAGGTTTTGGAGAGGTTTAACATGAACAATGCTAAACCAGTTAGCACTCCGTTGGCAGCACATTTCAGGTTGTCTTCACAGTTGAGCCCACAGACAGAGGATGAGGTGGAGTATATGTCCAAGGTACTGTATGCAAATGCGATGGGTTGTCTAATGTACGCCTATGGTACGTATACAAGGCCAGATATCTCACATGCAGTCAGTGTGGTTAGCAGGTATATGGCAAATCCAGGAAAAGAGCATTGGAATGCTGTAAAATGGATTTTTCATTATCTAGCAGGAACAACCAATTACGGTCTTATGTTTGATCTTGATACCGCAAGAAGTGAGGTTTCAGGGTTTGTTGATTCGGATTATGCTGGAGACCTAGATGCAAGGAGATCTACGACAGGGTTTGTATACACCTTTTGTGGAGGATATATATGTTGGAGGTCAGTGTTGCAGTCTACGGTAGCGTTATCAACAACAGAGGCTGAGTATATGTCATTGACAGAGGCAAGCAAGGAAGCTTTGTGGCTTAAGGGACTAGTTGAAGAACTAGGTTTCAAGCAAGGCAGTATCCAGATTTAGTGTAATAGTCAAAGTGCTATTCATTTAGTAAAGAACCAGGTGTTTCATGCCAGGACCAAACATATCGATGTTCGGTATAACAAGATTCGTGAGTGGCTGAACAATGGTGACATTGTAATTCGCAAAGTTCACACAAAGGAGAATGCCGCATATATATGCTCACACAAAGTCGACATAAAGAAAAGTTCAAGCATTGCTTGGACTTAATTCACTTCGTCGAATACTGAGATCGTGGTGGAGTATCCAGGGAGAGGGATACATTCACAAACACAAAGAAGTTCACAATAGTTGAAAAATATGAGCCAAGGTAGAGATTGTTGAATATTTGGCTCCTTTTTCTTCTTTGGTCAAAGTCTCTGCCCATTCTTTTTTCCACAGTCCAGCCCATTGATTTTCGCCTTCTCTTTTCTTTGCTTACAATCAGATTTTTGGGCTATAAATAGGCAGCAAATGAGAAGGGAATGACACACCAAAATTGATAGAACATCTCTTAGAGAGAAAAGAGAGCAAAGCTCTAGTTTGAGTGTCAAAGAGTGTGGAGAGTTAGAGAGAAGCTCAGTTAGAGCATTCGGAGAGTGAGGGTGTAGTGAGAAATAAACAGTTAGTTTATTTCTCAGTTGAGAGTTTGTAATCTCTATATTATTTTCATAGTGAATTTCTGAGATCTCTCTCCGTGGTTTTTTCCAGTTGGGTTTCCACGTAAATTTCTGGTGTTATTATTTTATATCTCATACAGTAGTGTGTTTGTATTCATCTTAGTGTATTTGTGTGAGCCTGATTTCTCAACAATAAATATTACACAGAATAATTATCATTTTCATAAGTAAAATCACTTGTTCTGCAAACCAAAATTACCAACTGTTACAGAACTGCAATTGTGAAATTTGGGCTCTTTCATTTGTTTATTTCAAGTCTATGGAAAGGACTACTAGAACAAGTAGTGTCACGAGCAGTACTACAGAATGAGTTAAAAGGAAGTTTTCAGCACGGAATTTCCAAATCATATACTTATTTGGATAATTATTTATGACCAGTCAGCCCTCTCTATCTATTGTGAGTTATTCTGTGTTTCTACTTTTTCATAACAACCCAGGTCAAATCCCGAGCCCAAATTGAATCAAATCCATCCAAACAAAGTCTTAAACTACTAATACTATCTATTTGGGTCATCTTAGTTCACCACAAACTCTCCCAAAAGGTCATGACTAAAGGTACTATATTACTAACTTAATTCCTTACATACAAACAATTTTTTTGTACATGTTTCGACATGGGACTGAAGTGTTACAAACTTCCCCACTTAAATTTCTTATTTCCTTGTCAGAATCACCCACACACATATTCCACAAACCTTTGTCGCTTTAGCAATTGAGAAGAATATACTGGTTGGCATCGTCTCCCCACCTTCGAATATCTCTCCATTATGGGATAATAAGACCAACCTTCATTTCCCCACCTTCGAAAACCCGATTGGATGATCCGACCCGAGCTTTTGAGAGCTTTTGAGAGTGGCTCTGATTACCATATGTAACATTGGTCAAATCCTAGGTCCATGACAAATCTCAAGCCAAACTCCGAGTCCGAATCAAAATTTTCAAACAAGACCTTAAACCACTAACCCAATAGTATCTTCTAGGGTCATCTTGACCTACCACGATAAGGGACTAAAGTGTTACAAATGATTCTTCTTAAATAGACTCCTTGAATGAAAGAGTTCAGACATCGTAGAAAACTATTCCTTTATATATTCCCGTTAAACCCTCCAAATAACAAACATCAACAGTTTAACTCCTTTCTTGTTATTAGAGTATATTATTATTAGAACTTAGTCACCAAGTATGCTAAAGCATACTTGGTGACCACACATACTTGACCACTACTCAACTTTATTTGGTCGCTACTCAACTTATAGCCCATATTTAAGGGTTAATACTCTTTGTAATACATCTATTTTCTCTCTAACATAGTATCAAATGGGATGCCCACTAGCAGTCTTGCTTCCGCCACCGGCAACACATAGTCAGTGGCGGGTATATTTTCTTGCAATTCTTTTTCTGTGTTTTTTTTAGAGAAAACAAAATAAAAATTCATGGTCGTTTGTTTTTATGGTGAAACAAAAATGGTTTGTTCTTAGTAGTTATTTCTCTGGTGTAATGGATGGTTGATTGGAAAGTAAAGATTTCATTGGGCCAAAATTTCATGAAGGAATGTGTCCTTCGATTTTTTGGGAGGTTAGAGAGTGCTCCATTATTTCAGGAAGGCAAGGGCAAAGGAGTCCTTCGTAGTTTTTTCTAGAGAGAACTTTTTCATTTTTTATAGGAGACGAATATTCTCCGTTATTGCCGGCACATGATATCCTTGGAAAGTGGATGTGTGAAATTATATAACGAGAGTGAGAAATCTAATTTTGGACGTAAAAACAATCAATTTTTTTTCCATGCAAATTGAAGAGGGTCTCAATCTTCATAGTTGGTTTGAGTCTTTTATTTTTAAGATTATGTTATGTAACACATGATATAAGATTTCAAACTTGAGTGGGAGTATTAGATTATATTATTATTAGGCAAGGAGTCATTCGTAGTTGTTTTTGAGTCTTTTATTTTGTTATGTAACAAGTTGTAAGTCATGATATAAGACTTCGAGTATTAGAATATATTAATATTATTAGAGTTTGCCCACCAAGTATGCTTGGTGCCCAAGCATACTTGGTCACTACCTAACTTTACTTGGCCACTACTCAACTTGTAGTCTTTGTAATAACAACAATATTCAATACATCTATTTTATCTCTAACACTTGTCCTACTTTCTCTCCTTGAATTCACAAACATTAAGAAAGAAAGATACAATCACTTCCATTCATTTCTCTTCGCAAATGATTAAAATTTTCCCTCATCTCACCTTCCATCCAAACTCACAAACACTGCGTAATGCTATACAGTTACCTGACTGGTGCCCTTGCATAACTAGCTTCAAGCTCCCAAAGCTAATAGCACATTGAAACTTGGTCCTTTACCTCTCGATTACAAACTAATTGGTTGTAAATGGGTCTTTAAAAAATTAACAAAATTAAGATGGCTCAAAATTGAAAAGTGCAATGCCAGATCAGTCGCCATGGTTACACACATATTGAAGGGGCAAATTACCATGAAAAGTTTTTACCTAAAGAGAAATTAGTATTGTCGAGCACTTCTTACTTCTTCTATTGCTTCCTCTATAGGGTGATCACAATGAATTCTTACATGGATATCTAATTGACGAAGTATATAAGATCCATCCACCTGGTTATTCTCCTAATGAGAACTTTATTTCTCCACTACAATAATACCTCTTAAGGTCTTACAAAAGCTACTATAAATTGATTTAAAATTTTCTAGTTCTCTTCTTGGGGAAAATATCTCACAATCAAAAGAAGATTCTTCTCAAAAAAGTTTAGCATTGGAGTGTGTCTTCTATATTTGTCTTAGAATTTGTTGATGATATTGTCATTACCGACTGGGATCCTTCATCCATCTCTACTTTTAAGCCATTCTTTTATTAAAGTTTCCATATCAAGGATCTCAGACCACCCTTACAATATATTTTGACATTGAGGTTCCTCGGTCTAAACAAGAATTATTAATTGCCAACAGAAATATGTCCTTGACATACTTAATGACGCTGACTTACTTGATACTAGACATTATATTTTCCTATGAAACAATAGCTTAAGCGGACCCCAAATGATGTCCTTCCACTTATCGTCTATCGATATTTGATAGGGCATCGCATTTACTTTACAATCACTCAACCAGATACCATTCATACCATTAACATCCAAAACCAATTTATGCACAAACCATGCAAACCAGAAATAGATGCTGCATTGATATTATTAATCTATTTGGAAGACTTTACCGACCGAGGCATCCTCTTGGCTGCTTCAGCTTCAATATAAATCAAGGATCTTGTGATTCTTATTGAGCTAGTTGTCCAATAACATGTATATCTATAGACAATTGCACCTTCCTTAGTTCTAGTTCCTATTTAACGCAGGGGGGGGGGGGGGGACAGTATCCAGGTCCACCCCTGAAGCAGAATATTGAGCAATGCGAAATCAAATGGCTGGGCTGGAATTTCCAGTCAAAAGTTCGTTTCGTTATTTGTGGAAATCAGGCTGCTCTGCAAATTTTAGTGAATCCCATTTATCATGAGCGTACAAGACAAGTTGAACCTGATGACAATGTTGTTTCGATAAAATACAAAGTGGCCTTCTATTATTTAGCTGATATTTCCACCAAATTGATGAAATATTGGGGCAAAGTCCAGCTTCTTGTCTTAAGAGACAAGTTGGGAGTTCATGATAATCACACTCCAACTTTAGGACACTATTGCAGATTTGAATACTCTGTTGATTTATCACATATTGCAAAAGTATGTTGTAATTAGTTATTTTGCTAGAATTAGGAGCTATTGTCAAGTGCTACAATCAAGGGATCGTGTGCATTGTTCTACGATACACAAGAGTTCATGATAATCACACTCCAACTTTAGGACACTATTGCAGATTTGAATACTCTGTTGATTTATCACATATTGCAAAAGAATGTTGTAATTAGTTATTTTGCTAGAATTAGGAGCTATTGTCAAGTGCTTCAATCAAGGGATTGTGTGTATTGTTCTACAATACACAAGTCTCATCAACAGTAATGTAAAACACACAAGATATTGTCAAATTTGAGCTCTTTCATAGGATTTCTGCCTTTGGATAAGATGATGAAAAGTTATAATTTATGCCAAGGTGACTAAAGGTTAGTGACATCATAGATATAAATGAGAGGTGGAATTAAACATATAATGACAACCTTAAAACATAGATGATAGAACTACTTGTACAGTTTACCGAATCAACAAAATTTGCACTAATGTTACACCTCAACTAATAACTAGTAAGTAATAGAATACATAATAATTACAGAAATACATGCTTCAATCCACACAGATTTGCATATAGTTTTTAGAAAGAAATTTTGACTCACTTTCCGAGAGCTTTGTGGTGCAGTATGAGACCCATCCCAAGACCATCCATCCCTGCATGCATCAATAACACAAAACTTTAACTACAATGGAAACAGAAATTCAAAATTTGAGAAAAGCATGTGTAAAGCTTCCATCCAACTATATACATAGGCATACACACGTATCTTTTATTTTTTCCCCAAAAGTCACTTATATACACATATACTAAGACAACAAGAGTTGCACAAGTAAAAATCAACAAACATATAAACGGAAAATTTGCATACCACTTGGGAAAAAAACTGGAAAGGCTAAACTATATTTAGAGCTCACAACAACTTATCATGCATCGAATTACCAGGCAAAAAAAGAAGAACAGGCGCATCTTTTACAGGATGACCGCATTCAACAGGGCAAAACCACCGCGGCGGTCCACCATCTGGCTTAATAATCTCCTCAGCTAAATCAAAATAATCTTTAACAGTCTGGGTTCCATACCCATCATCCCATAAAGGCTTCAACTTTTCATGAATAGCATCCTTCCCACTCTTCTTCTCCTTTACACTCAAATCCACCCTCCCATTCCCCACATCACTCAAAACTCTCTCCTTCTTCCCAACAAAAGTAAATCCATTAACTCCACTTGAATCCTTAGATACTGTTGCTGACTCCCCACCATTTACACTACTAACTCGAACTCTAAACCTGGGTTTATTCTCTGAACTTGAAGCAAAACAAGGAGACACCCACAAATTCCTTACAATTGATGCCATCAGCTCCACAACCAATAGCTTCAAACTTGAACCCCTTCTCAAGATTCAGTTATGCCACAACACAACTCCACTAAACCCAGAAATTTTATGCCAATTAAAACATTGTAAGAAACCCAAAAACCAAATTGAAATGTGGGGTCGATAAACACACACTTTGTGCTTTTTCTAGTATGAGTAAGAATTTCAAAAAGGATGAAAGTTCAGTTAGGCATAAAATCAAACACGTGGTGGTATATGGTTCATGAGTTTATCATGGACGGAAAGCAATAGCGTGTAAGAAAGATATGCTAAGTGCCTGAAAAATTCTGCAATTTGGTTGTTCATGGCGTAGAACAATAATCTTACTATCATATAAGTATCACATCCAGTTCAACAAATCAACAAATTTATGGATGTCACCTATACATAATGTGAATATTGTGTGATATTTTATGTCGTAGTAGCAATTATTTTTAGTGTAAATTGTCGTTAGTTTCCATTGTCATTTTTCTCTTTCTCTTCAGCCACACATTATTTTACTGATGATGCTTTCCATTTAGTTTCTTTCATGCGGTTAAAAGTTAAAACAACCGATTTGAGTAAAGATAGGAATAGGAAAAGGAAAAGGAAAAGGAAAAGGAAAAGGAAAATTTTGGCGTTTAGGAAATACAGTTAAGAAATATCGGAAATGATTAATAATTGAACATGATAATTGTATATAAAAATTTAGACAAAATATAAATAAATAAAATTATAATGTACTCGTATTTAATTTTTATCTCTAATTATTATGTTGGCATTAAAATTTTCATAATGTAAGTCGAAAATGACAAAGGTAAAATAGTAATCTTATTTTACAAAACTATCAATCTATTCTATTATTATCAATACCTATATATAAAAAAGGACTTAAGGTGATCTTTTCAATTAGAAAACTCACCTATTAATTGAAAATTTATCGGGTCAACTCTTAATTAATTAAGAGTTAACTCGGTTATTTATCCTCTCATACATCGGCTCTTCCCCTTCACCTTCCCCTTCCCCTTCCCCTTCCCCACTCTTCCGTCCCCTCACTTAACCTTCATTCGATTCTTTTCCGATTTGTTTTCCTTCGCTTCATCTTTAGTTTACTTCTCACTTAATTAATTCAATCGACTCCTCCTCTCTGCTCAATGTTCAATCACAGAATCCTCCCTCTCCCCAATTTCACAATCTCACAATTCTCGCATCCCTAATTTTAAGATTTTCAATTTACTCCAATTTTAATATGGAATGTGTTGTGTTTCATTGGCATCCCAATTTCAGCAATCATCTTCTTCAATTTGTATGGTACCTTAGTAAGATGAAAGTTAGGCCCAACAAGATAATTGCAAAGAGGATTTATCAACTTCGAAAGACTATCATCGGCGGCACAAGGTGTGTGATGTCCATAGTAATGCCACTAAGGCCTTAGTGGGGAAGCAGATGTCGACGCCGGGAAAATTAAACCCTCTTTTTCCTTTTTTGTTTATTTGTTTGTTTTCTTGTTTTCTACCCTTTTAAAGACTTTTGTTTCGATGCTTATGCAAAGGGTGAAATTTTTTGGAAAAAGGACCGACTTAAAAAGATTAATTTTAATGATTGGGCATAATTAGACAGAGTCGCTAGTTGGTATAGTTTCTAATGGATGTACCAACTCATCAAGATTTTGGAGGTTTTCGCAATATGGCCCAATATGTGACTCCGTAAAATTGGTCTGGAACCCGAGATTCATAGAGTTCGGGGGCTTGCTTAAGCGAGGGGAAGGTGTTAGGCAACCCTCCCTGACTTCCGTAAAAACACGGTTACAACATCTTGTTGATTTCCTAAGCATGAAGTGTGTGTGTGTAAGTGTAAGTGTTTGATTTTGAGAAAGCTTTTGATATTTATTTGACTTATGCTAAGTGCTTTGATTTTAAGAATTGTTCTAAGCCTTGTTTTAACCTATGCGTGGCATTGTTTTTGAAAGTAGAGTTGAACCTCTTTGGACCTATGCATGAAGGATTTGATTTAAAGAAAAGTTCATTTTAGACAAAGCATATTGAAATGACATTTTGGAAAACAAGGTTTTCAAATCCTTCGCTAGATAGGAATTGAGGTCCTTTGATACTTTTGATTATTAACCTTAGATTTGTCTATCCCCGAAGCGCTTTATTATTTTTACAAAAACTCTTTGTTATTTTGTTTGAAAATTGTTTTGGGTGATAATGCATGAAAGAAAGCATAAAAAAGGGTCTACCCATCTCCAAGCATGAAATCATCTCGATAGACCCGAGCACCCACAATCACAATTGTTCATTATAACGAGACCTTAAATCCAATCTCTCGGGATGAGGCCCTCGAAGTCGTTTTAAGGCCTAATATTACATATACAATGATTTGTGCGGTTTGATATTACATTGTAAACAAAAAACCCATCGTGAGAATCTAGTCGAGATCCGATTATTATATCTCAATCCCGGAATTCCTAGGCTCACATTAGTATGCTTGAATGTATATATATATTGTATCCTAACCTTTCAATAAAGAGATTCATTGATTAGAATCCTTGATTGCAAATAGTTAGGACCCTCTCACCACTAAATAGAGATCCAAGGCTCTATGGAGTGACTGAAATCGGTCGAAAAAATTGAAAAACGACTAGATCTAAGTCGATCTAGCATAGAGGTTCGAGCTTTGAAGCTTCTGAACCGATTAAGGCGATTAAGGGCAAGATCCCGCTAGATCTAAGTAGATTTAGTGAAAAAACTTGATTTCTAACTAGATATGTACAAAATAATTGGTAAAATCTACCAACCAACGTACAATATATGCATTATACAACAATTTAACTATAGATAAACATTATATTGAAATAGATCTAGTAGTTCTAACAATATTTATAAATGAAAGGACCAAATATTCAACTTTTTCACCTTGGAGGATGTAGAAACAAGCCTCCTGGGACTTAAATCAATGTTATATTACTCTATATGCACGAGATCTAGTATATATGTGATGGATTTAACTCAAGGATGGTATTATAATGCCAAACGCGAGCCTTTCTCTCTCTAGAATCTCCTTTTCTTCTCTATAACTTTCTTCTCTTTTTTTTTCTCTAAATGAACTGCTGATGGCCTGTTGTAGGCCTCAAGGTCAACCGTAGGTACACCTGCGGCTAGGCCCCGTGGGCCCCTTCGTCTCAAAATTTGTTCCTTCGGTTGTCCGTGTTTTTTAATCTGGGAAAAGTTGAGGTATGTGCCCAAATATCCCGAGAAAGTTTCTATCGAATGTTGCGAAATAAAGTCGAGTCTGACCGATTCTAACTCCGGGAAGATGAAACAATTAGCAAAGAAGTATCTTTCGGTTCCCGAGGTGATCAGCTGGCTCGTCTTGGGTAGTTTGCAGTTCGAGGATTGTTGTGGTGGTTTCTTATGACCTCATCCTCAGTTTTACGATCCTCGTTCGGACCACGTTGTGTTTGGGCGTCGTTGCACTTTGATTTAGCCATGCGGTTGTCTCGAGGTGAAATTATGCATTTACCTTCCCTTTGGGTTGTCTCGGGGTGAAATTACGCTTTTACCCGCCTATAAGTTTAGTCAAAGGAAAGAGAAATTTCAGGTACAACAGATGCAAAGGTTTTGTTAACAGTGCAGCAGGTTTATGAATTCAGTTCACCAATTTAACATCATATTATCATTTTGTGTATAATTTGTGTTTATGGATTATTTTCTATTTCATTTCTCTTTAATGTAACATCACTTTGTCCTATGGATTTCGAATATTGGGTTATTTTTTATATGTTGTTCTGTGTGACACCCCCAAAATAGGTATACATCACCCATCTTGAGTCGCAAAATACATGGTACAAAATTCAAATATAACTTAATTATACAACAGTCGTGTAAAATACGACAAAACATAATCTAAGAGTTTCAATAAGAATATTGTCATCTAGACAATATCCACTCTCAATGGAGTCCTCATTACATTTATTATCATATTATTCCGTAGAATAGTGAGGACTACTAAAGCAATTTATCCTGGACCATCACTCCATTCCCCGACTCGTCCTAGCTATATTCTCATTTCTTGAAAAGAACAATGAAAGAAAGGGTGAGCTCAACTAGCCCAGTAAGAAATATTATGACTAAGATAATGCAGAATAAATTATCCTTAGCCTTCAACAGTATAACAACTGATAGAATACAATAGACAACAAGTTTTAGATCAACAACTGTAGCGAAAATAAGCAATCCATTAGAAGAGTCAAGTAGAGCATAAAATCTACTATCTTCTATGATTTAAAAAGTTTTTCATCAACTTTATTGCTGCGACTCAGCTTAATAAATAAAATCGAATCATCCCTACACCACGGTCAAGGATATTCATGTAATCATCAATGATCATGATTATACCAAATAATCTATGGTCATAATCATACCAACAACTGTCCATCAATGAACTACATGCCAATGAGGACTTTTACCACATCACTCGTCACATTACGGTCATAATTATACCAAATAATCTCTGGTCATAATCATACCAAGTCCATCTATGCACGTAAGCCAAAGATGACTTTCATCACAATATAAGCATGAGGATGATGACAATGACATAATAATTCAATAAAACAAGTTCAAGGATAAATTTTAAAGATTTATAATTTAATTTATCGTAAATCAATAACGTCCAAATTGTCAACATGATACTGCTTTGTAGAGTAAAATTCAATAATAATATTCATGTACCAAAAATAATTTGGACATAAAAGAAATATATTTTTCGGGTGAATAGTACCCCGTAAATAGTACTTTGGGAATAGTATCCCGACACGAAAAGTGTCCCGAATACCCGAGTGAATGATACTAGAGTGAATAGTAATCGAGTGAATAGTAACCCGTGAATAGTAACTCGTGAATAGTACTCCAGCACGAAAAGTACCCCAAATACCCGAGTGAATAATACTAGAGTGAATAGTAACCCGTGAATAGTAACTCGTAAAAAAAAATACCAAAGAAAATGATATTCCATGACGAGTACAAAAGAAATGATATCTCAAACGAGTATAATAGAATATATGAAACTGCAAATGGATTTTCACCCGCCATGCAATAATCCACGTAGACAGATCATTTCCATAATTTAATAAAGAATGAATACGAAGGATCATTCACCATGCATGCGGTAATCCACATATAGTATGAGTTATTCAATAGAATAATAAAGAATGGAATAAGCGAAGAATCACAAGGCATGCGATAGCCGCGCAATGCAGACGAGTTATTCCAAATGAATAATAAAGAATGGAACCGGTCATGCGTAATCCGCAGCATGACGAGGATATTCTAACGAGAATAATAAAAATGGAACCGGTCATGCATAATCCACGACATAGTATGAGGATATTCCAATAGAATAATAAAGAATGGAATAACAACGAGAATTCACCAGGCATGCGATAGATGATACACAGACGGAGTTATTCCAACGAATAATAAAGAATGGAATAATGAAGAATTTCACCATGTATGCGGTATTGGCAGATGTATATGTTATTCCAACATAATAATAAAGAATGGAATAACAACACTTACAGTATTGAAAGAAAATAACTCTCTTCATGAATACGAAAGAATAATATACCCTTACCTCGAAAAAAGAAGAATGGATCTTTGGAATAGTGAGGTAGCGAGACTTTCTTCTTCTTTCTCTCTATAATTTCTCTCTATAATAATTGCTCTATAGCTTTAGTGAATTGGTGAAAAATAATGAAGGAATGAGCTTCTATTTATAGGAAAATATAGTTTCGATAATTGCACATTTTGGGGCTCGAAATATTACAGTATAATACCTTCCTCTTTTTCTTCATTTTTAATTTAGTCCTGCAAGTATTATTAAACTTGCACCACCTCCCCTAATAGTAAATCATGTGAATCAATAGTAATTCATGTGACTCAATAGTTCTAATCATGTGAAAATACGAATTATAGTATAGTACCTCCATCTATACCTCTATTTTTAACTTAGTCATGCAAGTATTATCAATCTTGCACCAACTCCCCTAATAGTAAGTGAATGTGAATCAATAGTACACACATGTGAACAAATATTTATAATCATATGAATTAATATCAATTAATTGCTCATTTATCCGGTTAATTACCCGATTGGTCAATATAACCTCCAGACATCAATTATTATAGAAATAAATGTCGATTTCCACTAACACTAATAATTCCCACACAATGAAACTATCAATTTCATCTTTAATCAACACGAACTTATTCATCATTAATATTATAATTCACAGTATTTAACAACCGCGGTCGTTCTCGAGAAAGAGGGGGCTTTTAGATAAGGATTTCTCCTTATTGGCAAATTAATTAGATTATCTAACCTCTCCTTGTGTAACTTCTAGACATTGTCAATATTGCAAATAATAATATGAATAACTTTGCCGTCTCAATTATTGATTTAATAATATAACATATTATGCAGATGATACTGTGACAATAATTGAATCAATAATATGAGAGATATGATGCAACAATTACTGTAGCAATAATTGAGTATAACTGAGTGACTTCTCACGTAAGCATCAATAATCAATACTGGTGTGCTCTATGCAACCAGCGTAGACATTGTACTTTTACTACCGGGTAGTTCAACAGTTTTAACGGTAACACTTTCGCCGTTATTTTTATAAAAGATAATTCTGTCATTTTCTAACTACGACAATACTTCCATTGTGGGGTCCACCAATGATTGTGCCATCGTACGAATATTCCCTGTTAAAACGAATATTCCCCGACCAATCGAATATTATATAACAACTTGCTTACTTTGTAAAATTTATAAATATTACCCACAACTATAACATTATATCAAATCCACACCATAATATTAAAAAAAATATTTCGAGAAATTTAAATCTTTATTTATAAAATTTGGGGTCTCACAATCTCCCCTCCTTATGAAATTTCGCCCTCAAAATTTACGTACGTTACACTGGTATCTTAGAAGAGATGAGGATACCTTGACTTCATTTGATTCTAACTCTTGAGGTATAACCTTTGAGTGTCGAATATAATCCTTCTTATCCAAGATTTTAACACGTATCTTCTCATACGTTAAATCTTCTGTTATCTCATCTAATTCTAATTCAATAATGTGGTTCGGGTCGTCCACATATTTACGTAACATCGATACGTTAAAAAGCGTTATGAACACGCGACATACTTGGCGATAAAAGCGAGTCTATAGGCCACAGTTCCTACTCGATCGAGGATTTCAAATGGGCCAATTAAATCGAGGGTTTGATTTCCTCTTTTCATCGACTCTTGCTTCTAGAATAACGCCTTCTTGAACCTTCTTCTTCATTTTCATCACTCCAGTGTGTGTAGTTTGGCGGCTTTAATTTTATCGATTAAAGTCGATTCTACTCGTATATTCGTTATCTTCACGTGGGTCCCTAGAGTCTTTAACTCTATCTTCATCATTTGTAAGTTATCTGAAATGGGTTTTTGTGTTAACAACATCATCATTACGATCTTCAAACGATACGATCTTTACTATGATATTGAATCGCGTCGCGTCAGCTACCACGTTCGCTCTTCCACGATGATATTGAATGGTATAGTCGTAATCTTCAATAGCTCGAGCCAACGTCCTTGGCGCATTATACGTTTGTTTTAGTTGAAGAAATATTTGAGGGTTTTAGAAATGGGTTTTGTATTGCGGTCAATGCAAAATTTGATTTCACGCTTTGGGGGTAGGCCAAGAAGTCTTCAAGAATACGTCAGAAAATTTATTAATGATAGAAATATCATTTAAAAACTGTGACTCTCATCCAAGACTTGGATAACACATGAAATGAAGGTTTCTACTAACGAAGTTTCAACCGATAAGTTAAAGTCTAATTTCTCCGAAGTCAAATTTAAACATTGAGCGCAAGCAAGAGAGATAAAAGAATGGGTAGAACCGGTATCTAATAAGGTATAGACTTCACAAGAATTTATAATTAACTAACCTGTGCTAACTTCGTTCGGGTTACTCACTTTTTGAGAAGTCACAAAAAACGCTCTTCCTAAAACCACCGACTTTGTTTTGTCCGTATCCGCCTTTGGTGCCCACCGTCCCATTGGACTTGACTTTGGTTTTGCGACAAAATCGGGGCTAGGTGACCTTCTTTTCCATAATTGTAACATGCTTTGGACTGCATCACGCAGTTTGGACTGATATGTTCCTCACCTCTGCATTTGAAGTATATAATTGGTGGTTGTTCTCATTCCTTGAAAACGGGTGTTGGTGCTGCTGTCTTTCCATCGTTGTTGAACCTTCTCTTCTTGAAATTTCCACTCCTATTATCTTGGCCATGATTACCATCGAAGTGGTTACCATTCTTGGCATAATAATTTCCCCCACGATGGTTATCATTGTTCCGATGGCCGTTGCCGCCGGTACAATTATTATCGTGTTGTTGGTCGTTGCCTTTTGGTTGTGCTAACTCATTATCGCGCTCCAATAACTGAGCCCTATTCACAACATCTAAATATAAACAAAGTTTATGAGAAATGAGGTATTGACGTATATCGGGTTTCAAACCTCTTAGAAACATTCGCGTCATTCGCTCCTCATTTATCGACCAAATGGGATGCAAACCGGGATAACTCCTCAAATTTAGCCTCGTATTGCGACACTGTCATATTGTTTTGCTCCAACTTGATGAACTCCACCTCCTTCATGTGACGAATACTTTCGGGAAAGTACTTGTCATTGAACATTTCTTAGAACTTCTCCCAAGACATCTTGAGTGCGTCAGGTTGGGTACGCTTTACAGATTCCCACCAATAATCTGCCTCTTCACGTAATATAAAGGTGGCAAAGGGAACCTTTTTCTCCTCGGAGCATCCCAAGACATCAAATATCTTGGTGATCTGCTTTATCCACGTCTTCGCCTTAAGTGGTTCTGGCTTTTCCAAGAACTCCGGCGGTCCCAGCTCCTTGAACTGCTTAGCAGTGACCATCCGAGAGTTGTCAGTGTTTCCACCTGAATTTTGAACAGGAGTCTCTCTCGCCTGATGTTGCATGAATTGCATAAAGCCTTTGAACATCCCATCGTTGATCATCTGATCGGTGTTGTTATTTACCTGAGGATTATTGTCTTTCTGTTGCACATTATCCTGGGTATTGATCGTTGGTGACTCAACGGTCTCATGTGCTTCATTGCTTATCTCGACATTTTCAGATGCCATTTTTAAACAGTGTCACAAAACAAGGGTTAATTAACATATCACATATTATCCCTATACTCTTACCGACCAATTAAATACCAAATAAACTTAGGTAGGTCATACTAGCGAAGGAATTCCCCGTCTCTCCCCTCCTAGTTCTTGTCTCACATCTCAGCCAGGGATCATATCCCTAATCTTTGATACCAACTGTGACACCCCCAAAACAGGTATACATCACCCATCTTGAGTCGCCAAATACATGGTACAAAATTCAAATACAACTTAATTATACAACAGTCGTGTAAAATATGACAAAACACAATCTAAGAGTTTCAATAAGAATATTGTCATCTAGACAATATCCACACTCAATGAAGTCCTCATTACATTTATTATCACATTATTCCGTAGAATAGTGAGGACTACTAAAGCCATTTATCATGGACCATCACTCCATTCCCTGACTCATCCCAGCTATATTCTCATTTCCTGAAGAGAACAATGAAAGAAAGGGTGAGCTCAACTAGCCCAGTAAGAAATATTATGACTAAGATAATGCAAAATAAATTATCCTTAGCCTTCAACAGTATAACAACTGATAGAATACAATAGACAACAAGTTTTAGATCAACGACTGCAGCTGAAATAAGAAATCCATTAGAAGAGTCAAGTAGAGCATAAAATCTACTATCTTCTATGATTTAAAAAGTTTTTCATCAACTTTATCGCTGAGACTCAACTTAATAAATAAAATTGAATCATCCCTGCACCACGGCCAAGAATATTCATGTAATCATCAATGGTCATGATTATAGCAAATAATCTCTGGTCATAATCATACCAACAACTATCCATCAATGAAATACAGGCCAATGAGGACTTTTACCACATCATTCGTCACATTACGGTCATGATTATACCGAATAATCCCTGGTCATAATCATACCAAGTCCATCTATGCACGTAAGCCAAAGATGACTTTCATCACAATATAAGCATGAGGATGATGACAATGATATAATAATTTAATAAAACAAGTTCAAGGAAAACTTTTAAAGATTTATAATTTAATTTATCCAGAAATCAATAACGTCCAAATTGTCAACATAATACTACTTTGTAGAGTAAAATTCAATAATAATATTCATGTACCAAAAATAATTTGGACAGAAAAGAAATATATTTTTCGGGTGAATAGTACCCCGTAAATAGTACTTCGGGAATAGTACCCCGTGAATAGTACCCCGACACGAAAAGTATCCCAAATACCCAAGTGAATGATACTAGAGTGAATAGTAATCGGGTGAATAGTAACCCGTGAATAATAACTCGTGAATAGTACTCCGGCACGAAAAGTATCCCGAATACCCGAGTGAATAATACTAGAGTGAATAGTAACTGGGTGAATAGTAATCCGTGAATAGTAACTCGTAAAAAAAAATACCAAAGAAAATGATATTCCATGACGAGTACAAAAGAAATTATATCTCAATACGTAGTATAATAGAATATCTAAAGCGCAAATGGATTTTTCACCCGCCATGCGATAATCCACGTGAAATGAGATCATTTCCACAATTTAATAAAGAATGAATACGAAGGATCATTCACCATGCATGCGGTAATCCACATAGATAGGTTATTCCAACAGAATAATAAAGAATGGAATAATGAAAATTCACCGTGCATGCGATAGGCCGCATACGAGACGAGTTATTCTAACGAATAATAAAGAATGGAACCGAGGTCATGCATAATCCGCATATAGACAAGGATATTCCAAATGTAATAATAAAGAATGTCACCAGTCATGCGTGGAATCCGAATGAAGACGATGCATGGATATTCCAATGAGAATAATAAAGAATGGAATAACAATGAGAATTCACCGTGTCGCGATAGACCACATGACAGAGTTATTCCAATGAGAATAATAAAGAATGGAATAATGAGAAGAATTTCACCATGTATGCGGTATTTTAGCATAGACATGTTATTCAACATAATAATAAAGAATGGAATAACAACACTTACAGTATTGAAATAAAATAACTCTCTTCATGAATACGAAAGAATAATACCCTTACCTCTCAGAAAAGAAGAATGGATTTGGAATAGTGAGGTAGTGGAACTTCTCTTCTTCTTTTCTCTCTATAATTTCTCTCTATAATAATTGCTCTATAGCTTTAGTGAATTAGTGAAAAATAATAAAGGAATGAGCTTCTATTTATAGGAAAATATAGTTTCGATAATTGCACATTTTGGGGCTCAAAATATTACAGTATAATACCTTCCTCTTTTTCTTCATTTTTAATTTAGTCCTGCAAGTATTATTAAACTTGCACCACCTCCCCTAATAGTAAATCATGTGAATCAATAGTAATTCATGTGACTCAATAGTTCTAATCATGTGAAAATACGAATTATAGTATAGTACCTCCATCTATACCTCTATTTTTAACTTAGTCATGCAAGTATTATCAATCTTGCACCAACTCCCCTAATAGTAAGTGAATGTGAATCAATAGTACACACATGTGAACAAATATTTATAATCATATGAATTAATATCAATTAATTGCTCATTTATCCAGGTTAATTACCGATTGGTCAATATAACCTCCAGACATCAATTATTATAGAAATAAATGTCGATTTCCACTAACACTAATAATTCCCACACAATGAAACTATCAATTTCATCTTTAATCAACACGAACTTATTCATCATTAATATTATAATTCACAGTATTTAACAATCAGTTCGTTCCCAGGAAAGAGGGGGCTTTCCGATAAGAATTTCTCCCTATTGGCGCGCAATTAGATTATCTAACCTCTCCTTGACAGAACTTCTAAGCATTGTCAATATTGCAAATAATAATATGAATAACTTTGCCATCTCAATTATTGATTTAATAATATAACATATTATGCAGATGATACTCTGACAATAATTAAATCAATAATATGAGAGATATGATGCAACAACAATTCTTTGTAGCAATAATTGAGTATAACTGAGTGACTTCTCACGTAAGCATCAATAATCAATACTGGTGTGCTACTATGCAACCACACACATATTCATTGTATTTTTTACTCTTGGGTAGTTCAACGGTTTTAACGGTAACACTTTCGCCGTTATTTTTATAAAAAGATAATTACATGCCGCTTTCTAACTATTTATTATACTTTCGTTGTGGGGTCCACCAATGATTGTGCCATTGTACGAATATTCCCCGTTAAAAAGAGACCAATCGAATATTATATAACAACTTGCTTACTTTTGCAAAATTTATAAATATTACCCACAACTATAACATTATATCAAATCCACACCATAATATTAAAAAAAAATATTTTGAGAAATTTAAATCTTTATTCATAAAATTTAGGGTCTCACACCAATCACATTGGATGTGATAAGTATTTATTTTGTAATTTTGTTCATTTGTTAATAAGAGAATTTATATAATATAATAGACATTCTTAATCCATGTTAATTAGTTGAATTAATAAATGTTATAAACACATAGTTTTGAAGTAATGCTTTTAGAATCATGATGTTGATCATACTAATGAGATCTAAATTCTAGATTGCTCTAAAGCTAAAATGTTCTTAATCGTATGGATCACTAATAGGGGGTTACTGATTTTGGATAGATTAGTACATATTATACTTGCTTTGTTGAAGAGGATGATTGATCTCATAATCATTTGTGTGAAGATACTTTCACTGAACGTTATTCACTTAAAGAAACCCTAATGGAGTTTTACTTGCCTGGCAATAGGAGTTCCTATAGTGATAGTTGTACAAGTGATCCTTGGACTTTAGATCATCATAGTTTGTGTATTTTAAATTATACTTTGTCATATTCCTTAATACTTAAAAGTATGTTGTAGGGTATGTTCGGGTAAAATAAAGTATACATGGAGGTAGGTGAATGATCAACAAAGGATCTACCACTTTCAATAAAGGGAGAGAATGTCCTATGCGATTCGATGAATGATAATTCCGAAAGAAATTCAGAATGATTGACAGTGTAAATTGTTGGTGACAACTCCAGCGTAGCATCGGGAAGGGTCTGGTGATGTAGGTCATTGAAAACTACTTAAATGAAGGTCAGAATGATTGACAGTGTCAAACAGTTAGCTACAACTCCAGCATAGCATCGAGAAGGGTCCGGTGATGTAGGCCATTGAAAACTACTTTAACGAAGGTCAGAATGATTGGCAGTGTCAAACCGTTGGCAAAAACTCCAGTGTAGCATCAGGAGGGGTCTGGTGATGTAAGCTATTGAAAACTGTTTCAATGAAAGGAAGAGTATCTGATATTGCAAAACGTTGGCGACAACTCCAGCGTAGCATCAGGAAAGATCTAATGATGAAAACCGTGGAAAACTATCTTCCTCAAAGAGGACCAATGATGGAATATGTTATATAAATCCCTAGCCAAGGCACTGCGAAGGTTTGGTGATTTCTAAACCGTTGTAAACTACTATTCAAGGAATTCAGTGATGGTCAACCTTCACAAAACTATAGTTCGAGTAGGTATTGTGAGGATGTTGTGAAAGCAAGTAGTAAATTTTTTATCTCCAGTGGAGTTATCAGCATCAACCTGATAGAAAGCTCGGGTTGTGGTGGCAATCCCAACGTAATGGTAGGGAGAATCCAATGATGGAAACCAAGGAAAGCTATCAACAAGATAAACATCAATAATCCCCATTGAGTCGCTCGCAAAAGAGAGGAACATCTTCAGCGGAAGTAAAGATAGAAAGCACATCTAAAGATAAAGAACGTTGGTGATAACCTCAACGTCAGAATTCAATGGTCTTAGCCATAGAAAAACCTCCACAGCAGGGATCTTAAAAACATCTTTGCAACTTGTAGTTGAATCAGTCTCAATAGCACTGATGGACATTTCAAGCCGTTGACGACAACCCTAGTGTAGCATCGGGAAGGATCCGATGATGAAATCTTTGTAAATTACCATTCGAGTAGACATCAAGGCAGTTCCTTGGAGACCATCATTTACAACTCCATCCTCAACATAAATAGCGGGAGTAGTCAATGATAGAATACCGTTGGAGGTAATTCCACACCAAAACAATCAGAGTATGTAACATGTTGCATTGCATAACATCATTTAATAAAAATCTTCTTTTATCTTCCAGAGACAACCCCGGGAGATCAAGTTAAACCCCGGGAGATCAATTCAAACCCCCAAAGATCAAGTCAAACCCCGAAGACAACCCCGGGAGATCAAGTCAAACCCCGGAGACAACCCCGGGAGATCAAGTCAAATCCCTAAGACAACCCCAGGAGATTAGGTTAAACCCCGATGATAACCCCAGGAGATCAATTCAAACCCCAAAGACAACCCCGAGAGATCAAAGTCAAACCCCTGTGATAACTCCGTGAGAACAAGTTAAGAGCCCAACAACAACCCTGAAAAATATCAAACTAACCTCAGAGATAACCCTGAGACTATCAAAAGTCAACAATAGTCCAACCTCAAAGATAATCCTAAGAAAAGACAACTACAACTGCATCAAGCGCGGATCCAACCCAGGAGGGGAAAAATAGAAATTTCACTAACACAACATCAATTCAGCCCAAATCACTGCAAAAGAGGTCATACAAAACCATAACATCAATCCCGAGTAAAAATAACACAAGATAGCTAAACAAATGGACTGTGAAGACTTGAAGATCTTGTCATGGACCCATCTTCTTGGATTCAAAAAAGGTCAAATCACATTTCATTGTGTAGCTCTCGTAAAGGGCTTTCCGAAAAGGTATAACACGCCTTCATCGGATTCCCAGATTGAAAATTATAAAGGTTCGAGTGGATAACACGTTGATCCAAGTGCACGTACTTTAAGACAACAGGACCCATGAGGCTTGGGCCCACCTAGGAAGCCGCGGGTAGACCCACGGCTACTTTAGTCTATAAATAGAGCCCCCCTCATCAGCCAAAATAAAAAAAAGAAAACAGAGGGAATTCCGTCCATTTCAGCTCTTAACCCCTCCTATAGTGTTCTAAACTTTAATATTCTTCTATGTAAACACTTATATACATATACTACAACATATCAAATTTTAACTGGTGGAAACGTAGTTTTTAAGCTTCAAAAATAGTTTAAACCTCTCCTTACTACACTTTGTAAGATCTTTTCAGATCTAAAGCTTTTACTCGTTTTTCTATATATATAGCTATATATATGGATTAGTTTTGACCGAATTGGAAATTTGAGGGTCTTATTGCCCTAATATATATATATATATGTGTGTGTGTGTGTGTGTGTGTGTGTGTGTGTGTGTGTTGAAATCGAACTGTTGAGCCTGGATTGCAAATCTGCGGCTTTTTCTTGCTTTTGTATATATATATATATTCATGATCTGCTGATTCGAATTCGAATAATACTATTTAATAATGTCTGGATTTTAAATTCGTGGCTTTCACTACTTTAATATATATATATATATATATATATTAATTGCTTACTGCTATTAAAATATTTGTTCTAACTGTTTATTTAATGTAAAGCAGTGATATTAATGTTTGTTGACTAGATTAATCTAAATCTAGCCATATCTAACTTTTAACTGGTTCAAAAGTTGTAAAACTGGAACCGTTGAGATAGAATGGCTAAGATTTATTCAAATCTAGTTTTCTTTCTATTTTTGTAAATATTAAGTAACCACGCGTCCTTAGATCTGTATCTAGAGGAAGCTGAAAGCTTTAGCTACGCGCATGCAGAGATTTAATTGATGAATCCTCTGTTTTGCGATGTTTATATTTGTTATGCAGGCTATTCATAAAACATTATTTGAGCCTAGGAGCCACGGGATCTAAGATCCAACTGACGGATCTAGATCTGGTTCCCATGATGGACCATTTTCAGTTGTACAGTTAGCTTATAAATCATATTTATGGTGCTCGGGTCACTTCGATGGCTTGCATGCCCATAAGAAGCCCGACACTTATATGTGAGATCCCGAATTTTATGAAATAAAAGTATTCAATTTTTCTATTTTGGTAAATAGTTAAATTGATAAAAGTTTAAAGTTAAGGGTGATATGTGAAAATTTTTCAAAGT
Organism: Panax quinquefolius; assembly: GCA_020205615.1. Classification (NCBI taxonomy): domain Eukaryota; kingdom Viridiplantae; phylum Streptophyta; class Magnoliopsida; order Apiales; family Araliaceae; genus Panax; species Panax quinquefolius. The sequence continues at coordinate 97,398,446 of CM035158.1, read as the reverse complement.
AAACAAGTTGTCATAAAATAATCGGTGATAAAAGTATAGTAATACGCGTGGTTGCATAGTAGCACACGATATTGATTATTGATGCTTACGTGAGAGTAACTCAGTTATACTCAATTATTGCTACAGTAATTGTTGCATCATATCTCTCATATTATTGATTCAATTATTGTCACAGTATCATCTGTATAATATGTTATATTATTAAATCAATAATTGAGACGACAAAGTTATTCATATTATTATTTGCAATATTAACAATGTCTAGAAGTTCTGTCAAGGAGAGGTTAGATAATCTAATTGCGCGCCAATAAGGAGAAATCCTTATCGGAAAGCCCCCTCTTTCCTGGTAACGACATGATTGTTAAATATTGTGAGTTATAATATTAATGATGAATAAGTTCGTGTTGATTAAAGATGAAATTGATAGTTCCATTGTGTTGGGATTATTAGTTGTAGTGGAAATCGACATTTATTTCGATAATAATTGATGTCTGGAGGTTATATTGACCAATCGGGTAATTAATCGAATAAATGAGCAATTAATTGCTATTAATTCACATGCTTATAACTATGTGTTCACATGTGTGTACTATTGATTCACATGATTTACTATTAGGGGAGTTGGTGCAAGATTGGTAATACTTGCATGACTAAATTAAAAATGAAGGTATAGATGAAGGTACTATACTATAATTAATATTTTCACATGTTTAGAACTATTGAGTCACATGATTTACTATTGATTCACATGATTTACTATTAGGGGAGGTGGTGCAAGTTTGATAATACTTGCATGACTAAATTAAAAATAAAGGAAAAGATAATGGTATTATACTGTAATATTTCGAGCCCCAAAACGTGCAATTATCGAAACTATATTTTCCTATAAATAGAAGCTCATTCCTTCATTATTTTTCACCAATTCACTAAGTCTCACAAGAGCAATTATAGAGATAGAAGCTATAGAGAGAGAAGCTATAGAGAGAAAGAACAAGCGAAGTCTGCTACTTCACTATTCTAGTATACAGTCTTCTTTTGAGATAAGGGTTATTATTTTTTTTTTATATTCTGAAGAGATATTATTTTTCGTATTCGTATGAATATTATTATCATTCAATATTCATTATATTCGTTTAATATTCGTAAGGAATATTATTTCCGTTCAATATTCGTAAGGAATATTATTTTTCGTTCAACCATTGTAAGTAAGGGGTTTCTGCCAGGGGCAGTTTTGTAATTTTTCCTACCCTAAAAAATTCTGGAATAATTTGAAATGATAATTTGATGCGTTTTCTAGATTGTGTTCAAAAATGGCGATTTTTGGATGTATAGATTAGGAGTTATGAATTTTATGGGAAAATACTATTTTAAAAGTAAACCCTTATAACTCCTTGTGGTTAACTCCAAAATTTGTAAAATTTTTATTGGGAGTAGATCTATATAACATCAGTATACCTTGTAAATTTCAGAATTTTTGGACAAAAGTACAGTTTTTGATAAATGTCTAAATATTCGGCAGTTTTAGCCATATGAAAAATAGTAAATGAATTTTAAAAATTTTGAGAAAAATATATGTTCAATATGGGACTATATTCTGCTAAATCCCAGAAAAAAAAATTTGTTTGTACTGATTTGGTAGTTTTCATAAAAATGGGCTCGTTATGAGTAAATGAATTAAATATGTTATGTGAAGTAAGAAAATTGGAAAATAGGATTTTATGGCTTGAGAATCCTATATAAGGTATATGCAGATTTTTGATGAGAGTTTTGGTTATTGGTAATGAAATCTTATGAGTTTGGCATTTTAGGATGATTAAATGCATTAATTAGTAAAGTATAAACAATTAAAATAAATTGTTTATAAGTTTAAGAAATGATTAAAATATTGTGGTAATATTAATAATATTAGATTATGAGATTATTAAGTGATTTATAATATTTGGATTAAGGTGTTATAAATATTGATATGAATTTTATTGTGATACTTTATTTTTTTTGTGTCGGAGTTACTATTCACGTACACGACACTATTCATGTATATGGCACTAATTGCGTATATGACATTATTTATGTATACGGTACTATATACGAATACAGAGTACTATATACGAGTTACTATTAATGAGTAACTATTCATGAGTTACTATTCACGAGTTACTATTCACGGGGTACTATTTACCCGAAAAATATATTTCTTTTCTGTCCAAATTATTTTTGGTACGTGAATATTATTCTTGAATTTTACTCCACAAAGTAGTATCATGTTGACAATTTGGATATTTTTAAACTCTAGATAAATTTAAAGTCTTTAATATTTATCCTTGATTTCGTTTGATTAATGCTTATATCATTGTCATCATCCTCATGCTTATATTGTGATGAAAGTCATCTTTGGCTTACGTGCATATATGGACTGTTGATTATTGGTTTTATAGTTGTATATTTTTGGCTTACGTGCATAGATGGACTGTTGATTATTGGTTTTACAGTTGTATATCTTTGGCTTACGTGCAAAGATGGACTGTTGATTATTGGTTTTATAGTTCTATAATTTTGGCTTACGTACAAAGATGGACAGGTGTATGTGTAGAGCCCCCAAATCCGGGTCCTAAATCACCACGGATCTGGTGCACTATATCTATAACTATTGCCCCCAAACCGGTTTTGCAGGACAAAATTCCTAAACGGACATGTTATGATAACATTTACATTACCCTAAGACTAAACTACGTAAGTCTTTTGTAGGGAAACAATTGGGCCTGTTACCCGTTCAAAGTCCAAAAAGGCCACAGGCCTACAACCAATCATGTCTTCTTGACCCGATCTGTCTTTGTTTCCGGGAAGAATTTGACGGATTGAGTAAACAAATTACAGACTTGGCCGTTCTACTGAAAGAATTGCACCAGTCCACTCATGGTATGAAGATACCTACACATACAGAATCCTCTACACAAGGAGGAGTTCAAGGGCTGGAAAAAATAATTCGAACATCGGTTGATCTTGTGGCGCCCAAAAATTAGGTATCGTCACCCATCTTGGGTCGCCACTTACATGGTACATAAATTCAAATACAACTTACTAATATAAGCATGCCGTGTACAATACGACATAAAGCGTGAGTTTGAATACAAATATTGTCTACTAGATATTATACAAACTCAAAAGGAGTCCTCATTACAACTATTATCACACTATTTCACGAGAATAGTGAGGACTACTAATGCTATCCTGCGGACCATTACTCCGTTCCCAGACTCGTCCCATCTATGTTCTCATTTTAAGAAGAAAACGGTGAAAGAAAGGGTGAGCTCAACTAGCCCGAGAAGAAATATTATGACTAAGATAATGCGAATAAATTATCATTAGCCTTCACAAAGATGTTAAAGCGATAAAATACAATAGACAACTAGTTTAAGCTGCGGAATATGCAATCCATTAAAAAGTCAAGTAGAGAATAAAATCTACTATCTTTTAGGTTTTAAAAGGTTTTCATCAATTTTATCATTTGAGACTCAAACAATAAATAAACCACCACATCTAATCATCCCCGTACCACGGTCAAGGATTTTCATCAAATTATCAATGGTCATGACTATAGAATCACCCCCTGGTCATAATCATATCAAAACTATCCATCACTACATTACACAGCCATCGAGGACTTTTATCACATCATTTATAACAAGCCATGATTATCTAAGAATGATCCTGGTCATAATCATACTAAGTTCATCTATGCACGTAAGCCAAAGATAACATAATATAACATGAGGATGATGACAATGACATAATAATTCAATAAAACAAGTTCAAGAATTATTTAATCCAGGAATTATTAACGCCCAAATTGTCAACATGATCTTTGTTTTATAGAGTAAAATTCAAGAATAATCGGAAGAATATTTCCATGAAAAGATCTTTGGATGAAACGCAAATATCAAAGATATTCTACTAATTTCATGGAGTATAGAAGTCAAAGTTTTAACCAATTTGGGTATAATAAAGAATGGAATAACAAAAGAAATCACCATGCATGCGGTGCTTACGCATAGGCAAGTTATTTCAATAGAATAATAATAACGGAACCGTGTCGAGGTGAAATTCACACCGCAAGCAGGATGATCCAATGAGAATAATAAATCTTTGAATAATAAACAATGGAACCTGTGTAGGTGTAAAACACATGATGAGAATATTCCAATGAGAATAATAAATGCGGAATAATAAACAATGGAACTGTAAAAGGTGTAAAACACAGACAAGATATTCCAATAGAATAATAAAGAATGGAATAAATGAAGAAGATCACCAAGTATAGGGGATTCATGATATCTGAGTTATTCCAATGTAATAAATAAGAATGGAATAATATAAGGATTTCACCAAGTATAGGGTATGCGTATATACGAGGTTATGTATAGGGTATACCACTTTTACAAAGTTATTCCAATGTAATAATAATGAATGGAATAATGAAGTTCTCTTCATGAATAAGAAAGAATAACACCCCTTACAGGTACAACAAATAATACCCCTACCAGTAAAAAAAGACTTTGGATATCAAAGTAGTGAAGTACCGAATACTCTTCTTCTTTCTCTCTATAGATTTTCTCTATAGTTTCTCTCTATAATTTCTCTCTCAGAGTTTCAATTGAATTAAGTAAAAAAATAATGAAGGAATGAGCTTCTATTTATAGGAAAATAGAATGCATAGTAATTAATCCATGAACGGTCCAGATTGATTTACTTTAATCTAACGGTCCATATTTAAAGCAAAATCTTTTAAATAAAATATCATATATTCTATTTATATAAAAACATTTTACTATGCAAACACTATGCAACCTTATGCAAAACACTATGCAACACTATGCATAATAAAATATAATATATTCTATTTATAGAATAACTTTAATAAAATATTACATTTTATATAAAAAGATGTTTACATTTTATTACATTAATAATCTGAATAAAACAAAATGTTATTATCGCTATAATAATTCATATTATTAATTGACAATAATGGAATCAAACCGAGTGACTTCTCACATAAGCATCAATAATCAATACCGGTGCTTTACTATGCAACCACACGTATTCTTGTACTTTTACTAATGAGTAGTTCAACAAAGATCAGCGGTAAAACTTCCATAGATTATTTGATAAAATATTTTTGTCGTTTTCTCAATCCTAACAATAATTACATTATGGGGTCCACCAATGATTGAGCCGTTGTACGAATATTCCCTGCTAAATCGAATATTCCCTGACTAATCGAATATAATATAACCACTTGTATACTTTGCAAAATTTATAAATACTACCCATAACTATAATATTTATCTCAAATTCACACCATAATATTAAAAATTATTTCGACAAAATTTAAATCTTTATTGATAAAATCTGGGGTCTCACAGATACGACCAACAAAGACCCTGAAAACACCCATCTCAAAGGAGATCCAGACACTGGTGATATCAGGAAGAAGGTCCTCCAAATGGAGGAAACCATCCGCGTTCTCAAAGGGATTGGAACACACATGTCGATTGTTTCATATCTGACCTTTGCATATTCCACAGTGTTCAATATCCGAGAGAAATTCAAGACCCACGATTTTGAGAAATATGGCGGATTAGGGGATCCTTATACACATTTAAAGGTGTTCATTGGAGAACTTGGGTCTTCGAGAAAATGAAAAGCTCGAATGCAATTTGTTTGTAAAAAATCTACCGGAGAAGCTTGGTTCATGGTATACCAGATTAGACAACTCTAAGATCTATATTTGGAAAGAGTCGGCTCACGCCTTCCTCACTCAATCTGATTTTCAATCTCGGATGGCTCTCGACAAGTACCAAATTACCAAGGTCGAAAGAAATGATCTAATGAGTCATTTAGATGCGCTCAAAGGTGGAGGCGCCTTGCTGCTCAAGTTATTCCTTCCATAATAGAATCAGAAATGGTCATGACTTTCATAGATGTACAGGAAGCTCCTTTCTACGAAAGAGTTCTAGCTGGTATTGGCAAACCATTCTCTGAAATGATCAAACATGGCGAGATGGCTGAAATGGGATTAAAGTTCGGTAAAATTCAAGACCTATCCGCTCTTAAAGATGTTGCTGAGCACATCCAGTCCGAATCTTATGGAAACAACCCTCGGAGGGTCCATAAAAAGAAAGAAGAGGATGTTTCCTTGATACTACAAAGACAAAAAAGCAATCAAAGCATCCCTATGCAGAGGAGAAACTACTCCCTTTTTCCAGCACAATCTTCAAACCCTCCATTGTCTAAAAGTGGAGAAATAAAGTGGCCTCGAACGTTCACACCCTTAGGGGACTCGCTCGAGAATATTCTTGCTCTTCTGACTGCTCAGAAGAAAATTACACATCTTCTTACACCAACCAACCCTAATGGGAAGGGTTTTAATGCTACTCGGAAGTGTGCTTATCATGCCGGGGCACCTGGACATGATACTCAAGATTGTTGGCCCTTGAAACATAAGATTCAAGATCTAATAGACAATGGTGAGATCGTGGTCACTAAACCAGATCAACCTCATGTGCAAGACAACCCTCTTCCTCAACACAAAGAAGAAGAGGTCAATATGATCAGTTGGAGCACTGTACAAGGTTCTAATTCTAATGACGAATCATCCCAACCCATCATAGACTCCAGTTTACCATGGAACAAAAAATGAAAGCTCTTTGCAAATAAATTGAGCAATTGGCAGAACTGGTGACCCATCAGCATCAAGTCACACGCCAATTAATCAGGCAGGAGCATGCCTATCTCCTTCCATTTGTTGTGAATGATTCATCAACACCTTCAGAAAGCGAAGCTATGGAGGATAAGGTTGCAAAGCAAGCAAATGCTAAAGCCCGTCAGGATTTTGCCAATCAGAGGGAATTCACCTATTTGGGCCATTCTATGGAGGAGATACTTCAAATGTTGATCAACGAAGGAAGAATTACATTCCTTCTCCCTCCCATCAATCCCCGCTCAGGGCATTTCAATCCTGATGAAATGTGTCAATATCATTCACATTCTCGCGGTCACAGCACAGAAGAATGATGGGCACTCCACCATCTCATTCAGAATCTTATTGATAGCGGTGTCCTGCAAATAGCAGATGATTACACTATGAAACTCAAGGGTGGGAATGCATATCCTACCAAATGGAAGGGATCAGTAGCAGCTATATCTAAAGTGGATGATGAGACTGTCAAAGTATTTCCCATACAACCAATTCAACTCAAAGGAGCTGACAATCCTTTGAAAGTGGCCGCACCAGAGCCAATTTCTTTACCTTTCAGACCATAACATCCTGTTGTTAGCTTACAAAAAGTTCTATGGAATTATAGAGAAGCTAAAGGATCCACGTCTCATACTACTGCTACAGTGTCGAAGGAAAATCCACTGTATCTTCCTCAATGGGTTGTTAAACCTACTTGTAAAGTAAAGGGGAAGTTGCCCATGGAGAAGATTAAAAAATTCCTCCGTACTATGGGTCACAATGAAGCCAAAGTGGTTTTAAGCTTGCGAGAAGCTCCACACCAGATTTTGATACTGGATTTGGTTTTCTCTTCCGAGGATCATCGAAAGATCTTATTTAAGGTTTTGGAAGAAGCCTACTTACCAAAATCAGTGGATGCAGAAAAATTTCAACATTTGGTTGATCACATTTTCAACAACAACGTGATATCCTTCACTGATGACGACATACCTCCCGAAGGGACCAGTCATTGCAAGCCATTGCATATTACAGTTTTGTCTTCCGGGTACATGCTAGCTGGAGTTTTAATAGATAAAGGCTCATCTCTAAATATCTGTCCTCATGCCACCCTGGTAAAGATTAATATCAATCTCAAGTGGATACAAAGCAGCCATACGGTCATCAGAGCTTTTGATGGATCTCGGCGAAATTCTGTTGGAAAGATTGTATTGTCAATTGAGATTGGTTCTAATACATTCAATGTATCTTTCCACGTCCTCAGGATAGAATCAGGATACAACCTGCTCTTGGGGAGACCATGGATACACATGGCTGGAGCCGTTCCCTCCACGCTACATCAACATCTCAAATACATTATTAACAACAGTCTAGTTATTGTCAACGCTAAGCTGGATTGTGTTGAACAAGGAACTCTACCAATCATCAGCATCAATTCAGAAGTTGAACCGGCCAGTTTCCATACTCTGGAAGTGAGTAACACACAATACTATTCTATTGGAGCGCCACTTCCCGTACCCAAGATTTCTGTCGAGGTTATGTCGGCCACTCAAGAAATGATGTTATTGGGTCATCAACCTGGACAAGGGCTTGGTAAAGATAAGCAGGGTATTAAGCACCCTATCCAAATGTCCAGTCAAATTGGAATAGTCGGACTAGGCTATTCTGCCAGTTCCAGTCACAGGAATCCTCATAAGCACAAACAGGTTCCTCAAGCTTCCGCCGCACGACGATTTTCTATACCTTTACCTCATGAGTTAATGCAATCTGCAGTGTTGTGGCTATCTTTGTTTGAAACCAAAGGTGCAATCAAAGCAAAAGAGGTCTTGATTAGGATCCCGGCGAAAGACAAGGCAACGTAAACATGACCTTGCCTTGATGATGGCAGGTACTCGCGTCATTGTTCATGATGAACATACAAACAGATACACCCCAGACGATGACTGCCCAGATGTCATGGTTATCATTTGGGAAAAGGAGGACAATGACGATCCTTCCATCATTACAGTCCATCAGGACTTTTCCCTCAATAATTGGAGCAGCACTCCATACATTGGTCGACGAGGGTAAAATGGGCAGAAAATCCCTCTGCCCTGTAGATAACTTTAATTGCTTGCTTTCCTTTACAGCACTAGCAGTTATTTTATCAAGTACACGCTAACACTTTTGTATGATCGAACAATTGCATATATTAAGTGAAAACATCTTTTGTTTTAGGACTCGAATTTAAATGTGCTGTGTATTTGGCGATAAGGTGCCTTCTCCACTGAGGGTCGTAACTTTGATGCAAAGTTGGACTCAGACTTAATGGACATCCAAGAGGACATTGAGACATCTCAAGAGATTAAGGAATGGGTCACAGACAAACCCAAACCCAATCTTGATCAAACCACTCCTTTCAATCTCAGAACCTTAGACAACCCTAAGCTAATCCAGATTGGTTCAGACCTTACCAAAAATCAATGGAATAACATGGTTGCACTGTTAACCCAATTCCAGGATGTGTTTACATGGTCTCATGAAGACATGGTGGGTTTGTCCACTGACATTGTTCTTCATCGCCTTCCCATTAAAGAAGGATTCAAGCCAGTCAGGCAAAAACTCAAGCAATTGAAACTTGAGTGGAGTTTAAAGGTTAAAGAGGAAATTGTGAAACAATTTCAAGCTGACATCATCATGGTGTCTACATATCCGGAGTGGATATCCAACATTGTTCCCGTACCTAAACCAGGAGGAAAGGTGCGATTCTGTGTGGATTATCGGGATTTGAACAAAGCTTGCCTTAAAGATAGCTTTCCCGTGCCCTTTATCCACATTCTTATTGATAATACTGCTCAATACGACTTGTACTCCTTTGTTGATTTCTTTGCGGGGTACCATCAAATTATGGTCGCTGAGGAAGATCATGAGAAAACTGCTTTCATCACGCCTTGGGGAACCTTTTGCTACAGACGGTTGTCATTCGGCATCATTAATGCTGGGGCAACCTATCAACGAGCTATGATGGCTCTTTTCCACGATTTAATGCACAAGGAGATAGAGATCTACGTGGATGACATCATTGTCAAATCCCGGAAGGAGGATGACCACTTAGACCATCTCAAAAAGCTTTTCAACGGAGTTGCGTAAGTACAACTTAAAGTTGAATCCCGCCAAGTCGCCTTTGGTGTTAAGTCGCAAGTTGCTAGGTTTCTAGTCACCACAAAGGATTAAAGCTGGATCCTACCAAAATCCGAGCCATCAAGGAAATGCCCATTCCTCAAAGCAGAAAAGGAAATACGGGGATTTTTGGGAAGGATCAACTTCATTAATGTGATTCATTTTCAACTCACAAAGAACTTGTGAGCCAATCTTCAAGTTGTTAAGGAAGAACTCCTCCATGAAATGGAACGATGAGTGTCAGAAAGCCTTCTTCACAATCAAAGAGAAACTGATTAACGCTCCTGTTTTGGTACCTCCCAGGGATGATGTTCCCCTGTTCATGTACCTATCCATAAACGACAATGCCAAATTTTGAATCTTTGGGGCAAAAAAGACAATAGAGGCCAAGAACGAGCTATCTATTACCTCAACAAAATATTCAGCATCAATGAACGCAAGTACATTCTGATTGAGAAGACCTGTTGTGCTTTAGCATAGGCTTCCATGAGGTTACAACATTACCTCCATGGTCACACAACCCATCTCATATCCCGAATGAATCCTCTCAAGTATGTGTTCAGTAAGCCCATACTGAATTGTCGACTGTCCAGATGGCAGTTGATCCTACAGCAATTTGACATCGTCTATATGATGCAAAAGTCTGTCAGAGGTCAAGGAATTTCGGATCAACTAGCCGCCTCACCTGCAGGGGACTACAAACCCTTGGAAACGTACTTCCCCAATGAAGGGGTAATGACAATTCAACAACAACATCAGTACAATACATGCCTTACGTGGAGAATGTATTTTGATGGAGCTGTTAATATAGAAGGCTCTCGAGTCGGGCGGTCCTAATATCTAAAGATGCGTGGGAAGCGTATCCCGTCACCATCAAATTACGGTTTGTCGGCACCAACAACAACACAAATTTTGAGTATGAAGGTCAGTATCATGGGGCTAAAACTTTCCCGTTCAATGGGCATCAAAGTTAAGCGTCTTTGGGGATTCCGAATTGGTAATCAAGCAATCCACAGGAATCTATCAAACAAAAGAATTACATTTGCTGCCTTACCATCGACAAGTTTTACAGATGGCTCTGGAGTTCGAAGAAATCTCCTTTCTACACATTCCTCGTAATAAGAATGATTTTATAGATGCATTAGCAACGTTGGCCTCCTTGGTTTACATACCTGACAAGGAAAACATGCCAAGCATCACGTTTACTCTGCAAAGAGCCCCAGTCTATGGGAATTACATTGTAGAAGTATCAGATGGGCTACCTCCCATCCATAGTCCTTGGTATCAAAGCATCAAGGAGTATCTACGAGATGGATCTACACCCGCTGAGGCGAGCCTAACTGAGAAGAGGCGGATTCATCGACTTGCTATGAAATTCTACCTAAGTGGAGATGCACTCTACAAAAGAGATGTTGGATTAGGTCTCCTCAGATGTCTGGATAAAGACTAAGCTCAGAGACTCATGGATGAGATCCATGGTGGAGTATGTGGCCCTCACATGAGCGGACCCCTACTTGTCAAGAAGATCCTCAGAACTGGGCATTATTGGCTTACTGTAAGACCCCAGCTTTTATAAATAAAGATGAATTTTCTATAAATATTATTTTTGAATATTATGGAATAAATTTGATAAAATGTTATAGTTGTGGGTAATATTTATAAATTTTGCAAAGTAAGCAAGTTGTTATAAAATATTCGTTTGGTCGGGGAATATTCTTTTTGTTGGGGGAATATTCGTACGACGGCTCAATCATTGGTGGACCCCACAACGGAAGTATTGTCGTAGTTAGAAAACAACAAAATTATCTTTCTATAAAAATAACGGCGGAGGTGTTACCGTTAAAACTGTTGAACTACCCGGTGGTAAAAGTACAGTTATACGCGTGGTTGCATAGTAGCACACGGTATTGATTATTGATGCTTACGTGAGAAGTCACTTAGCTATACTCAATTATTGCTACAGTAATTGCTGCATCATATCTCTTATATTATTGATTCAATTATTGTCACAGTATCATCTGTATAATATGTTATATTATTAATTGAGACGACAAGTTATAAATGATTAATAATTGTTGAAAGATTAAAATGTGTTGATTAAAAATAAAATGATTTGTGGTAATATTTATTGATCCTTGATGTATATAAAGAGTCCATTATGAGGCGTTTGTGGTAAGTTTGATTATTTTATGGGGGGCCCATATGTCATCATCTAAGAGTCTCTTCGTCAATAATAATTACCTTTGTGAATAGTAATTACCTTCGTCAATAGTATTTACCTTCGTCAATAGTATTTACCTTCGTCAATAGTAATTACCTTCTTGATAGTAATTACCTTAAATCGAATAGTAATTACCTTCGTCAATAGTAATTACCCCTTCGTAAATAGTAGTTGTCCTTGATATTACCAAGAGTTAAGCGCCTCTTGGTGTTCGAGGTTAATTACCCCTTCGTAAATAGTAGTTGTCTCTTGATATTACAAAGAAGTCATTTTGACCCTTCGTTAAGACCAAGAGTCACCCTCGGTTTTCTATAAATAGAAAGCTCATTCCTTCATTATTTCTTACGAATTCACTTTGAAACTCAGAGAGAGAAACTATAGAGAGAAAGAAGAAAAGTATTCGCTACTTCACTTTTCCAATATTCGGTTCTTCTAAGGTAGGGAATATTATTTGTTGTACTCGTAAGGGGTGTTATTCTTTCTTATTCATGAAGAGAAGCTGTTGTTATTCCATTTCTTATTATTCATTGGAATAACTTTTATATATCAGTTTACCTAGTACTTGGTGACATTCTTCTATTATTACATTGGAACATCACATGCGTGTGTTTTACCAGGACTGGTTAAAATCTTTATTATTATTACTCATTGGAACATCATGCGTCATGTGTTTTACACCGGACTGGTTAAAATCTTTATTATTATTCTGTTGGAACATCACATGCATGCGTTTCTGTGGGCGGACTGGTTCCGTTATTTATTATTCATTGGAATAACACTTTTATGCGGTCTATCGCATGTATGGTGATTTTTTTGTTATTCCATTCTTTATTATACCCAGGTTGGTTAAAACTTTGACTTCTATACTCCATGAAATTAGTAGAATATCCTTGATATTTGCGTTTCATCCAAAGATCTTTCATGGAAATATTCTTACGATCATTCTTGAATTTTACTCTACAAAGCAAAGATATCTTGTTGACAATTTGGACGTTAATAATTCTGGATAAAATAATTCTTGAACTTGTTTTATTGAATTCTTATATCATTGTCATCATCCTCATGTTTATATTATGTTGAAAGTCATCCGTGGCTGTAGTGCATAGATGGACTTGGTATGATTATGACCAGAGACTATTCGGATTGTAATCATGGTAGTAATGTTACAAATGATGTGGTAAAAGTCATCGTGGCACTGTAAAGTGCATAGATGGACTTGGTATGATTATGACCGAGGATTATTAGGTATAATAATGGCCATCAGTAATGTTACAAATGATGTGGTAAAAATCCTCGATTATGGTAGCGATGCATTGATGGAGCCGATTGTTGGCATGATCATGACCATTAATGAATACACAAATATTCTTGGCCCGTAGTGCATGAATAATTGTGGTCGTGATACTAAAGAATATCCTTGGCCGTAGTGGAGGGGTGATTCGATGATGTGGAATATTTATTAAAGCTGAGTCTCAGCTATAATGATGATGAAAAACCTTTTAAATCATAAAAGATAGTAGATTTTATTTTCTACTTGACTCTTTTAATGGATTCTTTGGTTCATTGTAGTTAAACTTGATGTTCATTATATTTTATCAGTTTAACACTGTTGTAGGCTAATGATAATTTATTCGCATTATCTTAGTCATAATATTTCTTACTGAGCTAGTTGAGCTCACCCTTTCTTTCACTGTTCTCTTCAGGAAATGGAGAATTAGTTGGGGACGAGTCGGGGAGCGGAGTAATGGTCCGAGGAGGATAGCATTAGTAGTCCTCACTATTACGTGAAATAGTGTGATAATAATTGTAATGAGGACTCCTTTTGAGTTTGTATAATATCTAGTAGACAATATTTGTATTCAAACTCACAGTTTATGTCGTATTGTACACGACAGTTATATTAGTAAGTTGTATTTAAATTCTGTACCATGTATCTGACTACCCAAGATGGGTGATGTATACCTAATTTTGGGGGCGTCACACTTACACTCAAAGATGACTGTGATGATCACGTCAAGAGATGCTATTAATGCCAGATTCATGGGAATTCTATCCATGCCCCTCCAAGGGAACTCCACAATATGAGTTCGCCATGGCCCTTCTCAATGTGGGGAATGGACGTGATCGGGCCCATCGAGCCCAAAGCCAGTAATGGACATCGATTCATATTCACCATGATCGACTACTTCACCAAATGGGTAGAAGCAGCATCCTTCCCCAGGGTTACTAAAGAAGTTATCATTGCTTTTATTAGAAACAATGTCGTCTGTCGATATAGACAACCAGAGGTCATTGTGTCAAACAATGCCAAGAACCTCAACAATAAAATGATGGAGGAGTTATGCAAAAAATTCCACACCAAACATCTCAACTCCGTCATCTACTGTCCAAAGATGAATGGTGCTGTTGAAACGGCTAATAAAAACATAAAAAAGATCATTCAAAAAAAGTTCGCTAATCACAAAGGATGGCTTGACCTCTTGCCTCTGACTTTATTAGCCTACAGAACTTCTATACGAACTTCCACTGGGGCAACCCCCTACTCATTAGTCTATGGGATGGAAGCAGTGCTCCCCATAGAGGTGTAAATGGAATCCCTCAGAGTATTGATGGATGCTCAGTTGGATGAAGACTAATGGGTACAAGACAGGTATCACCAATTGTCTCTAATAGACGAAAGGCGATTCGCGGCTATCTTCCATGGTCGATTATATCGCCAAAGGATCGCACGATCCTACAACGAAAAAGTCGACTCTGGCGAGTTCAAACAACATGACTTGGTTTTGAAGAAGATCATTGACAACCAAGATCAATCTAAGGAAAATTCGCTCCTAGCTGGGAAGGCCCATTTGTTGTCAAGGAGGTTTTGGCGGTGGTGCTCTCGGATTCTGTGAAATGGATGGCGATGAATTTCCACAGCTTATCAACTCGGACACCGTGAAACGGTACTATGTCTGAAGTTACCATCAAACAAACATCCTGGTTTTGATCATCAAATCACCAGTCATTCCGGTTTTGAACCCTTTCCTTTTTAAATACTCTTCTGCCCCTCAGGGAAACATACACTTCAAACCAGCAGCCTGGTTTTACCTCACTTGGAATCAACAGCCTGGTTCCACCTCGTTTCAAACCTTCATACAATTTTGGTTATCCTACACACAGGATTAAACCTTTCACATCTGCAGTTTATCCCAAACACGGGATTAAACTTTTCTACGCTTGCAGTTTGTCCTGAAAACATGATCAAACTTTTTCACACCTGCAGTTCATCCCCATTATAGGATCAAACTTTCTTCTCCCCGCAGTATAGCCTGCACATGGGATTCACACTTCTCTTTGCCTTCAATTCATCCTGAGGGGCGAACTACGTCGACCTGATCTCCTCTTCAATAGGAGTACGTAGGCAACCATATCCTATATGGCCCGGTCGCAATAAAAAAAAAACAACCAAAAATATTTCTGCCCTTTCTCTATAAAACAACAAAAACAACAAAAATACTTCTACACCCATCGCCTTAGCATTGACGTTGAACCTCTTACACTGTGTTCGAACTACGCAGACTTGATCTCCTCTTCAATCAGAATGCGTGGCAACCATTCATGGTGCGATCTAACCCCTACCGAACAACATACTTGTCACACTCTGCATCGGGATCTACCTTCAATTTGCCCCATTTCATCGGTTTGATTCGAAGGATGGAATTATCCAACCTCTTCTCACAAATAGAAGATTCGGTGACCATCTAAGCCGCGATCGTGCCTCTCAAAGAACAATACCAACCCATAAGAGATGGAATTAACTAGGCTTCTCACAAATAGAAAATCTTGGCGACCATCGTGGTGCGGTCGATCTCGAGAGAGGAAGAAACTACCCTCCTCTCCACTTCTTCATAGAGATACCGGTCCCCAAGACACCAAAGATGGTAGGGATTTACAAAAATCAATGATCAGATTACGAGAGATCTTGCGACGTCTCAATGTCCATCTATCGAGGATAAGTTCGAGAATGCATCAAGATCACAAGGCCTTAAAAAGCAAAGTAAAACATCAAGCAAGTATCAAGGCATAACTAAAAGGGAAGTGAATCAAAATATATTTCCCTGCCATACATAATACTGTTTGATATATACATCTATGCTGTACATGAAAAAATGGCTAAACTAGTCTGTGCAGGAAAATACAAAGCTATCTACAGATCTGTGTGTATGCAGACTATCAGATCTAACATAGCATCCCTCTCTGAAGGCGGAGGTAGCACTACAAGATCTTGCCTAAGGGTATCTACACTAGCTAGCAGATCAGAGGCTAACTATATGGTGGCATAGTGCTCATCAATGTAAGCACTCATGTCGGCAAGACTGACAGTCATCTGGGATCTAACGAAAGTGCTATCTACAATGGCCACATCCCTAGCAGATAAGGTGGCATCTCGCTCCCCAATCAATGCATCCCTGACTGATCTAGCCTCATCCCTCTCTA
Organism: Panax quinquefolius; assembly: GCA_020205615.1. Classification (NCBI taxonomy): domain Eukaryota; kingdom Viridiplantae; phylum Streptophyta; class Magnoliopsida; order Apiales; family Araliaceae; genus Panax; species Panax quinquefolius. The sequence continues at coordinate 97,381,854 of CM035158.1, read as the reverse complement.
ACAGAGCGGTATCTCTCTCATCAAGAGCTGTCAACATTACGACCCCTGATCTCTATCATAGATCATCAGATGTAAGCTCTGCTTCAATCATCGTGGTCGAATCTTGAGTAACTTGATGGCTTTTCGGGGTGGGAGAATCCATCACAAATCTTTGGCGTGCCAATGATCAAGTCATCGATGGGAATAAAAGCCTCCTCTATAGGCTCCTCATCGTCAAAATCAATCCCCTGCACTGTGGATATTGCCGCAGCCGATGCAGTCTCTGTCTTCATCTATGCGGAATACTCTGCAGAACAACTGGATGATGATGAAAACTTCACCAACTCTCACCGATCCCAACAGCATACAACTGGATCATCCTCCATTGATAAGCGGGTGACGCGGTGCACCGACTCATTGCCCCTCATACGGATGAATATCCTTAAACCGGTCAAGCCCGACACATCACGGCGATGGGTGGTAAGTGATCATTCCCTCAATCCGGCCCGGAGGAGATAATCCATGCCCGGAGCATGAGTAATGAAGTCAGTAGGGTGAACTAAGCCACGAACATGGCAATATGGCAAGCGGATCCCTAATCCTCGCCGGAAAGGCGACCACGATGCAAAGATCTCGTGCACTCTGCAGTCGAAAAGAGTATGACATGGCTATCTCTCGCATGAAACAAAACCCCGTCTGCCTAAATGTGCTAATCGGTCTCAAGTGTGACATAAACCACACATACAAAGCATGACCGAAGCTACTCGTGAAATACTCATCTTTGGATAAGTGCAAGAAGATATGTAAGTGACCTCGAGTCTCTACGATGATCATCGGTACAATGGTATGACCCTCCCTGAGAGCTCTCACTGCCATAATGACACCGATATCTAGCTTATCCATGTACCGCGACATGAAGACATATGACAATACGCATAGAAGAAGTACATCTACTCTGGCTGAACACCAATGATCCTCCGGTGTGGTGAAATCCCCGGAATGTCGTGCATAGCTGTCTTCAGAGCCAAACCTGTCAAACATGAAACGCTGGGATATCACGTGGTCGGATGTAATCTCGTCCTGGACCACTCTACGTCTCAATCCGGTGAGGGTCATGAAGCTGAATCGCTCATGTCTCCCGAAGCCATACGCACGCAAGGTGCATCTGGCTAGCGACATCGTCAACCCGCATACTACTCCTCCAAAGTAGGAGTCAACTCTTGGATCCCAAATCAGAAAACTTGCCTCTCCGATACCCAGTGCTCTAGCATGCCCTCTACAAATCCTGTGGGAACCTGAAACATCACGAGGGGTCGTAGTATCTTTGCTTGACAAATCATCTAAGATCACCATGTCTGATGGTGATATACTATCATACCATGAGCGCATACCAGTTACCACCATAAATGGTGGGGTATGATCAATGCGGCTAACTGTCGAAGAAGACATCTGTACGGGCCATGTCATAAGACCATCCAGGGGTCAATGCTAAATATCTCTGGACATATATACATATGCATAATAATAACATGCATAATACAATAGATGGCAATATGATATAGGGAATGAAAAGCTATGCATACATTCCTAAGTATATCATCATCTAATACATCTTTGTACAGCTAAAATACAGGGAAATGGGGCGAAGCTACCCAACATACAACAGAGGCCTATCAAAAGATATATCGAGAATGGGGCGAAGCTACCCAGATGCTAACAGAGGCCTATCAAAAGAAATAGTGAGAAATACATCAGAAAAAGTCAAGAGTGTCGATGTCTACATCATCGATGCTATCCACCTGATGTAATTCCTCCTGAGTCACTGGATCTCTATCTATAGGGATGTCAGGCCTATACAAGGGAGGATCTGCGCCGACAAAACCATATGGGTCACCTGAGGGACCAGCGTCAGAGCTGGAAGGATCAAAAGTATCTACCTCTGCAGGATCTCTTCCCAAATTTGAATGAAAAGATGTGACCTAGAAGCCCGGTTTAGAGAAGTCAATCTGTCTAATCTATCGCATGAGTCGGATCTACGACACAAAGCTAGCCAATCCGTCATCATCACGGATCCCGGAACCATATCCCCATAAACCGTGTGTGGCAGTGTCCGAGCTCCAATGGTATGAGGATCCACCAATCTTTGGAACATCTCCACGAGAAGCAGGGGCCCTCTGACAATATAAAACCGTCAATCCCCATCAATGGGATGTCAATGACGGGTGACTACGAAACAGGCCAATAACGCCTGGCAGGAGGAAAGATCGGCATACGTATCTCTTCTGTAGTGCTCCTAATAGCACACTCTCCTAAATAGAGCTCCCATCCTCCATCTGTAAAGAGAGGAATCCTGCGGGTGGAAATGACATACTCAACTCCAGTCGGGTACCTATCCTCAAAACTAACTCCCAAATGCTCTCTAGAGTAGGGAATCCATGTGATGACATCGGTTGTCAATAGCTCCAGCTGTAGGCGATAATGAGTGAAACCCTCAGCAACAGGGACCTCCGCCAGTATGGAATGATGCCATCTCCATCCTCGTGGGTAGGTGTCTAAACCTAACACTCCCACAGGACACAAACAGGGAAGCCTCTTATAGGCCCAAAACTGCCAACACAAAGGCAAACATCTGCTGTCAGTCAACACTCTTAACCTATACATGGGAAAAGATAAGAGAAACACTCATCAGCAGAAATGGGTAGAATCCTAACCACGCCTCGGTCAAGCCCTGCGATTGTATGCGCATTCCCCTGAGGAAGTAGGCAAAGGTGTAGGAACCCCAATCATACTCTCCTATACGGTCTACGTATTGAGTGGCGCTGATCAAAGCGAAGGACATCGTAGAAGAGTTATCTGCTATGAAGCAGCCCCTAATGATCATCAGGAACAATCGTCGAAGAATGCGATCCCTGACTCTCACATCATCGGGTATGGGCTCACTCAACAGCCCGCTCATAGCATCTACACTCAAAGGACCTATATGAACAGTCCTGCCCTTGAGCACCTCTGCCGGAACTCCCAACAAGGATCTGATGGCAGTAGGGGTGATATTCGCCATGCAAGGCACCGACTCCCCTCCAAACTCCATACCTGTGATAAACAGCCAATCCATCGGCGACATCATCACCTCACAGTCCAACAAATGGAGTGACTGAGTCTGGTGAAACCACCACTCAGACAATGTCCTGAGGTAACCCGAGGGACAGCGACGGGGTAGAATGGAGAAGAACCTCCCGAATCCCCAGCCATGGATGATCGCTCTATAGTCATCATGAGAGGCCTGATACATAAAGTGGATGCTAAACCAGTTCCCTCGAGGCTGTGTGAAGCTGGGAACCTACATCAAATATAGATCAACATCAGACTCCTTGACTCTTCATCAATAGGAAATAAGGAAGATTAAAGATCTAACTTCATACCTTGTTTGCGTGCAGGTATACTGAAGGATGCCTACTCAAGTTACCCAGAAGATCTGGGTTCGCCACTTGAATACCTGGCAATTCTCTATGGGGAACACGTTCAGCAGGAGAAGGAACCTCGATTGGTGCATTCTCCTCCTCGTCCTCAACATTTGGCACTTCAACCCGAATAGGAAGTTTCACTGCCTCAGCCAAACGACGAGGCTGTCTAACAGAATGGCGCTGAGGCTTTTCAAAAGCCCTCCTCTGTACACCAGAAGTGGTCCTGCGAGAACTACTCGGCTGATCTGAATCCATGATATCTGGACAACAAGTCTCCAAATCACCTCAGAAAGGGTGTGGTAATTTCTTACCTGGGGTCTTTTTAAAAATGTATTTTATGATTACATGCATGCATGCATTGCTTTAACATACATATACAGTAGAGTTAAAAATGCATGACTACCCAATACCTATATTTTGGGAAAATTTTGCCATAGCCCCCTTTGTAAATGGGATTATCCACATGCACATAGGCATGACTAGGTGGCCATTCAGTAGCACACCTGTACACAGTCATATACATCCTACATGCATTAATCACATCACAGTAAAAATCCGTAAGTGTAGCCTAATTACCATGATTATTTTACTTTTCTACCTTTACTCATTTGTCCTCAAATAGGATAAGAAATGACAGTAAAGGTACCAATTTGACTATTTTAAAAGTCAAATTTTTTCACATCATTATGTTCAACATGGTTTAATACTAACATTTACTATGTTGAATATTTTTTATCAAGTCATATCAGTATGCATATTCACTACTATGTGTCTAAATGCATTTCATGCGATAAGTCATTTTCCAACGGACAGGAATTGGAAAAAATACATGCATGTGTTACGGGGATGATGAAGAACACTTATACGATGGCGGAGATCCAAACTTCAGCAGATCGAAGAAGAGCTCTCGATTTCCTTTTTATGCAACTTGAAAATAACTTTAAAAGCAACCGGTTGCTATACATAGGCACGGTTGGCATGAGCAGTACACTGCTGCACACTTCCATGGGCCCTACACCCTCGGCTCGCTCGAGTTAGAGTTGCAAAGGAGGTCTCATGTCAATTTGAAAAGGCCAAATTAGGAATAAAAGTGCTACGTGATTGGCTGAATTACTGAAATCTTGGTTTTCGTCGATCGAGTTAAACTCCGTCAAATGCGTCTCAAAGGTATTCGCTTTGAATGAAGGGTATACTATACCAATGAGATTAGCTTTCACGGATCATGCTCGATAATACCCCATAAAGGTCCGATCTTTGTCATTTGCGAGAGGACACAACCCTAAACCTCCCCGTGGGGTTACAATATAAAACCACGATATATCAAACCTCCCCAAATTGGGGGTTACAACGCCAAATTTATCAAACATCTCGTATCCCCCATTGAAAGTTACAATGCCGAAGTTATCAAACATCTACATATCCCCTGGGGGTTACAACGCTTGAAGTTATCAAGCATGTATACGTATCCCCGTGAGGGTCACGTTACATCTTTCAAGCATCTATGTATCCCCGGCGGGGGTTACAACACAATGCAACCATTGATACACACATCAATGAAGGTCAAGCAGCCTTGACATCATGTCAGCTGATGGCAAGTAAACCCATCGAAGCAACCTTCCCCAGCAAGGGCTACAACACAATGCTACCATTGACACATACATCAATGAAGGTCAAGCAGCCTTGACAATACACCCAGCAGGGATTTATCCGGTGATACACACATTAACGAAGATCGGTAACCTCGATAACAACAAAGCTGTTGGCAAAGAATTCGACGGAATGAGGGAATATGTTATACACATCCTCAAGCAGACAAAGCTTTATCCCCACAAATCTCTTTACACAAGAGGTACCTCTATGGAATATAAGCCGATTGTTCAGGATTCAAGACTTTGGTGATAGCCCCAACGTCAACATCCTTGGAGACTTGGATCGCATGTCCAAGCCATCACTGATTGTCATCCCAGCAGGATTACCTGACAATCATTTATGCATTCTACATGCATTTGCATTATATTGCTGCATATAGCATCATGTTTATCTTGCTTGCATTTCAAGTGTCTAGGATTCTTTATCCTATCCATGCCTTGAATTGCATGAATATGATAAAGAGGGGCATCTGTAGACACTCAAAATTTTCTGCGCTCCTATTACTAACATTGCAAGAGGGTAGATTTGTCTTTTAGAGATAACCCTGGAAGACAGCTTACATCCATTCCGGATACTACCAGAAGTTCAATTCCAACCTGGAACACAAATCGAGAACATTATATTAAACCCCGAAACACACACTGGGAATGTTATTTCCAATCTCGGAGATAACCCCGAGATATGCAGATCAAAAGATCGGCAATAACACCGGAGAGGATAGTTCTGTCTCGGCAATAACACTACGACGCTCAGTTTCAGTCCCAGAGACAACATTGGGAGTAACAACCCCATCCTTGGTGATAGCCCCAAGAGATGCCATTGCAGTTCCGGCGATAACCCCGAAAATGCTTGTTTCAAACATATGCAATCAGCTTCAACCCCAGACATCCTGTCGAGGTATACACACCTCAGACCCGAAGTTAACAATGGGCAGACAGGAACACCTACAGATAACAGTGAGACATACAAACAAGCAGCAGTCCAATCTCAGATGTAACCCTGAGCAACGTCTGCTTTCCGCTTAAACCGGCGATAACCCCGGTAAGGAGCCACAACGTCATCTTACCATCACAACAAGATGATATCGCGGCATACCAACAAGTAGTCCAATCTCAGCTGTAACCCTGAGCAACGTCTAGTTTTAACTCAAACCGGCGATAACCCCGGCGAGGAGTCAAACGTCATCTTGTTCCTTCGACAATGGCTCATCATCTCAACACTTCATACATACATACATCCAATAATGTCCCCACAAGAACTGAGGATTGACAATCCCGAGTGACTATTACGTGTGATAGTACTTTGGATAGAATTTGAAGCTTGAAGACCATGGGCATAGACCCCTCTTCCTGACTTTGTACAACCTCTAATTCATGTCATTGCGTAACTCTCGACACAAACGGTCCGAAAAAGGTCAGATATACCTCGTTCGGATGCTCGGATTGAAGTTCTGTAAGTTTGAACGGACATTATAGTGCATGAGTGCATGTACTATGAGACGACGGGACCCGCGAGGCTCGGATGCATCACGACCAGCCACAGGTACAACTGCGACTATCGCAGGTGTACCTGCGGCCATCCGTTTATATATACAAGCCTTGGGGTCAGCCATTTGAAGGAGAGAGAGAAGGAAAAAGGTGAGGAAGCCCCGTCCATTTTACTCTGCATACACATCTTTTGAGTGTTTCCTTATTTTCTAAACACTAGTTAGCTCACATATAACTATCTTTTATCCGGCGGGAGTTGAGTGTTTATCCATTTAAAGTCATAGAAGTCTACTTTGGCAGCCCACTATAAGCCTTCTTATATTCTATAAAGCCTTCTTCTCATATTAGCACACATTGTTATACACGTTGAGAGTCGTGTGAGTGTGTTTGCAGGACTTGATTATCGTGGTTTTTTTCGTCGTATATATATATATATATATATATATATATATACTTATATATATATATATTTCATATATGGACTAACATTATCGAGTTATGCCTCGATTGAGCTGAACTTGATATTCGGGCGTTTAATTGCTTATATATATATATACTTATATATATAAAGCGTAGTCGACTTTATCGATGAGCACGGATTTTATATCCGAATGCGTTTAATTGCTTATATATATATATATATAAAACTGTTGTCGTCGATATATCTCGATGAGCTTTGGATTTATATCCGGTCGTTTAATCGCTTTTATATATATACATATATATAATTATTTGTCGGACATATCCGATGAGCACGGATTCACATCCGGTCGTTTACTACTTTTTTATATATATATATGTGTACATATATATATATATATATATATTACATTTTACATGGGCCTGGAGTTCATTTTCGTGGCCTTTTACGCCTTTTTATTTTCATTACATCTGCACTGGAGTTTACTTACGTGGCGATTGATCGCTTTTACTGACTTTATTTACATTTTGTCACTTTTGAGTTTACTTCATGGCGGTTGATCATGTTTATATATATATATATATTTACAACTTATATATATATAACTGCTTACTGCTTTCCCTACAAATTGCAGTATCATGTGAACGTAGGAATCATGTGCTCACAGGTTCAGCTTACTGAATCTAGATTTGGTTCCCATGATGGAAAATTTCGGTATGGTTGACTGTACATTATATTTTACGTTGTTCGAATTTCCTTGGATGATTTGTCATGTAATGAGGAGTTTAAGATCGTCAGATATTATTTTCTCAAGAATGCTTTGCATCTCGAAAATAAAAGCAAACAAGCCGAACATTTAGTAATAAAATGGAAGTATGAAAAGGTCTCAATTCCTATTGAGCACAAGGTTTGAAAAACCTCTTTTTACAAAACGTCATTGCTATATTGTGGTTAAAATTGAATTTTTCTATAGATTCAAACCCTTTGTATATAGGTGCGAACGAGGCCTCGCACTACTTTCAAATAACTGCACATTGATCCACACACACACAAATACACACATTCATATAACAATTTCTTTGAAGAGTGGCGGTCATCGTGGTAACACGGATGTCAGGGGTTCTAACACCTTCCTCCGCATAATCAAGCCCCGGACCCAAAATGAATCTCGGTTTCTGAGACCCGTTTAAGCGATGTCAAATCCTTTGGGTCGATGTGCAAACCTTTTCCGATTGCGTTAGTGCAACCGATTAAATACACCAATGGCGACTCTTAAAGTCAAATCGTCGACATTATACATGTCGGACCTTTTTCACTTGTTTTTTCAAACAAATCTCACATTAACATGAGAATACCAAAGAACAAGTAACGAAAAGGGACATCAAAAATCCCGACGTCGACATATATTTAAGGATATATCATGATTGAAAGAGTCTGAATAATAAGCTGACTATAATTCAACAATGTAGTTGTGAATTAGCACGAACAAACTTTTGACTGAACAAGTATTAAACATGAACAAATATATCTGAACTGAATGGTAATAAAGGTGATCAGCCTTTCATACCTGACTTATACATACAATATGTACAGAGTACAATTCTACATGGTAATCAGTAATGATTAACCATAAGCATATCTGAATGAAACAACTCTTAGTAGAGTTAAGAAAAACTTGCTGTGCACTAGTTGATTCAAGTTATAAAATATAACTTAGCTTTATCAGAAGACCTATATATAGATAATACCGATCTCCAAATATTAGAATAATATCATCACGGTATAAAATAACCTAAACACATTACCACATAATCCTATCACCTATACGTACATAAGACCTAGTATCAAGTCAAACTATTACGATCGAGTTGAGTTCGAATGATTATTAGGACTTCCAACTACTAGTCGGACAATTATCGAGTTTAAGTTCAATTAAACTCTGCCTAAACACTTAACAATTATCTTAGATAATTTTCTAAGTAGTCAAATAATTTTCATAAACATGAAATAATTTTCAGATAATTAATATCATTTATCAAAATTTTTCAATCACTCTTTATCGTATTTAAATGAATTAAATACCACATAATTCCTTAATCATTAATATTAATTTAATATTAAAATATCAATGAGAATCATAATATAATATTATAATATATTTATAATATCACAAAGTATTTTTTAATACTTTAATTTCTCATTTATATAATTTTAAACACTTAAATTCATTATCCAGATAAAGCGATATTAATATTAAAATATTAATATTTTCATGACAAAATATCAAAAGTTATATTTTTTTAATTTAAAATATTTTTATAACACTTGCATTATTTTTACATAATTTTTAAAGCATTAATCTTATTTTTCCATAATTTATCTAATACATTTATTAAATAAATTATCTACCATTAATAATAATTTATTAATGAAATTCATCACAAAATATCAAAAGTCATTAAAAATAACTTAAAATATTTTCTTATACCATAATATGATTTTTCAAGTATTAAAATCATTTCTAAATAATTTACTTAATATTATAATTAAATAAATAAATATCTTTTATATTCCAAAAATATTAAATATTTATGAAATATACTCAAAATAATTAAAAACTAATTTTAGGCTTTAAAATAATTTTTCATAATTTATTATGTATTTTTAATATTTAAAATCCATTTAATACTAATTATTTATTAAAAATAATAATTTTGGAAATAAACTATCGCTAAAGGGCCCTATAGCAACAGAACAGTCGCTATAGGTGTTCTTGGGCTGTTCTTGAGGAACCCAAAACATCAAGTCAGTTTACCGGATGCTAGGTTTGACCAGATATAATTCTCAACCTAATGTGTTTCTAGGCTGGCTAAAGCTTCTAGATTGTAGTATTCATGTAATAGTACAACTAAAATCAAGGTTCATGGTCATTCTTCAACAGATTAGAGAGATCTAAGCTCTCAAAATCTTGTCAGACAGTGTTCATGAGTTTTTGGGTTTTCCAGAAACTCGAGCAGTGTGAGGGTCCCAACTTTGCATCCTTATATCTTTGATTCTAGGAATGTTTTATGTGATCTATGAATTTAAAAGTGTAGTAGAGGTGTCAGGGTATAATAACATGATGAACGACGGGATGTTTAGAAGTTTTTTGCAGTTCATGCAAAATCAGACGAGGGAGACTCGTGCATCAGGAAATGAGAACGTAGCCGAAACTAGTCGGGGAATAGAGTGACGGTCCGAGATGGTGGCTGTAGTAATCCTCACTATTTTATAAAATAGTATGATAATAATTGTAATGAGGACTCCATTTGAGTTTAGATATTATCTTGAAGACAGTATTCGTGTTAAAACTATCAGCTATGTTTTGTCTTATTTTACACGACAATCGTATAATTAAGTTTGTATTTGAATTCTTTACCATGTATTTGGCGACTCAGAATGGGTGATGTATACCTATTTTGGGGGCGTCACAGTTGGTATCAAAGCTTAGGGATATGATCCCTGGCTGAGATGTGAGACTAGAACTAGGAGGGGAGAGACGGGTAAATCCTTCGCTAGTATGACCTACCTAAGTTTATTTGTTATTTAATTAGTCGGTCAGAGTATAGAGATAATTTGTGGTATGTCAATTAACCCTTGTTTTGTGGCAGTATTTGAAAATGACATCTGAAAATATTGAAATAAGAAATGGAGCACAGGGGACCGTTGAGTCTCCACAAATCAATAACCAGGATAATGTGCATCAGGAAGGTAACAATCCTCATGTAAACAATAATACCGACCAAATGATAAACGATGGGATGTTCAGAGGCTTTCTACAATTCATTGCAACATCAGGCGAGAGAGACTCCTGTGTAAAATGCAAGTGAAAACACTGGCAACTCACGGATGGTCACCGCTTAGCAGTTCAAGGAGCTGGGACCACCAGAGTTTTTGGGAAAGCCAGAACCACTTAAGGTAGAGATGTGGATAAAATAGATTACCAAGATATTTGATGTCTTGGGATGCTCCGAGGAGTAAAAGGTTCCCATTGCCACCTTCATGTTGCGAGGAGAGGCAGATTATTGGTGGGAATCGGTAAAACGTACTCAGCCTGCCGCACTAAAGATGTCTTGGGAGAAGTTCCAAGAACTGTTCAACGACAAGTAATTTTCCGAAAGTATTCGTCACATAAAGGAGGTGGAGTTCATCAAGCTGGAGCAAAATAATATGACTGTATCGTAGTACGAGGCTAAATTTGCGGAGTTATACCAGTTTGCATCCCATTTGGTAGAAAATGAGGAGAGAATGACGCGAATGTTTCTGCGAGTTTTAAAACTCGAAATACGTCAATACCTCATTTCTCACAAACTTTGCTTGTATTCAGATGTTGTGAATAGGGCTCAGTTATTGGAATGCGATAATGAGTCAACCCAACCAAGAGACAACAGCCAGCAAATCAATAATACTAGTGGTAGCAGTCATTAAAGTGGTGACAACAAACGTGGAGGGAATCAACATGCCAGAAATGGTAACCACTTCGGTGGTAATCATGGCCAAGACAATAGAAGTGGAAATTTTAAGAAGAGAAGGTTCAACAATGATGAAAAGACGTCAGCAGTAGCACTCGTTATTAAAGAAGGAGAACGACCACCGATCGTATGCTTCAAATGCGGAGGGGAGGGACACATCAGTCCAAACTGCATAATGCAGTCCAAAGCATGTTATAATTATGAAAAAGAAGGTCACCTAGCCCAATTTTGTCATGCAGTGAATTCAAGTCCTGCTGGGATGGAGACACCAAAGGCCAAGACAATTCAAAGCCAATAGTTCACGGGAGAGCGTTTATCGTAACCTCCCAAAAAGCGAGGAACCCGAACGAGGTTATCATGGGTAAGCTAATCATAAACTCTTGTGAAGTTTATAAATTATTTGATACCGGTTCTACCCATTCTTTTAACTCTGGAGAAATTAGACTTTGAGTTTTGTTGAAACTCCATTGAGAGAAACCTTCATTACATCCACTGTTTATAAATCTTGTTTGATTCAAATCGGAAATCGCACATTACTTGTCGATCTTATCTCTTTGAAAATACTTGCATTTGATGTGATTTTAGGGATTGATTGGTTAACTACTCATTATGCTAAAATTGATTATTTTCGTAAGGTTGTTAGCTTTCATATTCCTAACCAACCTATTTTTCGAATTCAAGTAACCAACCACTAAAGTCAATCACTGTCATATCAAGCCATAAAGCTATTCGTTTATTGAAAAACGGATTTCAAGCTTTCTTAGCCCATGTCACGGATTTAAACAAAAATACGTCAGATTTGAATGATATTTCTATTGTTAATAAATTTCTTGACGTATTCCTTGAAGAACTTCCTGGCCTACCCCCAGAGCGTGAAATCGAATTTTGTATCGACCTTAAACCTGGTACAAAACCCATTTCCAAAAGCTCCATATCGAATGGCTCTTATTGAACTTCAGGAGTTAAAGACCCAACTACAGGAATTGTTAGACATCGGTTTCATTCATCCTAGTACATCTCCTTAGGGTGTTCCTGTTCTATTCGTAAAGAAGAAAGATAGAAGTATGCGACTTTGTATTAACTATAGGGAGTTGAATCATGTCACCATCAAAAATAGGTACCCGTTGCCACACATTGATGACCTGTTTAACCAGTTGCAAGGAGCTAAATTCTTTTTAAAGATTGATCTTCGTTTCAGATATCATCAGTTAAAGATTAAAATAGATGACATTCCAAAGACTGCTTTCAGAACTCGGTATGGGAATTATAAATTCCTAGTCATGTCTTTTGGATTGACTAATGCTCCTGCTGCCTTCAAGGATACGATGAACTGAATATTCAAGGAATATTTGGATCATTTTATGGTTGTATTTATTGATGACATCCTCATATATTCCAAAATCCATGAAGATCATGAGAAACACTCGAGGCTGATACTCCAAAAGCTTCGTAAAAACAAGCTATACGCCAAGTTGAAGAAATGTGAGTTCTGGCTTGAAGAAGTAGCGTTCCTTGGGCACGTGATATCAAATCACGGAATATCTGTTGACCCAGCGAAGATTGAAGTAATACAAAGTTGGGAGCAACCTAAGTCAGTGACCGAAGTACGTAGCTTTCTGGGCTTAGCTGGTTATTATCGAAGATTTATGGAAGGATTTTCTCGAATTGCTACTCCATTAACTTAGCTGACTCGAAAAGATACAAAATTTGGTTGGAGCGAGGAATGTGAGAAGAGTTTTCAAGAACTTAAGAGGAGAATCATTTCAGCACTTGTTCTGTCAATACCATCTGGTTCGGAGGGATTTGTCATCTACAGCGATGCTTCAGGCAGAGGGTTAGGATGTGCTCTTGTTGGGTAAAATCTAATTACGCACAATCACGTAAGTATACGTGGTCAACAAGTAATAAAGTGATAAGTAAAGTATCGTTCCCACAGAGAATTTGCAAGAAATTAATATTCACAATTATCAATTTTGTATTAACCCAATTTTATTAAACTAATCCAAATAAAAAAAATGATATTTAGTAAAACTCATAAACTAAAAATATAAATTAATCAACACAACTTAAAAACCTTAATTTCAAACAATTAATGGAGAATTAGGCTTTACAACTTCACTTTAAGTATCATTTCAATTATCACACCTTATTCTAATTTAATTTATTATTTCAGTTTATTAATGAAGAACACTCATGTAGAATTAGCCATTTCTCAATGCACTAAATCCATATTAACTTAAATCCACAATTTAGATAGAATTAAGCCAAGCACCCTAAATAACTAATTCACTGTATCTCTATGTGAATTATAATTAAGAAGGGTTTAATTCCAAGTTCTTCTCAGATTACATGCAATGCTAGGCATATCTCTACCCTAACATAAATCAAGAATTTATTCAATCAATGAATTCATGAACACATCCTATTGTGATTAGATCTAAAATCATATCTCATCTCTCGAATCCATACAATTCCACATAAAATTGTTGATCAAGCAATTCATAAATTAATCACAAATCACAATAGATAAACTGAATTAGTAATTTATTAAACTTTAATACTGAAAAGTAATTGCAAGCCTAAAAAGTAAAAGATCCATTGCAAGCCTAAAAAGTAATTTAGTTCATAACTAATGAATTAAATACTGAATAAATAAAAGAAATCATCATCCTGATTACACAATTTGAAATTAAAGAAGAATAATAGTACACCACCCTTCTTGCCCTTTAACAATGCAATCTTCGTGAAATCACCTCTTTTTCTTATTCCTCCAAATTCTTGCTCATTAATTGTATGATTTCTAAGTGTGTCCTCCTTTGCCAAATCTCCAACAATTAACATAAGAAAAATCACTCCCATTCCATCACTTCAAGTCTATTCCATCTCAAACTCCTCACATAAGAATTCTAATGGAAATCAAACTCCAAGTCAAACCCAGTAAGTTTGTGGACATAGAGTCCCAATTAACATGAAATAAACTCCTTGACACACTCCTACTATAAGCATATTACATAAAAAATTTATATCTCCCAACACCATTTAGCTTCCAGCAATTAAAAGTCAATCAGCTCCTGATCCGTACCGGCGCGCCCCACGCCGGGTTTAGCTCTAAGACAGCGCGACCCGCTCTACTCGATCAGTGACTGCACACGCCATAGCGCGCCCTGCACCACTTTACTCAGCATCATGGCGCGCCCAGCGCCGCTCTTACAAAATGTGTAAATTTGCTTGAATTTTCTTCCAATGCTAGCATCTTGATGTGCTCACTTCATATCCTAAAACAGAAACAAAAACCCATCAAAAGAAACATGAAATATTTTAAAAATTAACAATATAATAAGCTAAATGAAGATAAATCATAGGTTAAAAACTTACTCATCAGTTCTCATGCAACATGAGAAAGTCATAGCCTATGCCTCATGACAACTCAAAGAATATGAAAGGAATTATCCTACTCATGATCTAGAGTTGGCAGCTGTCATTTTCGTACTTAAAATCTGGAGGCATAACCTGTATGTGGAGAAAGTAGAGATCTATACGGATCATAAAAGCCTCAAATATTTCTTCACCCAAAAGGAACTCAACATGTGGCAACGACGTTAGCTCGATCTGTTGAAACATTATGATCATACCATTCAATACCATCTTGGAAAAGTGAACGTGGTAGCTAACACATTGAGTAAAAGATCATATGTGGGTACGAGTGCGATATTGTCAACGCAAAGACCCATTTGGTATGTAAGGATGGAGATAGAGATAAAGATTTCAAGGACCCACGTGATGATGTCAAATATATGAGTAGAACTGAATTTAATCGATAAAGTTAAAGCTACTCAATCTACAGACCTGGAGCTGATGAGTATGAAGAAGAAAGTGCAAGAAGGTTCTATTCTGAAAGCAAGAATCAATGAAGAAGGAATTCTTCGAGTCAAATCCAGACTTTGTGTTCCTAACGACCCTAATTTAAAGTAAAAATCATGATGGAGGCGCACAACACACTATTTGTAATCCATCCTGGGAGTACCAAAATGTATCATGATCTTCAATATACATTTTGGTGGAGCAATATGAAAAGAGAGATCGCGGAGTTTATCTCAAGGTGTCTAACTTGTCAACAAGTCAAGGCGGAGCATCAAATGCCAAAAAGGTCCATTACAACCACTTAAAATTCCAGAATGGAAGTGGGAGTACATTACCATGAATTTCATTACTGGTCTTCCCAAGGTTTCTCAAGGCATAGATGCAATTTGGGTCATTGTTGATAGATTGACCAAGTCTGCTCATTTCTTACCTATACGAGAAACTTATTCACTTGAACGTCTTGCTCGTATATACATAAATGAGATTGTAAGACTGCATGATATGCCAGTATCCATAGTTTCTGATCGATACCCAAGATTCACTTCACGATTTTGGGTTAGTTTGCAAAAAGCTATGGGCACAAATTTATGATTTTGTTCGACATATCATCCTCAAACGCATTGACAGTCGGAGATGACTATTCAAATTCTTGAATATCTATTAAGAATCCGTGTCCTTGACTTCAAAGGAAGTTGGGACACGTTTTTGCCATTAGTGGAATTCTCCTACAACAACAGTTATCAAGCAAATATTGGCATGACTCCATTTGAGGCGTTGTATGGACTCAAGTGTCGTTCTCCAGTATGCTGGGATGAGGTGGGTGAAGCAACATTGTTGGGACCAAAATTGGTACGCATGACAACGGAGAAGATTCAAATGATTCGGCAACGTATAAAAACCTCACAAGATCGACAAAAGAGTTATGCTGATCTTCATCGAAGGGATGTGGAGTTCAATGTTGGAGAACATATGTTGTTACATGTTGCTCCATGGAAAGGAGTTACAAGATTTGGAAAGAGAGAAAAGCTCAATCCTTAATTCATTGGCACATTTGAAATCCTCGATCGAGTAGGAACTGTGGCTTATAGACTCGCCTTACCGCCAAGTATGTCTCGTGTTCATAACGTTTTTCACATATCTATGTTATGTAAATATGTGGAAGACCCGAACCCCATTATTGATTTAGAACTGGACGAGGTTATAGGTTAAGTAGCTTATTGGTTAGAGAGAATAAGCAAGTCAAGATTAAGTCAAAAGTTCTTTGCTAGTTTCCAAAGAGAAGAGAAGTACAAGTGCTTCTAGGGTAAGACTCTTGTCTAATATATATTCATCTCTATCATTGTAGGCTGATAAGAGAAGTATGATTGTATGCTAAGAACATGTAATAAGTCATTAATGAAGGGACTTAAGCCGAATAAGTTGAATAAGCAACTTGAACTCTAATAAGTTGATAATCTTGTGAAGAACTTATCATATGTTTGTCATATGATGTTAGTATGTTCAATATAGTATGAGAACATTGATTGATGGACTTAAGTCCATATTAAGTCATAAGCATGAGAATTGTAGTTCATAAGTTAAATAAGTCATTGACTTATGAGAATAAGTCAAAACCTACTTTGCTAATAAGTTGGTGTAATAAGTAACTTGAAATGATCATATGAAGATAAAAATCCATTTAGAATTATTAGTGATGAGGTTTTGCCAGAATTCACACGATTAGACGATAATCATCGAATTCGTGAAATTCTCTGAATGGAAGTCGTATTTTGTGTTTGAAGTCGGAAACGTTGGTTTTTAATGGAGACAAGTCATATTTGGCATTATAGAGTTGCGGACTCGAAAATGACCGAATTCCGACTTAGAACAAAGAAATGAGCGTTAAACGTTCACGAACGTTTATCGTTTTCGTTAAAAATGAACTAATAGGTGAAATTTTAGCAAACGAAGTCAAATAGATAAAATTCTTGCATGAACGCATAGAGTATGTAATTTGTGAACCGTAGGCTTTTGAACGAGCCAATTTGGACTTATAATGAAGAAGTTATGCGTTCGGAAATTTTCCGTAAAATTTTCAAATTTTGCAAAATGTTCGAGAGTACGTGAGTCAGCGTATGGCCGCCAACCCAAGGCCAAATGGGTGGCGAAAGCAATCTCGGGCATAGTGTCTCGAAAGACATCGCTAACTCATGCATAATGCGACATGAAGGGTAAGGGACTCTGTGCAGTCACGAGTCCTGGCCTCGAGCATCTTATTAACTCGCGTCGCAAAGGCGACTTCTGTAACAAGGAGTGGCGCCGCAACGCCAACTCTAGAACTTGAGCAGTAATGAATGTTTACAAGTGTAACTTGAACAGTAACCCAATACCAATGAACTGAGGAACTTAATAAGGTATTGTAAAGTAATTTTAAACCTTTTGTATGATGATTAAAGGTTAATAATCAATTGAATGTGAACATAATGAGAACGACGTAATGAAAAGTCGGAACCATAATAACAAATCTAAGTTAGGATTTAGATTGAGATGAAGGGTAAGATATAATAGTATACGTACTTGATTATATGTGACCTAATGTGGTACGTTATATGATCGTGTATTGTAGAGACTTAGAGACTTAAAGTGTACGTGTGATAATCAGTAAGCAGACGCTAAAGGCAAGTATTCTAACCCTTGTTCCAGTTCAGTCTGGACAAGCTATGTAATTCATGTATCCTTTCTCATGAAGTCTTGTATGAGGAAGTCAAAGCCAATTCTTTCGGTTAGACTTATGTTATGATTCTATTAAGCATGTTTAATGTTTACCGAGTTATATTGGTATAGTTTTCAATCGAAGACTGAGTATGCTAAAATATTTTTGTCGTTTAACAACAGGCACGTGAGGTTGCCATAACTTAAACTTATACACGTTTAATGAATGTAGTGTTGATCAACATAGAGTACTACAGTAAAACCCCTATTTAAGAACACTCTATATAAGAATAACCTCTACAATATTATACAAAAATTTGGTCCCAATTTGGGCCAGTTATAAATAGGAATAACCTCTAAATTATAATATGTTATATACTTTTTAAGTTAAAAGTATTAAGAAACTATACCTCTATATAGTAATAATTTAATATATATATATATATATATATATATATAGAGAGAGAGACAATATTAATTTTAAAAGACTACATTTTCTATAAAAGACTACATTTCCTATAAAGAACTACATTTTCCTATAAAAGACTACATTTCCTATAAAGGACTACATTTTCCTATAAAAGACTAAATTTCATATAAAAGACTACATTTTCCTAGTTTGAAAATCTAAATAATTATGTTTTCTTTATTTTTGTTATAAAATCTATATTTTTGTTAAAGTGGATATTTTTGGGTGTTCGGAAAATATTTTGTACCAATACCTCTATTTAGTAATAACCTCTCAATTAGCATACAAATAGTTTGGTCCCAAGTCTATTCCTAAATAGAGGTTTTACTATATAAGCTGATCACCTAGAAGTGCTCGTAAGTAATGTCGGACTTACGGACTTAGTGCCGGGACGTCCTTTTCAAAAGAACTTATGAAATGCTCAAGGTCTTGGACCGGAATTGATATTTTACTGAATATTGTTATTGTAAAACGTTTTGAATGAAAAGAAGTGCTATTTTGAATTATCGATAGTACTTCATAACTATTGTTCAGTTATTGAAGATATATGAGTTCTATGTTTCAAGCATGTTGTTTATTAGAATTGTAGTGCTTGCTGAGCTAGTCATGCTCACTATTTCTTGAACCATATGAACACAGCTAAGATCGAGTGGACCGAAGACTCCGGCAAAGATAAGGGCAAGGGAAGACGAATCCTTAGATTACTTTTGTAATAGTATAGGTGAATGTTTTAATATATTGAATATTATGACAAGAACGAATGAATGAGTTATAAAGACCTTGGGATATGTAATATTATTTTGAATATATAGAAGACATATTCGTTCATTGGAGACGTTTCAATTGAATGTATGTGTGAATGTTAGTACCGTGTAGCACCATCTATCGGGTTGGAAGATACCCAGATTTGGGGGCGTCACATGACTCTTCTAATGGATTGCTTGTTCTGCTGCAGTTAAACTTGTTGTTTATTATATTCTTTCAGTTTAACACTGTTGAAAGCTAACGATAATTTATTCTGCATTATCTTAGTCATAATATTTCTTACTGGGCTAGTTGAGCTCACCCTTTTACTTTCGTTGTTCTCTTCAGGAAATGAGAACGTAGCTGGGACTAGTCGGGGAATGGAGTGACGGTCCGAGATGGTGGCTGTAGTTGTCCTCACTATTTTATAAAATAGTGTGATAATAATTGTAATGAGGACTCCATTTGAGTTTGGATATTGTCTAGAAGACAATATTCATCTTAAAACTCTCAGCTATGTTTTGTCGTATTTTACACGACAATTGTATAATTAAGTTTGTATTTGAATTTTGTACCATGTATTTGACGACTCAGAATGTGTGATGTATACATATTTTAGGGGCGTCACAAAAAGGCCAAGAACATTTTATTCCAGTCTTTAGAAGATGACCTGTTTGAAAATGTGGTAAACAACAAAACTGCAAAGGAAGTATGGGAAGCATTGCTCATTATGCACGAAGGAACTGAAGAAGTCAGAGAAAACAAACAATCTCTTCTGACTCAACAATAGGAAATGTTTGCCCATGTTCCAGGTGAAAATGTCACTTCCACTTATGAAAGATTCAATGTTCTGCTCAACTCTCTTTGAGCTTTTGGAAAGATCTATCCAAATAAAAATCTTATCATAAAGTTCATGAGAGCTTTACCTTGTAAGTGGGATGCCAAAACCACTGCCATCAAAGAATCAAAGAATCTCCATGAAATGACTGTTTAACAATTATATGACAACCTTCTCACCTATGAACTGGAGCTGACTCAGCGAGTAGAGACTCTATCTGAAGGAAGAAAGAAGGACAAAAGAGTTGCTCTCAAAAGCTAACATTGAAAATGACTCTGATTCTGAGGAAGATGATGATGAAGATATTGCAATGCTAGTAAGAAGACTTAAGAGGTTAATGCGTAAAGGTAGAAGCAACAAACCTAAGAGATTTAACAACAACAACAGCCAGGAGCAGATAAATGACTTACGCTACAATTGCAAGAAGCCTGGCCATTTCATTGCAAACTACAACAAACCTCTTAGAGAAGAACTAAAAAGGAAATCAAATTCAAAGGCAACAAGAGGCTCCAGAAGAAAGATAAAGGTCTTGTGGCCGGAGAATCATGGAGTGACTCAGATAATGACACAACTCCTGAGTCTGGAGATGATGAAGATCCTCAAGTAGCAAATCTATGTCTAATGGCCAAACATGCAAAGAATAAGAAAAGCCCTTACAATCATGAAGTAAGTATCGATGAGGTATTTGACTTTAACCTTCCTGGTAGATATTGATGATTTAAGA
The DNA here is from genome assembly GCA_020205615.1 of Panax quinquefolius. Taxonomy (NCBI): domain Eukaryota; kingdom Viridiplantae; phylum Streptophyta; class Magnoliopsida; order Apiales; family Araliaceae; genus Panax; species Panax quinquefolius. The sequence continues at coordinate 97,361,018 of CM035158.1, read as the reverse complement.
ACTGCACTACATGGCATAACATCTAATCTGCATCAATACATGAAGTGGTTTAGAGTTCTGTTTAAAGATTATTCTCTTCTTCAGAACGAGAAAGAGAAAGTTCAGGAAGAACTAGAAACAACTCTTCTAAGCACTAACTCTCTCTCTAAATTTGAAGATGAGAATAAACTCTTAAAACAGACCAATGAACTTAATGCACAAAGAGAGTCAAATCTAACCTCTAGGATTGAGGAACTAGAAAAGACAATCTCAATGTGGAATAGATCCTCTTCATCCATGGACTTCCTGATCTCCAGTCAGAGAAGTGCATCTAATAGAATAGGTTTAGGTTTTGGGGAATCCACCTCAGAACTATATGTGAAAAAGATAAAGGAAACTAACTCTAGTAATGTTTCAAATTTTAATAGAAATATTACATTTGTGTAATCCTCACAGAAGGAAGAACAAGCCCATCCCTGCCCTTCTGATCCAATCCATGTTCCAAGGCATAACGGATCCCATGCTGGCCTAGGATTCAGAAAAGAGAAGAGTAGCTTAGTCACTACTCCCCAACCTCAAAGGGTCGTAGAGTCGAGTAAAATCAACTCCATGAACCAACTGGGTAGGAATAGTAGAGTTAAGATTCACTCTTCACAAATCATGAATCACAAGGATATATGGAAAAAGAAGAACCAGTATAAAGGAAAGATTGTCAAGAGCCCACACAAGTCCAAATGGAGAAACAATCCACATACTCACACAAGCATGCATCATGCTATATGTTCTGTATGTAATAAAATTTTTCATAAGGTTGCAGTATGCTATAAAAATTCTCTACATGCTAGACCTAAAGTCAAGCAAATTTGGGTTCCCAAGGGTACTAACAAGGTAGGACCCATACAAGTATGGGTATCAAAATGAGAGTTTAATCTTACCACAGGAACAGAGCTCCTCGATCACAACTTGGTATCTGGACAGTGGATGCTCAAGGCACATGACCGGGAACAAAGCCCTCCTGTCTAACTTCATAGAGAAGGAGGGTCCAACAGTCATCTTTGGAGACAATGGCTCTAGCAAGACAAGAGGATATGACTCAGCTGGGAATGGTGCAGTGTCCTTTGGTAAAGTAGCCTATGTGGAAGGACTTAAAACAAAATCTTCTGAGCATAAGCCAACTCTACAATAAGGGTCATCAAGTTACCTTCCTCAACAATCAATGTCAAGTCAGAGATCTAAAGACCTCCTCTATAAAGCTGACCTGGACAAGAGAAGGGAACATCTACACTGTTAATCTTGGTTAACTGAGTTCTGACGAGACAATATGATTTTTGGATACAACTTCTGAAAAAATGAGCTGGCTATGGCATAGAAGGCTGTCTCATCTCAACTTCAAAAGTATGTCAAAACTGGCCTCCAAGGATTTAGTAGCAGGCTTACCCAAGCTTAACTTTGTCAAAGAAAGGCCATGCAATGCCTATTAGCTTGGAAAATAGACTAGAAGCTCATTCAAGAGCAAAAATGTCAACTCAATTGATAAGCCTCTGCAGTTACTTCACATGGATCTATTTGGGCCAATTCCAACAACAAGCCTTGGAGGCAAGAGATACTCATTGGTCATAGTGGATGACTATACCAGATTTACATGGGTGTTCCCTTTAAACTTAAAAGATGAAACAATCTCCCAACTCATCAAGATGTTCAGGCTGGTGATGAATGAGAAATGGGAGAAAATTAAGGCTATAAGGAGTGATCATGGTAGAGAATTTGACTTCTTTGAGATGGACCGATTCTCATGATGTACAATGACATCGATCACAACTTCTCGACTCCACGAACTCCTCAAAGAAATGGAGTAAATGAGAGAGAAATGCAGAATGTTGATTAATTTGGAAGAACTCTACTAGCGGCTGACTAAATGCACTGAATATTTTTAAGCGAAGTCGATCAACATCTGCATGCTACACTTAGAATAGATCTCTTGTGCACTCTACGTTAAAGAAGACTCCCTACGAGCTGCGGAGAAGAAGAAAGCCAAGTGTCACCTACTTTCATGTATCCAGTTGTGCATGCTATATTCTCAACAATGGAAAACAGTCTCTGACTAAGTTTCAACCCAAGTCAGGCGAAGGAATCTTTCTCGGATATCCACAGACAGTAAGTCTTATAGAGTGTTTAACAAGAAGACGTTAAGTGTTGAAGTCTCGATTCACCTCATCTTTGATGAAATAGACTTGGACAAAACTGTGTCTCAAGACACTACGAACGACAACTCAGACACTACGAACGAGGCAGTTGAGCTCAACACCACGATCGTAGTCCCATAAAATGAAATCGTCGAGCTTGAAGAAGAGATTGTGGAAAGAACTACGCCATACAACGAACCTACACATCAAGAAGTAGAGGTTGATCTTGAAGAGCTCAGATAAGAAGGCATCAGGTCAGATGTTCCAATAGGAAACAATCACACTTAAGACCTAATCATTGGAGATCCAAATGAAAGAGTCAAGACAAGATCTGCCACCCAGAATGAGTGTTTCTATCTAAGCTTTCTGTCATAAATAGAACCCAAGAAGATAGAAGATGCTATGGAAGACTCAAGTTGGATAGAAGCCATTCAAGAGGAACTAAACCAGTTTGAAAGAAGTAGAGTATGGAGATTAGTTCCAAGACCAAGAAGTCACCCAGTTATTGGCACCAAATGGGTCTTCATAAACAAGATGGATGAAGATGGAGTAATTATAAGGAACAAGGCAAGACTAGTAGCCAAAGGTTACTCTCAAGAAGAAGGCATCGACTACGATGAGACCGTCACACCTGTTGCCAGATTAGAAGCCATCAGGATATTCCTTGCCTTTGCTGCCCATATAAAGTTTAAAGTCTTTCAAATAGACGTCAAAAGTGTATTTCTGAATGGTGAACTTCAAGAAGAAGTATATATGGAGCAACCTCCAGGTTTTATCAATCCAAATTTCTATAATTATGTCTATAGATTAGACAAAGCCTTATATGGACTTAAACAAGCACCTAGAGCATGGTATGAAACACTAACTAACTTTCTTATTAAAAATGGTTTCACTAGAGGTAAAGTAGATACCACATTATTTCTTAGAAAGCACAAAGACAAAATCCTATTAGTTCAAATATATGTTGATGACATTATCTTTGGCTTTATTGATGAAAAACTATGCAAGAGATTTGCCAAGCTTATGCAGAGCAAGTTTGAAATGAGTATGATGGGTGAGCTGAATTTCTTTCTTGGATTACAAGTAAAGTAGACTGATGAAGGTATCTTCATAAACCAAGCCAAGTACATTAAAGACTTCATTAAAAAGTATGACATGGAATCAGCCTCTCCCATGAAAACACCAATTGCTCCAGCAACCAAGCTTGACAAAGATGAGAAAGGTAAAAGTATTGAAATAACTCAATACAGAGGTATGATAGGCTCTCTTCTATATCTAATTGCCTGTAGCCCAGACATAATGTTTGCAACATGCATATGTGCTAGATTCTAAGATAATCCTAAGGAATCACACTTAACTGCTGTAAAAAGAATTTTCAGGTATCTCAAAGGTACACCTCACTTGGGACTTTGGTATCCTAAGGAGTCCTCCTTTGAACTAACAGGATATATAGATGCTGACTTTGTAGGCTGCAAGATCGATAGGAAAAGCACCAGTGGCACATGTTAGTTACTAGGAAACAAACTTGTGTCATGGTTTATCAAGAAGTAAAACTCAATATCTACCTCAACCGAAGAAGCTGAATATATTGTTGCTGGCAGCTGCTGTGCTCAAATCTTATGGATGAAAAATCAGCTAGCAAACTATGGGTTTGATTTCAGATCTATACTTGTTCACTATGATAACACAAGTGCCATAGCAATAACATATAATCCTGTCATGCATTCTAGGACTAAGCATATTAAAATAAGATATCATTTTATTAGGGACCATATTCAAAATGGAACAATATCTTTACAATACATCCGTACTGAAAATCAACTTGCTGATGTCTTTACAAAGCCTCTAGATCAATCCAGATTTAATAAATTGATAAGTGAGTTGGGCATGCTAAATCTACAACCATAAACTCTATGCTCTAGTTTATGCTAACCATGCAGATAAAAAGGCTATGTTTAAAATTATGGAGGTGACTAAAGAGGAACCACGATCGTAGAGCTACTGCGACATGACAAAGAAGCATCTTGTGATGACAACATTCCTAAAAAATCTAAGAAACCCCTCTGATAAGTGCCTCAGGGATAAACCTGATCCTTAGTTCAACCTAAAAGGTTGGCTCTACCAGGAAACATGTCTGTTGTGAAAGAAGCTGAAGAAGAAGAAATTAATCAAGGGGAACCCATTGCCTTGATCAAAAAAAGCAAAGGTAAGAGGAAAATGAAAGATCAAACAACAGAAGAGCCTCAAGGCTTAACTACTAATGCACCCCAAGAGAGTTCGGGCACTGAAACTCTGAAAGAAATGAAGAGGAAAGAGCAGCAGTCTGAGGAGGAAGATGACAGAGCTACCATCTCTCAACTGCTTAAGAAGGGAAAATGCAGCCATAAATCAAAGAAGTCTTCACTCACCTCGATCATAGAGTCACTACCAATCGTAGAGTCCAGACTTACCAACCTATCACAGGTGGATGTCAGAATAACTTTTCAAACTGAACAAACTTTCGGAAAGTGAAGAAATCTTCGAGGTCGTGGCTCGACTAGGAGGACAAAGAGAAAGCTGGTCAAGAAATACATCCTAGTCAATGAAGGAGTCATAAAAGAAGAAAATAGAAGAATAGTTGCCAAAAAGGAGTTACCTAAAGCTATTGAGGAGAATATAACTCGGGTTGAGGGGGGGCTTCTTGAAGAATTGGAACATATAGAGGATCAGACTGAGGGGGAGCCTTGTGAAGTCGCTGTGTCAGAGAAGGCTACAACTGAGGAGAAGCTGCAATGAGATTATCATGAACCTCCCTTAGTTCCTTAAGAGATATTGGCTTCTGAAAATAAAGAAATGGAGAGTGTTGAAGCTATAGAGGTGGAGAGGGCAGAAGAACAAAGAAGGGAAGTGGAGATGAATGATGTGGTGGTAATTTCAAATGAAGAAAATGAAGATCGGGAAGAAAGAGAGGATGACAAAGTTGAGATTATTGTAGTAGGTTGTGATAGATATAGAAGAGCTAACTACAATCAGTTATTCTCCTACTTGCCAATGATGCCCTATCACAGAGTGCAAATTCTCAACTCCTGGGATCACATGTTCTAGACCTTCAAAGCTTATCCAGCAATCTTAGTTCTAGCTCATGGATTCCCAGGCAATCTCACTTTTGCTCAAGAGCTGATTACTAATGGTCCCTCTTCAGAAAATAGGCGTGAGGTATAATCTATTCCCATCTCTTTCAGGTTTAGTCACTGCCCTCCATTAACCTTCAACCAATTCTACGAATTGCCAATATGGTTGGAAGTGATACTTCACCCACTAAACCAATTTCCAATTATAGAATCCTAACATTCTGTAACCGATGAACCAAATATGCCTAATCTTATATTGGTACCATCTCCTTCCATCTCTCACTCTACGAATATTGTTCATGCTCAAATCATAGAGTCACCAGCTTCAACAACCTCTCCTCCCATAACTCAAACACACGTACCTGAACCTCTTTCGGACATACCTTCCTCCTCAACCAATAATTATTTTGATCTTGATCTTGTTCTTTCAAACCTGCAAAACCAAAATACAAGAGCCTCTTCTCCAGGTACCTATTAAATACCGGAGCTTCTGTCAGATCTTACCACCAAATCTGAGCTGTCTGATGCTTCACAAAAAGTGATCAAAGACATTCAAGAAGATCTTGAAACTCTCTCTGAGCTTGTTCATATGAGGCTGAACCATTTGATCGATGCTGCCAACACCCTCCCCAACAATCTGAGTACTGAACTTACAAAGAAGCTTAGGGAGATCATTAAAGAAATGATCCACAGTATCAATGAAAGGGATCAAATTCACTTTCAGACTACCAAGAAACACAAGGAAGCAGTTCTTCTTTTGCAGAAGAATCAGGAATCTCAAAGTACACTTATGATGGAAAGTCTCTCAAGTCTACGAACCTCAATGAAAGAATTCCAAGAATTTTCAATGGGTCAAATGCAACAAACAGACACTGTCTTCGCCATTCTACAAAAGAACAGATCTCGAACTGACTCTTTGGTTCAAGAAAACCGTGAAGACATCGCTCAATCCAGGAATCTGCTACACGAGCTCGTCCAAGGAATGAATCATCTGTCTGAAGACATTCGAACCCTTGATGCTGACATAAAGGGGGAAAATAAAGAGGAATGAGAGAAAGGAAAAGGAAGAGGAAAGCCAATTGCTCACTCCTCAAGGAGTCCTCCTATAAGACAGTCTCACCATCAGACTCTATGATCCGAACAACAGCAGTGCCAACTAATTCTAATGGCGCAACCACTAAGGAGTCGAGGGCCATCTCCTAGCTCACAAGGAGTAACCACTACTAGCCTAAACATGCCAGTTGGAGATCCTAAATTCATGAATAGACACGATCATGGAGAAATGCTAAGTCAAAGCGAGATGGAAGACATTGTATGGAGAGACGAAGTCAGCAGGAAAATGAGAGCTGTAGAGCAAGCCAACCCGCCAAGAGCAAAAGGCAGAAGAAATAGAGATAAGTTGGAATTTATTTCTTACTGATGTAACTAAGCATTATTCTAATATCTATCCATACAAACATCAATAAATTCATGCTTATTCTTTAGAGATTTCAGCTTCTCACTGAAACACTAAGTCATATTTACTTTCTAGAACATGCATCTAGAAATTGATGATAATGATATAAATCTCCTAGGTTATGTCAACATCAAATAGGGGGAGATTATTGGGAAATTGCATATTTAAATTTGATGTTGAAAGTAAATAATCATGATTATATGTAAAGTCCTTCAAGGAATACATGTACAAGGACTTAGTGATAGATCAAAATTGTTAGGTTGATCTGTGCTTTAATGATTATCATTCTGTAAATAAATGTATAGAAGAAAAGATCAAAGCTGTTAGGACGATCTATCTCTTGAGATGTAATAGATAGGCATTTAACAAGAATCGTAGTCTGTAGAGCCAGACAAGATATTTTAGAAGCCAAGGCAGAATCATAAAGTATCGAGACTCATAGTCTGTCTGCTTTGGAGGGTCTCACTCAGAATCATAGAGTTTGTCCAAACTCTTGCTGAGCCAAATTAAGAATCATAGTGTGTTCTCGGAAGCGTGGAGTCTGCAAGCAAAGATCGTAGTCTACCAGTGCTTAAGAGAAATCATAGTGTTCTCTTCTATCAGTACCAGATCAAGCATCAAGGTGGCAAGACACCATAATCATGATCGTAGTGCATCATCTGTCTATCTCAGAAACATTGAGGCCTGTCTATTTATTTAAGAATAAATCACAAAATGGAATGGATTATAAACGTTGAAATTCTCAGGAATCCCAATGACCCAACACTCATCCTTAGTATATAACAAAGAAACGTATTGAAGAAGCTAAGAAAAGTACTATAGGTCAGATGAAAATACCTTTTCAGATGTTAGGTGAGATAGCAGTCTGCTGTGTCAGTGGGGCCAGACGGCTAAACAGAAGATTTGCAGAAAGTCACCATCAATGCTCAGAAATGTCAAATGCAATTAATGCTTCAACGGATGCCTTCAAACGAATACATTTTAAAAGGCACCTTATATATAAATCAGATGCAGATGCAAGAAGCAATCAAGTACACAACGAAAAACTGAAGAACACTCAATGCTCAACTCTACGATCTAAAAAGAAAGCTTGCTCAGCTACTCAGTTCTTTTGAACTAAAGCTTAACGGCAACTGAGTAGCACCATTCAAGAACTCAATTATCATTAAGTGAAGTAAGAAGTTCAAATTCTGTTAGACTTGAAGAGTTCTAAGTGAACTAAGAAGTACCAAGTCTGCTGGACTTGAAGAGTTCTAAGTGAACTAAGAAGTTCCAAGACTGTCGATCTTGAAGGAATCTCAGTGATTCAAAGATTTTAAAAACATTCATAGTGGATTTCCTACTCAAGGAGTAGAAGAGTGGACTAGGAGCCTTGAGTGCTCTGAACCACTTAAAAATACTGTGTCTCTTATATTCTTGCTATAACTGCTATATCTGTCATAACTACTTATCTCCTATCAAACCAATTTATCTTGAAGGGGAATAAACAAATCTTAAATTCCGCTGTGTTTAAATCATTAACAAATCTGACAATTATTTTGTAAAAGATATTTTAAAATATCTATTCAACCCCCTTCTAGATAACTATTGTGCCTCTGGGAACTAACAGAATATATTATCCTCAGCCTTCAATAATGAAAAATTTGATAGAATATAATAGACAACAAGTTTTAGTTCAACAACTGCTACAGAAATATTAATTAATTAATTAGGAGAGTAAAATAGATCATGATGTTCACAATATTCTCCAAATTAAAAGTTCACCATCAATATTATATCCTTGTAAAAACAATTAATATTTTCTTATCATAATCGCACAATTCAACAATTCATCTTTGCACTATGGGCCAAAGATATTCAATTGTAATACCAATGGTCATGATTATGCCAATCAAAAGTCCATCTTTGCACTATGGGCCAAAGAGAACTTTTCACCACGTGTCCTTGCCATATAGATGAAAGATACCTCAACAATCATATCGTCTTTGCACCTAGGCAAAAAATATTCACTATAACTTGATTTTTTGATGATTAGTACAAATTACAGTGATATAAAAATGAACGGAAGTTGTAAGAATAATAAGATAAAAGAATCAAAATCTGAGATTTGACATTTAATTTATCTAGAGTTCAATAATGTCTAAATTATCAACATGATATCCAAAAATTCGATTAGAGTTCAAGAATAGGATAAATAAGATTTACAATTCAACTATCACGTGTAAAACGAAATAGGAAGATTCAGGTGAAAATATATTAGACGAAGCACGTGTAATGTGCAAATAAGAAGATTCAGGTGAAAAGATATTAGATGAATCACAAATTATTTAGGAAGTTCTAAATAGTTTAGGACTTTCACCATTTAATGAAAAATTTATCGAAATAATTAACAATTTCTTACCATAATATGGGGAATGAAAGAAAATGATATCTGTCGATGTCGGCATTTTTACTGTCCCTCTTCTGTTCTTGTCTTTTGGTGTTCTCATGTTAGGTGAGATTTGTTTGAAAAAATAAGTTGTGAAAAGGTTTGACATTTATATGTCGACGATTGGACTATAAGAGTCGCCAGTTGGTATTTTTAAATGGTTGCACCAACTCAACCGAGAAAAGGTTTGCACATTGACCACATGATGTAACACTGTTAAACTGGTCTATAAAACCGAGATTCATTAAGGTCCAGGGACTTGCTTATGTGGAGGGAAGGTGTTAGGCACCCCCCGACATCCGTGTTACCATAGTGACCGCCACTTTTCAATTAAACTATTATATGAATGTGTGTGTGTGTGTGGGTTAATGTGTAATTATCTGGAAGTAGTGCTATGCATCGTTCGCACCTATATACAAAGGGTTTGAATTTGTGTAATAATTCAGTTTTAACAAGATATAGTAGTGATGTTTTGTAAAAAAGATTTTTCAAACCCTTATGCTCAATAATAATTGAGGCCTTTGATACTTCTATTTTATTAAATGTTCGACTTGATTGATTTTATTTTCGAGATGCGAAGCATCTCCGAGAAAATAATATATATAGTAGTACCGAACTCCTCATAGGAATGAAAGCCATATAAGGAAATTCAAACACCGTGAATAATTTACAAGCTGCTTACATCTAAAAATGTCCACCACGGGAATCGAATCTAGATTCAGTAGACTGAATCTGTGACCACATAATTCCTAGGCTCACATGATGTCACAATTTATATGAAAGCCATAAACAGTTATATATATAAAAGCTGTAAATATATATACGGACATAATCAACCACCACGAAGCACCTCCATGGGGGATCAAAAATGTAAATATATAAAAATGGTAAATATATATATAAAGACATGATCAACTACCACGAAGCACCTCCATGGGGGATCAGAAATGTAAATAAAGCAATAAATGCGATCAACCACCACGGAGTAAACTCCAGGCGGGACAAAATGTAAATAAAGCAGTAAATATTCCGGATATAAAATTCAGGCTCATCGAACAGAGTCCGACAACAGTTTATATATATATATGTATATATATATAAAAGTAATAAACACTCCGAACGTGTGTCCAGGCTCAATCGAGGCATAACTCGATAATGTTAGTCCGTGTATATATATATATATATATAAATGGAAATAAAAGCCACGGACCAAAGTCTGGGCATACACACGCAACACGACTCTCAATGTGAAGAACGGTGTGTGAATAATAGAAGAGAAAGGATTAAGAGAAGCAAGAAGGCTTACAGTGGACTGCCAAAGAAGACTTCAATAGCTTTAAATGGATGAACACTCGGCTCCCGCCGGTAAAAATATGACTGAATATAAGCTCACAAGTTTTTAAAATGAGAAATCACTAAGTTCAGGGTGTGTACATAGCAAATTGGACAGGGCTTCCTCGTCGTTTTCTCTTAGAAAATGGCCACCCCAAGCCCTCTATTTATAGAGGGGGAGAGGCAGGTGTACCTGTGATAGCCGCAGATGCACCTGCGGCTGCTTGGGGTGCCACGGGCTCCGCGGGTTTTACCATCTCAAAGTACGTGCATGCGAGCAATGTGATGTCTGCTCGAGCTTTCAAAAATTAAATTCAGGCATTCGATTGAGGTGTATAAGACCTGTTTTGGACTTGTCAAGAGCTACACAAATGACATGGGATTAGAGGTTGTAAGAAGTCAGGAAGATGGGACCATGCCCTTGGTCTTCAAGCTTCAAATTCTATCTGGTGTGCTGTCCTGTGTAGTAGTCACTCGGTATTGCAGCTATTTAGCTCTTGTGGGACATTGCTGTGTAGAATGTATGTTGAAATGTGTTGAGACAGCGTGCGTATGGAATTGAGGTGGCAAAATGACGATTTTCCCCTCACCGGGCTTATCTCTGGTTTAGGCTGATAAAGCAGTCATTGCTCAAGGTTAACTCTGAGATTGGGCTACTGCAAGTACTGGATGTCCTCAGGGTTGTCTCTGAGGTGTGCCTGACCTCCTGGGGTTATCTCCGGGTTTAGGACTGAGTGCCTCGGGGTTATCTCTGAGGTTGAAGCTAATTGCTGGAGGTTGAAATGAGCTTTGCCTGGGTTATCTCCAGAATTGCAACTACATTCCTCGGTATTTTTTCCAAGGTTGAAACTGAAACTCTCGGTGTTATTTCTGGGATTAAATATCTCCGGGTTATCTTTGAGATGGAAAAGGATTCTCCGGTGGGATTTCTGGAACTGGAACTGTCTTGTCCTCTAGGGTTATCTCTGAAAGATGATTCTGTCGTCCTGCAATGTTAGTAACAGGAATGCAAAATTTTTAGTGTCTACAGATGCCCCTCTTTATCATATCCATGCAATACAATGACATGGATAGGATAAAGAATACTAGACACTTGAAATGTGATAGGATAATCATGATGCAATGTACAGCAGCATGATGCAAATGTATGTGGTTTATTAGACTGTTCTCCAATAGGATGGGATGATTGCCGGCTCCCTTGACTTCTATAGGGTAATCAAAATTATCATTGACCACCCTGATGAATTGCTTGGACGTGTGATCCAAAGCTACCAGGAACTTCCAGGATGTTGACGTTGGGGTTATCACCAAAGTCCTGAATCCTTGGTACAAACTTTTCCCTGAAGATGTATCTCTCATGTAAAAGAGACTCTGTGGGGATTTGTTTTATGTTTGAGGATATATATAACATATTCCATCATCGGTCCTCCCCGATGAGGATGATCCTTCCTGGTTTGTATCGCCAGGTCTTTTCGCTGATCTGTCAGAATTACTGCCAACATACTATGTTGTTAGGGTTACCTGACCTTCGCTGACATGTTCATCAACGGATGAGATCCATGCTGGGGATAATGTCAAGGCTGCTTGACCATCATTGACATGTACATCAACAACTAAATTGAATGAAATTCTTCTGAGGAAAAAGAAGGGTTTAGGGTTACGACCCTAAATTGATGGCATCGGACCATCGTGAGTTATTACCACATATGATTTGCAACAACTGAGATCATCGGTATAGTTTACCCTATGTTCGGGTGAATACCAATGAGTGGTATGTGAAGCCACAGTTTGGCTTGAGAAAACCAGGATTTCAGGCTATTCTGCTCAATCGCGTAGCATTTTTATTCCTGATTTGGCTTTTTTAGCTTGTCAGAACTCCTTTGCAACTCGAATCGAGGCGAATGGGAGGGTGGGCCCCACTTAGGGAGTCGCGGTACACACGCAATAAGTAGCAGTACACTGCTGACCAACCGTGGGTACTTTAAACCTATAGATTGCTTTCTCAAGTCATTTTAACATTACGTCGCGAAGGAAATCCGAGAGATCTTCTTCAGATTTACTGAGTTCAGGCGTCTTTCTATAAATTCTATCACCGTACAAGTGTTCTACACTGTTCTGGTAACGTATACATGTCTTCTTTTCCAATTTTTATCCGTTGGAAAATGACTTATCACATGAAATGCATCTAAACACATAGTAGTGAATATGCATTCTTATATGACATTAAAAAATATTCAACATAGTAAATGCTAATATTTAACCATGCTGAACATAATGATGTAAAAAAAATTAACTTTAAAACAGTCAAATTAACACCTTTTTTATGCTATTGCTTATCCTATTTGAGGACAAATGAGCAAAGGTGGTAAAACAAAGTAATCCTGGTAATTAGGTTACCTTTACGGATTTTGACTTTGGTAGTGTAATACATATAGGATGTTTATGACTGTGGGTAGGTGTGCTACTAAATGGCCACTTAGTCATGCCTATGTGCATGTGGATAGTCTTATTTATAGAGGAAAATATGGCAAAATTTTCCAAAATGTAGGCATTAGGTAGTCATGCATTTTTAACTCTACTGTAGGCATATGTTAAAGCAATGCATGCATGCATGTAGTCATAAAAATGCATTTTGAAAAGCTTTAGGTTAGATTTTACCACACCCTTTTTGAGGTGATTTGGAAACTTATTATCCAGATATATGGATCCAGATCATCCAAGTAGTTCCCGTAGGACCACTTCTAGTGTACGGAGGAGGGTTTCTGAAGTACCTCAACCCTGTTCTGTTAGACAACCTCGTCGTTTGGCAGAGGCAGTGGTACGTCCTGTCTGGGTTGAGGTACCGAATATAGAGGACGAGGAGGAGGATGTACCGGTTGTGGACCCTGCTCCTGCTGCTCATATTCCTCGTTGGGATTTCCCATGCATTCAGGTGATGATCCCAGAGCTTCTGGGAGATTTGAGTCGACACCCCTCAGTTTACTTGCATGCAAATGAGGTACCAGCTGGATTTTGATATTCCTTTTTTCCTATTGATGAGGAGTAAAGGTTTTGATGTTGATCTGATTTATAATGCAGGTTCCCGGCTTCACACAGCCTAGAGGGAACTGGTTCAGTATTCACTCCACATATCAGGCTCTGCATCCTGATTATCAAGCGATTGTGCATGGCTTAGGTTTTGGGGTGTTCTTTTCCATCCTTCCCCGTCATTGTCCCCGGGGTTATCTCAGGGCATTGTCTGAGCGTTGGTTTCACCAGACTCAGTCTCTCCATTTATTGGACTATGAGATGATGATGACGCCGATGGATTGGCAGTTTATCACAGGGATGGAGTTTGGAGGGGTGCCGATAACATGTATGGTGGATATTACCCCGACTATCGTCAGATCCTTGTTAGGAGTCTTGGCTCAGGCGCTCAAGGGTAGGACCATTCGTACAGGTCCTTTGAGCGTAGATGCTATGAGCGGGCTGTTGAGTGAGCCCATACCTGATGATGTGAGAGTCAGGGATCGCATTCTTCGGCGATTATTCCTGATAATCATTAGGGGTTGCTTCATAGCTGATAACTCTTCTACGGTGTCATTCGCTTTAGTCAGTGCCACTAGTGAGGTGGACCATATTGGTGAGTATGATTGGGGTTCCTACACCTTCGCCTATTTCCTCAGGGGTATGCGCATGCATTCGCAGGGCTTGATGGAGGCTTAGCTAGGATTTTACCCATTTCTATCGGTGAGTATTTCTCTTATAATTTCCCATGTACAGGTTAAGATTGTTGACTGACAGCAGATGTTTGCCTTCGTATTGGCAGTTCTGGGCCTATGAGAGGCTCCCATATTTGCGTCCTATGAGTGTGCTAGGCTTGGAGACCTATCCACGAGGACGATGATGGCATCATTCCATACTGGCGGAGGTCCCTATAGCTGAGGGTTTTATTTATTATTGCCTACAGCTGGAGTTATTGATAGCCGATGTCATCACTTGGATTCCCTATTCCGGGGAGCATTTAGCCATTGGGTTTGAGAATGGGTACCCGAATGGTGTTGAGTACGTGATATCCACTTGTTGGGTTCCTCTCTTTACAGATGGAGGATGAGAGCTCTATATAGGAGAGCATGCTATCAGGAGCACTACAAGAGAGATTCGTATACTGATCTTGCCTCCTGTCAGGCGTTATTGGCCTGTTTCACAGTCACCCGTCATTGATATCCCATTAATGGGGGTTGACGATTTTACACTATCAGAGGGTCCTTGCACTCAAGTGATGTTCTAGAATTGGTGGTCCCCTCGTACCATCGGAGCCCAGACCCGTGCTACGCAGTTTATGGGGGATATGGTTCCTGGATCTATGATGATGATGGATTGGATGGCCTGTGTCCGAGATCTGACTCATTTGACACAGATTGACCCGACAGTTAGACCGGTCACATTTTTTTATCCGATACTTGGGCAGAGATCCTTCAGAGGTAGATACTTTTGATCCTTCCAGCTCATGCTCTGGCCCCTCAGGTGACACATATGGCTTTGCCGGTGCAGATCCTCCCTTGTATAGGCCTGACATCCCTGTTAATGGAGATTCAGTAACTCAGGAAGAGTTACATCAGGTGGACAGGATTGATGATGTAGACATTGATACCATTGTCTTCTTCTGATGTATATTCTCATTATATCTTTTGATAGGCCTCTGTTAGATACTGGGTGGTTGCGCCCCATTCTCGCTATATCTTTTAATAGGCCTCTGTTAGTTGCTGGGCGTCTGTGCCCCACTTCCTTGTATTTTTAGCTGTACAGAGATGTATTAGATAATGATGTACTTAGGAATGTATATACTATTATTCCCTACATCATATTTCCATCTATTATTTATCATGCATGTATTTTGTTATGCATATGTATGTATGTCCAGAGATATTCAGCATTGACCCTTGGATGGTCTTATGATATGGCCCATACAGATGTCTTCCTCGACAGTTAGCTGCATTGATCATATCCCACTAGTGTTAGTGGCATCCCGTATGAGATCGTGGTATGATAGTATGTCATCTCCAGACAGGGTGACCGTAGATCAGCTACTACAGTATTCCATGACATTACTGATGTTTCAAGTTTCCACAGGCTTTATAGAGGGTATGCTGGAGCACTGGATATCGGAGAGGCAGGTTTTTGCAGTTTGGTATCCATGATTTGACTCCTACCTTAGAGGAGTATGCACGGTTGACGACATTGCCATTGGATAGACCTTACGCACGGATGGCTATCGGCGATATGGGCCAATAGTTTATGACCCTCACCGGGTTGAGGCGTAGAGTAGTATAGGATGAGATCACATCCGGCCACGTGGTATCCCAGCTTTTCTGATGGACAGATTTGGCTTAGAGGATAGTTATACACAACACTCCGAGGATTTTACCATGCCGAAGGATCATTGACATTTGGCCAGAGTAGACGTACTGCTACTATACATATTATCATATGTATACATGCCACGGTACATGGATGAGCTGGACATTGGCGTCATTATGGCAGTGAGAGCTATCAGGGAGGGTCATACCATCGTGCCTATGATTGTAGCAGAGACGCTAAGGTCGGCCACGTATTACAATACCTACCCTGCAAGGGTATTCACAGGTAGTTCAGTCATGTTTTACGTATGGTTTATATCACACCTAAGACCGATTGGCACTTTTAGAAGACATGGGTATTGTTTTACCCATTATATAGCCATGTCGTACTCCTTTCAGCATGCGAAGTGTACAGATCCTGCATCTTGGTCCGTTTTCCTGGCAGGGATCGGAGATCAATTTGATATATTACCGTGTACAGGGCTTAGTTCACCCTACAACTTCATCACTCATGCCCCGGGCATGGATTATCTACCTCTGGCTGGATTGAGGGGTATGACTACTTACCACCCACTGAATGTGATGCGTCAGTTTGACTAGTTCCAGGATTTTTATCCTTTTGAGGGGGCATTGAGTCAGCGTTTGGCCTCTTGCCAGTTGTCAGTAGAGGACAGATCCAGGCTGTATGCTTGTTGGGATCAGCGTGAGCTAGCTACATTTTCTGTTAGTCATCCGGGCTGTTCGACAGAGTATTTTGTGTGGATGGAGATAGAGACAACATCGGCTGCGGTAGTATCCACAGTGCCGGGGATTAATTCTGATGATGGGGAGCCCATATGGGACATTGATCGCCCCACCGAGGAGGAGCCATTCACTAGGTTGCTATCAGCTCTTATATATTCTTCCAGTACGAGTGCTAATGTGATTCAGCATTCAACACAGTATTTAGAGCATAGTCTTCATCTGATGACCTTTGAGAGAGATCAGGCTAGGGCCTTGATGTTGACAGCTCTTGATGGGAGAAACACCGCTCTATTGGAGATAGATGAGGCTGTAGCTCATAGAGATACCATTATTAAGGAGCGGGATGAGGCCAGATCAGCTAAAGATGCATTGATTGTTGAGCGGGATGCTGCCCTATTTGCTTGGGTCGTAGCCATTATAGATACTACTACAGTGAGATCCCTTAACACTGATATGCTTGCCTAAATGAGTGCATATATTGACGAGCATCATGCTACCATGCAGTTGGCTGCGGACTTGTTAGCACGTGTAGATATGCTGATGCAGGAGACCACAACGTTACCCCCTTCCTCTAAGAGATGCCATGTTAGATCTTATAGCCCGCATACATACCGATTTGTAGATAGACTTGTATTTTCCTACACAGACTAAGTTAACCATTTTGTCATGTACAGTTCATATTGTATATATCAAACAACATTATATATGGCAGAGAAACATATTTTGATGCACTTCCCTTTTAGTTATGCTTGGATAGTTGCTTGATATTTTGCCTGCTTCTTTAGGGCTTGTGATCTTGATGTATTCTGAACTCATCCTTGATAGGTTGACATTAAGATGTTTCAGGATATGTCAGAATGGATCATTGATCTGTGTGTATCCCTACCCTCTTTGGTGTCTTGGGACTGGTTTCTGTATGTAGATGTGGAGAGGAATGTGGCTTTTCCTCTCTGAGATTGACCACACCACAAATGGTCGCCAGTACTCCTATTTAAGAGGAGCCCAGTTAGTTCCATCTCTTATGAATTGGTGTTGCTCTTTGAGGAATCAACCGCAACTTAGATGGTCGCCAACTCTCCCATTTATGGGGAGGCCAGGTAGTTCCATCCCTTTGGTCTGAAGCCGATGAAATGTGGTGGATTAAAGTTTGATCCTAGTAGCCCTGACAAGTATTTGTATTTTGGTAGGGGGTTAGACCGAACCATAAATGGCTGCCTACGTACTCCTATTGAAGAGGAGATCAGGTCTGCGTAGTTTGAACCTGGTGTAAGAGGTTTAACACTGAATGGTGTAAGGGTGTAGAAAGGTGTAAAGATATTTTTGTTATTTTGGTTTTTGTAGAGATGTTTTTGTTTATTTTTTTATTGCGACCGAGCCATATAAAATGGTTCCCTACGTACTCCCTGGTATCAGGGAGATCAGGTCAACGTAGTTTACCCTATGTTCATGACGATTAGCAACCAAAAAGTTTGATCCTATGTTCAGGACAAACTGCGGGTGTGAAAAAGTTTGATCCTATATTCAGGACAAATTGCGATTGTGAAAAAGTTTGATCCCATGTTCAGGACAAACTGCAGGGGAAGGGTTTGATCCGTGGTGGGATAACCGAAGTTGTGTAAGAGAGGTATGAAGTGAGGGATCTGATGATCCAAAACCAAGCTGCTGGCTTGAAGAGTGTGTTTCCCTGATGGGGCAATTGGGTATGAAGAAAGGTTGTGTGTTTAGGGTTAGAAAACCTGAAATGACTGGGGATCTGGTGATCCAAAACCAGGATGTTTGCTTGATGGTAACTTTAGACATTGTACCATTTCACAGTGTTTGAGTTGATGAGCTGTGGAAATTCGTTGCCATCCATTTCCTATAATCTGAGAGCACCTCTTGTCAATACCTCCTTGACAATAAAAGGGCCTTCCCAGTTCAGAGCGAATTTTCCCTTTGACTGATCTTGGTTGTCAATGATCTTCTTCAAAACCAAGTCATATTGTTTAAACTGCCATAGGTGGACTTTTCTGTTGTAGGATCTGACGATCCTTTGTTGGTATAACAGACCATAGAAGATAACATCACTTCGCCTTTCGTCTATTAGAGACAATTGGTGATACCTGTCTTGTAACCATTGGTCTTCATCCAGCTGAGTGTCAATAAACACTCCGAGGGATTCCATTTCCACTTCTATGGGGAGCACTTCTTCCATCCCATAGGTCAATGAGTAGGGGGTTGCCCTAGTGGAAGTACGCATTGAAGTTCTGTAGGCTAATAGAGTCAGAGGCAAGAGGTCATGCCATCCTTTGTGATTGGCGAACATCTTTTGCATGATCTTCTTGATGTTCTTATTAGCCGCTTCAACATCACCATTCAGGAAATGATAACAACGCACGATTTGTCACGGCCAAGCAGTTTAAAGAGTTGGGACCACCAGAATTCTGGGGAAAGCCGGATCCGATTAAGGCGGAGACGTGGGTCAAACAAATTACCAAGATATTCGATGTCTTGGGATGCACGGAAGAAAAGAAGGTTCCATTCGCTACTTTTATGTTCCGTAATAAGGCAGATTACTGGTGGAAATCTGTGAAAGCGTACCCATCCAGCTGCACTCAGCATGTCTTGGGAGACGTTTCAGAAACTGTTCAACGACAAGTACTTTCCTGAAAGTATTCGTCATATGAAGGAAGTGAAGTTTATTAGACTTGAACAAAATAACATGACGGTGTCCCAGTACGAGGCGAAGTTTGCAGAGTTATCCAGGTTTGCACCTCATTTGGTGGAGAATGAGGAACGTATGACGCGGATGTTTCTGAGAGGTTTGAAACCCGACATACGTCAGTATCTAATTTCTCATAAATTTTCTCTCTATTCAGATGTTGTCAACAAGGCTCAATTATTAGAGTGAGATAACGAGTATGTTCAACTGATGGACCATAACCAGGATCATACTGGAGATAGCAGTCAACAGAATAATGATAACCAGCGGAGAAAGAAAAAGACGGACAAAAATGGTAACCACTCTGGTGGTAGTCATGGCCATGAGAATAGAAGAAGCGAGTCGGGAGGAGATTTTAAAAAGAGGAGATTTAACAATGACCATGTGAAGACGTCAACACCAGCAGCAACTAGTTCTAAGGGAGGAGAACGACCACCGGTCATATGCTATAAGTGCGGGATAGAAGGACATATCAGTCCAAATTTCCCACAACAGTTCAAGGTATGTTATAATTATGGAAAGGAAGGATATATCGCTCGAGATTGTACGATAGCGAAACCAAGTCCAGGGGGAACGGTGACTCAAAAGGCTGTCCCAGAAAAGTCAAAGTCAATGGTTCCTGGAAGAGCGTTTATCGTGACTGGTCAAAATGCGAGGAACCCAAACGAGGTGATCACGGGTAAGCTAATCATTAATTCTTGTGAAGTTTATACCTTACTTGATACCGGTGCTACCCATTCATTTATCTCTCTTGCTTGTGCTCAACGTTTAAACTTGACTCCGGAGAAATTAGACTTTGATTTATCTGTGGAGACTTTGTTAGGAGAAACTTTCATCACATCCACTGTTTACAAATCTTGTTTGATTCAAGTTGGCACCATCACCTTACCTGTTGACCTTATCTCTTTAAAGATACTTGCTTTTGATAAGATTTTAGGGATTGATTGGTTAACTACTCATCATGCCAAAATTGATTGTTTTCGTAAGGTTGTTAGTTTTCATATTCCTAACCAACCTGTTGTACAAATTCAAGCAACTAAGCCACTAAAATCAATCGCTGTCATATCAAGTCATAAAGCTATTCGTTTATTGAAAAACGGATGTCAAGCTTTCTTAGCCCATGTTATGGATTTGAATAAAGACACGTCAGGTTTGAATAATATTCCTGTTGTTATTGATTTTCTTGACGTATTTCCTGAAAAACTTCCTGGTCTACCCCCAGAACGTGAAGTTGAATTCTTTATTGATCTTGAACCTGGTACAAAGCCCATTTCTAAAACCCCATATCGAATGGCTCTATTGAAGTTCGGGGAGTTAAAGGTCCATTTACGGAGTTGTTGGACATTGGTTTCATTCGTCCTAGTACATCTCCTTGGGGTGCTCTGTTTTATTTGTAAAGAAGAAAGACGGAGTATGCGACTTTGTATTTACTATCTGGAATTGAACCATGTCACCATCAAGAATAGGTATCCGCTACCTCGTATTGATGACTGTTTGACCGATTGCAAGGAGCACAATTCTTTTCAAAGATCGATCTTAGATTCGGATATCATCGGTGAAGATTAGAAATGAGGATATTCTAAAGACTGCCTTCAAAACTCGGTACGGGCATTATGAATTCTTAGTCATGTCTTTTGGATTGACTAATGCTCCTACGGCTTTCATGGATATGATGAACCGAGTATTTAAGGAATATTTGGATCAGTTAGTTGTTGTCTTTATTGATGACATCCTCATATATTCCAAAAACCGTGAAGATCATGAGCACCATTTGAAGCTGGTACTCCAAAGGCTGCGTGAAAACAAGCTATATGCTAAGTTGAAGAAATGTGAGTTCTGGCTTGAGGAAGTAGCATTTCTTGGGCACGTGGTGTCAAAACATGGAGTATCTGTTGACCCGGTGAAGATTGAAGCAATACAAAGTTAGAGCAACAAGAAGTCGGTGGCGTCACGTAGCTTTACGGGCCTATTTGGTTATTATCGGAGATTAGTGGAAGGGTTTTCTCGAATCGCTACTCCATTAACTTCGGCTAACTTCGGAAGTACAAAATTCGTTTGGAGCGAGGAATGCGAGAAGAGTTTCCAAGAGCTTAAGAGGAGACTCATTTTGGCACCTGTTTTGACAATACCATCTGGTTCGGATGGATTTGTTATATCTGGTGATGCTTGAGCAAAGGTTTGGATGTGTTCTCATGAAACGTGGGAAAGTCATAGCCTAAGCCTCGCGACAACTTAAAGAATATGAGAGGAATTATCCTACTCATGATCTAGAGTTGGCAGAAGTCGTTTTCGCGCTAAAGATCTGGAGGCACTATCTATATGGGGAGAAAGTGGAGATATATTCAGACCATAAAAGCCTCAAATATTTCTTCACTCAAAAGGAACTCAACATGCGGCAACGACGTTGGCTCGAGCTATTGAAAGATTACGACCACACTATTCAATACCATCCTGGAAAAGCGAACATGGTAGCTGACGCGTTGAGTAGAAGATCATATGCAGGAACGAGTAAAGTTAAGGTTGCTCAAGCCACCAACCCGGAGCTGATGCGTATGAAGAAAAAAGTACAAGAAGGTGCTATTCCGGAAGCAAGAATCGATGACGAAGGAATACTTCGAGTCCACTCTAGACTTTGTGTTCCTAACGACTCTGATTTGAAGTACAAGATTATGATGGAGGCACACAATACACCATTTGCGATCCATCTGGAAGTACCAAAATGTATCGTGATCTTGACATACATTTGGTGGAACAATATGAAAAGAGATTGCAAAGTTTATCTCGGCGTGTTTAACTTGTCAGCGTGTAAAAGCGAAGCATCAAGTACCTAAGGGTCCATTGCAACCACTTGAGATTTGAAATGGAATTGGGAACACATTACCATGGATTTTATTATGGGTCTTCCTACGGTTTCTCAAGGCATCGATGCTATTTGGGTTATTGTTGATAGATTAACCAAGTACGCTCATTTTTCTTGCCGTCACGGAGACTTATTCCTTGAACGTCTTGCTCATATGTATGTAAATGAGATTGTGAGATTGCATGGCATGCCAGTATCCATAGTTTGGATCGTGACCCAAGATTTACTTCAAGATTTTGGGTTAGCTTGCAAAAAGCTATGGGCGCGGATTTCTGATTTAGTTCTAAGCATACCATTCTCAAAGCAGACGGACAATCAGAGAGGACTATTCAAACTCTTGAAGATTTATTAAGACTCTGTGTCCTAGACTTCAAAGGAGTTGGGATAAGTATTTACCATTGGTGGAATTCTCTACAACAATATGGTTATCGAGACAAGCATTGGTGTGGCCCCATTTGAAGCATTGTATGGACGAAAGTGTCGCTCTCCCGGTATGTTGGGACGAGGTGGGTGAAGAAACATTGTTGGGACCCGAGTTGGTACGTATGACTACGAAAAAGATCCAAATGATTCGACAACGTATACAAATGGCACAAGATCGACAAAAGAGTTATGCGGATCTTCATCGAAAGGACGTGGAATTTAGTATTGGGGATCATGTATTATTGCGTGTTTCCCCATGGAAGGGAGTTACAAGATTCGGGAAGAGAGGAAAGCTCAATCCACGATTTATTGGTCCATTTCAAATTCTTATCCGAGTAGGTAATGTAGCCTATAGACTCGCGTTACCTCAGAGTATGTCTCGTGTTCATAATGTGTTTCACATATCTGTACTTCGTAAATATGTGAAAGACCCGAACCACGTTATTGAGTTAGAACTAGACGAGATAGTCGAAGACTTAACGTCACGAAGAGGAGGTACTGTCAAGATCTTGGATAGGAAGGAGCATGTCCTACGCACAAAGGTCATACCACAAGTTAAAGTTTTGTGGAGGAACCCGCTATATAGAGGAAATGACACAGGAGTTAGAAAGCGGAAATAAAAGCGAGGTATCCTCACCTTTCAAAACACACAGTACGTCACGTCAATTTCGAGGATGAAATTTCATAAGGAGGGAGGTTGTAAGACCCCAACTTAATATTTAATGAAATTAAATTTCCTCTATTTATTATCTTGAAATAGTAAGGGTTGATTGGATTAATGTGGTAAGTTATGGGTAAATGCATAATTATTTCAAACAAGCAAGTGGTTTTAAAATATTCATTGTTGATGGGGAATATTCGTTTGGTCGTGGAATATTAAATGCTTTGTCGGGGAATATTAAATGCGACAGCTTGACCTTGTGTGGGCCCCATAATGTAAAGCGATTGGATGAAGAAAGCGACAAGAATAAGTTGGTTATAAATAACAGGCGTAGTTGTTATATTATTAATCTTTGTGGGAATACCGGTGGTTAAAACACGGTAGCACATTACCCAGATTACACCAATTATTGATTCTTACGTGAAGGCACTACTCAATAATTATTACGATAATTATTATTCAATATTTTATTTTATTGATTCAATAATTGCTGCGTTGATATTTTATATTACTATTGTTTTAATAATTGTCACTGCACAATATTTTCTATTATCAGAGCAATAATTCATATTATCTGAATAATATTATTAGATAACATTATTGGCAATATCTAGAAAGTTCTGTCTAAGGAGTGGTTTGGTCATCTAATTGCGCGCTAGTAAGGAGAGATCCTTATTGGAAAGCCCCCACTTTCCTGCGAACTGCCTGGTTGTCAATAATGTGATTTTGTAATATTATTTGTGAACAATTAATTATTGATTTATATGATGAGGAAAATATTGATTTTTATGTGGATATAGATGGAGAAAATTTTTAATGTGACAATTGTTAAAAATTAATATTTTATCTTTTTCTGATAAAATAGTTCATTTAAATATATTATTTTAATAATATATCGATGGTGATATTTTTACAATGAATGTGAGATATATAAGTATATGAGGAGGAAGAGTATTTTTGTGGCATTAAATGATTAACACATGTTTTGTGTGTCGGTAGACCCCAATTCTTTACCGAAATTTGAATATAGCCTGTAAAATCGTCCGTTTGTGGATTTTGGTCAATTTCTGTTTGGAATTTGAAAAAACTTTCTTCTGCAAAGTTGTAGAGAATAAAATTTCCTATGGAAATGACACGTGGTTCTAATATTTCTAACAAAAGGGCTATTTATTGTGAATTATTGAAGTTTTGGTATATCGGGTGTGAATTGATTTTTGGAGTTTTAATGATTTTTTGTTAGAAAAATGTTTTTTGTACTTTGGTGGCCCTCACTTGCACATGTTAATGGCTGAATTCAATTATCTAGAGGTGGGCTTGAATATTTTGTAATTATATTAATATTATATTAAATTTTCTACTTTGGTGTTCTAAGCATTTTCGTATAAATAGGGTGCTTAGGTTAGAATTGAAAAATTGAAAATCACACCAGAAACGGAAATCTTCTCTCTCTTTCTCTCTCGATATATTGAGCGTATTCTTGTGAGTATACTTTGAGTGTTACTATACGGTGCAAGTTCAAGTCATAGCCTATATCCGGTGTTTCAACTAGAAGTACTGTCTTTCGAGGTAAGGGATGTTATTTTTTTCATATATGATATTATTTCTTCAATATCATTATGCCGAAATATTGGTTTGAACATTTTAATCAAATTTGGAATTTTTTGTGTCGGGATTACTATTCACGATACTCAAGACTATTCACGATTATACGACTACTTATTCACGAATCACGACATTATTCATCAAAAAATGAAATTTTTCCTTTTCGTCAAAATATCTATTATGGATACTAGCTTTGATTGTATCCATGTTTTGATCATTCTTGAATTTTACTTCACTATGATTATTTATGAGGTATTTTGGACATGAAATAGTTGAAATCTGAATCCTTGATATTTATTCTTTTGTTTTCTTTGGAATCGTTTCCTTTAAAATATTTTTCATCATTCTCAGTCCTAAATGATGATATTATTGAATATCTTTGGCCTGTAGTGCAAAGATTAATGATTTTATGATAAATATCTTTGGCCCATAGTGCAAAGATGAACAGGTGTTGAGATGAACATGACCGATGATGAATATCTTTGCTTTCAGAGTGCAAAGATGAATATTTGATTCAAGATGCATATTGATTGATGTTACAGGGATAAAATATTGATGATGGACTTTTAAATTCATAGATAGTAGTAGATTTCCTTCTCTACGTAACTCTGCTATGAATTATTATTTTCGCTGCGAATATTGATCTGAAACTTGTTGTCTATTGTATTTTATCAGATTTTTTCCTGTTGAAGACTAACGATAATTTGTTCTATATTATCTTAGTCATAACATTCTTTACTGGGCTAGTTGAGCTCACCCTTTTCCTTTTTGTTCCATTTTTCTTCACAGGAGGCGAGAATGTAGCGAGTACTAGTTGGGGTATGGAATGAATGTCTTAGAGAGTTGTTTTAGTAGTCCTCACCATTTTTGTAAGATAATATATCAATAATTGTAATAAGGACTTATTTGAGTGTTGATATTGTCTAGAAGACAATATTTGTATTTAAACTCACAGTTTTTATGTTGTATTAATAAAGTTGTAGTTGTTTCTGTACCATGTTATTGACGACTTAAAATGGGGGATGTATGCCTATTTTGGGGGCGTCACAGCATACAACATATCCATAACATAAAACACCATAAACATCTAACACAGAAGAATCTAGAGGCTCTGACATTTGCTTGTCAGACTTATTTTTCAACTTTTCCAGATTTTTGAAATCTTTAATTTCGAGCATTTAGATGATATGGATCTGTGATATTACAACCCAGATCACTAATATAAACTACAAAAAACATATCT
Source organism: Panax quinquefolius (assembly GCA_020205615.1). Classification (NCBI taxonomy): domain Eukaryota; kingdom Viridiplantae; phylum Streptophyta; class Magnoliopsida; order Apiales; family Araliaceae; genus Panax; species Panax quinquefolius. Next base: position 97,334,957 of record CM035158.1, on the reverse strand, counting down.
AAACACTTAATCATAACATCTAACATAAAATACAAGGATCTTCAAATTTAGGGTTTACACCTCTTTTAAAGCTTGATCTAGATTCTGATCTTTGATGATCTGTTCTTGGCAAGCTAAAGACTGACTTTGGCTTAACTTATCACTCACACTCACTCAACATTTTTGAATTTTTAGAGAGAGAAGGTCTTGGCTAAGTTGAAAAGTAAAGTAAATTTTGCTTACTTTTTAACTTTGATCCTAGGTTCAATGAATTTGTAGGATGCAAGATGGCTGGTATTTGATGATTAAAGTGGGTTACTAGACCACATGTCTAGCTTAGGGTTGGTCACCAACCATTAGTAGGGTTAGATCTACACTCCACCTCATTATAATATTATAAAGGGTAGTTTTGTCTTTTGACTCATAAAGTGAATGGCAACTTGGTAACTTCTCACAACCATTAGGTTTTAACCCTTAGGGCTTGACCCTTAGGGTTTAACCCTAAGGTTACACAAATTTATGATCTAGTATTTACTAATTAAGATTAGGGTTCCCTAATTATAGTAAAGTTACTAATCATATTCAAGCTTGCTAATTAGGGTTAAGGCTTCCTAATTAATATTAAACTCTATAAATTAATAATTAGGTTTTCTCTAATTGTACATTAGGGTTTCCAACATTAGAAATTATGGCTTTCTAATTAATCAAGTAGGGTTATCCCTAATTATACTTATAATTAATAACATAGAAACTTTATACTTATCTTCAAGCTTCCCAGTTAGGGTTTTATTATTCCGAATTAGGGTTACGGATTCCCGAAACTAAAATTAGGGTTTCCATAGCCGGTAATAGGGTTTCTTATTAGTCGATAAGGTTTTCTAACTGAACGTCGAGGCTTTTAGTATATTATTAGGGTTTATGACTGATATAATTTATCCGATCAACCCTTGACCCTTAACCACACACATATGACCATATACACAGATTCTCTTAACACTGTAGACCTTCACCAACATTTTTTAAATTCACAAAATTCATTCCTAAAAATGTTAAATACATACACTTATTTTCTGTCTAGGTCTATTATTTAACCTCTATTCAATCTTTTAAGATTTTATAAAATTGTCGAAATTCTCGGGTTGTCACATTCACCCCTTCTTCTAAGAATTTCGTCCCCGAAATTCAACTTACACCTCATACCTTGCATATACAACATCACATTCTACCCAATACATCACTCACAAGAGTAAAAATTTTCAAATTGTGCTGAGGAGTCGTATAGACTATTTGTCTGTCATTTTCATAAAGGTTTTATAGAAATTCATCCGTAAACCGTCATAACTTACGGACACAAAGGGTGATTAGCCCGATATGCCCTGTAGTGGCCAAGTACTGCTGGTCGGAACCATTTGTTCCTATTATCCGCCTTAGGCGCACTAAATTTCTTACCTCAGTCTTATTGGATTCCGCACCAAAACAATTTGGTTCGGGAAATTTCTTTCAATGAACACTTAGAGTTTTCATAAACATTAGTCTAGTTGAATCTAATAGCATAGACTCATATCAATAATTCAATTCAATCGGATTATTTATGTGTAGCCAAATCCTGTTGGCAAATTAAAATTTTTGAAAATATTTTTGAGAATGACGTCGTGGCGCCATCTTTGTGATAATGATCGGTTTGAGGATCTTCGTCATCGTATGACTTTGTCATAACACATCATACAATAGTGGAACAATGATTTTTAGATCGAATTCACACTAAGTATTCCTGTATTTATAACTCTATCAACTTTTTATCATCTCTACACCCTGGTACATGAGTGATAAATAAAAATATATTTTGATATTTCAAATCATTTGCATCTAGCCGAAATAAGTAGCATAGACTATACTTTAAGCCGTTTCAAAAATGATTACGAGTCTATATATATATATATATATATTATTTTTTTAAAAGCACATAGTGCGTATTTAGCTTGATGTCAAAATTTCGAAGTCTAGTCATGGCTATGAGTTTTGGAAAACTCATATCTCCACTAATAATCATTTTCTTAAACAGTTTATTTATTCCTATTATCCTCAATACTCCATTCACACTTATTTCTACCCAGTTCGTCAAACTTACCACACTTATGAGTTCAGGAGCTTTCCACAATCATATGAGTTTAAGAACTTGTCCTAGTCAGACCTTTAACGTCCATTCGCTGAGGGATTCATAAACATTTCATATAACCATGAGTCACGAATGTAACATAAGTATGAGTTTTAAGAACTTGTACTTAACCTTGTATCCTCTACCTATAACTTATCTATCTGTTATATACACGAGAAAGGAATCACCCTCTTAACATGCATATAGCAAATAGCGCGACACAGACATTTCAATGATTATCAGTGTTAGAAACTAAGTGGTTGTTACACCAAGTACAATTCAACTCCCATACGAAGAATCATACAACTCAACTGCTGGCATGAGTCCTCAATTGAAATTCCCACCTAAACCTATTCCTTTCTCAATACGAATTTCATTTAATCCGTATTCATAATCCTTTCCCGAATCTGTACTAATTCATAGTACAACATACACACAATAATCTTGCTGTAACTTTCCAATCATAAGATTGTTTCTTCTCCTTGCTATCACCTTATCAGATCACGGGGTGATCTCATCGTATATATTATGATTCATTTCTATATCTTGATCATTTTGTTTAACGATTTCCTATCTCTGCACTTTTAGTCTTTGAGACTCTATCTATCCATTACTACTGTTCACCTTTATTATCAGAGTTAGGGAACTCTGTATCTTTATAACTCACCGAGATTCGTCTTTGAATCTTACCGACACACTAGCTCTATGTGAGTTAGATCTTATCTTAATCACTGCGGTTATTAGTCTAAGGTAACTCTACCCTAGGTTTATAACCAACAACTTTGATACCAAATGTAGAGCCCCCAAATCTGGGTCCTAAATCTCCACGGATCTGGTGCACTAAATATATAACTATTGCGGAAGATATAAACAAAAATTGTTTATACATTAAACATTATACACTATCCCCATGGTCGAGTAACCATAACTTATACACAATTCCAAATCCTATCTAACATACAATGATTATTATATTAAATTACTTTTACAAATCTAGGTGCACACATAGTCCCAAGCTGAGCTTGACTTTATCTTTTCTTTGTATCGACGCATTCGCCTTAATCTGCAATGTTTTATCATGATATAGTAAGGGTGAGCATGAAAGTTGCCCAGCAAGTTTAAATTATATTTAAGGATATATCATGATTGAAAGAGTCTGAATAATAAGCTGGCTATAATTCAACAATGTAGTTGTGAATTAGCACGAACAAACTTTTGACTGAACAAGTATTAAACATGAACAAATATATCTGAACCTAATGGTAATGAAGGTGATCAGCCTTTCATACTTGACTTATACATACAATATGTACAGAGTACAATTCTACATGGTAATCAGCAATGATTAACAATAAGCATATCTGAATGAAACAACTCTTAGTAGAGTTAAGAAAAACTTTACTGTCTGCATCATTGATTATGAATTACGAAATATAACTTAGCTTTATCCGAAGACCTAATATAGATAATACAGATCTCCAAATATTAGAATAATATCATCACAATATAAAATAACCTAAACACATTACCACATAATCCTATCAGTCTATACAGCACATAAGACCTAGAATCAAGTCAAACTATTACAGTCTGAGTTGAGTTCGGTACTATTAGGACTTCCCGATGGCCTAGTCAGACAATTATCGAGTTTAAGTTCAATTAAACTCTGCCTAAACACTTAACAATTATCTTAGATAATTTTCTAAGTAGTTAAATAATTTTCATAGACTTGAAATAATTTTCAGATAATTAATATCATTTATCAAAAAATTTCAATCACTCATATCGTATTTAAATGAATTAAATACCACATAATTCCTTAATCATTAATATTAATTTAATATTAAAATATCAATTAGAATCATAATATAATATTATAATATATTTATAATATCACAAAGTATTTTTTTAATACTTTAATTTCTCATTTATATAATTTTAAACACTTAAATTCATTATCCGATAACCGATATTAATATTAAAATATTAATATTTTCATGACAAAATATCAAAAGTTATATTTTATAACTTAAAATATTTTTATAACACTTACATGATTTTTAAAGCATTAATCTTATTTTTCCATAATTTATCTAATACATTTATTAAATAAATTAACTACCATTAATAATAATTTTAATGAAATTCATCACAAAATATCAAAAGTCATTAAAAATAACTTAAAATATTTTCTTATACCATAATATGATTTTTCAAGTATTAAAATCATTTCTAAATAATTTACTTAATATTATAATTAAATAAATAAATATCTTTATATTTCAAAAATATTAAACATTTATGAAATATACTCAAAATAATTAAAAACTACTTTTAGGGCTTTAAAATAATTTTTCATAATTTATTATGTATTTTAATAATTAAAATCCATTTAATACTAATTATTTATTAAAATAATAATTTTGAAAATAAAGCTGTCATTAAAGGATTCTATAAGCGGCAGGTAAAATCATATAGGTGTTCTTGAAACGTTCTTGAGGAACCCGTAACATCAAGTCGATTAACGAGATGTTAGGTTTGACGGATATAATTCTCAACCTAATGTGTTTCTAGGCTGGCTAAAGCTTCTAGATTGTAGTATTCATGTAATAGTACAACTGAAATCAAGTTTCATGGTCATTCTTCAACAGATCAGAGAGATCTAAGCTCTCAAAATCTTGTCAGACAATGTTCTTGAGTTTCTGGGTTTTCCAGAAACTCAAGCAGTGTGAGGGTCCCTACTTTGCATCCTTATATCTTTGATTCTAGGAATGTTTTATGTGATTTATGAATTCAAAAGTGTAGTAGAGGTGTCAGGGTACAATAACATGCTATCATTTCAGTCTAACATCATAACACATGCAAGATCCAAGCTAGTCAAACTATGTTAGAAATTTTGGCTGATGAAGATCTGGGTTTTCAAGAAACCTTCATGAGCCATTTCGGTTAACCTAGTTTGACCAAGATTATCTATAATTCTGCTAATGATCTGGGGTATCTAGATACATCAACATGAAGCCTACATGTCACACAACAACTGTAAAACAACAACATGGCTATAACATTTAACAGAAGTAAGATCTGAAGCCCAGAAAATGATTGTCGAGTTTACGGGAAATGCAGGTTGCTTGAAACCAGATTTTGTGTTCGATTATTATTTGTTTAACCGATCATAACTCGAAATCTAGACATGATCTGAGGTTGATTCAAGTTGCAGAATAAAGACCACATGGCATACAACATATCCATAACATAAAACACCATAAACATCTAACACAGAAGAATCTAGAGGCTTTGACATTTACTTGTCAGACCTTATTTTTCAACTTTCCCAGATTTTTGAAATCTTTAATTTCGAGCATTTAGATGATATGGATCTGTGATATTACAACCCAAATCACTAATATAACTACAAACAACATATCTAAACACTTAATCATAACATCTAACATAAAATACAAGGATCTTCAAATTTAGGGCTTATACCTCTTTTAAAGCTTGATCTAGATTTTGATCTTTGATGATCTATTCTTGACAAGCTAAAGACTGACTTTGGCTTAACTTATCACTCACTCTCACTCTACATTTTTCAAATTTTTAGAGAGAGAAGGTCTTGACTAAGTTGAAAAGTAAAGTAAGTGAATTTTGCTTACTATTTAACTTTGATCTTAGGTTCAATGAATTTGTAGGATGTAAGATGGCTGGTATTTGATGATTAAAGTGGGTTACTAGACCACATGTCTAGCTTAGGGTTGGTCACCAACCATTAGTAGGGTTAGATCTATACTCCACCTCATTATAATATTATATAGGGTAGTTTGGTCTTTTGACTCATAAAGTGAATGACAACTTGATAACTTCTCACAACCATTAGGTTTTAACCCTTAGGGTTTAACCCTAAGGTTACACAAATTTATGATCTAGTATTTACTAATTGAGATTAGGGCTCCCTAATTATAGTAAAGTTACTAATCACATTCAAGCTTGCTAATTAGGGTTAAGGCTTCCTAATTAACATTAAACTCTATAAAGTAATAATTAGGTTTTCTCTAATTGTACATTAGGGTTTCCAACATTAGAAATTAGGGCTTTCTAATTAATCAATTAGGGTTATCCCTAATTATACTTACAATTAATAACATAGAAACTTTATACTTATCTTCAAGCTTCCCAGTTAGGGTTTTATTATTCCGAATTAGGGTTACGGATTCTTGAAACTAAAATTAGGGTTTCCATAGCCGGTAATAGGGTTTCTTATCAGTCGATAAGGTTTTCTAACTGAACGTCGAGGCTCTTAGTATATTATTAGGGTTTATGACTAATATAATTTATTCGGTCAACCCTTGACCCTTAACCACACATATATGACCATATACACAGATTCTCTTAACACTGTAGACCTTCACCAACAGTTTTTAAATTCACAAAATTCATTACTAAAAATGTTAAATACATACACTTATTTTCTGTCTAGGTCTATTATTTAACCTCTATTCAATCTTTTAAGATTTTATAAAATTGTCGAAATTCTCGGGTTGTCACAGTATGACATGATCATAACCACTGGTGATAATAATGAATATCCCTGGCACGTAGTGCATGGATAATTTGATGATGTGATTGGCAGGATCATGACCATTAGTTAACAGTTGAATGTCTTTCAGTAGTCGTCTTTGACGACAATTGATTGGTATGATCATGACCATTGGTTTTACAGTTGAATATCTTTGGCCCATAGTGCAAAGGTAGACAACTAATTGGTATGATCATTGTTATTATATTTGAATATCTTTAGCCTTTGGGGTAAGGATATTGAGTAAACGTTCTATTAATCCTTTGTGGCAAGGAGAAACTGTTGATTTACATGATTATAAATATGAATTGTGAATTTAACTATAATCTTTGGTGGTTCAAGTGAAGACAGGTGATGAAAGTTCTGTTTGTCTTGGGTATAATAAAGAACTGTTGTTGAGTAATACAGAAATGAAATATTAACGATTGACTTTTAATCTAGAAGAGATAATAGACATTATGTTCTACTTGACTCTTCTAATGGATTGCTTATTCCGCTGCAGTTAAACTTGATGTTTATTATATTTTATCAGTTTAACACTGGTGAAGACTAACGATAATTTATTCTGCATTATCTTAGTCATAATATTTCTTACTGGGCTAGTTGAGCTCACCCTTTTGCTTTCTTTTTCTCTTCAGGAAATGAGAATATAGCTGGGACTAGTCGAGGAATGGAGTGATTGTCCAGGATAAGTGGCTTTAGTAGTACTCACTATTCTGTAAAATAGTGTGATAATAATTGTAATTAGGACTCCATTGAGAGTGGATATTTTCTAGAAGGCAATATTCTGGTTTAAGCTCTCAGCTATGTTTTGTCGTATATTACCAGACAGTTGTATAATTAAGTTTGTATTTGATTTATGTACCATGTATCTGGTGACTCAAGATGGGTGATGTATACCTGTTTTGGGGGCGTCACAGTTGGTATCAAAGCTTAGGGATATGATCCCTGGCTGAGATGTGAGACAAGAACTAGGAGGGGAGAGACGGGTTAATCCTTCGCTAGTATGACCTACCTAAGCTTATGTGTTATTTAATTGGTCGGTCAGAATATAGGGATAATATGTGGCATGTCAATTAACCTTTATATTGAAACTATATTCTAGAATGATATCTGAAATACAGGAGATGGGAAATAGGAAAATCATGATTGAGAGGAAATAACCGGGAAGGTACAATCCGAAAAGAAAGCAAGGTATTCTCATCTCTTCGAACTACCAGGTACGTAAATTTTGAGGGCAAAATTTCATAAGGAGGGGAGATTCTGAGATCCCGAATTTTATGAAATAAAAGTATTCAATTTTTCTATTTTGGTAAATAGTTAATTTGATAAAAGTTTAAAGTTAAGGCTGATATGTGAAAATTTTTCAAAGTAAACAAGTTGTCATAAAATAATCGGTGATAAAAGTATAGTAATACGCGTGGTTGCATAGTAGCACACGGTATTGATTATTGATGCTTACGTGAGAGTCACTTAGTTATACTCAATTATTACTCTGATAATTGTTGCATCATATCTCTCATATTATTGATTCAATTATTGTCACGATATCATCGTATAATATGTTATATTATTAAATCAATAATTGAGACGACAAAGTTATTCATATTATTATTTGCAATATTAACAATATCAGAAGTTGTGTCGAGGAGAGGTTAGATAATCTAATTGCGGCATGATAAGGAGAAATCCTTATCGAAAAGCCCCTCTTTCACAGGAGCGACACGATTGTTAAATATTGTGAGTTATAATATTAATGATGAATAAGTTCGTGTTGATTAAAGATGAAATTGATAGTTCCATTGTGTTGGGATTATTAGTTGTAGTGGAAATCGACATTTATTTCGATAATAATTGATGTCTGGAGGTTATATTGACCAATCGGGTAATTAATCGGATAAATGAGCAATTAATTGCTATTAATTCACATGCTTATAACTATGTGTTCACATGTGTGCACTATTGATTCACATGATTTACTATTAGGGGAGTTGGTGCAAGATTGATAATACTTGCATGACTAAATTAAAAATGAAGGTATAGAAGAAGGTACTATACTATAATTAATTTTTTCACATGTTTAGAACTATTGAGTCACATGATTTACTATTGATTCACATGATTTACTATTAGGGGAGGTGGTGCAAGTTTGATAATACTTGCATGACTAAATTAAAAATAAAGGAAAAGATAATGGTATTATACTGTAATATTTTGAGCCCCAAAACGTGCAATTATCGAAACTATATTTTCCTATAAATAGAATCTCATTCCTTCATTATTTTTCACCAATTCACTAAGTCTCACAAGAGCAATTATAGAGATAGAAGCTATAGAGATAGAAGCTATAGAGAGAAAGAAGAAGCGAAATCTGATACTTCACTACTCCAGTATACAGTCTTCTTTTGAGGTAAGGGTTATTTTTTTTTATATTCTGGAGAGATATTATTTTTTGTATTCGTATGAATATTATTATCGTTCAATATTCATTATATTCATTTAATATTCGTAAGGAATATTATTTCCGTTCAATATTCGTAAGGAATATTATTTTCGTTCAACCGTTGTAAGTAAGGGGTTTCTGCCAGTGGCAGTTTCATAATTTTTTCGACCCTAAAAAATTCTAGAATAATTTGAAATGATAATTTGATGAGTTTTCTAGATTGTGTCCAAAAATGGCGATTTTTGGATGTATAGATTAAGAGTTATGAATTTTATGGGAAAATACTATTTTAAAAGTAAACCCTTATAACTCCTTGTGGTTAACTCCAAAATTGGTGAAAATTTTATTGGGAGTACATCTATATAACAGCTGTATACCCTGTAAATTTCAAAATTTTTGGACAAAAGTACAGTTTTTGATAAATGTCTAAATATTCGGATGTTTTAGCGATATGAAAAATAGTAAATGAATTTTAAAAATTCTGAGAAAAATATATGTTCAATATGGGACTATATTCTGCTAAATCCCAGAAAAGAAAATTTGTTTGTACGGATTTGGTATTTTTCATGAAAATGGGCTAGTTATGAGTAAATGAATTAAATATGTTATGTGAAGTAAGAAAATTGGAAAATAGGATTTATGGCTTGAGAATCCTATATAAGGTATATCTGATTTTGATGAGAGTTTTGGTTATTGGTGATGAAATCTTATGAGTTTGGCATTTTAGGATGATTAAATGCATTAATTAGTAAAGTGTAAATAATTAAAATAAATTATTTATAAGTTTAAGAAATGATTAAAATATTGTGGTAATATTAATAATATTAGATTATGAGATTATTAAGTGATTTATAACATTTGGATTAAAATGTTATAATTATTGATATGGATTTTATTGTGAAACTTTATCTTTTTGTGTCAGGGTTACTATTCACGTATACGACACTATTCATGCATATGGCACTAATTGCGTATATGACATTATTTATGTATACGGTACTATGTACGAATACGGAGTACTATTTACGAGTTACTATTCATAAGTTACTATTCATGAGTTATTATTCACGAGTTACTATTCACGAGTTACTATTCACGGGGTACTATTTACCCGAAAACTATATTTCTTTTCTGTCCAAATTATTTTTGGTACGTGAATATTATTCTCGAATTTTACTCCAAAGCGATGATCGTGTTGACAATTTGGATATTTTTAAACTCTGGATAAATTTAAAGTCTTTAATATTTATTCAGAGACACTCGAAATTTTACGCACGCCTATTGCGACATTGCGAGAAAGCGATTCATCTTTCGGAGATAACCACGGAAGGCGACTTACATCCATTAGGATACTACCGGAAGTTCAAGTTCAAAACCCGGGAAACACACCGGGAACATCATTTCCAACCCCGGAACACACATCGGAAGGATCATTTCCAACCTCGGAGATAACCCCAAGTTTCGTCCTTGGCCATAACCCCAAGGAATGCTGTTGCAGTTTCGACGATAACTCCGGAAATGCTTGTTTCAAATGCATGCTATCAGCTTCAATCTCAAACCTCCTGCCGAGGCACTGATCCCTCAGACCCTGAGCTAACAATGGGTAGACAGGCACACTCACAAGATGACCTTGCGGCATTCAAACACTTGCGGCGATCAATCTCGGATGTAACCACGAGCGGCGTCGCTTTCAACTCAAGCCGAGCGATAACCCCGGTGAGGAGTCAAACGTCATCTTGCCACATCAACACCTGCACGTCGTCTCAACACTTCATACATACATACATACAACAATGTCCCACAAGAATTGAGGAGTTACAATCCCAAGTGACTATTGTGCGTGGCAGTATACCAGATAGAATTTGAAGCTTGAAGACTATGGGCATGGTCCCATCTTCCTGACTTCGACAACCTCTAATCCATGTCATTGCGTAACTCTCGACACAAGCAGTTCGAAGGTCACATATACCTTGTTCGGATGCTCGGATTGAAGTTCTGCAAGTTCGAGGGGACATTATAGTGCACGAGTGCACGTACTTCGAGATGACAGGACCCGCGAAGCCCGTGGACACCTCGACCGATCGCGAGGTGTAGCTCATGGCTACCGCATGCAGTACACCTATGACCATTAATCTATAAATATAGACCTTGGGGTCAGCCATTTGGGAGGAGAGAGAAGAGAGAAAAGACGAGGAAGCCACATTGATTTACTGTACACACCCATATTGAGTGTTTCCTCAGTTTAAACATCTATTAGCTCACATATAGCTATACTTTTATCCGGCGGGAACTGAGTGTTTATCTATATAGAGTCATAGAAGTCTACATTGGCAGCCCACTATAAGCCTTCTTACATTCTATAAAGCCTTTCTTTTCATATTAGCACACACTGTTATACACATTGAGAGTCGTGTTGTGTTTGTTTTCCCGGACTTCGGTCCGTGGTTTTCATTTCTGTCTGTATATATATACACTTATATATATGTATATATTTTATATATGGACTAACATTATCGAGTTATGCCTCAATTGAGCCTAGACTTATGTCTAGAGCGTTAACTTGCTTCTATATATATATATATATATATTTATATATATAAATTGTGGTCAGACTCTGTCTGATGAGCCTAGACTTATGTCTGTAGCATTTCTTTGCTTTTATATATATACTTATATATATAATTGTTGTCGAGATATATCGATGAGCCTAGATTTTATATCCAAGACATTTACACGCTTTTATATATATATATATATATAATTATTGTTAGACATATCAGATGAGCACGGATTTACATCCTAGGTTCTTTTCTTGCTTTATATATATATATATATATATATATATATATATTACAACTATATATATATATATATATATATATATATATACTTACATTTAAATCCGCACTGGAGTTTACTTTAGTGGCAGTTGATTGCTATAACTTTATTTACATTAAATCACCTTGGAGTTTACATTTTGTCCATATATATATATATATATATATATATATATATATATATATATATATATATATATATACAGTAAGCTTCAAAGCATGATCATAAATAGCATAACACCTTAAATAGCATAATTTTATCAAAACAGCGTAGTTTTGGAGGATGCGGTGACATTTTTGTAAATACCATGCCACCACGTATTTACAAAAATACCATCGCGTCTTATCAAAACTACGTCGTTTTGATAAAATTATGCTATTTAAGGCGTTATGCTATTTAAGGATTATGCTCTTGAAGCTTATATATATATATATATATATATATATATTTACCGCTTTTATATATTTACATTTCCGATCCCCCATGGAGTTGCTTCGTGGTGGTTGATCATGTCTCAGATATATATATTTACTGACTTTTATATATAAGCGCCATCGCTTTCCATACAAAGCGCAGATATCATGTGAGCCTAGGAATCATGTGATCACAGATTCAGCTCATTGAATCTAGATTCGGTTCCCGTGATGGACGTTTTTCAGCTGTAAGTAGCTTGTACATTATTTACAGTGTCTGAATTTCCTTGGATGGCTGTCATGCCCATGAGGAGTTTGACACTACTATATATTATTTTCTCGAAGATGCCTCACATCTCGAAATTAAAAGCAAACAAGCCGAACATTTAATAATAAAATAGAAGTATCAAAAGCCTCAATTACTATTGAGCACAGGGTTTCAAAAACCTCTTTTTACAAAACTTCATTGATATATCTGGTTAAAACTAAATTTTTCTATAAATTCAAACCCTTTGTATATAGGTGCGAACGAGGCATAACACTACTTCCAAATAATTGCACACTGATCCACACACAAACACACACATTCATATAACAGTTTCTTGAAAAGTGGCGGTCACCGTGGCAACATGGATGTCGGGGGGTGCCTAACACCTTCCCTCCGCATAATCAAGCCCCCGAACTTAAATGAATCTCTGTTTCATAGACCCGTTTAGCAGTATCATATCACTGGGTCAATGTGCAAACCTTTTTCGGCTGCGTTGGTGCAACCAGTTAAATACACCAACTGGTGACTCTTAAAGTCAAATCGTCGACATTATACATGTCGGACCTTTTTCACTTATTTTTTCAAACAAATCTCGCATTAACATGAGAACACCAAAGAACAAGTAACGAAAAGGGACACTAAAAAATCCCGACGTCGACAGGTGGTGACTCTGCTGGGGATTCCAGTAAGAGGGCTTAAGCCGCTATTACAAGCTTTTCAAAACTGTTATATGTTTGTGTGTGAATGTTGCATTTACATTTATGATGAATGTGTACGAATGCATGTTACTTACTGCACTATACTATATCTATCTGTGATATTAGTGCTTCGCCAGGAGGTGAGACACGTTGTATGTGAATGTATGTTGTGTGGTTCCTCCACCAGGAGGCTATCCTGTTGGTGTTTGATTACTGGACTCGTAGGAAGAATAATTCCAACGGGGCTCAGGAAAGGCACCACCCAGATTCGTTCCAGTTGAAAGACCGGATTAACTTCCCGTCAAGTAGATTGCGATGATCTGGGAACCTTCATGCCAAAAAGTCGCGAGAGTATCCCTAAGATAGGTCAACCTCTGATAAACCAAACGCGGAGGAAAGTCTCTTCATGCTTTCCATTTTCAATTACTTGTAAAAGCATTTACTTGTAATTTTATTCCATGTTCATCTTTATGTAATGGAAAATATGAAGATTATCTGTGCATGTATGTTATCAATTAACACCCGGTTTTTATGACAATATTCCTAAAACGGACATGTTATGATAACATTTACATTATCCCTAAGACTAAACTATATAAGTCTTTTGTAGGGAAATCATTGGGCCTGTTACCCGCTCAAAATCCAAAAAGGCCACGAGCCTACAACCACCATGTCTTCGTCTGACCAGTCTAATCCTGTTTCTCGTGAAGAATTTGACAGATTAAGTCAACAAATTACAAATTTGGCTGTCTTGTTTAAAGAATTGCATCAGTCCACTCAGGGTACAAAGATGCCTCCACATACAGAATCCTCTAGACAAGGAAGAGCTCAAGGTTTGGAAAAAACAATTCCAGAACCTCAGTTGGATACGACCAAAAAAGAACCTAAAAGCACCTATCTCAAAGGAGATCCAGACACTGGTGATATCAGGAAGAAGGTCCTCCAAATGGAGGAAACTATCTGTGTTCTCAAAGGGATTAGAACACATGGAAGTGTTTCATATGCTGACCTTTTCATCTTTCCTGGTGTTCATTATCCAGAGAAATTCAAAACCCCTGATTTTGAAAAGTATGACGGATTAGGGGATCCTTATACCCATTTAAAGGTATTCATTGGAGAACTTGGATCTTACGCGGAAAATGAAAAGCTGTAATGCAATTTGTTTCAAAAAAAAATCGACCGGAGAAGCCCATTCATGGTATACCCAGTTAGACAACTCTAAGATCCATGCATTTGGAAAGAGTGGCTCACGCCTTCATCACTCAATACAATTTTCAATCTCGGATGGCTCTGATGGTACCAGATTACCAAGGTCAAGAAATAGTCTAATGAGTCATTTAGAGAGTTTGCTCAAAGGTGGAGGCGCCTTGCTGCTCAAGTTATTCCTTCCATGATAGAATCAGAAATGGTCATGACCTTCATAGATGTACAGGAAGCTCCTTTCTATGAAAGAGTTCTAGTTGGTATTGGCAAACCATTCTCTGAAATGATCAAGCACGGAGAAATGGCTGAGATGGGATTGAAGTCCGGTAAAATTCAAGACCTAGCCGCTCTTAAAGCTATTGCTGAGCACATCCAGTCCGAATCTTATGGAAACAACCCCCGGAGGGTCCATAAAAAGAAAGAGGAGGATGTTTCCTTGATACTACAAGGTCAAAAAGGCAATCAAAGCATGCCTATACAGAGGAGAAACTACTCCCATTTTCAAACACAATCTTCAAACCCTCCATTTCCTAAAAGTGGAGAAGTAAAGCGACCTCAGACGTTCACACCCTTAGGGGACTCGCTCGAGAATATTCTTGCTCTTCTGACTACTCAGAAGAAAATTACACATCTTCTTCCACCAGCCAACCCTAATGGGAGGGGTTTTAATGCTACTCGGAAGTGTGCTTATCATGCCGGAGCACCTGGACATGATACTCAAGATTGTTGGGCCTTGAAACATAAGATCCAAGATTTAATAGACAACGGTGTGATCGTGGTCACCAAGCCAGATCAACCTCATGTTCAAGACAATCCCCTTCCTCAACAAAAAGAAGAGGAGGTCAACATGATCAGTTGGAGCATTGGACAGAGTTTTGGTTTCAACAATGAATCATCCCCGATCATCAAAGATGGTGTTGACAAATGGGATTATGCAAAGTTCCAGTTTACTATGGAACGAAAGATGAAAGCTCTTTACAAACAAATTGAGCAATTGGCAGAACTGGTGACCCACCAGCATCAAATCACACGTCAATTAATCAAATAGGAGCATGCCTATCTCCTTCCATTTGTTATGAATGCTCCATTACCACCTTCAGAAAGCGAAGCTATGGAGGATAAGGTTGAAAAGAGAGCAAATGCTAAAGCCCATCGGGATTTTGCCAATCAGAGAGAATTTACATATTTGGGCCAATCTATGGAGGAGATACTGCAAATGTTGATCAATGAAGGAAGAATTACCTTCCTTTTGCCTCCAATCAATCCTCGTTCGGGACGGTTCAATTCTGATGAAGTGTGTCAATATCAATCACACTCTCGCGGTCACAACAAAGAAGAATGCTGGGCATTCTGCCATCTCATTCAGAATCTTATTGATAGCGGTGTCCTACAACTAACAGATGATTACACTGTGCAACTCAAGAGTGGGAATGCATGTCCTACCAAATGGAAGGGATCAGTAGCAGTTATATCCAAAGTGGATGATGAGTCTGTCAAAGTATTTCCCATACAACCAATTCAACTCAAAGGAGCTAGTAATCCTTTGAAAATGGCCGTACTAGAGCCAATTTCTTTACCCTTCAGACTACAACATCCTGTTGTCAGCTTACACAAAGTTCTATGGAATTATGGAGAAGCTAAAGGATCCACGTCTCATACTACTGCTACAGTGTTGAAGGAAAATCCATTGTATCTTCCTCAACGGGTTATGAAACCTATTTGCGAAGAAAAGGGGAAGATTCCCATGGAGAAGATTAAAAAATTCATCTGCACTATGGCCATAATGAAGCCAATGTGGTTTTAAGCTTACGAGAAGCTCCACACCAGATATCTATACTGGACTTGTTTTCCTCTTCTAAAGATCATTGGAAGATCTTATTAAAGGTTTTGGAAGAAGCCTACTTGCCAAAATCAGTGGATGTGGAAAAATTTCAACATCTGGTTGATCACATTTTCAACAACAATGTGATATCCTTCACTAATGATGATATACCACCCGAAGGGACCGGTCATTGCAAGCCATTGCACATTATAGTTTTGTCTTTTGGGTACATGCTAGCTGGAGTTTTGATAGATGTTGGATCGTCTCTAAATATCTGTCATTATGCCACCTTGGTGAATATGAATGTCAATCTCAAGCGGATCCAAAGCAGCCATACGGTTATCAGAGCTTTTAATGGATCCCGACGAAATGCCATCAGAAAGATTGAATTGCCAATTGAGATTGGTCCAAATACATTCAATGTATCCTTCCACGTCCTCAAGATAGATTCAGGATAAAACCTGCTATTGGGGAGACCATGGATACACATGGTTGGAGCTGTTCCCTCCACACTATATCAACAACTCAAATACATTGTCAACAACAGTCTAGTCACTGTCAATGCTGAGCCGGAGAATCCTGGACAAGGAGATCTGCCAATCATCAGTTTTAACTCTGAAGTTGAGCCGGCCAGTTTTCATGCTCTGGAAGTGAGTACCACGTAGTACCATTCTATTGGAAAGCCACTTCCCGTACCCAAGATTTTTGTCGAGGTTATGTCAGCCACTCGAGAAATGATGTCATTAGGTCATCAACCTGGACAAGGGCTTAGTAAAGATAAGCAGGTATTAAGCACCCTATTCAAGTGTCCAGTCAAATTGGAACAGCAGGACTAGGCTATTCTGCCACTTCCAGTCGCAGGAATCCTCATAAACACAAGCCGATTCCTCAAGCTTCCGCCTCACTGCGATTTTCTATACCTTTACCTCATGAGTTGATACAATCTCCAGTAAAGGTGCCAGCCCATGTTGCGGCCATGTTGTTTCCTAAGCCAGTGCCAATCAAAGCAAAAGAGGTGCTGATTCCTGATCCTGAAGTGGAAGAAAAGGAACGGAAACGTAAACATGACATTGCCTTGATGATGGCAGGCATACGCGTCATTGTTCATGATAAACATACAAAAAGATACACCCCAGACGATGATTGCCCAGATGTTATGGTTATCATTCGGGAAAAGGAGGACAATGACGATCCTTCCATCATTACAGTCCATCAGGACTTTTCCCTTGACAATTGGAGCAGTACTCCATGCATTGGTCGATGAGGGTAAAATGGGAAGAAAATCCCTCTGCCCTGTAGATAACTTTAATTGCTTGCTTTCCTTTATAGCACTAGCAATTATTTTATCAAGTACATGCTAACACTTTTGTATGATCAAATAGTTGCATATATTAAGTGAAAGCATATTCTGTTTTAGGACTCTGAATTTAGATGTGCCTGTACTTGCTGATGAGGTGCCTTCTCTCCACAAGGGCTGTAACTTTGATGCAAAGTTGGACTCAGACTTGATAGATATGCAAGAGGACATTGAGACACCTCAGGAGATTAAGGAATGGGTCGCAGACAAACCTAAACCTAATCTTGATCAAACCACTTCTTTCAATCTTGGAACCTTAGAAAACCCTAAGCTAATCCAAATTGGTTCAGACTTTACCACAAATCAGCGGAATGACATGGTTGCACTATTAACTCAATTCTAGGATGTGTTTGCATGGTCTCATAAAGACATGGTGGGTTTGTCCACTGACATTGTTCTTCATCGCCTTCCCATCAAAGAAGGATTCAAGCCAGTTAGGCAAAAACTCTGGCGATTGAAACCTGAGTGGAGTTTAAAAGTTAAAGAAGAAATTTGGAAACAATTTCAAGCTGGCATTATCATGGTGTCTACATATCTGGAGTGGATATCCAACATTGTTCCCGTGCCTAAACCAGGAGGAAAGGTGCGAGTCTGCGTGGATTACCGGGATTTGAACAAAGTTGCCTTAGAGATAGCTTTCCCGTGCCCTTTATCCACATTCTTATTGACAAAACTGCTCAATATGGCATGTACTCCTTTGCTGATTGCTTTACGGGGTACCATCAAATTATGGTCGCTGAGGAGGACCGTGAGAAAATTGCTTTCGTCATGCCTTGGGGAATTTTTTTTGCTCTGAGGCGGTTATCATTCGGCCTCATCAATCTTAGGGGCAACCTATATCAATGAACTATGATGGCTCTTTTCCACGATTTAATGCACAATGAGATAGAGATCTACGTGGATGACATCATTATCAAATCCCGAAGGGAGGAGGACCACTTAGACCATCTCAGAAAGCTTTTCAACAAGTTGCGTAAGTACAACTTGAAGTTGAATCCAGCCAAGTGCGCCTTTGGTGTTAAGTCAGGCAAATTGCTAGGTTTCCAAGTCAGCCACAAAGGGATTGAACTGGATCCTACCAAAATCTAGGCTATTAAGGAAATGCCCATTCCTCAGACAGAAAGGAAAATACGGGGATTTTTGGGAAGAATCAACTTCATTAACAGGTTAATTTCTCAACTCAAAGCAACCTGTGAGCCAATCTTCAAATTATTAAGGAAGAACTCCTCCATGAAATAGAATGATGAGTGTCAAAAAACCTTCCTCACAATCAAAAAGCAGTTGGTTAACACTCCTGTTTTGGTACCACCCAGGGATGATGTTCCCCTGTTCATGTACCTGTCCATAAATGACAATGCCATGGGCTGTATGCTGGGGCAAAAAGACGATAGAGGCCAAGAACGAGCTATCTATTACCTCAGCAAAAGATTCAGCACCAGTGAATACAAGTACACCCTGATTGAGAAGACTTATTGTGCTTTAGCATGGGCTTCCATGAGGTTACAGCATTACCTCCATGGTCACACAACCCATCTCATATCCCGCGTGGATCCTCTCAAGTATGTGTTCAGTAAGCCCATACTAAATTGTCGACTGTCCAGATGGCAGTTGATCCTACAACAATTTGACATTGTCTACGTGATGCAAAAGTCTGTCCAAGGTCAAGGAATTACGGATCAACTGGCCACCGTACCTGCAGGGGACTACAAACCCTTGGAAACATACTTCCCCGATGAATGGGTAATGACAGTTCAGCAACAACATCAGTACGATATATGCCGTACGTGGAAAATGTATTTTGATGGAGCTGTTAACACAGAAGGCTCTGGAGTTGGAGTAGTCCTAGTATCCGTACGAGGGAGCAGTATCCCGTCGCCGTCAAATTACAGTTTGTCAGCACTAACGACACAGCTGAGTATGAAGGCTGTATCATGGGGCTAAAACTTGCCCGTTCAATGGGCATCAGGCGGTTAACTGTCTTTGGGGATTCTGAATTGGTAATCAGACAATCCACGGGAATCTATCAAACCAAAGAATTATATTTGCTGCCTTACCATCTGCAAGTTCTACAGATGTCTTTGGAGTTCGAAGAAATCTCTTTTCTACACATTCCTCGTAATAGGAATGATTTTGCGGATGAATTAGCAAAGTTGGCCTCCTTGGTTCACATACTTGACAAGGAAAATATGCCAAACATTACAATTGCAATGCAAAAAGCCCTAGTCTATGGGAACTATGTTGGAGAAGTATCGGATGAACTACCTCCCATCCACAACCCTTGGTATCAGCATATCAGGGAGTATCTACTAGATGGATCTACACCCGCTGAGGCGAGCCTAACTGAGAAGAGGCGGATCCATCGACTTGCTATGAAATTCTACCTGAGTGGAGATGCACTCTATAAAAGAGATGCAGGATTAGGTCTCCTTAGATGTCTAGATAAAGACCAAGCTCAAAGATTCATAGATGAGATCCATGGTGGAGTATGTGGCCCTCACATGACCGAACCCCTACTTGTCAAGAAGATCCCAGAACAGGGCATTATTGGCTTACACTCAAAGTCGATTTGTGATGATCGTGTCAAGAGGTGCTATCAATGCAGTTATGGGAATGCTATCCACGCCCTCGAGGAACTCCTGATATGAGTTCGCCATGGCCCTTCTCGATGTGGGGAATGGTGCGTGATCGGGCCCATCGAGCCCAAAGCCGATAATGGAAATTGATTCATATTCACCATGATTGACTACTTCACCAAATGGGTGAAAAAGCATCCTTCCCTGAGGTTACTAAAGAAGTCATCATTTCTTTCATCAGAAACAATGTCGTCTGTCGATATGGACAACTAGAGGTCATTGTGTCAGACAATGCTAAGATCCTCAACAACAAAATGATGGAGGAGTTATGCAGAGAATTCCATATCAAACACCTTAACTCCGTCATCTACTGTCCAAAGATGTATGGTGCTGTTTAAGCGGCTAATAAAAACATCAAAAAGATCATGCAGAAAATGTCCGCCAATCATAAAGGATGGCCTGACCTCTTGCCTCTGACTTTATTAGCCTACATAACTTCCATGTGTACTTCCACTGGGGCAACCCCCTACTCATTAGCCTATGGGATGGAAGCAGTGCTCCCCATAGAGGTGGAAATGGAATCCCTCAGAGTTTTGATGGATGCTTAGTTAAATGAAGATCAATGGGTACAAGACAGGTATCACCAATTATCTCTAATAGACGAAAGACGAACCACGACTATCTTCCATGGTCAGTTATATGAGCAAAGGATCGCACGATCCTATAACAGAAAAGTCCGATTACGACAGTTCAAACAACATAACTTGGTTTTAAAGAAGATCATTGACAACCAAGATTAATCTAAGGGAAAATTCGCTCCTAACTGGGAAGGCCCATTTGTTGTCAAGGAAGTATTGACAGGAGGTGCTCTTAGACTACATGAAATGAATGGCGATGAATTTCCACAGCTTATCAACTCGAACACCGTGAAACGGTACTATGTCTGAAGTTACCATCAAACAAACATCCTGGTTTTGATCATCAAATCACCAGTCATTCCGGTTTTGAACCCTCTCCTTTTTACATACTCTTCGCCCTTGTGGAAACATATATCGCAAACCAGTGACTGGTTTCACCTCATTTTAAATCTTGCATACAATTTCGGTTATCCTGAAGACGGGATTAAACCTTTCACGCATGCAGTTTATCCTGAAGACGGGATTAAACTTTTTTACGTTTGCAGTTTGTCCTAAAGACGGGATCAAACTTTTTCCACACCTATAGTTTTTCCCCGTTATGGGATCAAACTTTCTTCTCCTAGCAGTATAGCCTGCATATGGGATTCACACTTCTCTTTGGCTGCGATTCATCCTGAGGGGAAAACTACGTCGACCTGATCTCCCTGATACCCAAGGGTACGTAGGCAACCATATTCTATATGGCCCAGTCGCAATAACAAAAAATAACAAAAACATTTCTGCCCTTCCTCTACAAAAACAAAAACAACAAAAATACTTCTACACCTTTCTTCATAATTAAAGCTTCTGCCTTTCATATTCAGCGTTGAACCTCTTATACTATGTTCGAACTATGCAGACTTGATCTCCTCTTCAATAGGAGTACATAGGCAGCCATTTATGGTTCAGTCTAACGCCTACTAGAACAAAAATAATTGTCACACGGTACTGGGATCAACCTTTAATTCACCACATTTCATCGGATTCAGATCAAAGGGATGGAATTACCCAACCTCTTCTCACAAATAGAAGATTCGGTGACCATCTAAGCTGCGATCGTGCCTCAAAGAGCAATACTAACCCATAAGAGATGGAATTAACTAGGTTTCTCACAAATAGAAGTACTGGTGACCATCTGTGGTGCGGTCAATCTCAGAGAGGAAAAACCACCCTCCTCTCCACTTTTCCATACAGATACCAGTCCTAAGACACCAAAGATGGTAGGGACATATAGATCAATGATCCGTTCTGAGAGATCTTGCGACGTCTCAATGTCCACCTATCAAGGATAAGTTCAGAATGCAACAAGATCACAAGACCCTGAAGAAACAAGCAAATATCAAGCAAGTATCAAGGCATAACTAAAAGGGAAGTGAATCAAAATATATTTCCCTGCCATACATAATATCTTGTTTGATATATACATATGTGCTGTACATGATAAAATGGCTAAGCTAGTCTGTGCAGGAAAATATAAAGCTATCTACAGATCTGTATATATGCGGACTATTAGATCTAACATGGCATCCCTCTCTGAAGATGGAGGTAATGCTGCAAGCTCCTGCCCAATGGTATCTATACGAGCTAGCAGATTAGAGGCTAATTGCATGGTGGCATAATGCTCATCAATGTATGCACTCATGTTTGCAAGACTGATAGTCATCTGGGATCTCACTGAAGTACTGTCTGCAATGGCCACATCCCTAGCAGATAAGGCGACATCCCACTCCACAATCAATGCATCCCTAGCTGATCTAGCCTCATCCCTCTCTAACAGAGCATCGTCTTTCCCATCAAGAGCTGTCAACATCGCGACCCTAGCCTGATCTCTAACATAGGTCATCAGATGTAAACTCTGCTCCAAATGTTATGCTGAATACTGAGTAACAGTGGCACTTAAGGTGGGAGAATCCATCACAAATGCTGGCAGCCCAGTAGCCAAGTCATCGATGGGAATGTCAGCCTCCTCTATAGGCTCCTCATCGTTGAAATTAATCCCCTGCACTGTGGATACTACCGCAGCCAATGCAGTCTCTGTCTCCATCCATGCAAAATACTCTGCAGAACAACCCGGATGATTGACAAAAAACTCAGCCAGCTCTTGCTGATCCCAACAGGCAAACAACCTGGATCTGTCCTCCGCTGATAAACGGTGTGAAGCGAAGCTCTGACTCACTGCCCCCTCATAAGGGTGAAAATCCGAAAACTGGTCAAACTGACACATCACGGCCAGTGGATGGTAAGTAATCTTGCCCCTCAATCCAGCCAGAGGGAGATAATCCATGCCCGAAGCATGAGTAATGAAGCTGTAGGGTGAGCTAAGCCCTGAACATGGAAATATAGCAAACGGATCCCTAATCCCTGCCAGGAAGGTTGACCATTGTGACGCCCCTAAATCTAGGTTCTCTAACCTCAGATTCGGTGCTCACGATCTATCATCAGCATAAGCATTCTATAACTATTATAGAATAATAAACATACATTGTTCATTATAATAAAGCTTTCATAACATGGTCCCAAGGTCTTCATAACCTTAACTTTAAACACACCATTCATATTACAAAAGGTTTATAAGAAATTCCATCAGATAATATTTAAATTAACATTCATTATACACTACTCCTGGATCTTGCCCTTGCCCTTGTCTTTCGTGTTGGATCCTTCGGGCTTAACTGAAATAGATGTCATGATATAGCAAGGGTAAACAACTAATTTGCTTAGCAAGTTTATATACAAGGGAGATATATCATGACTTAAAAAAAAAGTTTTTCTTTCAATATTCAACAATAATATAAGATTGTGAAGGAACATGAATTAATAATCAACAATTGAATATTCGAATAATTGAATAACATAAACTGAGTGGTTTTGAAATAACCATGAACATTTGCCAAGGTTCTCAGTCATTTAAACTGGACCTCTTAATAAGTTTTGGTATTGAGGATCGACCTTTCATACCCATGATTTATGCATAAACACTTAATAATCCGGCATCGATATCATGCCTTAATCAAATTCGTCCTTTTCTCAGTCAAGAGTTCTTATCATATCAATTTAATAAGAACAACTTTTTAAAACACATTTGATTTAATAAATTTAAACATGCTTGATCTAGTGACGTCTGATTAGCATAGATCTATCTCATAAACGATTCATGAATGAAAGAACTTTAATTTAATTCACGATTCAATAATAATAGAACAGAATTCAATTGCACAAAGTGCGGAATTTCAATAATCATTATAGATGTGAATAATCATCAATAATTATTCACTAACATGCTTTGAAAATAATAACTCGAGTTTGAGTTAGGAAACTTGTCTCGTTCGTAGGTTACGGCTACAAAATTAGATTTATATCCACTATGCAGTTAAATTATCTTCCTTTGAGAGACCTATAGTTAATCTTTCAATTAGTCATAGCATAACATTAGATTATGTAATCACATAAACATTATACATTACATTTAGTTCTTATAAACATTATACTGCCTAGATAATGTTACTATTAAATAACAACTACCTTTATTTCACTTACTATTATTAATCTTGATAATATTTAATTCACCTCTTAGTATTATTAGTTTACTAATAATACTTTTATTCGCTTACTAATATTATTAACATCTTAATAATATTTTAGTACTTTACTAATATTATTAATCCTCTTAATAATATTTTAATCCTACATAAATATTATTACTTTAATAATATCTTACTTATGCTTTAGCATCATTAATCATTTAATAATATCTTATTCTATTACTAATATTATTAATCATTTAATAATATTTTATTCCTTTACTAATGTTATTACATTTTAATAACATTTTATTTAATCTCGAATATTATTATTTACTCAATAATAATACTTTAATTTAATACTAATAATCTTTTAATAATATTTTAATCTAAGATTAATAATTTAATCTAATATTATTAATCATTTAATAATACTTTAATCATTTATTAATGCTTAAATTAAATATTATTAACGATTTAATAATATTTTAATGAAGTTTTAATCTTAATATTTTTTATTTACTTAACAATATCATATTCTAATATTATTAATATCATAATAATATTTTCAACAATTTATTGGATTAATAAATAATTTATTCTAATTGTTCATCCTTTATTAATCTCTTATTTAATATCCATAAAAGGTCATAAATAATATTTATTAATATAAATTACCAAAATGTCCTAAAATAGTCATAATATTATATATTAGGAGTATTCAAGCATCAAAATCACATTTTTCTTATTTAAGACATCATTTAACTATTTATTTCCTTTTATTCATAACTTAATCATTTTTAGGAAAAATAGCAAACTAATCCAAAACATTCTCATTTTCTGGATTTGGGTAGAATATGACCCAACCATGATTCCCACATTTTTCTGGAATTTTAGAAAATGATTTTCTATTTTTAAAGTGCCCAAATCACTCGGATCTTGCTTCATTTTTCATAAATCTAGTTTTGCTCAGAAAACTCTAAAATTTTCAGGGTGTATTCTCATAAAATATATGAACCTACTGCAAAAATTTCGAAATTTTTCAGTATATACACAGTGAGATATTCGAATGTTAATATTTCGGAGTCCTTTACGGAAATAACCATTACACACAACCTATAAATCGAAACGCGTCCGTTCTTTTTTCTACATGTAGATAACTTCCTAAGGTACCTTTGTGATTTTTCTCAGATTTTTAGAAGACATGAAAATGTCCAAAACAGTCCCAAGAAAACGGGAACAGTAACTATTTTAGGGTTTTGAACCCTTAACATTCAAAGTGGACTGTTTTGGGGAAAACAGCCCCAAAGGTTTCAAAACTTGCTAGATTTGTGTTCTACCACTTGGGTTTACTAGATAACTTATGTATCTAGCACCCCCCGTTCGACGGATCACAAATCTAAGTTGGAAAACTTGAGTTACACAAGATTTAGTGGAAGAAAAACAAGAGTTTCACCCTTGGAGAACATATGCTCATTTTCTTCCTCTAAGCCTTTGATCTAACACTCAAGATACTTAGTTCCATACATGATGATAAGTAAAACTAGGGTATCTTGAGTATTTGTTCATAACCCCAACAAAACTCAAGCTATAAAACAAAGTAGAAGAAGAAGGTGAAGGTTAGGTTATACCTTGATTTAGTGGCAACCTTCCTTGATTTACCAAAGTATAGTATAAACTTAGGATGCATGAACAAGCTAGTACACCTCTCTCTCTCTTGCTATAACTGAACCCTCTCTCTCTTTTCTCTCTCTTGAAGTTTGTTAGCTTGGGAGAAAAAGATAGAAGAAGAAGAATGAGATAAAATGAATGTCTAGCAAATGAGTGTGATATAACTATTATCCCCCATATTTTTAATGTCCCAAGGATAAAAGACTACACCTTATCTCTTCAATTAGCCTAATCATGTGATTAAGAGTGCTTAATAGATTTGCAACCAATGGGAGCTTGACAAACATGTACTTGTGTGTAAGATTTCTACTAATGGACATTGATTAGCATAATCTTCTTGCCATAAAAAGGCCTAAATGGCCAGTCCCCCCCTTGCTGATTATATCTCCCAATTTGCTTTTATTTTAATACACAAATTTTATTAATCAAAAGTCTAAAATACCCTTAATCAAGTGGGCTAAGTATTGGTTTGCATTTTATTTCTTTTGGGCTTCACCTTTAATTGTTTTGGGCTATGTAATAAACATAGTCTAGCAATTTTAATATATGATACCCAAATTGATTATTTAGGGTTTTCATTTCCAATCACATGAAATTTAATTACTTATACATGTGACTTTATCTCATAACCTAATTAGGTTTAAAATTATTAGTCACTTGAAATAACAAGATTATCCACTTAAGTTAGTATACATATTAAATACTAACCTTTCCTTATTACCATAACCCTTAGGTTATTTAATTGTTTCACCTAATGTATAATTAGGTTACGAAGCTTTCATTTTTAATAAAATCTATAAATGTATGTATCTATAACTATAGTATATATGTTAATTGACCCATGCACCACTTCACATATGTTGTCACATATTAAATCACTATATAACAAAAAGTTTTAAAATATGAATAATGTACATACATATATAGTGATTTAAAATTCACGGTTATTACATCCACGATGCAACATCTGTACACTCCGCAGGCTGAAAGGAGTATGACGTGGCTATATCATGGGTGAAGCAAAACCCCTGCCGTTTGAGTGTTCCAATCGGTCTCAAGTGTGACATAAACCACACATACAGCATGACCGAGCTACCCGTGAACACTACTACCGGATAAGTGCAGTAGTATGTAGCTGACCTCAAAGTCTCTGCAATGATCATCGATATAATGGTATGACCCTCCCTGAGAGCTCTCACTGCCATAATGACACCGATATCCAGCTCATCCATATATCGTGGCATGAAGACATATGACAATATGCATAATAGCAGCACATCCACTCTGGCTGAACGCCAATGATCCTCCGGTGTGGTGAAATCCCTGGAATGTCGTGTATTACTATCCTCAGAACCAAATCTATCAAACAGAAAATGCTGGGATATCACGTGGCCAAATGTAATCTCGTCCTCTACCACTCTACGTCTCAATCCGGTGAGGGTCATGAACTATCCGCTTTCATGTCTCTCAGATACCGTATCGCAAGGTCGTCGTCCATGACAAAGATCGTCAACCGTGCATACTCTTCCAAAGTAGGAGTCAACTCCTGGGTCCCAAATCGGAAAACCTGCCTCTCCGATACCTAGTGCTCTAGCATACCCTCTACAAATCCTATGGGAACCTGAAACATCAACAAGGTCATAGTATGTTGTAGCAAATCATCTACGATCACCATGTCTGATGGTGATATACTATCATACCATGAGCACATACTAGATACCACCAAAAATGGTGTGGTATGATCAATACGGCTAACTGTCGAAGAAGACATCTGTACGGGCCGTGTCATAAGACCATCCAGGGGTCAATGCCGAATATCTCTGGACATACATACAAATGCATAACAATAACATGCATGATACAATAGATGGCAATATGATATAGGGAATGGAAAACTGTACATACATTCCTAAGTATATCATCATCTAATACATCTCAGACAACTAAAATACTGAGGGAAAGTGTAAGCTACCCAAAATCCAACAGAGGCCTATCAAAAGATATAACAAGAATGGGGCGAAGCTACCCAGCAACTAACAGAGGCCTATCAAAAGAGATAACGAGAAATACATCAAAAAAGTCAATGGTGTCGATGTCTACATCATCGATCCTGTCCACCTGATGTAACTCCTCCTGAGTTACTGGATCTCTATCTACAGGGATATCAGGCCTATACAATGGAGGATCTGCACTGGTAAAGCCATATGGGTCACCTGAGGGGCTAGCGCTAGAGCTGAAAGGATCAAAAGTATCTACCTCTGAAGTATCTCTGCCCAAATGCCGAATGAAAGGATGTGTCCGGTCCAGCTGTCGGGTCAATCTGTGTCACATGAGTCGGATCTCTGACACAGGCTAGCCAATCTGTCATTATCACGAATCCTGGACCATATCCCCCATAAACTATGTGGCACGGGTCTGAGCTCCAATGGTACGAGGGGTCGCCCAATGCTGGAACATCTCCTGAGTCCAGGGGCCCTCTAACAAAGTATAACCGTCAATCCCCAACAATGGGATGTCAATGATGGGTGACTGCGAAACAGGCCAATAACGCCTGGCAGGAGGCAAGATCGGCATGCGAATCTCTCCTGTAGTGCTCCTGATAGCACGCTCTCCTAAATAGAGCTCCCATCCTCCATCTGTGAAAAGAGAAATCCTGCAGGTGGAAATGACGTACTCAACTCCAGTCGGGTACCCATCCTCAAATCCAACTCCCAAATGCTCCTCAGAGTAGGGAACCCATGTGATGACATCCACTGTCAACAACTCCAGCTGTAGGCGACAATGAGTGAAACCCTCAGCAACAAGGACCTCCGCCAGTATGGAATGATGCTATCTTCGTCCTCGTGGATAGGTGTCTAAACCTAACACGCTCACAGGACGCAAATATAGAAGCCTCTCATAGGCCCAAAACTGCCAACACAAAGGCAACATCTGCTGTCTGTCAACACTCTTAACCTATATATGGGAAAAGATAAGAGAAACACTCACCAGCAGAAATGGGTAAAATCCTAACCATGCCTCGGTCAAACCCTGTGATCGCATGCGCATTCCCTTGAGGAAGTAGGCAAAGGTGTAGGAACCCCAATCATACTCTCCTATACGGTCCACGTGTCGAGTGGCGCTGATCAAAGCGAAGGACACCGTAGAGGAATTATCTGCTATGAAGCAGCCCATAATGATCATCAGGAACAATCGCCGAAGAATGCAATCCCTGACTCTCACATCATCGGGTATGGGCTCACTCAAAATCCCGCTCATAGCATCTACACTCAAAAGGACTTGCACGAACAGTCCTGCCCTTGAGCGCCTCCGCCGAAACTCCCAACAAGGATCTGATGGCAGTAGGGGTAATATCCACTGTGCAAGGCACTAGATCTCCTCCAAACTCTATACATGTGATAAACCGCCAATCCCTCGACATCATCATCACCTCACAGTCCAGCAAATAGAGTGACTGAGTATGGTGAAACCACCGTTCAGACAATTCCCTGAGGTAACCCCAGGGACAACGACGGGGAAGAATGGAAAAGAATGCCCCAAATCCCCAGCCATGTACAATCGGTCTGTAGTCATCATGCAAAGCCTGATACATAGAGTGGATGCTAAACCAGTTCCCTCGAGGCTGTGTGAAGCCAGGA
Organism: Panax quinquefolius; assembly: GCA_020205615.1. Taxonomy (NCBI): domain Eukaryota; kingdom Viridiplantae; phylum Streptophyta; class Magnoliopsida; order Apiales; family Araliaceae; genus Panax; species Panax quinquefolius. Next base: position 97,305,128 of record CM035158.1, on the reverse strand, counting down.
ACCTACATCAAATGCAGATCGACATCAGAATCCTTGACTCCTCATCAATAGGAAATAAGGAAGATTAAAGATCTAACTTCACACCTCGTTTGTGTGCAGGTATGCTAAAGGATGCCTACTCAATTCACCCGGAAGATCTAGGTTCGCCACTTGAATACCTGGAAATTCCCTACGGGGAACACGTACAGCAGGAGAAGGAACCTCAATCGGTACGTCCTCCTCATTGTCCTCGACATTCGGCACTTCAACCTGGATAAGACGTATCACCGCCTCCACTAAACAACGAGGCTGTCTGACAGACCGGCGCTGAGGCTCTTCAGAAGCCCTCCTCCGTACACCTGAAGTGGTCCTACGAGAACTACTCAGCTGATCCGGATCCATAATATTTGGACAACAAGTCTCCAAATCACCTCAGAAAGGGTGTGGTAAATTCTTACCTGAAGCTTTTCAAAATACATTTTATGCATTACATGCATGCATGCATTGTTTTAACATACGTCTACAGTAGAGTTAAAAATGCATTGCTACTCAATTCCTACATTTTGGAAAAATTTTGCCATAGCCCCCTTTGTAAATATGACTATCCACATGCACATAGGCATGACTAGGTGGCCATTCAGTAGCACACCTATACATAGTCATATACATCCTACATACATTATCACATCATAGTAAAAAATCCGTAAGTGTAGTCTAATTACCAGGATTATTTTACTTTTTCTACCTTTACTCATTTGTCCTCAGATAGGATAAGAAATGACAATAAAAGGTGCCAATTTGACTGTTTCAAAAGTCAAATTTTTTCACATCATTATGTTCAGCATGGTTTAATACTAACATTTGCTATGTTGAATATTTTTTATCAAGTCATATCAGCATGCATATTCACTACTATGTGTCTAAATGCATTTCATGTGATAAGTCATTTTCCAACGGATCGAAACTGGAAAAAATACATGCATATGTTACCAGGACAGTGAAGAACACTTGTACGGTGGCAGAATATGCAGAAAGTTTCCCGGACTCAGCAGATATGAAGAAGAGCTCTCAGATTTCTTTCGCAGCACAACTTGAAAATGACTTATGAAAGCAACCTTTGGGCTTTACATAGTCACGGTTGGCCACAAGTCCACTTGCGGCTGCTGCAGGTGTATCTGCAGCACTCCTACATGGGTCCCACACCTTCAGCTCGCTCCAGTTAGAGTTACAAAGGAGGTCGCACAAGCTGAAAAGGCTAAATCAGGAACAAAAATGCTACGCGATTGAGCGGAATAGCCTGGAATCCTGGTTTTGTACGGGTCAGAATTGAACTCCCGTCATCTCATTGGTATTCACCTGAATGCAGGGTATACTATACCGATGAGTTCATCTTTCACAAATCATGCTTGGCAATACCCCACAAAGGTCCGATGCCATCATTGCAGGGTTACATCCCTAAACCTCCCCGGCGGGGGTTACAACGCAAAACCATGAAGTGCTAAACCTCCCCGGCGGGGGTTACAATGCCAAAGTTATAAACTAATGAAGTATCCCTGGCGGGGGTCAAAACGTACGTCTTTCAAGCATCTACGTATCCCCGGCGGGGGTTACAAAGCATTCTCAACCATTGATACACACATCAATGAGGGTCAACCAGCCTTGACGTCATTTCAGCCGATGACAAGTAAACCCATTGAAGCAACTTATCTACGTATCCCCGGTGAGGGTTACAGCGCATTCTCAACCATTGATACACACATCAATGAGGGTCAAGCAGCCTTGACGTCATTTCAGCCGATGGCAAGTAAAACCATCGAAGCAACTTATCCACGTATCTCCGGCGAGGGTTTACAATGCAGTGCGACCATTGGCACATACATCAATGAAGGTCAAGCAACCTTGACAATGCACCCAGCAGGGATCTATATGGCGATACACACATCAACGAAGGTCAGGGAACCCTGACAACAACAGACTATTGGCATTAACTCCGACAGAATAAGGGAATATGTTATACACATCCTCAAAAAGACAAAGCTTTATCCCCATAGATCTCTTGCACACAAGAGGCACCTCTATGGAATATAAGCCAGTGTCTAGGATTCGAGACTTTAGTGATAGCCCCAACGTCAACACCTTTGAAGACTTGGATCGCATGTCCAAGCCATCACTGATTGTCATCCCGACAGGATTACCAGGGAACCGACAGTCATTTCCATCATGCATCATACATTTGCATCATGTTACTGCACATAGCATCATATTTACCTTACTTGCATTTCAAGTGTCTAGGATTTTTTATCCTATCCATGCCTTGCATTGCATGAATATGATAAAGAGGGGCATCTGTAGACACTCAAAATTTTCTGCACACCTGTTATTGACATTGCAGGAAAGCAGATTCATCTTTCAGAGATAACCTTGGAAGACAGCTTACATCCATTCCGGATACTACCGGAAGTTCAAGTTCAAAACCCGGGATACACATCGGGAACATCATTTCCAACCCCGGAACACACACTGGAAGGATCATTTCCAACCTCAGAGATAACCCCGAGTTTTGTCCTTGGCGATAACCCCAAGGAATTTTGTTGTAGTTCCGGCAATAACTCCGAAAATGCTTATTTCAAATGCATGCTATCAGCTTCAATCTCAAACCTCCTGCTGAGGCACTCATCCCTCAGACCCGGAGCTAACAAACGGGTAGACAGGCACACTCACAAGATGACCTTGTGGCATTCAAACACTTGCAGCAGTCCAATCTCAGATGTAGCCCTGAGCAACGTCTACTTTTAACTCAAACCGGCGATAACCCCGGTGAGGAGTCAAATGTCATCTTGCCACATCAACACCTGCGCTTCGTCTCAACACTTCATACATACATACATACAACAATGTCCCACAAGAACCGAGGATTTACAATCCCGAGTGACTATTGCTCGTGGGAGTATACCGGATAGAATTTGAAGCTTGAAGACTATGGGCATGGTCCCATCTTCCTGACTTCGTACAACCTCTAATCCATGTCATTGCGTAACTCTCTACACAAGTAGTCCAAAGAAGGTCACATATAGCTCATTCGGATGCTCGAATTAAAGTTCTGTAAGTTCAAGCGGACATTACAGTGCACGAGTGCACATACTTCGAGATGACAGGACCCGCGAAGCCCGAGGACACCTCGACCAGCTGCAGGTGTAACTACGACTACCGCAGGTACACCTGCGGCCATCAGTCTATAAATATAGACCTTGGGGTCAGCCATTTGGGAGGAGAGAAGAGAGAGAAAAGGCGAGGAAGCCCTGTCCAATTTACTCTGTACACACCCATATTGAGTGTTTCCTCGGTTTTAAACATCATTAGCTCATATAGCTATACTTTTATCGGCGGGAGGTCGAGTGTTTATCCATATAGAGTCATAGATGTCTATATTGGCAGCCCACTGTAAGCCGTCTTACATTCTATAAAGCCTTTCTTTTCATATTAGCACACACTGTTATACACATTGAAAGTCGTGTTGTGTGTGTTTGCCTTGACTTCAAGCCGTAGTTTTCATTTCTGTCTGTATATATATACTTATATATATGTATATATTTTATATATCGACTAACATTATCGAAGTTATACCTCGATTGAGCCTGAACTTATGTCTAGAAGCGTTTACCTTATATATATATATATATATATATATATATATATATATATACTTATATATATAAATTGTGGGGGACTTTATTTGATGAGCCTAGACTTTATGTGGGCGTTTCTTTTGCTTTTATATATATATATATATATATATATATATACTTATATATAATCTGTTGTTAGACATATCTCGATGAGTCCCGGATTTTATATCCAAGAGCATTTATATAAGACCCCAACTTATTATTAATGAAATTGAATTTCCTCTATTTATTATTTTGAAATAGTAAGGGTTGATTTGATTAATGTGGTTAGTTACGGGGTAAAATGCGCAAATATTTTAAATAAGCAAGTGGTTATAAAATATTCATTGTTGTGGGGAATATTAGTTTGGTCGTGGAATATTCTTCTGCGTCGGGGAATATTAAATGCATTTGACGACCAATATTGTGGGCCCTATAACGAAAAGCGATTGGATGAAGGAAAAGCGACAAATATAAGTTGTTTATAAATAACAGCGTAGTTATTCTGAATTAATATTGTTGGAATACCGGTGGTTAAAATACAAGATAGATTACGGTATTGCACCAATTATTGATTCTTACGTGAAGGCACTACTCAATAATTGTTACGATAATTCTTGTTCAATATTTTATTTTATTGATTCAATAATTGATACGTTGATATTTTATATTGTTGTTATTTCAATAATTGTCACTACGTATTTTCCATTATCGGATCAATAATTTATATTATTTGAATAATATTATTAGATAACATTATTGGCAATGTCTAGAAAGTTCATCTAAGGAGAGGTTTGGTCACCTAATTGCGGCGTCGAAGGAGAAATTCTTATTGGAAAGCCCCCTCTTTCCTGGGAATGGCCTGGTTGCCAGTATTGTGATTCTGTAATATTATTTGTGAATAATTAATTATTGATTTATATGATAAGGAAAATATTCATTTTATGTGGATATAGATGGAGAAAATTTTTAATGTGACAATTGTTGAAAATGGATATTTTATCTTTTTCGATAAAATAATTCATTTAAATGTATTATTATATTTTAATAATATAATAATAGTGATATTTTTACAATGAATGTGGGATATATGAATAAATGAGGAAGAAGAGTATTTTTGTTTCAATAAATATTTAAAAACATGTTTTTTCATATTTGTGGACCCCATTTCTTGACTGAAATTTGATTATAGCTTGTAAAATCGCCCGTTTGTGGATTTCGGTCAATTTCTGTTTGGAATTTGGAAAAACTTTCTTCTGTAAAGTTGTAGAGAATGAAATTTCCTATAGAAAGGACATGAGGTTTGAATTTTTCTGATAAAAGGGCTATTTATTGTGAATTATTGAAGTTTTGGATTAATTAATTTTGATTTTTTTGGAGTTTTAAATGATTTATGTGAGAAAAACGTTTTTTGAGAGGTGGGCTACATGTGTGGCTGATGTTGGACTCAATTGGTGTGCATAGGGAGTTTTAGAAAAATAATATTAATATTATATTAAATTTTCTGTTTTGATGTTCTAAGCATTTTTCTATAAATAGGGTGCTTATGTTAGAATTGAAAATCACACCAGAAACTGAAGTTTTCTCTCTCTTTCTCTCTCTATATTATTGAGCGTATTCTTGTGAGTATTTTGATACTTTTAGTGTTGCTATACGGTGCAAGTTTCCTTCAGCACTATATCCAGTATTCCAGTCAGAAGTAATGTCTTTTCGAGGTAAGGGATATTATTTTTTTTAATGATATTATTTCTTCTAATATCATTATGCTGGAATATTGGTAAGATTTTTCTTGTGAAATTCTTGTCTTTTAGTGTCGGGATTACTATTCACGTATACGGCACTATTCACGATATCTGATCTTATTCACGAATACGATAATTATTCACGGAAAAATTAAATTTTCATTTTTTGTCCAAAATATCTATTATGGATACTAGCTTTGATTGTATCTATGTTTTGATCATTCTTGAATTTTACTTCACTATGAGTATTTATGAGGTATTTTTGAACTCGGATTGTTTAAAGTACGAATCCTTAGTATTTGTTCTTTTGTTTCACTGGATTCGTTTTCTTTAAAATATTTTTCATCATCTTCAGTCCTAAATGATGATATTACTGAATATCTTTGGCCTGTAGTGCAAAGATGGTTGATTTTCTTATGAATATCTTTGGCCAGTAGCGTAAAAAGATGAGCAGTGTTGAGATGAACACGACCCGGTGATGAATATCTTTGGCCTGTAGTGCAAAGATGAATATTTGATTCAAGATGTATATTGATTGATGTTACAGGGATAAAATATTGATGATGGACTTTTAAATTCATAGATAATAGTAGATTTCATTCTCTATGTAACTCTTCTATGAATTATTATTTTCGCTGCGAATATTGATCTGAAACTTGTTGTCTATTGTATTTTATCAAATTTTTTCCTGTTGAAGACTAACGATAATTTGTTATATATTATCTTAGTCATAATATTCTTTACTGGGCTAGTTGAGCTCACCCTTTTCCTTTTTGTTCCATTTTTCTTCTCAGGAGGCGAGAATGTAGCGAGTTCTAGTCGGGGTGTGGAATGATGGATCTAGAAAGTTGTTTTAGTAGTCCTCACCATTTTTGTAAAATAATGTACCAATAATTAAAATGAAGACTTATTTGGGTGTGAATACTGTCTAGATGGCAATATTTGTATTTAAACTCACAGTTTATATGTTGTATTAATAAAGTTGTAGTTGTTTCCATGTTATTGCCGACTCAAAATGGGTGATGTATACCTATTTTGGGGGCGTCACAATTTACCTGCTTATATATATATATATATATATATAATTGTTGTCGGACATATCCGATGACCCTGGATTTACATCCGGTGCGTTTACTGCTTATATATATATATTTACATTTCGTCCTGCATGGAGTTTACTTCGTGGAAGTTGATTGCTTTTACAGCTTTATTTACATTTCGTCCTGCCTGGAGTTTACTTCGTGGCATTTGATTGATTTTACAACTTTATTTACATTTCGTCCCACCTGGAGTTTACTTCGTGGTGGTTGATCATGTCCATATATATATATTTACCGCTTTTATATATTTACATTTCCGATACCCCATGGAGTTGCTTCGTGGTGGTTGATCATGTCTGTATATATATATTTACAGCTTTTATATATATAACTGCTTATTGCTTTCCATACAAACAGCAGTATCATGTGAGCCTAGGAATTATGTGATCACAGATTCAGCCCATTGAATCTAGATTCGGTTCCCGTGATGGTTGTTTTTTAGTTGTAAGCAGCTTGTACATTATTTACAGTGTCTGAATTTCCTTAGATGGTTGTCATGCCCATGAGGAGTTTGGCACTCCTGTATATTATTTTCTCTAAGATGCCTCGCATCTCGAAATAAAAGCAAACAAGCCAAACATTAAATAATAAAATGGAAGTATCAAAGGCCTCAATTACTATTGAGCACAGGGTTTGAAAAAACCTCTTTTTACAAAACTTCATTGATATATCTGGTTAAAACTGAATTTTTCTATAAATTCAAACCCTTTGTATATAGGTGCGAACGAGGCATAGCACTACTTCCAAATAATTGCACATTGATCCACACACACACACACACACACACACATTCATATAACAGTTTCTTGAAAAGTGGTGGTCACTCTGGCAACATGGATGTCGGGGGGTGCCTAACACTTCCCTCTGCATAATCAATCCCCCGAACTCAAATGAATCTTGGTTTCACAGACCCGTTTAGCAGTATTATATCACTGGGTCAATGTACAAACCTTTTTCGGTTGCGTTGGTGCAACCAGTTAAATACACCAACTAGCGAGTCTTAAAGTCAAATCGTCGACATTATATATGTCGAACCTTTTTCACTTATTTTTTCAAACAAATCTCACATTAACATGAGAACACCAAAGAACAAGTAACGAAAAAGGGACACTAAAAAATCCCGACGTCGACATTTATCCTTGATTTCGTTTGATTAATGTTTATATCATTGTCATCATCCTCATGCTTATATTGTGATGAAAGTCATCTTTGGCTTACGTGTATATATGGACTGTTGATTATTGGTTTTACAGTTGTATATTTTTGGCTTACATGCATAATGGACTGTTGATTATTGGTTTTACAGTTGTATATCTTTGGCTTACGTGCAAAGATGGACTGTTGATTATTGGTTTTATAGTTCTATATCTTTGGCTTACGTACAAAGATGGATAGGTGTATGACATTATCATAACCACTAGTGATAATAACGAATATCCCTGGCACGTAGTACATGGATAATTTGATGATGTGATTGGCATGATCATGACCATTAGTTAAAAGTTGAATGTCTTTAGTTGTAGTGCACTGACAGGCAATTGATTGGTATGATCATGACCATTGGTTTTACAGTTGAATATCTTTGGCCCGTAGTGCGAAGGTAAACAACTGATTGGTATGATCATTGTTATTACATTTGAATATCTTTAGCCACAAGGAGTCAAAATTTAAACGTAAATACGTTTAACGGATGAGTGTTGTACAACATAATGTACTACAGGCTGATCCTCTAGATGTACTCATAAGTGATATCGGATTTATGGTCTTAATGACTATGTTATCCTTTTAAATGAAATAAAGAAAGAAGAAATAGAGTTTTGGTCCGACGACCATTGTTGGTCGAAATCTAATTATGCACAATCACGCAAATATACGTGGTCAACAAGTAATATAATGATAAGTCGAGTATCGTTCCCACATAGAATAGTAAAAAATTAATCCTAACAATTACCAGTTTTATATTAACCCAATTTTATTAAACTAGTCGAATTCAATGATTAAAAATAAAGAAAACTAAGAAACTAAAAATACCAATTAAACAACGCAACTTAAAAACCGTAATTTCAAGCAAATAATGGAGAATTAGGCTTACAACTTCACTTTAAGTCTCATTCCAATTATCACACCTTATTCCAATTTAATTCACTATCTCAGTTTATTAATCAAGAACACTTATGTAAAATTAGCCATCTTCTCAATGCACTAATACCATATTAACTTAAATCCACAAATTAGATAGAATTAAGTCAACTACCCTAATTAAATAATTCATTATATCTCTATGTGAATTAAAATTAAAAGGAGTTTAATTCCAAGTTCTTACCCGATTACATACGATGCTAGGTATATCTCTATCCTAACATAAATCATGATCCCATTAAAACACAGAATTCAAGAACACATGCTATTGTGATTAGGTCTAGACTCATACATCATCTCTCAAATCTATACAAATCCACATAAAATTGGTGATCAAACAATTCATAAATTAAGTATGAATCACAATAGATAAACTGAATTGATAGTTTATTAAACCCAAATCAAGGAATGATAATTATCATTCAACATTGAAGATCCATTGCAAGCCTAAAAAGTAATTTAGCTCATAATTAATTAATTAAATACTGAATAGAGTAGAGAAATCATCATCCCAATTACAAAATTGAAATTAAAGAAGAATAGTAATACACCACCCTTCTCGCCCTTCCATTCTGCAATCTTTGTAAAATCACCTCCTTCCTTTATTCCTCCAAGATCGTCTTCTAAGTTATGGCTCTCTAAGTGTAATTCAATTCTTAGATATGTTTAGCAGTCTACTAATTGACATAAGTTAATTCACCTCAGCTAAACTGTGACGCCCCTAAAATAGGTCCAATCCATCCAACCTATTCCGAGTCGCCAAATACATGGTACAGAAAATAACTACAACTCTATTACTACAACAACACATATGCTGTGAGTTTTGATACAAATATATACCAACTTTGACTCATGTCTCAACTGTGGACAACACCTCACAGTGATACCTTACATAAAGGTACAGTCAATAACTGTTTTAAAAATTAAAATCTTTGGGAAATACTCAGGGAAACCTTCGTACATAGGAGGCCATGAATCTAAGTTATGATAGATATCATATGTCCAGAGAATTATCCTTGGTTGATCCAATAGACCCCAAAGAAAAATGAGAAGATTACTATCATGTTCCTTCCAATGGTGAGTCTTCTCTTGACATATAACTATCTCCACCGTCTGCAATTGAACGTTATGTTTCAACCAAACTCCGAGATATATAGGTAGTGCTTGTAGATATACTCAGCAAGTGGATGTGCACAACCCTGTCTTATGATAACACGAGGTTGTATGTCATTAGACATCTTGTATGATAGTGACAAAACACCCTTCCAAAGTTGGGTTCGCCTCACCCTATCCGGTTCACAAAAATTAAATACCAAATGACGTATACAATACGACACACTTATCTAAAGTTCTCAATAAAATTATTTCCATACTATTTAGGGAGAACCTCAACAGCTATAGACCACCGTTCTATTCCCCTGTTATCCCCGCTTCAACCCGTGACACTCTTATTACACGAAAAGGAATTGTGAAGAAAAAGGGTGAGCACAACTAGCTTCGATAAAGAATATCATGACTAAAGATAATTAAATTATCAATAGCCTTCATCGGTAATAAATCGTAGATTTAAAACATATGGTAGATGATAAAACTTTTCAACCATAGTCATAATGAACGAAGCAATCCATTAGAAGAGTCAAATAGACTATAAAGTCTATTATCTTCTCCACATTAAAAGTCCACCAATAATGTTTTATTCCTGTAACATCAATCAGTAGTTCCTTTCCACAATCATATGAATAACTCATAATCATAATTGTGATTCTAAATTCCTCTTCTCATCTAGGACGAAGATAATTTTCATCACCTGTCTTTACCTGAAACATCAAAAATCATGGTTATACCAAATCACAGTTCCTATTTATAATCATACTAATAAATTCATTTTTGCACTATGACCAAAGATATTCATTATTATTTCATCTTTGCACTACAGGCCATAGATATTCAACAACAGGTCATCCTTGCACTACAGGTCAAAGATATTCAACAACAGGTCATCCTTACACTACGGGCCAAAGATATTCATTAATAATTCATCTTTGCACTACATGCCAAAGATATTAATATCCCAAAGAAATACATAATCATTTCAGAATTTATATAAACCATAATTATAACCATGTTGATCAATTCACCTTTGCACTTAAGCTAAAAATATTGAATTGTAAATTCAATGGTAATGATCATACTAGTCAACGATTCAACTTTTCACTACTGGCCAAAGAGAACCCATAGTCATGATCATACCAATAATCTACCCATCTTTACACTCAAGTTAAAGAGAAATTTCTTCACCAAGATTATAAAAATGTTATATATGATAATAAAAACAATATTATCAAAACATGGACTTAATTTCAAGAGTAAGATTCATAAATCAACGATAATTTGGTCAGAAAAAAAAACCAATTTCATCGTGAATAGTACCCCGTGAATAGTAACTCGTGAATAGTAATCCCGACATAAAAAGATAAACTTTCACAATAAAATCCATATCAATATTTATAACACCTTAATCTAAATGTTATAAATCACTTAATAATCTCATAATCTAATATTATTAATATTACAACAATATTTTAATCATTTCTTAAACTTATAAATAATTTATTTAAATTGTTTACACTTTATTTAATTAATGCATTTAATCATCCTAAAATGTCAAACTCATAAGATTTCATCACCAATAACCAAAACCTTCATCAAAAGTCTGCATATACCTTATATAGGATTTCCAAGCCATAAAATCCTATTTTCCAATTTTGTTACTTCACATAACATATTTATTTCATTTACTCATAACTAGTCCATTTTCATGAAAAATACCAAATCAGTACAAACAAATTTTCTTTTCTGGGATTTAGCATAATATAGTCCCATATTGAACATATATTTTTCTCGAAATTTTTAAAATTCATTTACTATTTTTCATATGGCCAAAACTGCCGAATATTTAGACATTTATCATAAATTGTACTTTTGTCCAAAAATTCCAAAATTTCTGAGGTATCTTGATATTATATAGATGTACTCCCAATAAAAATTTTATCAATTTTGGAGTTAACCACAAGGAGTTATAAGGGTTTACTTTTAAAATAGTATTTTCTCATAAAATTCACAACACTTAATCTATACATCCAAAAATTGCCATTTTTCGACACAATCAAGAAAACTCATCAAATTATCATTTCAAATTTTTTCAGAATTTTTGAGGGTCAGAAAAATTACGAAACTGAAAAACATAATAACCCTTAAAATCCCTTACCTCAAAAGAGCAGTACTTCTGACTGGAATATCGGATGAAAAGCCGAATGAAACTTTTACCGAATAGCAACTCTCAAAGTATCTAAATACTCACAAAAATATGCTCGATAATATAGAGAGAGAAAACTTATGTTTCTGGTGTGATTTTCAATTCTAACTTAAACACCTATTTATAGGAAAATGCTAGAACGCCATAGGAGACTAAATAATAAAATAATAATATTATTATTCATCCTTCTACGCATGCAGCCATCCTAGACCAGCCATCAACTTTGAAAAATTCTCCAGCACATGTTTTCAAAATAAAACAAAAGTGGGTCCCACCCAATTTTAATAAAAAAACATTTTATTTTTGGAAACTTCAGTAATTCATAATAAATAGCCCTTTTATTAGAAAAATACGAATTTTATGTCCATTCCACACGAAATTGAATTCTCTACATCTTTTTAGCTTTAAGTTTTTCTAAATTTTAGACAAAAAATATTCGAAATTCACAAACGAACGATTTTCAACACCTCATACGTTCATTTTTAACGGTTCAAAATTTGTGGATATATACTCAACTTATATATGTATAATATATCCAAAAATTACAACGATCCAACGGTCGGATTAAAATTATAACTCACGCAATAGAGCTTTAAGAACACCGATTTGATCTTTTAATACCTCCAATCCGACAAAATACTGATAAAACACCTCAACATTAATTCCTTCATTTATAACCACATAAATAAATCCATCATTTATATCCGCATCAAATAAATATTTTCTTATCATATAAATCAATAATTAATTATTCACAAATAATATTACAGAATCACAATTATGACAACCATGCCGTTCCCAAGAAAGAGGGGGCTTTCAGATAAGGATTTCTCCTTACTAGCACGCAATTAGGTGACCAACCCTCTCCTTGACTGAACTTTCTAAACATTGGCAATAATGTTATTTAATAATATTATTCAAATAATATGAATTAATGATCTGATAATGGGAAATACTGTGCAGTGACAATTATTGAAACAACAATAATATAAAATATCAACGCAAACAATTATTGAATCAATAAAATAAAATATTGAATAAAGAATTCTCGTAATAATTATTGAGTAGTGCCTTCTTACGTAAGAATCAATAATACAAAAATACTGTGTAATATCGTGTGCTACTGTGCAACCACGCGTATTACTATATTTTAACCACTAGGTATTTCAACAGTGCTAATGGTAACAACTACGTCAAACTCAAACTTGTCATTTTCTTCATCCGACAGTTATTCTGTTATGAGGCCCACGAATGGTTGTGCCGTCGTACGAATATTGCCCGACAACAAGAATATTCCATGACCAAACGAATATTCCCCGACAGAAATGAGTATTTTATAACCACTTGCGTATTTTGAAAATTTTATATATATCACTCTTAACTTTAAACTTTTATCAATTTAACCATTTACTGAATAGAAAAATTGAATACTTTTATTTCATAAAATTCGGGGTCTTACATAAACCAAATCCAATTCTAATCCATGTCAAGGTCATCTTATCGGAGTTCTAATAAAAATTAAACTCCTAATTGTACCCAACAAGTTTTTAAGAAAAGAAACCCAACTTGCTATGAAATAACCTCCTTGTCACACTCCTATCTTGACCCTATTACATAAATAAGTCATAGCTCCCAACACAACTTAATTTCTAGCAAAATAAAATAGCTCAACATCTGTCATGCCCGACCGACGCGCCCCGCGCCGGGTCCTTCGTTAAAGCAGTGCGGCCCGTGCTAGTGTAATAGTACCTTCTATCCATACAGCGCGCCTCGTGCCATCTCTTTTGTATTCACGGTGCTCCCCACGCCGATGATGCAGTATGTCCAGAATTGGTTGAGATTTCTTCCAATGCCAGCATTTTGATGTATTCACCTTAATATCCAGTAAAAGAGAAAAAAACCCATTAAAAGCAACATGAAATACTCAAAAACTAATAATATATCAAGATAAATAAGGATAAATCGTAGGTTAAAAACCTACCCATCAAATTCTCCCAAACTTAAAACATTGCTTGTCCTCAAGCAAAATGATATGCAATGCAAATATAACTACTATATACCTACGAATCCAGCAATAAGATAGAACATAGTCTAATCATACAACCTCAGAGAAATCAAGCAAACACGATAGTATATCATATCTAAACTAATCAATAACTTCCCAATCAATCATCAAATCTTAAATTGTTTTTACTAATATAGTGCATGTGTGCTCAACAACCATATTAACTGATATAATGCTAAATACAACACATAATAAATCTCTTTGAAGGCATCATACAGTGTAATCTCACAAAATCCAAGGAACAAGCTAGATTCAACTAAAGTCAAACATTCACCCAGTTGAAGAGTCCAAACGGGATACTTATGCTTTTTACGGGGGCTTTTTTCTCTTGTTTCCCATTTTAGTCTTCTTTTTTTTATACTCGTGGCTATGTAATATCTTATTCCCTTAGGCTTTTCAAAGCTAGCTTAACGAGCTTTCGACCAACGACTCCCATACCATTAAGACCTTAGGGTGCTAGGTGTAAAGACAATCCCCTCGGGCTTACTTACTCAAGTAACAAAAGCCACAAAACTAGACAAGCATGCCACGGTGTTTATTCATATATTTTTTTTTGATAAATTAAATTATAAGCTTATATACCCCAAATTTTTTCTCCAAACTTAGGTTTTTGTCTAAATCTAGCAATCTCCGCCTATTCATGTCTTTCATTCATTCAAACTAATATTATACTTAAGAATTCCATTATGTGTCAATTTAAACTCAATCAGTCAACAAAGTTGTTTATAATGTGCTAACCTGATTATACCAGTTTCAAATAGAAAAAGATTCAATTCATAATAGGAGGTCACATGAAATCCTAAATAATCAATACTACACTTGTCTACATAATTCCAATCTCATCATTGGCCAAGAATAGACTTTTACTATCTAATAGTTGGATTCATGTAAAATTAACTACATGCAAATGCACTTTTATATATATATATATATATATATATATATATATATATAAATGTATTAATCTAAATGCCATAAAAAAACAATTTTAATAACTTATCAAAAACTCATTAAACATGATTATGAAATCGTCATAGAAAATTAATCAAGCAAAAGTAAAATCCCCCCAAACTTAATTCAAGTAATTTCCTCATTACGACAATGTAAAGCAAATAAAAGCATGAGGACTTCCCTGAAAGACGAGTCACTGCTCGTCGTCATCCGAAGGAGGGTATGCTAGGAGGACCGGAGGAACAGGCATGGACACCGGACCGACACTTGGATTGCAGTGAGAAAATTCTTCAGCAAGCGTGTTGAAAGCATTGGCATTGTACTGATGCATCAAATCTTGACGTTGAGCTAGCCACAAGATTTGTTTCTGTGAACCTCGAGAGTGTTGCTCTTCCATTGGATCAGCTGCAACTGGGGGTGAGGGTTGGCAAATTATGATAACCTTCTCCTCTTAGATGCGATCTTGCCCCTTCCCATGCTTTGTACTTCACAATGGTAGCATGGTCGATTATAGCCATTGGTTGTTGTATCAGTTCGAAAGAATGCCACTGCTGTGACGCCCCCAAAATAGGTATACATCACCCATTTTGAGTCGCCAAATACATGGTATAAAATACAACTACAAACTTAATTATACAACTGTCGTGTAGAATACGACAAAACATAAGCTGTGATTTTTAACAAGAATATTGTCTTCTAGACAATATCCAAACTCAATGGAGTCCTCATTACAATTATTATTACACTATTTCATAGAATAGTGAGGACAACTATAGTCACTTGTCCTGGACCATCATTCCATTCCCTGACTCATCCCAGCTATATTCTCATTTCCTGAAGAGAATAATGAAAGAATAGGGTGAGCTCAACTAGCCTAGTAAGAAATATTATGACTAAGATAATGCAGAATAAATTATTGTTAGCCTTCAATAGTATAACAACTGATAGAATATAATAGACAACAAGTTTTAGATCAACAACTGCAACGGAAATAGCAATCCATTAGAAGAGTCAAGTAGAGCATAATATCTAATATCTTCTATGATTTAAAAAGTTTATCATCAATTTTATCACTGAGACTCGGCTTAATAAATAATCCACATCACTGAATTATCCATGCACTATGGGCCAAGGATATTCATTAGTATCAGAACCACGAATTATCCATGCACTAAAGGCTAATGATATTAATTAGTATCACAACCACGAATTATCCATACATTACGTGCTTTCACCAATGGTCATGATAATGCCAAACAACAATTCATCTTTGCACCCTTGGCCGAAGAGAACGCATGGTTATGATCATACCAACATCTGTCCATCAATGCACTACGGGCCAATGAGAACTTTTACCACATCATTTGTAACATTATGGGTCATGATTATACCGAATAATCACTGGTCATAATCATACCAATCAATAGTCCATCTATGTACTACGACTAAAGATGACTTTCATTACAATATAAGCATGAGGATGATGACAATGATATAAGAATTTAATTAAATTAAAGCAAGGATAAATTTTAAAGATTTATAATTTAATTTATCCAAAATTCAATAATATCCAAATTGTCAACATGATACTGCTTTGTGGAGTAAAATTCAAGAATAATATTGTATCAAAAATGATTTAGACCGAAAAGAAATCAATTTTTGTTATGAATAATACTCCGGGTGAATAGTACTCGAGTGAATAGTACCCCGTAAATAGTACTTTAGGAATAATACTTTATGAATAATACTTTGTGAATAATACTTTATGAATAGTACTTTTTAAATAGTACCCCATGAATAGTACTTCATCAATAATACCGTATTTATGAATAATATCTTATTTATGAATAGTGTTAATGAATAGTACTTTGTGAATAGTACTGTATATATAAATAGTGCCGTATAAATGAATAGTACCCGTGAATAATACTCCGGCATGAAAAGCTTAAAATTTAACAAGAATATTCAGAAAAATATCCTTGTAAAATGATACTAGATGAAGCGCAAATTTAAAGGATGTACTACTAATTTCATGGAGTATAGAAGCAATACTTTAACAAAATGAGTGTAGAATTAGGAATACGAAACGAAATAATATTACTTACATACTACAGAGTATGGAAGAAAATATTATTTCATACGAATATTGAACGAAGATAATATTCCTTACGAATACGAAAAATATCAATCTTGTTAATCTATACCTCCATTTTTAATTTAGTCCTTCAAGTATTATTAATCTTGCACCACCTCCCCTAATAGTACATGCATGTGAATCAATAGTTCCATACATGTGAACCAACAATAATTTGAATGTGAACTAATAGCAATTAATTGTTCATTTATCCGATTAATTACCCGTTTGGTCAATTTAACATCCATAAATCAAGTATTATCGAAATAAATGTCGATTTCAAATAACACTAATAATCCCAACACAATGGAAATATTTTTTATCAATAATTTCATCCTTAATCAACACGAACTTATTCATCATTAATATTATAACTCACAATATTTAACAACCAGATCATTCTCAGGAAAGAGGGGGCTTTCCAATAAGGATTTCTCCCTATTGGCGCGCAATTAGGTGACCAAACCCCTTTCTTCGACAGAACTTTCTAGACATCGTCAATAATGCAAATAATAATATGAATAACTTTGTGGTCTCAATTATTGATTTAATAATATAAAATATTATGCAAATGATACTATGACAATAATTGAATCAATAATATGAGAGATATTACGTTAAATTCATGAGCAATAATTGAGTATAACTGAGTGGCTTCTCACGTAAGCATCAATAATGAATACTGTGTGTTACTATACAACCACGTGTATTACTGTAATTTTACCACCGGGTATTTCAACAGTTTAACGGTAAAACTTTCGTCGTTATTTTTATAAAAAGATATTTCTGTTATTTTTTAACTCCGACAATACTTCCGTTGTGGGGCCCACCAATGATTGTGACGTCGTATGAATATTCCCTGTTAAAAACTTATATTCCCCGACCAATCGAATATTTTATAACAACTTGCTTACTTTGCAAAATTTGTAAATATTACCCACAACTATAACATTATATCAAATCTACACCTTAATACTCAAAAAAATATTTCGAGAAAATTAATCTTTATTTATAAAAGTTGGGGTCTTACAACCTCCCCTTCTTATGAAATTTCGTCCTCAAAATTGGAGTACGTACGTACCTGTTATGTCGAAGAGGTGAGGATACCTTATTTTCATTTCAGATTCTAACCCTTGAGGTATAACCCTTGAGCATAGAATATGTTCCTTCTTATCCAAGATTTTAACAGGTACCTCTTCATACATTAAATCTTCCGCTATCTCATCTAGTTCTAATTCAATAATGTGGTTTGGGTCATCCACATATTTACATAAAATCGATACGTGAAAAACATTATGAACACGCGACATACTTAGCGGTAAGGCGAGTCTATAGGCCACAGTTCCTACTTGAGGATTTCAAATAGACCAATAAAATTGAGGGTTGAGATTTTCTCTCTTCGTCGAATCTTGCTTATTGAATAACACCTTCTTGCACCTTCTTTTTCACATTCATCAGCTCCAGGTGTGTAGCTTGAGCGGCTTTAACTTTATCGATTAAAGTTAATTCTACTCGTATATTCGCTATCTTCACGTAGGTTCTTGGAGTCTTTAATTCTATCTCCATCTTTTGTAAGTCATACGAAATGGGTTTTTGTGTTAACAATATCGCACTCATAAATGCATACGATCTTCCACACAACGCGTTAGCTACCATGTTTGTTTTTCTAGGATAGTATTGAATGGTATGATCGTAATCTTTCAACAGCTCAAGCCAACATCTTTGGCGCATTATACGTTCGTTTTGGGTGAAGAAATATTTGAGGGTTTTGTACCGGGTTCAAGGTCGATACAAAATTTGATTTCACGCTCTGGGGGAGGCTAGGAAGTTCTTTGGGGAATACGTCAGAAAATTTATTAACAATAGAAATATCATTCAAATCTGACGTATTTTTGTTTAAATCCGTGGCATGGGCTAAGAAAGCTTGACATCCGTTTTTCAATAAACGAATAGCTTTATGGCTTGATATGACAGTGATTGACTTTAGTGATTTGATTATTTGAATTCGCATAATAGGTTGGTTAGGAATATGAAAGCTAACAACCTTATGAAACTAACCAACCTTATGAAAATAATTAATTTTAGCATGATGAGTAGTTAACCAATCAATCCCTAAAATAACATCAAATGCAAGTATTTTCAAAGACATAAGATCGAAAGGTAACGTGAGGGTGCCGATTTGAATCAAACAAGACTTATAAACAATGGATGTTGTCGACGTCGGGATTTTTATTGTCCCTTTTCTGTTCTTGTCTTTTGGTGTTCTCATGTTAGGTGAGATTTGTTTGAAAAAACAAGTTTTGAAAAGGTCCGACATTTATATGTCGACAATTGGACTGTAAGAGTCGCCAGTTGGTATTTTTAAATGGTTGCACCAACTCAACCGAGAAAAGGTTTGCACATTGACCCAGTGGAGTAACACTGTTTAACAGGTTTGTGAAATCGAGATTCGTTAGGGTTCGGGGGCTTGATTATGCGGAGGGAAGGTGTTAGGCACCCCCCAACATCCGTGTTACCATGGTGACCGACACTTTTTATATGAATGTGTGTGTGTGTGTGTGTGTGGGTTAATGTGCAACTATCTTAAAGTAGTGATATGCCTCATTTGCACCTATATACAAAGGGTTTGAATTTTGTATAAAAGTTCAGTTTTAACAAGATATAGCAGTGATGTTTTGTAAAAGAGGTTTTTCAAACCCTTATGCTCAATAGTAATTGAGGCCTTTGATACTTCCATTTTATTAGCTGTTCGACTTGATTGCTTTTATTTTCGAGATGCGAGGCATCTTCGAGAAAATAATATATATAGCAGTGTCGAACTCCTTGTGGGCATGAGAGCCATCTAAGGAAATTCAAACACCGTGAATAATTTACAAGCTGGTTACAGCTGAAAATGTCCATCACGGGAACTGAATCTAGATTCAGAAGATTGAATCTGTGATCACATAATTCCTAGGCTCACATGATGTTGCAATTTTTATGAAAGTTGTAAGCAGTTAAATATATATAAAAGTTGTATATATATATATATATATATACATATATGAACGATCAATCACCACGGAGTAAACTCCATGGGGGATTGGAAATGTAAATATATAAAAGCTGTAAATATATATATAGAAACGATCAACCGCCACGAAGTAAACTCCAGGAGGGACTGAATGTAAATATATAAAAGCGGTAAATATATATATATATATAGTCGATCAACTGCCACGAAGTAAACTCCAGGCGGGACGAAATGTAAATAAAGCAATAAATGGCCACGAAGTAAACTCCAGGCCTGACAGGAATGTAAATAAAGCAGTAAAAAGCCACAAAGTAAACTCTAGGCCTGACAAAAATGTAAATATATATATAAGCGGTAAACGCACCGGGTATTATATCCAAACTCAATCAAACATATTTTGATGGTAATAATAATATATATATATATATATAAACTGTTATCGAACTCTGTTCGGTGAGCCTGGATTTATATCCAGTGCGTTTACTGCTTTTATATATATATATATTTATATTTATATATAAGCAATAAACGCTTCAGATGTGAATCCAGGCTCAATCGAGGCATAAGTCGTTGATGTTAGTACAAATATATGTAAGTATATATATACAAAAGAAATAAAAAGCCACGGACCGAAGTCTGGGAATACGCACACATCACGACTCTCAATGTGAATAACTATGTGTGCAGAAAGTGGAGAAAGGCTTTAAGAAATGTAAGAAGTCTTACAGTGGTCTGCCAAGAAGACTTCAAATGGCTTTAATTGAATGAAAACTCAGTTTCCACCGGTAAAATACAGCAAAGTATAAGCTCACAAATGTTTAAAATGAGAAAGTACTCAGTTTATAGTGTGTACACAGCAAAATAGACAGGGCTTCCTCGCTATTTCTTCTTGTAAAATGGCCACCCCAAGCCCTCTATTTATAGAGGGGGGAGCCGCAGGTGTACCTGCGGCTGCCCGAGATGCCCCGAGCTCTGTGGGCCCTGCCATCTCGAAGTACGTGCATGCATGCAATGC
Organism: Panax quinquefolius; assembly: GCA_020205615.1. Classification (NCBI taxonomy): domain Eukaryota; kingdom Viridiplantae; phylum Streptophyta; class Magnoliopsida; order Apiales; family Araliaceae; genus Panax; species Panax quinquefolius. The sequence goes on along the minus strand of CM035158.1, from coordinate 97,284,009 downwards.
GTTGTCCACTTGAACCTTCATAACTTTCAATCCGAGCATCCGATTAAGGTGTGTAATACCTTTTCGAAATGCTGTTGTTGAGAGATATATAATAACATGGGATTAGAGGTTGTACAAAGTTAGGAAGATGGGTCCATGCCCAGGTCTTCAAATTCTATCCGGTGTGTTCTGGTGTGTAGTAGTCACTCTGGATTTGAGTTACGGTTCTTGTAGGACAGTTCTGTGTAGAATGTATATTGAAATGTTTGTTGAGATGGTGCAATGTGAGATCGAGGTGGAAAAATGATGATTTTGCCCCTCACCAGGGTTATCTCCAGTTTGGGCTGATTTAGCAGTCGTTGCTTAGGGTTATCTCTGAGATTGGGCTGCTGCAAGTGCTGAATGACCTCAGGGTTATCTCTGAGGTGTGCCTGACCTCCTGAGGTTGTCTCCGAGATTAGAACTAAGTGTCTCACGGTTATCTCATAGGTTGAAGCTGACTACAAAGGGTTGAAATAAGCTTTTTCGGGGTTATCTCCGGAACTGCAGCTGCATCCCTCGGGGTTGTCTCGGAGGTTGAAACTAAAAATCCCGGGGTTATCTCCGAGACATGAACTGAGTATCTCAGGGTTGTCTCCGAGATGGAAAACTTATTATTCCGGGGTTGTCTCTGAAATTGGACCTGCATTCCTCGAGGTTGTCTCCGAGGTTGAAACTGAAACTTTCAGGGTTGTCTCCGGGATGGGAACATGGTATCTCGAGGTTATCTCCGAGATGGTAAAACTGATAATTTCAGGGTTGTCTCCAGAATTGGAACTGCTTCATCCTCTAGGGTTATCTCTGAAAGACGATTTTGATCTCCTGCAGTGTTAGAAACATGAATGCAAACATTTTGAGTGTCTACAGATGCCCCTATTTATCATATTCATGCAATGTAATGGCATCGATAGGATAAAGAATAATAGACACTTGAAATGTGACAAGATAATCATGATGCAATGTACTACAGCATGATGTATATGCATGATGTATGTGGTTTATTGGACCATTTTCCAACGAGACGCGATGAGTGTTTGCTCCCACATCTTTTGATGGGGATTGGAGTTATCACTAATGACTCTGATGAACTGCTTGGTTGGGTACTCCAAAGTTCTCAGGAAATTTCAGGATGTTGACATTGGGGTTATCACCAAAGTCCTTAATCCTTGGTACAAACATTCCACTGAGGATGTATCTCTCATGTATAAGAGACTCTGGGGGAATTGTGCTTTGTCTGATGAAGTTGTGTATAACAGATTCCATCATCGGTCTTTCCTGATGAGGATGTTCCTTCCTAGTTTGTATTGCCAAGTCTTTCCACTGTTCTGTTGGAGTTACTGCCAACAGTTTGTGTGTTTGTCAGGGCTGTCTGACCCTCGTTGAAACGTACATCAACGGATGAGATCCCTGCTAGGGATAACGTCAAGGCTGCTTGACCCTCGTTGACGTGTGCCTCAACGGATGAATCCGTCGGATGGCTTCAGATGCTTCGCTGAATTTATTTGCCAGCGATTGAGTGTCGTCAAGGTTGCTTGAACTTCGTTGACGTATGCATCAACGAATGAATTGCATAAAGTTTTCATTGGGGAGAAGTGTGTTGGAGTTACGACCTCGGGCTGATGGCATCGGACCTCCGTGAGGTATTGCCGAGTGTAGTTTGCAACAATTGTGATCATTGGTATAGTAAACCCTGTGTCTGGGTGAATGCCAATGAATGATATGCAGACTCGCAGTTTGGTCTCTGAAAACCAGGATTTCAGGCTTTTCCGCTCAATCGCATAACATCTTTTTTCTTGATTTAACTTTTTCAGCTTGTGAGACCTCCTTTGCAACTCATATTGGATCAAGCCGCAAGGGTGGGTCTCCACCCAGGGGAGCCACAAGTACACTTGCGGCTAGTCGTGGGTGGCTTTAAGGCACTTGGTGTTTTCACAAGTCATTTTTATATTATGCCACACGGGAAATCCAAGAGTTCTTCTTCAAATCATATGAGTTCGGGCAACTTCCTACAAAATCTATCACCGTACAAGTGTTCTACACTGTCCTGGTAATGTATGCATGTCTTTTTTTTTCCAGTTTTTATCAGTTGGAAAATGAATTATCACATGAAATGCTTCTAAACACATAGTAGTGAATATGCATGCTCATATGACTTGATAAAAAATATTTAACACAGTAAATGTTAGTATTTAACCATGATGAACATAATGATGTGGAAAAATTTGACTTTAAAAATAGTCAAATTGACACCTTTTTTCTGCTATTTCTTATCCTATTTGAGGAAAAATGAGCAAAGGTGGTAAAGTAAAGTAATCTTGGTAATTATGCTACCCTTACGAATTATGACTTTAATGTTTTTATGCATATAGGATGTTTATGAATGTGGGTAGGTGTGCTACTGAATGACCACCTAGTCATGCTTATGTGCATGTGGATAATCCTTTTTACAAAGGAGACTCTGGTAAAATTTTCCCAAAATATAGGCATTGGGTAGTCATGCATTTTTAACTTTACTATAGGCGTATGTTAAAGTAATGCATGCATGCATATAGTTATAAAATGCATTTAAAAAGCTTCAGGTTAGAGTTTACCACACCCTTTCTGAGGTGATTTGGAGATTTGTGTCCAGATATATGGATCCGGATTAATCGAGTAGTTCCCGCAGGACCACTTCAAGTGTGCGGAGGAGGGCTTTTATGTTCCTTGACCCCGTTCAGTTAGACAGCCTCGTCGTTTGTCAGAGGCGATGATCCGTCCTGTCCGGGTTGTGGTACCAGATGTTGAGGACGAGGAGGATGATGTACCGGTTGTTGACCCCGCTCCTGCTGCTTATGTTCCCCATAGGGATTTTCCAAGCATTCAGGTGACGATCCTAGAGCTCCTGGGTGATTTAAGTCGACACCCCTCGGTTTACTTACATGCAAAAAAGGTACAAACTGAATTTATTCTTCCTTTTTCCTGTTGATGAGGAGTAGAGATTCTGATGTTGATTTGCTTTGTGATGTAGGTTCCTAGCTTTACGAGCGATTGTGTTCAGCATTCGCTCTACATATCTGCTTTGCATCTCGATTATCGAGCAATTGTGCATGGTTGGGGCTTCGAGGCATTCTTTTCCATCCTCCCTTGTTGTTTTCCGTGGAGTTATCTCAGGGCGTTGTCTGAGCGCTGGTTTCACCAGACTCAGTCTCTCTATTTGTTGGACTGTGAGGTGATGATGACGCCGATGGATTGGCAATTTATCATTGGTATGGAGCTTGGAGGAGCTTGATTGCCTTCAGACGGTGAATATTACCCCACCATAGTTAGATCTTTGCCAGAGTCCGGTGAGGCGCTTCAAGGGTAGAAACGGTTTGTCTGAGTCCTTTGAGCATAGATGTTATGAGCGGACTATTGAGTGAGCCCATACTGGATGATGTGAGAGTCAGGGATCGCATTCTTCGGCGATTGTTCCTGATGATCATTAGGGGCTGCTTCATAGCGGATAAACCTTCCACGGTATCATTCACTTTTGTTAGTGCCACACGAGATGTGGACCGTATTGGAGAGTATGACTGGGGTTCTTGTACCTTCACCTATTTCCTCAGGGGCATGCGCATGCGTTCGCAGGGCTTGATAGAGGCTTGGCTAGGATTTTACCTATTTCTACTGGTGAATATTTCTCTTGTAATTTCCCATGTACATGTTAAGAGTGTTGACTGACAACAGATGTTTGCCTTTGTGTTGGCAGTTTTGGGCCTATGAGAGGCTCTCATGCTTGCGTCCTATGAGTGTGTTAGGTTTAGATACCTATCCATGAGGACGGCTGTGACGCCCCCAAAATAGGTATACATCACCTATTCTGAGTTGTCAATACATGGTACAGAAACAACTACAACTTTATTACTACAACAAGAAAGCGTGAGTTTAAATACAAATATTATCTTCTAGACAATATCTATACTCAAATAAATCCTCATCACATTTATTGATACATTATTTTACAAAAATGGTGAGGACTACTAAACAATCCTTTCTAAAACCTTCATTCCATACCCCAGGCTCGTACTCGCGCTATATTCTCGCCTCCACGAGAAGAATGGAACAAAAAGGAAAAGGGTGAGCTCAACTAGCTCAGTAAAGAATATTATGACTAAGATAATATACAACAAATTATCATTAGTCTTCAACAGGGAAAAATTTAATAGAATACAATAGACAACAAGTTTCAGATCAATATTCGCAGCGGAAATAATAATTCATAGAAGAGTTACGTAGAGAATGAAATCTACTATAATCTATGAATTTAACAGTCCCTCATCAATATTTTATCCCTGTAACATCAATCAATATTCATCTCAAATCAAACATTCATCTTTGCACTACAAGCCAAAGATATTCATTAGTCGGTCATGTTCATCTCAACACCTGTTCATCTTTGCACTACAGGCCAAAGATATTCATCGATTATTCATGTTCATTTAAACACTGTTCATCTTTGCACTACAGCCAAAGATATTCTTCAGAAATCATTCATCTTTGCACTACTGTGCCAAAGATATTCAATAATATCATCATTTAAGACCGAGGATGATGAAAATATTTTAAAGAACGAATCCAAAGTGAAACAAAATGACAAGGATTAAGGATTAATGATTAGTACTTTGTTTTATCCATGTCCAACAATACCTCAAAAATAATCATAGTGGTGTAAAATTCAAGAATGATCAAAACATGGATACAATCAAAGCTAGTATCCGAATAGATATTTTGGACGAAAAGAAGAAATTTTATTTTTCGATGAATAGTCAGATATCGTGAATAGTGTCAGATATCGTGAATAGGTCAGATATACATGAATAGTAACTCGACACCAAAAGATAGAAATTCCACAAAAAAACATTTTCACGCTTCATGAATAGTACTTTCGTGAATAGTAACTCGTGAATAGTAACTCATGAATAGTAACTCATGAATAGTAACCCCGACATAAAAAGTTCCAAATTTGATAAAACTTCAGATCAACATTTCAAAGATAATGATATTGAAGAAATAATATCATTACGAAAAAAAAATAATATCCCTTACCTCAAAGAATCAATTACTTGAAGGAAAGGCTGGAAGTGATCTTTGAATGAAACTTGTCTCAACAAAGAACTCTCAAAGTATCTAAATACTCACAAAATACGCTCAATAATATAGAGAGAAAGAGAAAACTTTGTTTCATTGTGATTTTCAATTCTAACTTAGCCCTCTATTTATAGGAAAATGTTAGCCCGGCCAAGCGAGACTTGACTGCTACTGCACGATGGCTTTACTCGCTACTATTGCCACCCACCACATTTGAAATAAAATTCAGCACATTTCTTCACCAACCACAAGTGGGGCCCACTCAATTCTAGAATTTTCCACCAAAATCAATTATAACCCTAATTTTAGAATCGACCACCTCTTAAAATTCATAACAAATCATTCGTTCATTTTAACGGTTCAAAATTTGTGGACATATACTCAACTTATGTATGTATAACATATCCAAAAATTACAACGATCCAACTATCGGATTAAAAATTATAACTCATGCAATACATCGTAAAAATCTTGATTTGATTTTTAATACCTCCATTCCAAACAAAATTACCGATAAAACACCTCAACATTAAATCATTCAATTATAACCACATAAAATAAATAAATCCATCGTTTATAATATTTTCTTATCATATCAATAATTAATTATTCACAAATAATATTACAGAATCACAATTATGACAACCGGCCGTTCAGGAAGAGGGGCTTTCCAATAAGGATTTCTCCTTCTTGGCGCCGCAATTAGGTGACCAAACCTCTCCTCGATGAACTTTCTAGACATTGCCAATAATGCTATCTAATAATATTATTTAAATAATATGAATTATTGATCGATAATGGAGATAATGTGCGTTGACAATTATTGAACAATAATAATATAAAATATCAATGCAAGAATTATTGAATCAATAAAATATTGAAGCGAGAATTATCGTAACAATTATTGAGTAGTGTCTTCTTACGTAAGGATCAATAATTGATGCAATAATGCAATACCGGTAATGCTCTTCTTGTGCAACCGCGCCAGACATCGTATTTTAACCACCGGGTATTCCAACGGTCTTACTCAGTAATAACTACGCCAGTTATTTTTAACCAACTTATATTTGTCGTTTTCTTCATCCAATCGCTTTCCGTTATGGGCCCACACATGGGTCAGCGCCGTCAGTCGCATTTAATATTCCCACAACGCATTTAATATTCCACGACCAAACGAATATTCCCCGACAACAATGAATATTTTATAACCACTTGCTTATTTTGAAATATTTACGTATTTTACCCTTAACTATCCACATTAATCAAATCAACCCTTACTATTTCAAAATAATAAATAAAGGAAATTCCTTTTTATTTAAAAAAAAATTCGGGGTCTTACAACGGCGATGGAATCACTCCATACTAGCGGAGGTTCTTGTAGATGAGGGTTTCACCCATTGTCGTCTACAGTTGGAGTTGTTGACAGCTGATGCTATCACTTGGATTCCCTATTCTGGGGATCATTTGACCATTGGGTTTGAGGATGGGTACCCGACTGGTGTCGAGTACATGATATCCACCCGTAGGATTCTTCTCTTCACAGATGGAGGATGGGAGCTCTATTTAGGAGAGCGTGCTATTAGGAGCACCACAAAGGAGATTTGTGTATCGATCTTGCTTCCTGCCAGGCGTTATTGTCCTGTGTCGCAGTCGCTTATCAGTGATATCCCATTGATGGGCGTTGATGGCTATACATTGTCAGAGGGTCTCTGACGCCCCCAAAATAGGTATACATCACCCATCTTGAGTCGCCAAATACATGGTACAAAATTCAAATACAACTTAATAATACAACTGTCCTGTAAATACGACAAAACATAAACTGAGAGTTTTAATACGAATATTGTCTTCTAGACAGTATTCAACTCAAAAGGAGTCCTCAAAACATTTATTATCACACTATTTCATAGAATAGTGAGGACTACTAATGCTATCATCTGGACCGTCACTCCGTTCCCCGACTAGTCCCAACTACGTTCTCATTTCCTGAAGAGAACAATGAAAGCAAAAGGGTGAGCTCAACTAGCCCAATAAGAAATATTATGACTAAGATAATGCAGAATAATTTATCGTTATCCTTCAACAGTGTTAAACTGATAAAATATAACAAACATCACGTTTAACTGCAATGGAACAAGCAATCCATTAGAAGAGTCAAGTAGAGAATAAAATCTACTATCTTCTATGATTTAAAAGTTTTCATTACTTTTATATTTGAGACTCAAACTTAATAAATAATCCACATCATCCCCTGACTACTACCAATGATATTCATTAGTATCATGACCACAAATTATCCATGCACTACGGGCCAAGGATATTCGTGTTTTCATCAATGGTCATGATCATGCCAACAACTGTCCATCAATGCACTACGGGCCAGTGAGGACTTTTATCACATCATTTGTAACATTACGGTCATGATTATACCAAATAATCCCTGGTCATAATCATACCAAGTCCATCTATGCACTACAGATCACAGATTACTTTTAACAGAATATAAGCATGAGGATGATGACAATGATATAAGAATTCAATAAAACAAGTTCAAGGATAAGTTTTTAAAGATTTATAATTTAATTTATCCAGAAATTTATAACGTCCAAATTGTCAACATGATACTACTTTGTGGAGTAAAATTCAAGAATAATATTGTTCCAAAAATAATTTGGACCAAAAACGAATCAATTTTTATAATGAATAGTACCCTGGGTGAATAGTACCCCATGAATAGTACTTCGAGAATAGTACCCCCATGAATAGTACTCCGGCATGAAAAAGTTAAAACTTATCAAGAATGCTCAGAATAATATTTTCATGAAAATATGTTGGATGAAGCGCAAATATCAACAATATTCTACTAGTTTCATGGAGTTTAGAAGCCAAAACTTTAACAAAACGAGTATAGAATTCGAAATCTGAAACGAAATAATATTACTTACATACTGCAGAGTATGGAAAAAAATATTATTTCAAGCAAATATTGAACAAAAATAACATCCCTTACCTTGAAAAGAAGAGTATTCCAACTGGTATAACGGGGATATTCTTGAAGAAAACTTTCACTATTTTCTACGCTCAAAGCTTTGTAAAACTCGAAAGAAATATGCTCAAGATTTTAGAAGAAGAATTCTCTGATTCTAGTGTGATTTTCAATTCTAACTTAAGCGCCTATTTATATGAAAATGCTAGAACGCCATAGGAGACTAAATTAATAAAATAATATTTTATTTTATTTTTTATTTACGCATGCCAAGACCATGACCATCAAGGCATGCCATTCTTGAAAAAATCTCAGCACAAGTTTTGATAAAAACAAAAGTGGGTCCCACCCATAATTTTAATAAAAACATTTTAATTTCTGAAACTTCAACGATTCATAATAAATAGCCCTTTTATCAGAAAAATACGAATTTTATGTCCATTCCACATGAAAACAAATTCTCTACAACTTTATAGCTTTATGTTTTTCCAAATTCCAAACAGAAAATATCCGAATTCCACAAACGGACGATTTTCAACACCTCATAAAACTCATAACAAATCATACGTTAATTTTTAACGATTCAAAATTTGTGGACATATACTCAACTTATATATGTATAACATATCCAAAAATCACAACAATCCAACGGTCGGATTAAAATTATAACTCACACAATAGAGCTTTAAGAATACCAATTTGATTTTTTTAATACCTCCAAGCCTACAAAATACTGATAAAACACCTCAACATTAATTCCTTCATTTATAACCACATAAAATAAATATTTTTCTATCCATCATTTATGTCCACATAAAATAAATATTTCTTTATCATATAAATCAATAATTAATTATTGATAAATAATATTCTACGAATCAAAATGACAACCGCATAGTTCCAAGGAAAGAGGGGCTTTCAATAAAGACTTCTCTCCTTCTTTGGCCTTGCAATTAGGTGACCAAACCTCTCCTTGATGAGAACTTTCTAGACATTGCCAATAATCTTTATCTAATAATATTATTCAAATAATATGAATTATTGATTTGATAATGGAAAATATTATGCAAATGACAATTATTAAAACAACAATAATATAAAATATCAACGCAAACAATTATTGAATCAATAAAATAAAATATTGAGCGAAGAATTATTGTAACAATTATTGAGTAGTGCCTTCTTACATAAGAATCAATAATTCAAAAATATCATGCAATACCGGCGTCTTCTTCGTGCAACCACTCGTATTACTATATTTTAACCACCGGGTATTCTAACAGTTAACGGTAAAACATTTGCTGTTATTTTTATAAAAAGATATTTTTGTCATTTTCTCAATCCGACAATAATTCCATTGTGGGGTCCATCAATGATTGTCTTGTCATTTAATATTCCCTGTTAAAAGCGAATATTCCACGACCAATCGAATATAATATAACAACTTGCGTACTTTGCAAAATTTATAAATATTACCCACAACTATAACATTATATTAAATTCACTCCATAATATTCAAAAATGATATTTATAGAAAATTCATCTTTATTTATAAAAGTTGGGGTCTTACAACCTCCCATTCTTATGAAATTTCACCCTCGAAATTAGGGTATATACCTGGTATGACGAATAGGTGAAGATACCTTAATTTCATTTCAGATTCTAACTCCCAGGTTATTTCCTCAACATCGTGGTTTCTCCACAAAACTTTAACTAGAGGTATAACCTTGGAGCGTAAAATATGCTCCTTCTTATCCAAGATTTTAACAGGAACCTCTTCATACGTTAAATCTTCCGCTATTTCATCCGGTTCTAACTCAATAATGTGGTTTGGGTCTTTCACATATTTACGTAACATAGATATGTGACAAACGTTATGAACACGAGACATACTTGGCGGTAAGGCGAGTCTATAGGCCGCAGTTCCTACTCGTTCGAGGATTAAAAATGGGCCAATGAATCGAGGATTGAGCTTTCCTCTCTTTACAAATCTTGTAACTCCTTTCCATGGAGCAACACGTAACAACACATGTTCTCCAATATTGAATTCCATGTCCTTTCGATGAAGATCGGCATAACTCTTTTGTCGATCTTGTGAGGTTTTTATACGTTATCGGATCGTTTGAATCTTTTCTGTAGTCATATGTACCAACTCCGGTCCCAACAACGTTGCTTCACCCACCTCATCCCAGCATACTCGATAACGACACTTTCTTCCATACAACGCCTCGAATGGAGCCATGCCAATACTTGTTTGATAACTATTGTTGTAGGAAAACTCCACCAATGGTAAGAACTTGTCCCAATTTCCCTTGAAGTCAAGGACACAGAGTCTTAATAGATCTTCAAGAGTTTGAATAGTCCTCTTTGACTGTCCGTCCATTTGAGGAAGATAAGTCGAACTAAATTATAAATCCGTGCCCATAGCTTTTTGCAAACTAACCCAAAATCTTGAAGTGAATCTTGGGTCTCGATCAGAAACTATGGATACTGGCATACCATGAAATCTTACAATCTCGTTCATGTACATACGATCAAGACGTTCAAGTGTATAAGTTTCTTGTATAGGTAAGAAATGAGCCGACTTGGTTAATTTATCAACAATGAACCAAATCGCATCTATGCCTTGAGAAACCTTGGGAAGACCGGTAACAAAATCCATGGTAATGTGCTCCCACTTCTATTCTTGAATTTCAAGTGGTTGCAATGGACCTTTTGGTACTTGATGCTCCGCCTTGACTCGTTGACAAGTTAGACACCTTGAGATAAACTCTGCGATCTCTCTCTTCATATTGCTCCACCAAAATGTATGTCGAAGATCACGATACATTTTGGTACTCCCAAGATGGATTGCAAATGGTATGTTGTGCGCCTCTATCATGATTTTATACTTTAAATCAGGGTCTTTAGGAACACAAAGTCTGGAGTTGACTCGAAGTATTCCTTCTTCATCGATTCTTGCTTCCGGTATAGCACCTTCTTGCACTTTCTTCCTCATACGCATCAGCTCCAGGTTTGTGGCTTGAGCAACTTTAACTTTATCGATTAAAGTCAGTTCTACTCGTATATTTGCCATCATCACGTGGGTCCCTGGAGTCTTTAACTCTATCTCCATCCTTTGCAAGTCATATAAAATGGGCCTTTGCGTTGACAATATCGCTTTTCGCATTCAGATATGATCTTTACTCAATAAATACTACTACGCGTTCGCTTTACCGGGATGGTATTGAATGGTATGATCATAATCTTTCAACAGTTCAAGCCAACGTCGTTGTCGCATATTGAGTTCCTTTTGGGTGAAGAAATATTTGAGGCTTTTATGATCCGTAAAGATCTCCACTTTCTCCCCATACAAGTAATGCCTCCAAATTTTAAGTGCGAAGACAACGGTTTGCCAACTCTAGATCATGAGTAGGATAATTCCTCTCATATTCTTTGAGTTTCAAGAGGCATAGGCTATGACTTTCCCATGTTGCATGAGAACACATCCTAACTCTTTGCTAGAAGCAAGATTTGTAGATGACAAATCCCTCCGAGCCAGATGGTATTGTCAGAATAGGTGCTGAAATGAGTCTCCTCTTGAGTTCTTGAAAACTCTTCTCACATTCCACGCTCCAACCGAATTTTGTATCTTTCCGAGTCAGCTGAGTTAATGGAGTAGCGATTCGAGAAAACCCTTCTATGAATCTCCGATAATAACCAGCTAAGCCGAGAAAGCTACGTACTTCGGTCACTAATTTAGGTTGCCCCCAGCTTTAAATAGCTTCAATCTTCGCCGGGTCAACAGATATTCCATGACTTGATACTACGTACCCAAGGAATGCTACTTCCTCAAGCCAGAACTCGCATTTCTTCAACTTGGCATAAAGCTTGTTTTCACGAAGCTTCTGGAGTATCAGCCGCAAGTGTTGCTCATGATCTTCACGGCTTTTGGAATACATGAAGATGTCATCAATAAAGACGACCACAAAGTGATCCAAATATTCCTTGAATACTCGGTTCATCATATCCATGAAGGCAGCAGGAGCATTAGTCAATCCAAAAGACATGACTAGGAATTCATAATGCCCGTACCGAGTTCTGAAAGTCGTCTTTGGAATGTCATCGGTTCTAATCTTTAACTGATGATATCGGGAACGAAGATCGATCTTTGAAAAGAATTTGGCGCCTTGAAACTGGTCAAACAGGTCATCAATACATGGAAATGGGTACCTATTCTTGATGGTGACATGATTCAACTCCCGATAATCAATACAAAGTCGCATACTCCCATCTTTCTTCTTCACGAATAGAACAGGAGCACCCCAAGGAGACGTACTAGGACGAATGAAACCTATGTCTAACAATTCTTGCAATTGGGTCTTTAACTCCTAAAATTCAATAGGAGCCATTCGATATGGGGCTTTGGAAATGGGTTTTGTACCATGTTCAAGGTCGATACAAAATTCAATGTCTCGCTCTGGGGGTAGGCCAAGAAGTTCTTCAGGGAATACGTCAGGAAATTTATTAACAATAGAAATATCATTCAAAACTGACGTACTTTTGTTTAAATCCGTGACATGAGCTAAGAAAGCTTGACATCTGTTTTTCAATAAACGAATAGCTTTATGGCTTGAGATGACAATGATTGATTTTAATGGTTTGGTTGCTTGAATTCGCATAATAGGTTGGTTAGGAATATGAAAGCTAACAACCTTACGAAAATAATCAATTTTTGCATGATGAGTAGTTAACCAATCAATCCCAAAAATTACGTCAAATAAAAGTATTTTCAATGAAATAAGATCGACAGGTAATGTGAGGGTACCGATTTGAACCAAACAAGACTTATAAACAGTGGATGTAATGAAGGTTTCTCCCAAGGGAGTTTCAACAGATAAGTCAAAGTCTAATTTCTCCGGAGTCAAATTTAAACGTTGAGCGCAAGTAGGAGAAATAAAAGAATAGGTAACCGGTGTCAAATAAGGTATAGACTTCGCTAGAGTTTATGATAAGCTTACCCATGACGACCTCGTTCGGGTTCCTTGCTTTCTGGGAGGTCACGACAAACGCTCTCCCTTGAACTACCAACTTTGACTTTTCTGGGACGACCTTTTGTGCCTCCATCCCAGCTGGACTTGTCTTCGGTGCACAACAAAATCGGGCTAGGTGACCTTCTCTTCCATAATTATAACACGCTTTGGATTGCATCGCGCAGTTTGGACTGATGTGTCCCTCCCATCCGCATTTGAAGCATATGATAGGTGGTCGTTCTCCTTCCTTAACAACAGGTGCTGGCTGACGTCTTTCCATCATTGTTGAATCTCCTCTTCTTGAAATGTTCACTCATATTGTCTTGGTCATGATTACCACCGAAGTGGTTACCATTTCTGGCATGTTGATTCCCTCCACGTTTGTTGTCACTGCTTCGATGACTGCTACCACTGGTATTATCATTTTGCTGGCTGCTCTCTCTTGGTTGGGTTGACTCATTATCACGTTCCAATTACTGAGCCCTATTCACAACATCTGAATACAAGCAAAATTTATCGGAGATAAGGTATTGACGTATATTGGGTTTCAAACCTCTTAGAAACATCCACGTTATTCACTCCTCATTATCAACTAAGTGGGACGCAAACCGGGACAACTCAGCAAACTTGGCTTCGTACTGTGACACGATCATGTTGTTTTGCTCCAGTTTAATGAACTCTACCTCTTTCATGTGACGAATACTTTCGGGAAAGTACTTGTCGTTGAACAGTTCTTGAAACTTCTCCCAAGACATCTTCAGTGCGGCAGGTTGAGTACGCTTTATAGATTCCCACCAGTAATCTGCTTCTACCCGCAACATGAAGGTGGCGAAGGGAACCTTTTGCTCCTCGGAGCATCCCAAGACATCAAATATCTTGTTGATCTTCTTTATACACGTCTCCGCCTTAAGTGGTTTTGGCTCTCCAAAAAACTCTAGTGGTCCCAGCTCCTTGAAATGTTTTGCAGTGACCGTCTGAGAGTTGCCAGTGTTTCCACCTGCATTTCGGATAGGAGTCTCTCTTGCCTGATGTTGCATGAATTGCAAAAAGCCTCTGAACATTCCATCGTTCATCATTGGTCATTGTTGTTTGTATGAGGATTGTTGCCTTCCTGATGCACATTATCCTGATTGTTGATCTGTGGAGACTCAATGGTCTCCTGTGCTCCATTGCTATTCTCAACATTCTCAGATGTCATTTTCAAATACTGCCACAAAACAAGGGTTAATTGACATGTCACATATTATCCCTATACTCTGACCGACCAATTAAATACCAAATAAACTTAGGTAGGTCATACTGTTGGAAGAATGCATATTTTGATTTGATGTTAAAAGTAAATGCTCATGATTATATGTAAAGTCCTTCAAGGAATATAAGTACAAGGACTTAGTGATAGATCAAAATTTTTAGGTTGATCTTATCTTTTAATGTTCATCATTTTATAAACGAATGTATAGATAAAGAGATCAAAGATGTTAGGTTGATCTATGACTTGAAAGAAATAGATAGACCTTGAAGAGAATCACAGTCTATCAAGCTGATCAACAGAATGTAGAAGCTAAGGCAAGATCGTAGAGCTTAGAAGATCGTAGTGTATCTGCCTCGAAGGGCCTCTCCAGAAATCGTAGAGTGGTCCAAACATTTGTCGAAGCTAACTCAGAGTTCGTAGTGTGCTCTCTGAAACGTAGAGTCTGCAAAACGTGCAAGTGAAGATCGTAGTGTGCAAATCCTTGAGAGAAATCATATTGTTCTCTTCAGACCAAGCACCAATGTGACAAGACACCACGATATGGATCGTAGAGTATAATCTATCTTATGTCAGAAACATCGAGCCCTACTTTTATTTAAAGACAAAGTCCAACAAAAGTGGAATGGGTTTGAAACGTTGAAGTCCTCTCCAGTCCCAACGGTACAAAAGATATCCTTAGTATTCAACAAAAGGAACGTATTCAAGAAGCTAAGGAAAGGACCATATGACAGAGGAAAAACACCTTTTTCAGGTGTTAGGTGAGAAAGCAATCTGATGTGTCAGTGGGCCAGAAGGCAATTCAGAAGGTGTGTAGAAAAGTCTATATCAAAGTTCAGAAATGTCAAACGCATTTAATGCTTCAACAAAAGGCTTCAACGAATACATTTCAAGAATCACATATATATGCAGAACATATGCAGATGAGAAATCTAAGCAAGCATTGAACAAAAACGCACAAGAACACTCAACTCTCAACTCTACGATCTAAGAAAAAGAAGAAGCTTGCTTAGCTACTCAGTTCTTTCGAACAAGTGCTTAACTGCAACTGAGTAGCATCAATCACGAACTCAACAACTACCAATCAACTGAAGTAAAAGTTCCAAATCAGAAGGACTTGAAGAGTTCTAAGTGAACTGTGAAGAACTAAGTCTGCTGGACTTGAAGAGTTCAAGAGTGAACTAAGAAGTGCCTAGACTGCTGGTCTAGAAGGAATCTGTGAGATTTAGAAAAGTGTAAAAGACAACCTTAGTGGATTTCCTACTCGAGGAGTAGAAGAGTGGACTAGGAGCTTTAAGTGCTCTGAACCACTTAAAAACAACTGTGTCTATTTCATTCTTGCCATAACTGCTATAACTGTTATAACTGCCTCACTCTCATTAACTCTATCTAAAAGGGATTTCAAAGAAACCTTAATTCTGTTGTGTTTAAATCATTATCAAAACTGTCTTAGTAAAAACGAAAAGATTTTTAAATATCTATTCAACCCCCCTTCTAGATAACTATTGTGCCTTCGGGAACTAATAATTGGTATCAGAGTAGGTTCTATAATATAGCCTACAAATCTTGAGTAGATCCAATGGCATACTTACCAAGTGAATCAAAGACTGGAGGAGGCAGCAAGCCACCTATGTGCAACAAAGATAAATTTGCTAACTGGAAGATTAGGATGCAAGCTTACATGGATTCAATAGATGAAGATCTATTTGAAACTGTTCAGAATGGGCCCTATGTTCCTACAAAGCTTTCACCAACTACAGACGACCCAAATAGAATACAGATCAAGGTCAAAGGAGAATGGACAGAAAACGAGAAGAGAGCTGTCCAGCTCGACAAAAAGGCCAAGAACATCTTATTTCAATCCTTAGAAGATGATCTGTTTGAAAACATGGTCAACAGCAAAATAGCGAAGGAGATTTGGGAAGCATTACTCATCATGCATGAAGGAACAGAAGAAGTTAGAGAAAACAAACAATCTCTCTTGACACAACAATATGAGATGTTTGCTCACGTTCAAGGAGAGAACATCACTGCCACCTACGAGAGATTTAATGTTCTGCTCAACTCTTTACGAGCCTATGGAAGGATCTATCCAAACAAAGATCTAATCATAAAGTTCATGAGAGCCATACCAAGAAAGTGGGATGCCAAAACCACTGCCATTAGAGAGTCAAAGAATCTACATAAAATGACTGTTCAACAGTTATATGGCAACCTTCTCACATACGAATTGGAGCTGACTCAACGAGCAGAAACCTTGTCTGAAGGAAGAAAGAAGGATAAAAGTGTTGCTCTCAAAGTAACTGAAAACATCTCCAAAGTCAACACTGAAGTTGATTCTGACTATGATGAAGATGATGATGAGGACTTTGCAATGCCGGTGAAGAGACTCAGAAGGTTCATATGACAAGGTAAAACCACCAAGCCAAAGAAAGTCAACAACTACAGCAGCCAGGAGCGAATAAATGACCTATGCTACAATTGCAAGAAACCTGGCCACTTCATTGCTAACTGCAAAAAATCTCTCAAAGAAGAACTCAAGAAGAAATCACATTCAAAAAAGGAATACAAAGGCAATAAAAGACCTCAGAAGAAAGACAAAGGCCTTATAGCTGGAGGATCGTGGAGTGACTCAAACAATGACTCAACTCCAGAATCTGGAGATGATGAAGATCCTCAAATGGCAAATCTTTACCTGATGGCCAAAAATCTAAGGGATAAACAGAACTCCAACATACATGAAGTAAGTATCGGTGAGGTATTTGACTTCAACTCTCCTGATGTAGATATTGATGACCTAAGAACTGCACTGCATGGTATAACATCTGATCTGCATTAATACATGAAGTGGTTTAGAGTTCTGTCTAAGGACTATTCACTTCTTCAAAAGGAGAAAGAAAAAGTTCAAGAAGAACTGGAAACAGCCCTTCTCAGTACTGATTCTCTCTTCAAGTTTGAAGCTGAGAATAAGCTCTTGAGACAAACAAATGAGCACAATGCAAAAAGAGAGTCAAGTCTAACCTCTAAAATTGAGGATCTAGAAAAGACAATCTCTACATGGAATAAATCCTCTTCATCCATGGACTCCCTAATCTCTAACCAGAGAAGTGTCTCTGACAGAACAGGGTTAGGCTTTAGGGAATCTACCTCAGAGCCATGTGTGGAAAAAGCAAAGGAAATTAGCACTGGTAATGCCTCAAGTTTTAGTAGAGGCATTATATTTGTGAAATCCTCATAGAAGGATGATCCTGTCAAAACCTGCTCTACTGACTTAATCCATATTCCTAGGAAAAAAGGATCTCATGTCGGTCTGGGTTTCAGAAAAGAGAAGAGTAACCCAGCCACTACTCACCAACCTCGAAGGATCGTAGAGTCTAGTAAGATCAGCTCTACGAATCAACTGGGAAGGTACAGTAGAGGTAAGGTATACTCCTCACAAATCATGAAACACAAGGACATATGGAAGAAGGAATACCAGCTTAACAGTAGGATGACCAATAACCCACAAAAGTTCAAATGGAGGAAGAATTTTCACACACACAAACATGCATCATATTAGATGTTTTATGTGCTATAAAGTTGGCCACAAGGCTGCAAATGTCATTATAATTCCATGCATATGAGACCCAAAATCAAGCAAGTTTGGATCCTCAAGGGCACTAACAAAGTAAGACCCATGCAAGTATGGGTACCAAAATGAATGTTTAATGTTACTACAGGAAAAGAGCTCCACGATCACAACCTGGTATCTGGACAGTGGATGCTCAAGGCACATGACTGGGAACAAATCCCTTCTGTCTAACTACATAGAGAAGGAGGTTCCCTTGGTCATATTTGGAGACAACGGCTCTGGCAAGACAAGAGGATATGGCTCAGCTGGAAATGGTGCAGTATCCTTCAGCAAAGTGGCCTATCTAGAAGGACTACAACACAACCTTCTAAGCATTAGCCAACTCTACGACAAGGGTCATCAAGTAACATTCCTCAACAATCAATGTCAAGTTCGAGACCTGAAGACATCTATTGTAAAGTTAACCGGAACAAGAGAAGGAAATGTCTACACAGTAAACCTTAGACAACTAAGCTCAGACGAGATAATTTGTTTTTTGGCTAAAGCATCTGAAGAAATGAGCTGGCTATGGCATCAAAGATTATCTCATCTCAACTTCAAAAGCATGTCAAAATTAGCCTCAAAAGATCTAGTTGCAGGCTTACCCAAGTTCAACTTTGTTAAAGAAAGGCTGTGCAATGCCTGTCAACTTGGAAAGCATACCAGAAGCTCATTCAAGAGCAAAACTGCCAACTCAAATGACAAGCCTCTGCAATTGCTACACATGGATCTGTTTGGGCCAATTCTAATGACGAGCCTTGAGGGAAAGACATACTCTCTGGTCGTAGTCGACGACTACACCAGATTTACATGGGTGTTCTTTCTAACCTCAAAGGATGAAATAAGCTCTCAACTGATCAAGATGTTCAAGCTAGTGATGAACGAGAAAGGAGAAAAAATCAAGGCCATAAGGAGTGATCATGGCAGAGAATTTGACTTCTCAGAAATGGACCAGTTCTTCACAGACAATGGCATTAGTCACAACTTCTCAGCTCCACGAACTCCCCAACAAAATGGAGTAGCTGAGAGAAAGAACAGGACATTGATAGAGGCTGGAAGGACTCTACTAGCGCCCAATGACCCATCTGCTGAATAATTACAGGCGGAAGTCACAACCTTGCATGCTACACTCGTAAGCAGATCACTCATACACTCTACGATTAAAAAGACTCCTTATAAACAGTGGAAAGGAAGAAAGCCAAGTGTCAGCTATTTTCATGTTTTCGGCTGTGCATGCTACATTCTCAACAATGGAAAGCAGTACTTGACAAAATTTCAACCAAAGTCAAACGAAGGAATCTTTCTTGGATATGCCATAGACAGTAAGGCCTACAGAGTGTTTAACAAGAAGACACTGAGTGTTGAAGTCTCGATTCACATCATCTTTGATGAGATAGACTTGGACAAAATTGTGCTTCAAGACACTACGACCAATAGTTCAGACACTATGAACATGGTCGTCGAGCTTAACACTACGATCGTAGTACCAGATAGTGAAATCATTGAGCAAGGAGATGGGATCGTAGAGAGGCCTATGCCAGACAACGAACCTCCGTACCAAGAAGAAGAAATAAATCTTGAAGATCTAAGATAAGAAGGGATAAGAACAGATGTCCCAATAGGAAGAGGATGGGCAAGAGATCACACTCAAGATCTAATCATTGGAGATCCGAAAGCAAGAATCAAAATAAGAGTTGCCACCCAAAATGAATGCTTTTATCTAAGCTTCATGTCTCAAATGGAACCGAAGAAGATAGAGGATGCTATGGAAGACTCTGTTAGCTCCCAGTAGACATAATATAGATCTAGAAGGGGGGGTTTAATAGATCCTTTAATTTTTAAAATAATTTTTCTCTTTTAAGTTGTATTGCTCATTAAGTAGCAAATGATAAACATAAGAATCCTTTCAAGCACAGCGGAATAAGTAAAAGATCCCCTTCATTGATATATTCATAGTCAGTCATACATTGTTCATAGAGTTAACTTAGTAGTAAGCAGTTAGCACATACATAGCAGTTATAGCAGTTAAGGTACATAACGTAAATAACATAAAGTAAAAGACACAAGGGGTTTTAAGTGGTTCAGAGACTCAAGCTCCTAATCCACTCTTCTACTTTTAACTAGCAGGATTTCCACTAAGGAAGGGCAGCACCCTGAATCACCAAGATTCCTTCAAGGCCAGCAGTCTTGGGACTTCAGTTCACTAAGAACTCTTTAAGGCCAGCAGCCATGGAACTTCTCTAGTTCCCTAGGAACTCTTCAATCCCAGCAGGCTTGGAACTTCATTTAGTACCTCCGAATAAGAACCCCGCAGGCCCTGGCTTCTTGTTATTGAGTTGTTTGTTTGTTTGTTGGAGTTGGTGCTGAGCTGCTAAGATGTCTTTAAGCTCTGAACATCTTTTGTACTTAGCAGCTTGGCGTGATCATCCTTGAAGTGCAGTTGAGTGTTACATGATGCTCATCTTCTTCAGTTACTCAACCACTTCTGATGATCCCTTGATGAACTACCTTGAAGATCATTCATCTTGATACTTGATGGCTGTACATGATGGGCTTCTAAGATGACTGTAAGCTCTTCTGCTAGGTACTTAGAAACTTTCTCATGTTTGCCACCATGATGGCGTTGGTGATCTTTTTTCTTGATACTTGATGCCTTCTCATGATGAACTTGCTAAGATGACTGTGAGCTCTCCTCTATGGTACTTAGAGTCTTCTCATGATAGACATCAAGATGACATTGTTGTTCTTCTATCTCTCGGTAGTTCAGAACACTCTTTTTGTAGTAGAAATCTCACTTCTACATTGTAGAACTCTCACTTCTACTTCTTTCTTTTTCTGTCTCTAAGTGTTCTTGGTGGATCGTAGAGTGAGTCTTCAGACCTTCATTGGTCACTCACTATTTACGTTGGTTAGATCAGTCCACCACTTTTCCAAACTCAGTAACTCCAGCAACCCTCAATCTTTGAAGCTCTTGCTAATTTATACTCCTTCCCAATCCTTCCGTTGGAAAGTAGTCATTGAAAGCTATTCAAATATCTTCACAGATCTCGAGTTGACTGAGGTAGACTGCAGATGTGACATGTCATACTTTTCTGACACTGCAATCTACTGTTTCACCTACCTCGTTAGAGATGTCACTTTAATGTCTTGGGCAGGTCGAAGACTTTATTTCCTCCTTCTGATTTCTCAATCAGAGGTTGTCCTTTTGAATCGATGCTCTCAATAAGCTCTTGTTCGAATATTACCCTTCAAATTGAACCGTTGCCAATGCTTACATCTTTACCTATTCGAGCTCTACGATTCTGATGCATGTCTTCATGGACCTGATCGTAGTGTCTTGTTGACTGGTAGAGACAACACTACGATCTTGAAGAGTGTTGATTGGATCTTCAATGTATAACACCTCTTCCTTCTCTTGTGTAGTGCGTCAACACTTCTGTTTGCCTCAGCAGCTCTCAGATATAGATGGCTTGACTTCTTTGTTCTGGCCCCTTCTGAATAGCAAGACACTTCAGATTTATGGCGTGTCCAGCTCGCTTTCTCCTTGTGATCTCCCGTTCACTTATCTTCAATGGACTGACCCAATGCTTAATCACCTTAGCCTTGATCTTCAGAAGTTGTCTAGTATCTCTGTATGCACTCCATTAGTTCTTTCTTTATTTGGTAAACACTACGATCCTGGTAACTTCCAAGATCATTGTTTTCTGTCTGCTTGACAGCTACTGCACTTGCTGACTTTCCTTAGTCAGTTACAGAAGTCTTCTTCCAATCTCCTTATAGAAGACTTCATCTCGAATGGCTTCACAACTCAATCTTGATGCTGATTGGGTTGGTGCTTAGATCTTCTGTTAGCTTTCATGCCATTCGTTGAGTGCTCTCTAGTTTCCTTCAGGTGGGACGTATCTATGCAGTGCCAACCAGAGGCTTCATTCCTTTGGATATTCTGGGAGTGCTCATTTATTGAGAATCATATTTGTTCTATGATTCTGCCTTGGCATTGTGAGCACATCTGTTGAGGTCTTAGTTCTGCACTCTACGATTCAGCTTTGGCTGTGCAGACACTACGACTCCAAGATCAGATCTTGACACTCTACGATTTCTGTCGTTGTGCTTGTTATCTTCATCTAATCTTGCTCGACTACGATCTCTGCCTCTGGTATGATTAGTAGACTCTACGACTCTGAGTGTAGTTTACAATTCTTGACTTGGCTTTGGCAGATATACTCAGTCGGCTCGTAGGCAGGCTGTCTCTGCGATTCTGAACATGACTTCCTCAGCAGACTACGACCCTGAGGAAGTTCTCCTCGACACACTACGATCATTCCTCGTCTCTCTTGGAAGTCTACGAACTCCGAGATCAGATCTTGCAGACTATGATTCTGCCTCGATAGCTCTCGAGTTTTCCTTGACTCTCCTGGCAGACTACGATTTCTAGTGCAGTGCTTGACGATCAGACAAGCCTATCTATTACATCATAAGATCAACCTAACATGCTTGATCTTTCTATATTTATAGTCCTTGTACATCATTTCTTTTTAAGGACTTTACAAAGCTGTTTTTCTTATGTAGGATCAACCTAACACATTTGATCAATTCATTCTAAGTCCTTGTACATATGTTTCTATTATCTATCAAAGGACTTTACAACTTTTATTAATGCAAGCATACTTGAATATTCATTCATATATATATCATAATCAAATCATATGTAAATAGGAATATCATTCACATGCTTATTCCTGACAATCTCCCCCTATTTGATTATGACAAAAATAATAAGTTCATATGCATGTTATGAATGAATCTTATATACAGTGAGCAGCTGTATTTCTAAAATAGATAATTATGAATGTCATTTATAATGATGTGGAATTTAATACACTGACTAGTTAGAAATGTACCTCTTTTGTTCCATGTATGCTTCCAGGATGTCTGCTGATCAGCTATTAATCTGTTTGATTCCCTTGCTCCTGTCCCCCCTCTTTTGTTCCATGTATGCTTCCAGGATGTCTGTTGATCAGTTATTCATCTGTGTGATTCCCTTGCTCCTGTTCCCCCTGGGATGTGGAGCTATTCATTTCTTCTTCTTCTGGTTCTGGCTCCCCCTCAGCCTTAGGCTCATCATCCTTTGGCTCCCCCTTAGATGATGATTCAGCTCCCCCTGGTGTTATCTTCTTCTTTTCTTTCCTTTTGTTCTCCTTGCTCTTTCTAGAGTGCCTCTTATTCTTCCCATTTCTATGCCTCTTTTTCTCCCCCTTTTTTTCATTAATCATTTGGGAGAGCTGTTCCATGTTGGACATAAGTTGCTCCATCAGGTAGGAGGAGTTAACAACTTCAAACTTGAGGTCTTGTTGTCCTAGCTCAAGTTGCACTGAGAAAGACGGATTCATGTTGTCAATCTTGTCAGAGAGGACTTGGAGTCGTTCTTCATTTGCCTTCTTCACTTGTAGTGCATCTGCCTTCTGATTATTTAAGGCCTTCAGATAGATGTGATCTTTATCTTTGATTTTGAGAGATACATCAGCCATAGTTGCTTGGAGTCTATCTTGAACTGAATTATCTCCAGCTGTTGTCACCCTCTTTGATTCTTCATGGATTAGAGATTTCTTCTCAATCAGTTCATCAGATTTTTTCATTAGCTCTTGCTCCATTGAAACTTCATCATTTGGTTGGGCAGTCTCTTGCTGAACACCAAATTGGACTCTACGATCTTCATCCTTGGACATGTTTTCGAAAGTGTTGACAATCTGAAAGATCGTTGAGTACCAATCGTGGTGGGAGGATGTAGGAATGTCAGATAGTTGTGCTTGGACAGATAGATACATCTGAATCTGGACTTGATCATCATCAGTGGTAGAGTGAACAGACTCTACTATCAATTTCTTCACCATATTCCTTTTTCCATCAGAGTCCACTCTACGATCATAAGGAATATAATGATTTTCAGCATGTCGGTAGATCTTATAGTGGGGCTTGTCGTTGATCATAATGGTTGCAAACTTCTTAACCCTGGGAAATTTTGTGACACCAGTTCCAAAGTTAGAAACTGAGAGTAGCACCAGCTGAAGTAACTATCATCTCTCTCACTGTGTGCTTTTAGCCAAGGTATCTGTAGACACTCAAAATTTTTTGTGCTCCTATTACTAACATTGCAGGAGGGTAGATTCGTCTTTTGCAGATAACCCTGAAAGACAGCTTACATCCATTCCGGATACTACGAAAGTTCAGCTCCAACCCGAAACACAAACCGGGAAATTCATCTCAAACCCGGAACACACACCGGGAATGTCATTTCCAATCTCGGAGATAACCCTAAGGTTTGCAAGATCAAAAGACCGGCAACAACACCGGAGAGGAAAGTTTTGCCTCGGCGATAACACCGCGACGCTCAGTTCCAGTCCCAGAGACAACACTGGGATTAGCAACCCCATCCTTGGTGATAGCCCCAAGAGATGCCATTGCAGTTCCGGTGATAACCTCAGAAATGCTTGCTTCAAACATATGCAATCATCTTTAACCACAGACATCCTGTCAAGGCACACACACACACCTCAGACCCGGAGTTAACAACGGACAGACAGGAACATCCACAGATGAGAGTGAGACATACAAACAAGCAGTAGTCCAATCTCAGATGTAACCCTGAGCAACGTATATTTTCCACTTAAACCAGCGATAACCCCGGTGAGGAGTCACAACGTCATCTTACCATCTCAACAAGATGATATCGCGGTATACCAACAAGTAGTCCAATCTCAGCTGTAACCCTGAGCAACGTCTACTTTCAACTCAAACCGGCGATAACCCCGGCGAGGAGTCAAACGTCATCTTATTCCTTCGACAATGGCACGTCATCTCAACACTTCATACATATATACATACAACAATGTCCCACAAGAACCGAGGAGTAACAATCCCGAGTGACTATTACGTGTGATAATACTTTGGATAGAATTTGAAGCTTGAAGACCATAGGCATAGACCCCTCTTCCTGACTTTGTACAACCTCTAATCCATGTCATTGTGTAACTCTCAACACAAGCGGTCCGAAGAAGGTCAGATATACCTTGTTCGGATGCTCGAATTGAAGTTCTACAACTTCGAGCGGACATTACAGTGCATAAGTGCACGTACTACGAGACGACGGGACCTACGAGGCTCGGAGCTGCAGGTACAACTGCGGCTGCCACAGGTGTACCTGCGGCCATCCGTCTATATATACAAGCCTTGGGGTCAGCCATTTGAGAAGAAGAGGGAGAAAAAAAGGCGAGTAAACCCTATCCATTTTACTCTGCATACACATCTTTTGAGTGTTTCCTCACTTCTAAACACTAGTTAGCTCACATATAGCTATCTTTTATTCGGCGGGAGCTAAGTGTTTATCCATTTAAAGTCATAGAAGTCTACTTTGGCAGCCCACTGTAAGTCTTCTTATATTCTATAAAGCCTTCTTCTCATATTAGCACACACTGTTGTACACATTGAGAGTCGTGTGAGTGTGTTTGTCCGGACTTCGGTCCATGGTTTTCATTTCTGTCTGTATATATATACTTATATATATGTATATATTTCATATATGGACTAACATTATCGAGTTATGCCTCAATTGAGCCTAGACTTTAGTCTGGAGCGTTTAATTGCTTATATATATATATATATATATATATATAAACTGTGGTCAGACTCTGTCTGATGAGCCTGAATTTTATATCTGGTGCGTTTAATTGCTTTTATATATATATATATATATAATTGTTGTCGGATTATATCTCGATGAGCCCGGATTTTATATCAGGTATGCTTTTAATCGCTTTTATATATATATATATATATACATATAATTGTCACGACATATCCGATGAGATTTGGATTCACATCCGCATGCATTTATCGTATCGCCTTGATATATATATATATATATATATATATATATATTTATATTTCTATCAGCTCTGGAGTTTACTTCAGCAGTCGTTTACTGACTTTATTTACATTAATATCCGCCTGGAGTTTACTTAAGTGGCGGTTGATCATTATTCTGACTTTATTTACATTTTGTCCCGCCTAGAGTTTACTTTGTGGCGGTTGATCATGTATATATATATATATATATATATATATTTACAACTTTTATATATATATAACTGCTTACTGCTTTCCATACAAATTGCAGTATCATGTGAGCCTACGAATCATGTGATCATTGTGTTCATGCATCTATGAATCTAGATTCTGGTTCCTATGATGGACATTTTTCAAATTGTAAGTTGTACTGTACATTATTTTATAGTGTCTGAATTTGCTTGGATGGCTGTCATGCCCATGAGGAGTTCAGCAATGTTGTATATTATTTTCTCGAGAATGCTTCGCATCTCGAAAATAAAAGCAAACAAGCCAAACATTTAATAATAAAATGGAAGTATGAAAAGGTCTCAATTCTTATTGAGCACGTGGGTTGAAAAACCTCTTTTATAAAATATCATTATATATATTGGTTAAAACCGAATTTTCCTATAAAATTCAAACCTTCAGGTATATAGTGCGAACAAGGCCTCGCACTACTTTCAAATAATCGCACATTGATCCACACACACACACACACACACATTCATTATAACAATTTCTTTGAAAAGTGGCGATCACCGTAGTAACACGGATGTCTGGGTGCCTAACACCTTCCTCCGCATAATCAAGCCCTGGACCCAAAATGAATCTCTTTATTTCATAGATTCGCCTAGCGTTGTCAAAACACTGGGTCAATGTGCAAACCTTTCCCCGGTT
Organism: Panax quinquefolius; assembly: GCA_020205615.1. Taxonomy (NCBI): domain Eukaryota; kingdom Viridiplantae; phylum Streptophyta; class Magnoliopsida; order Apiales; family Araliaceae; genus Panax; species Panax quinquefolius. The sequence continues at coordinate 97,257,247 of CM035158.1, read as the reverse complement.
TGCGTTAGTACAACTAGTTAAATACACCAACTGGCGACTTTTAAAGTCAAATCGTCGACATTATACATGTCGGACCTTTTTCACTTATTTTTTCAAACAAATCTCACATTAACATGAGAACACAAAAGAACAAGTAACTGAAAAAAAGGACACTCAAAAAATCCCAACGTCGATGTGTGGCGACTGCTTGGGACTCCAAAGAAGAGGGCTTAAGCCGCTATTTCAAGCTTTTCAAAATTGTTATATGCTTGTGTGTGAATGTTGCATTTACATTTATGATGAATGTGTATGAATGCATCTTAATTATCGTGACCGCTAAATATCTATTCAGGATATTAGTGCTTCGCACATGTCATCATTTTGCATAAACGGTGAGACACGTTGTATGTGAATGTATGTTGTGTGGTCCCTCCACCAGGAGGCTATCCTGTCAGTGTTTGATTACTGGACTCGTGGGAAGAATGATTCCCCGGGGCTCAGGAAAGGCACCATTCAGATTCGCTCCAGTTGAACTACCGGATTAATTTCCCATCAAGTAGATTATTATGGTATGGGAACCTTCATGCCGAAAAGCCGCGAGAGTAACCCTAAGATAGGTTAGCCTCTGATAAACCAAACGCGGAGGAAAGTCTCTTCATACTTTCCATTTTCAATTACTTGTAAAAGCATTTACTTGTAATTTTATTCCATGTTCATTTATATGTAATGGAAAATATGAAGAATATTTGTGCATGCAAGACATGTTATCAATTAACAACCGATTTTGCAGGACAAAATTCCTAAACGGACATGTTATGATAACATTTACATTACCCTAAGACTAAACTACGTAAGTCTTTTGTGGGAAGCAATTGGGCCTGTTACCCGCTCAAAGTTCAAAAAGGCCGCAAGCCTACAGCCAGTCATGTCTTCTTCTGACCAGTCTAATACTGTCTCCCGAGGAGAATTTGACGGATTAAGTAAACAAATCACAGACTTGGTTGTTCTACTAAAAGAATTGTACCAGTCCACTCAGGGTACGAAGATACCTACACATACAGAATCCTCTACACAAGGAGAAGTTCAAGGTCTGGAAAAAACAATTCCAGAACATCAGTTGGATACAACCAACAAAGACCCTGAAAACACCCATCTCAAAGGAGATCCAGACACCGGTGATATCAGGAAGAAGGTCCTCCAAATGTAGGAAACCATCCGCGTTCTCAAAGGGATTGGAACCCATGGCAGTGTTTCATATATGCACTTTTGCATATTTCCCGGTGTTCAATATCCAGAGAAATTCAAGACCCCTGATTTTGAGAAATATGACAGATTAGGGGATCCTTATACACATTTAAAGGTGTTCATCAGAGAACTTGGGTCTTACGTAGAAAATGAAAAGCTTCGAATGCAGCTGTTTCAGAAAAGTCTGAATGGAGAAGCCCGTTCATGGTATACCAGATTAGACAACTCTAAGATCCATAGTTTGGAAGAGCTGGCTCACGCCTTCTTTACTCAATACAGTTTTCAATCTCAGATGGCTCCTGACCGGTACCAAATTACCAAGGTCAAGAAACAGTCTAATGAGTTATAGAGTACACTCAAAGGTGGAGGCGCCTTGCTGCTCAAGTTATTCCTTCCATGACAGAATCAGAAATGGTCATGACTTTCATAGATGTACAGGAAGCTCCTTTCTATGAAAAAGTTATAGCTGGTATTGGCAAACCATTTTCTGAAATGATCAAACAAACATGAGATGGTTGAGATGGGATTCAAGTCAGTAAAAATTCAAGACCTAGCCGCTCTTAAAGTCATTGGTTGAGCACATCCAAATCCGGATCTTATGGAAACAACCTTTGAGGGTCCATAAAAAGAAAGAGGAGGATGTTTCCTTGATACTACAAGGACAAAAAGGCAATCAAAGCATACCTATGCAGAGGAGAAACTACTCCCCTTTTCTAGTACAAGTGGAGAAGTAAAGCGACCTCGAACGTTCACACCCTTAGGGGACTCGCTCGAGAATATTCTTGCTCTTCTGACTGCTCAGAAGAAAATTACACATCTTCTTCCACCAACCAACCCTAATGGGAGGGGTTTTAATGCTACTCGGAAGTGTGCTTATCATGCCGGGGCACCTGAACATGATACTCAAGATTGTTGGGCCTTGAAGCATAAGATTCAAGATCTAATAGACAATGGTGAGATCGTGGTCACCAAACCAGATCAACCTCATGTGCAAGACAACCCTCTTCCTCAACACAAAGAAGAAGAGGTCAACATGATCAGTTGGAGCACTGTACAAGGTTCCAATTCTAACGGCGAATCATCCCAACCCATCAAAGACGGTGTTGACAAATGGGATTATGCAAAGTTCCAATTTACCATGGAACGAAAGATGAAAGCTCTTTCCAAACAAATTGAATAATCAAGTAATCGGTGAACCACCAAAGATCAAGTCACACACCAATTAGTCAGGAAGGATCATGCTTATCTCCTTCCTTTTGTTATGAATGCCTCCTCACCACCTTCGTAAAGCGCGGCTATGGAGGATAAGGTTGTGAAGTTTAGCAAATGCTAAAGCCCGTCGGGATTTTGCCAATCGAGGGAATTCACCTATTTGGGCCAATCTATGGTGGAGATACTTCAAATGTTGATCAACGAAGGAAGAATTACCTTCCTTCTCCCTCCCATCAATCCCCGCTCAGGGCGGTTCAATCATGATGAAATGTGTCAATATCATTCACATTCTCGCGGTCACAGCACAGAAGAATGTTGGGCACTCCGCCACCTCATTCAGAATCTTATTGATAGCGGTGTCCTGCAAATAGTAGATGATTACACTGTGCAGCTCAAGGGTGGGAATGCATGTCCTACCAAATGGAAGGGATCAGTAGCATTTATATCCGAAGTGGATGATGAGACTGTCAAAGTATTTCCCACACAACCAATTCAACTCAAAGGAGCTGACAATCCTTTGAAAGTGGCCACACCAGAACCAATTCCTTTACCTTTCAGACCACAACATCCTGTTGTCAACTTACACAAAGTTCCATGGAATTATGGAGAAGCTGAAGGATCCACGTCTCATACTATCGCTACAAAGATGTCGAAGGAGAATCCATCATGACCTTCCTCAATGGGTTGTTAAACCTACTTGCGAAGCAAAGGGGAAGTTGTCCATGGAGAAGATTGAAAAATTCCTCCGCACTATGGGCCACAAAGAAGCCAAAGTGGTTTTAAGCTTGCGAGAAGCTCCACAACAGATTTCAATACTGGATTTGGTTGATCACATTTTCAACAACAATGTGATATCCTTCACTGATGATGACATACCTCCCGAAGGGACCGGTTGCATGGTCTCGTGAAGATATGGTGGGTTTGCACTGTTAACCCAATTCCAGGATGTGTTTGCATGGTCTCGTAAAGATATGGTGGGTTTGTCCACGGACATTGTTCTTCATCGCCTTCCCATTAAAGAAGGATTCAAGCCAGTTAGGCAAAAACTCAGGCGATTGAAACCTGAATGGAGTTTAAAAGTCAAAGAAGAAATTATGAAACAATTTCAAGCTGGCATCATCATGGTGTCTACATATCTGGAATGGATATCTAACATTGTTCACATGCCTAAACCAGGGGTTAAGGTGCGAGTTTTCGTGGATTGTCGGGATTTGAACAAAGCTTGTCTTAAAGATAGCTTTCTCCTGCCCTTTATCCACATTCTTATTGACAAGACTGCTCAATATGGCATGTACTCCTTTGCTGATTGTTTTACGAGGTACCATCAAATTATGGTCACTGAGGAAGATCGTGAGAAAACTTCTTTCATCACGCCTTAGAGAACCTTTTGCTACAAACGGTTGTCATTCAGCCTCATCAACGTCGGGGCAACCTATCAGCGAGCTATGATGGCTCTTTTCCACGATTTAATGCACAAGGAGATAGAGATCTACGTGGATGACATCATTGTCAAATCCTGGAAGGAGGATAGCCATTTAGACCATCTCATAAAACTTTTCAACAGGTTGCGTAAGTATAACTTGAAGTTGAATCCCGCCAAGTGCGCCTTTGGTATTAAGTCAGGCAAGTTACTAGGTTTCCTAGTCAGCCACAAAGGGATTGAACTGGATCCTACCAAAATCCAGGCCATCAAGGAGATGCCCATTCCTCAGATAGAGAAGGAAATACGGGGATTTTTGGGAAGAATCAATTTCATTAGCAAATTCATTTCTCAACTCACAGCAACCTGTGAGCCTATCTTCAAGCTGTTAAGGAAGAACTCCTCCATGAAATGGAATGATGAGTGTCAGAAAGCCTTCCTCGCAATCAAAGAGCAACTGATTAACGCTCCTATTTTGGTACCACCCAAGGATGATGTTCCCCTGTTCATGTACCTGTCCAAAAATGACAATGCCATGGGCTGCATGCTGGGGCAAAAAGACAATAAATGCCAAGAATGAGCTATTTATTACCTCAGCAAAAGATTCAGCATCAGTGAATACAAGTACACTCTGATTGAGAAGACTTTTTATGATTTAGCATGGGCTTCCATGAGGTTACAGCATTACCTCCATGGTCACACAACCCATCTCATATCCCGAATGGATCCTCTCAAGTATGTGTTCAGCAAGCCCATACTAAATTGTCGACTGTCCAGATGGCAGTTGATCCTACAGCAATTTGACATCGTCTATGTGATGCAAAAGTCTGTCAAAGGTCAGGGAATTGCGGATCAACTGGCCGCCACACCTGCAGGGGATTACAAACCCTTGGAAACGTACTTCCCCGATGAAGGGGTAATGACAATTCAGCTACAACATCAGTACGATACATCCCATACGTGGAGAATGTATTTTGATGGAGCTGTTAATACGTAAGGCTCGGAGTGGAGTAATTTTAATATCCCAGATGGGGAGCGCGATATCCGTCGCCGTCAAATTATAGTTTGTCAGCACCAACAACACAGCTGAGTATGAAGACTATATCATGGGGCTAAAACTTGCCCATTCAATGGGCATCAGGTGGTTAACTGTCTTTGGGGATTCTGAATTGGTAATCAAGCAATCCACAGGAATCTATCAAACCAAAGAATTACATTTGCTGCCTTACAATCGGCAAGTTCTACAGATGGCTTTGGAGTTCGAAGAAATCTCCTTTCTATACATTCCTCGTAATAGGAATGATTTTGCAGATGCATTAGCAACGTTGGCCTCCTTGGTTTACATACCGGACAAGAAAAACATGCCAAACATCACGTTTGTTCTGCAAAAAGCCCCAGTTTATGGGAATTACATTGGAGAAGTATCGGATGAGTTACCCCCCATCCACAACCCTTGGTATCAGCACATCAAGGAGTATCTACGAGATGGATCTAAACCCGCTGAGGCGAGCCTAACTGAGAAGAGGCGGATTCATCGACTTGCTATGAAATTCTACCTGAGTGGAGATGCACTCTACAAAAGAGATGCAGGATTAGGTCTCCTCAGATGTCTAGACAAAGACCAAGCTCAGAGACTCATGGATGAGATCCATGGTGGAGTATGCGGCCCTCACATGAGCGGACCCCTACTTATCAAAAAAAATTCTCAGAACAGGACATTATTGGCTTACACTCAAAGTTAACTGTGATGATCACGTCAAGAGGTGTTATCAATGCCAGATTCATGGGAATTCTATCCATGCCCCTCCAAGGGAACTCCACAATATGAGTTCACCATGGCCTTTCTCAATGTGAGGAATGGACGTGATCGGGCCCATCGAGCCCAAAGCCAGTAATGGACATCGATTTATATTCACCATGATCGACTACTTCACCAAATGGGTAGAAGCAGAATCCTTCCCCAGGGTTACTAAAGAAGTTATCATTGCTTTCATCAGAAACAATGTCATCTGTCGATATGGAAAACCAGAGGTCATTTGTCGTAGATACAATGCTAAGAACCTCAACAACAAAATGATGGAGGAGTTATGCGAGAAAATTCCACATCAAACATCTCAACTCCGTCATCTACCGTCCAAAGATGAATGGTCTTTGTTGAAAGCGCTAATAAAAACATCAAAAAGATCATGCAAAAAATGTCCGCCAATAACAAAGGATGGCACGACCTCTCGCCTCGACTTTATTAGCCTATAGAACTTCCTATGCGAACTTCCATCGGGCGACCCTCACTCATTAGTCTATGGGATGGAAGCGGTGCTCCCCATAGAAGTGGAAATGGAATCCCTCGAGTATTGATGGATGCTCGGTTGGATGAAGACCAATGGGTACAAGATGTATCACCAATTGTCTTTCGATAGACGAAAGGAGAATCCGCGACAATCTTCCCATGGTCATTATATCGTGAAAGGATCGCATGATCCTACAATGTAAAAAGTCCGACTACGGAAATTCAAACAATATGACTTGGTTTTGAAGAAGATCATTGACAACCAAGATCAATCTAAGGGAAAATTCGCTCCTAACTCGGGAAGGCCCATTTGTTGTCAAGGAAGTATTGACAGAGGTGCTCTCAGATTACAGGAAATGGATGGAGATGAATTTCCGACTTATCAACTCACCACCCACAGTGAAAGCAGGTACTATGTCTGGGTTACCATCAAACAAACATCCTGGTTTTGATCATCAAATCACCAGTCATTCCGGTTTTGAACCCTTTCCTTTTGAACACTCTTCTGCCCCTCAGGGAAACATACACTTCAAGCCAGCAGCCTGGTTTTACTTCATTTCAAACCTTTCATACAATCTCAATTATCCTAAAGACAGGATTTAACCTTTCAACATTCAGTTATCCTGAAGACTGGATTGAACCTTTCACACCTGTAGTTTATCCTGAAAACGGGATTAAAATTTTCTACGCCTACATTTTGTCCTGAGGACGGGATCAAACTTTTTACACACTTGCAGTTTGTCCCCATTATGGGATCAAACTTTCTTCTCCCTGCAATATAGCCTGCACATGGGATTCACACTTCTCTTCGCCTTCAATTCGTCCTGAGGGGCGAACTATATTGACCTGATCTCCCTGATACCCGGGGGTACGTAGGCAACCATATTCTATATGGCCCGGTCGCAATAAAGAAAAACAACAAAAATACTTCTACACCCATCTTCCTTCCACATTCAGCGTTGAACCTCCTACACTAGGTTTGAACTACGAAGACTTGATCTCCTCTTCAATAGGAGTACATAGGCAGCCATTCATGGTGCAGTCTAACCCCTACCGAACAACATACTTGTCACACGATTCTAGGATCTATCTTCAATTTGCCCCATTTCATCGGTTTCAGATCAAAGGGATGGAATTACCCAACCTCTTCTCACAAATAGAAGATTCGGTGACCATCTAAGCTGCGATCGTGCCTCAAAGAGCAATACCAACCCATAAGAGATGGAATTAACTAGGCTTCTCATAAATAGAAGTACTGGCGACCATCTGTGGTGCGGTCAATCTCAGAGAGGAAGAAACCACCCTCCTCTCCACATTCCATACAGATACCAGTCCCAAGACACCAAAGATGGTAGGGATTTACAGAAATCAATGATCCGTTCTAAGAGATCTTGTGACGTCTCAATGTCCATCTATCAAGGATAAGTTCAAAATGCATCAAGAACACAAGGCCCTGGAGAAACAGGCAAATATCAAGCAAGTATCAAGTCATAACTAAAAGGGAAGTGAATCAAAATATATTTCCCTGCAATATATAATACTGTTTGATATATACATCTCGTGTTTGTACATGACAAAATGGCTAAGCTAGTACGTGCAGGAAAATACAAAGCTATCTACGAGATCGTGTGTATGCGGACTATCAGATCTAACATAGCATCCCTCTCTGAAGACGGAGGAAGCACTGCAAGCTCCTACCCAAGGGTATCTACACGAGCTAGCAGATCAGAGGCTAACTACATGGTGGCATAATGCTCATCAATGTAAGCACTCATGTAAGAAGATGATAATCATCGGGATCTCATCGAAATAATATCTGCGATGGCCACATCCCTAGCAGATAAGGCGGCATCCCGCTCCACTATTAATGCATCCCTGGCTGATCCAGCCTCATCCCTCTCTAACAGAGCAGTATCTCTCTCATCAAGAGTTGTCAACATTACGACCCTAGCCTGATCTCTATCATAGGTCATCAGATGTAAGCTCTGTTCCAAATGATGTGCCGAATACTGAGTAATAGTGGCACTAGGGGTTGGAGAATCCATCACAAATGATGGCAGCCCAACAGTCAAATCATCGATGGGAATAACCTCCTCTATAGGCTCCTCATCATCGTAATCAATCCCCACACTTTGTGGATACGCCACAACCGATGCGCGATCTCGTCTCCATCCATGTGGAATACTCTTGAGAACAACTCGGATGATGAAGTAAAAAACTAAGCCAACTCTCGCTGATCCCAACAGGCATACAACCTGGATCTGTCCTCCGCTGATAAATGGTGTGACGCGAAGCACTGACTCACTGCCCCCTCATACGGATGAAAATCCTAAAACTGGTCAAACTGACACATCACGACCAGTGGGTGGTAAGTGATCATGCCCCTCAATCCAGCCAGAAGGAGATAATCCATGCCCGGAGCATGAGTAATGAAGCTGTAGGGTGAACTAAGCCCTGAACATGGCAATATGGAAAATGGATCCCTAATCCCTGCCAGGAAAGCTGACCACGATGCAACATCTGTGCACTTTGCAGGCTGAAAGGAGTATGACATGGCTATCTCCTGGGTGAAACAAAACCCCTGCCATCTAAATGTGTCAATCGGTCTCAAGTGTGACATAAACCACACATACAACATGACCAAGCTACCTGTAAATACTCATGCCGGATAAGTGCAGCTGTATGTAGCTGACCTCAGTGTCTCTACGATAATCATCGGTACAATGGTACGACCCTCCCTGAGAGCTCTCACAGCCATAATGACGCCGATATCCAGCTCATCCATGTACCGCAGCGTGAAGACGTATGACAATACGCATAGAAGCAGTATATCTACTCTGGATGAACGCCAATGGTCTTCCGGTGTGGTGAAATCCCCGGAATGTCGTGCATAGCTGTCCTCAAAGCCAAACCTATCAAATAAGAAACGTTTGGATATCACATTGCCGGATGTAATCTCGTCCTAGACCACTCTACGTCTCAATCCGGTGAGGGTCATGAACGGTCTGCTCATGTCTCCAATAGCCATATGCACGCAAGGTCCATCCAAATGCAGAAGATCGTTAACCGTGCATACTCCTCCAAAGTAGAGTCAACTCACGGGTCCCAAATCGAAAAAACCCGCTCTCCGATACCCAATGCTCTAGCATACCCTCTACAAACCCTGTGGGAACCTAAAACATCAATAGGGTCATAGTATGTTGCAGTAAATCATCTACGATCACCATGTCTGATGGTGATATACTATCATACCATGAGAAAGATATTAGCTACCACCACAAATGGTGGGGTATGATCAATACGGCTAACTGTCGAAGAAGACATTTGTACGGGCCGTGTCATAAGACCATCCAGGGGTCAATGCTGAATATCTCAAGACTTACATACATATGTATAACATAATAACAAGCATGATACAATAGATGGCAATATGATATAAGGAATGGAAAACTGTACATATATTCCTAAGTATATCATCATCTAATACATCTCTGTACAGCTAAAATACAAGGAAATGGGGCGAAGCTACCCAACATACAACAGAGGCCTATCAAAAGAGATAGCGAGAAATACATTAGAAAAAGTCAAGAGTATCGATGTCTACATCATCGATCCTGTCCACCTGATGTAATTCCTTCTGAGTCACTAGATCTCTATCTATAGGGATGTCAGGCCGATACAAGGGAGGATCTGCGCCGGAAAAACCATATGGGTCACCTGAGCGACCAGCGTAAGAGCTAGAAGGATAAAAAGTATCTACCTCTGCAGGATCTCTGCCCAAATGCCGAATGAAAAGATGTGGCCGATCCAACCTACCAAGTCAATCATAAATCATGTCACATGAGTTGGATCTCTGACACAGGCTAGCCAATCCGTCATCATCACTGATCCTAGAACCATATCCCCCATAAACTGTTTGGCGCGGGTCTGAGCTCCAATCGTATGAGGGATCCACCAATGCTGGAACATCTCTTGAGAACAGGGGCCCTCTGACAATGTAAAGTCGTCAATCCCCATCAATGGGATGTCAATGACGGGTGACTGCAAAACAGGCCAATAACGCCTGACAGGAGGCAAGATTGGCAAACGAATCTCTCCAGTAGTGCTCCTAAAAGATGCTCTCCTAAATAGAGCTCCCATCCTCCATCTCGTGAAGAGAGGAATCTCATGGGTGGAAATGACGTACTCTACTCCAATCGGTACCCATCCTCAAAACCAACTCCCAAATGCTCAGAGTAGGGAATCCATGTGATGACATCTATCATCAACAACTCCAATCAGAAGGCGACAATGAGTGAAACCTCAAGAAGCAGGGGACCTCCGCCAAGATGGAATGATGCCATCTCCGTCCTCGAGGATAGGTATCTAAACCTAACACGCTCATAAGACGCGTAAACAAGGAAGCCTCTCATAGGCCCAAAATCGCCAACACAAAGGCAAACATCTTCGTCACCAACACTCTTAACCCTATACATGGGAAAAGAGAAGAGAAACACTCACCAATAAATGGGTAGAATCCTAACCACGCCTCGGTCAAGCCTGCGATCGCATGCGCATTCCCCGAGGAAGTAGGCAAAGGTGTAGGAACCCCAATCATACTCTCTCTATACGATCCACGTGTCGAGTGGCGCCGATCAAAGTGAAATGACACCGTAGAAGAATTATCTGCTATGAAGCGATTTCTAATGATCATCGGGAACAATCACGGAGAATGCGATCCCCGAATCTCACATCATCGGGTATGGGCTCACTAATAGTACCGCTCATAGCATCTACGCTCAAAGGACTCAGACGAGCAGCCCCGCCCTCGAAAGCGCCATCCGTCGGAACTCCCAACAAGGATCTAATGGCAAGAGGGTGATATCCGCGCATACAAGGCACCCCAAGCCCCTCCAAACTCCACACCTATGATAAACCGCCAATCCGGTGGTCATCATCATCACCTGCAGATCCGGCCAAATGGAGTGACTAAGTCCGGTGAAACCACGCCGAGATAATGCCCTGAGGTAACCCCAGGGACAGCGATGGGGTAGAATGGAGAAGAACCTCCCGAATCCCCAGCCATGGACAATCACTCTGTAGTCATCATGCAAGGCCTGATACATAGAGTGGATGCTAAACCAGTTCCCTCGAGGCTATGTGAAGCCGAGAACCTACATCAAATATAGATCAACATCAGACTCCTTGACTCCTCATCAATAGGAAATAAGGAAGATTAAAGATCTAATTTCATACCTTGTTTGCATGCGTGTGTATCTTTCAAGGATGCCTACTCAAGTCACCCAGAAGATCTGGGTTCACCACTTGAATACCTGGCAATTCCCTACGGGGAACACGCACAAAGCAGAGCAGGAACCTCGATCGGTGCATCCTCCTCCTCGTCCTCCTCACACATTGGCACTTCAACCCGAATAGACATATCACCGCCTCCGCCTAAACGACGAGGCTATCTAATGTAATCGGCGTTGAGGCTCTTCAAAAGCCCTCCTCATACACCGAAGTGGTGGTCATGGGAACTACTCGGCTGATCCAGATCCATGATATCTGGACAACAAGTCTCCAAATCACCTCAGAAAGGGTGTGATAATTTCTTACCTGGAGTCTTTTCAAAATGCATTCTATGATTACATGCATGCATGCATTGTTTTAACATACATCTACAGTAGAGTTAAAAATGCATTACTACCCAATACATACTTTTTGGGAAAATTTTGTCATAGCCCCTTTGTAAATGGGACTATCCACATGCACATAGGCATGACTAGGTGGCCATTCAGTAGCACACCTATACACAGTCATATACATCCTATATGCATCAATACATTGCAAAAAAAAAATCCGTAAGTGTAGTCTAATTACGGGATTATTTTGGTTTGTCTACCTTTACTCATTTGTCCTCATATAGGATAAGAAATTACAAGAATGGTGCCAATTTGACTGTTTCAAAAGTCAAATTTTTACACATCATTATGTTCGGCATGGTTTAATACTAACATTTGTTATGTTGAATATTTTTTATCAAGTCATATCAGCATGCATATTCACTACTATGTGTCAAAATGCATTTCATGCGATAAGTCATTTTCCAACGGACAGAAATTAGAAAAAAATACATGCATGTGTTACCAGGACAGTGAAGAACTCTTATACGGCGGCAGAATATGCATAAAGTTTCCCAAACTCAAGCCAGATCGAAGAAAAGCTCTTGGATTTCCTTCATCTGCAACTTGAAAATGACTTATAAAAGCAACCATTGCCTATACATAGTACACGGTTGGTCGCGAGCTAACCTATGGCTCCTGCGCAGTACACTGCAAGCATTCCTACATGGGTCCCACACCTCCGGCTCGCTCCGATTAGAGTTGTAAAGGAGGTCTCACAAGTCGAAAAAGGCCAAATCAGAATAAAAGTGCTACGCGATTAAGCGGAATAGCACGAAATCCTAGTTTCTCGTCGGTCGAGTTAAACTCCCATTGTCTCAAAGGTATTCACTGAATGCGATGCAGGTATACTATACCAATGAGCTCAACTTTTACAGATCATGCTCGGTAATACCCCAAAAGGTCCGATCTCATTAATGAGTGTCAGGCAACCACGACCTAAAAACTTCCCCAAGGGTTACAAACATAAAACCATGAAATATCAAACCTCCCCGGCGGGGGTTACAACGCCGAAGTTATCAGGCATCTACATATCCCCAGTGGGGGTCACAACACGCATCTTTCAAGCATCTACATATCCCCGACGGTGGTTACAACACAATGCAACCATTGATATACACATCAATGAAGGTCAAGCAGCCTTGACATCATGTCAGCCGATGGAAAGTAAACCCATCAAAGCAACCTTCCCCGACAGAGCTACAACACAATGCTATCATTGACACATACATCAATGAAGGTCAAGCGACCTCGACAATACATCCAAGCAGGATTTATCCGATGATACACACATCGTCAAGATCGTGCAACCCCGATAACAACAAACTATCGCGCAAGAATCTCGGACGAATGAGGGAATATGTTATACACATCCTCAAATGGACAAAGCTTTATAAGACCCTCAAATTTTTTAAATAAAAAGGAATTTCCTTTATTTATTATTTTGAAATAGTAAGGGTGGATTTGATTAATGTGGATAGTTAGGGTTAAATACGCAAATATTTCAAAATAAGCAAGTGGTTATAAAATATTCATTTTTGTTTGGGAATATTCGTTTGGTCGTGGAATATTCAGATCGTTGGGAATATTATGACGATTTCAGACAAGTAGAAACATGTGGGCCCCATAACAAAAAGCGATTGGATGAGGAAAACGACAAAGTTTGGGTGGTTATAAATAACGGCGTAGTTGTTACCAAGTTAAGACCGTTGAATACCCGGTGGTTAAAATACGAAGAATACGCGTGGTCGCACAAAGAAGACACCAGATTGCACAAAGATTGTTGAATTATTGATCCTTACGTAAGAAGGCACTACTCAATAATTTTCACAAGAGTTATCGCTCAATATTTTATTTTATTGATTCAATAATTGTCATCGTTGATATTTTATATTATTGTTGTTCAATAATTGTCATCGCACAAGATTTCCCATTATCGATCAATAATTCATATTATTTGAATAATATTATTAGATAACATTATTGGCAATGTCTAGAAAGTTCGTCTTAAGGAGAGGTTTGGTCACCTAATTGCGCGCCAAGAAGGAGAGATCCTTATCGAAAGCCCCTTTCCGGGAACTACTCGTCATTATAATTGTGATTCTCGTAATATTATTTGTGAATAATTAATTATTGATTCATATGATAAAGAAATATTTATTTTATGTGGATATAAATGATGGATTTATTTATGTGGTTATAAATGAAGAAATTATGTTGAGGTGTTTTATCAAGATTTTATCTGGATGGAGGTATTAAAAATCAAATCGTGGGTTTTCAGATATATCATGGGGTTATAATTTTTAATCCGACCGTTGATTGTGGTAATTTTTGGGTATGTTATATATACATAAGTTGAGTATATGTCCACAAATTTTGAACCGTTAAAATGAACGAATGATTTGTTATGAATTTTAAGAGGTGTCTGATTCTAAATTAGGGTTATAATTGATTTTGGTGGAAAATTTAGAATTGAGAGGGCCCCACTTGTGGTTGGTGAAAAATGTGCTGAATTTTATTTCAAATGTGGTGGGTGGCAATAGTAGGTGTAAAGCCATCGTGTAAAGCAGTCAAGTCCGCTTTACGGCTAACATTTTCCTATAAATAGAGGGCTAAGTTAGAATTGAAAATCACACCGTAAACAAAGTTTTCTCTTTCTCTCTATATTATCGAGCGTATTTTGTGAGTATTTAGATACTTTGAGAGTTGCTGTTCAAGATAAGTTTCATTCAAAGATCACTTCCGACCTTTCCTTCCAAGTAATCGATTCTTCGAGGTAAGGGATATTATTTTTTTTTCAGAATGATATTATTTCTTCAATATCATTACGTCAAATGTCGATCCAAGTTTTTATCAAATTTGGAACTTTTTCATGTTCGGGTTACTTATTCATGAGTTACTATTCACGAAGTTACTATTCATGAGTTACTATTCACGAAGTTACTATTCACGAGTACTATTCATGAAGCGTGAAAATGTTTTTTTTGTGGAATTTCTATCTTTTGGTGTTCTGAGTTACTATTCACGATATCTAAGACTATTCACGATACAAGACTATTCACGATACTACAAGACTATTCATCTAAAAATAAAATTTCTTCTTTTCGTCAAAATATCTATTCGGATACTAGCTTTGATCAGATCCATGTTTTGATCATTCTTGAATTTTACACCACTACGATTATTTTTGAGGTATTTTGGACATGGATAAAACAAAGTACTTAATCCTTAATCCTTAATCCTTGTCATTTTGTTTTCATCGGATTCGCTTCTTTAAAAATATTTTTCATCATCCTCGCCTTAAATGATGATATTATTGAATATCTTTGGCCTCAGAAAGCAAAGATGAATGATTTACAAGAATATCTTTGGCCAGAGTAGTAAAGATGAAAAATGAATGAATATCTTTCGATCGAAGAATATCTTTGGCCTTTAGCAAAGATGAGCGTGTGTTTAAATGAATACGACCGATCGATGAATATCTTTGGCCTTTTAGTGCAAAGATGAACAGTGTTGAGATGAATACGACCGATTGATGAATATCTTCGGCCCAGAGAAGCAGCAAAAAGATGAATATTTGATTTGAGATGAATATCGATTGATGTTGTTGTGGATAAAATATTGATGATGGATCGTTAAATTCATAGATTATAGTAGATTTCATTCTCTACGTAACTCTTCTATGAATTATTATTTTCACCGTAATATTGATCCGAAACTTGTTGCCTATCAGTATTCTATCGATTTTTCCTCGTTGGAGACTAACGATAATTTGTCAGATATTATCTTAGTCATAATATTCTTTATCGGGCTAGTTGAGCTCACCCTTTTCCTTGTTGTTCCATTTTTCTTCTCGTGGAGGCTAGAATGTAGCGAGTACTAGCTCTGGGGTATGGAATGAAGGTTCTAGAGAGAGTTGTTTAGTAGTCCTCACCATTTTTGTAAAATAATGTATCAATAAATGTGATGGGGATTTATTTGAGTATAGATATTGTCTAAAAGATAATATTTGTATTTAAACTCACTTTTTCTTGTTGTAATAATAAAGTTGTAGTTGTTTGCATCATGTAATAATATACCTAGCGCCATGTTGGTATCGAGTTATAAGTAAAGAGCCCCAGCCTCTCATTGGTGACTGTTGATGGGGATGCACCAAGCACTTTAACGGACTCAGAATGGGTGTCGATAGGTATACCTATTTGGGGCGCCACAGTCTTGGTATCGTAGCTTAGGATATGATCTCTCCATGAGATCGGGAATAAAACTAGAGGGGAGAGACGAGTAAATCCTTCGCTAAAGTGTGTCCTACCTAAGCTTATTTGTTGGTTGGTCATATTATAGGGTATTATGTGATTTGTTAATTTATTTAATTAACCCTTGTTTTATGATAGTTTTTTAGAACGGTCACGAGAACGTTAACAATGGAGTGAATGAGATCGTGGAGACACCTCTAATCGCCAACCGTGATAATGTGATGTCAAAGTAAGAAGGAATTAGAGATATCCATGTGGTGAGTGAAGAATCGATAGTCAGACTTTAGATAATCGCAGAGGTAACAAAATGAGAGTGAGGAAGAAGAGGAAGAAGAGGTACCAAGAGAGTTTATTAGAGGTATTTTATGATCGAAATATAGAATTGCAAAATCGTATTCATGAGTTAGAAGAGCAAAGCTAAAGAATTGCAAAATGTGGAGCAAAAGGATGCAACGATTCAAGCTCAGGTTACCCGACACGTGATGCTTGAATGTAAGCACTTTTCGCGTAGTATAAGATGATAAAGTCGAATCGAAATGAAAGAAGAAATAATCGAACGAGTGAGAATGAGTGATGCATGGGTAAAAGTCGCACGACGCGTTGATATTATGGAAAGAGATGTCCAATCTAAAAAGAGAAGATTTAACGATGACGGAAGACGCGTTGCAAAGAACATCAAAGACCATCAACAAATTCTAGGGAAGAGAACGATCGCCGCTAGATGCTACAGATGTGGAGAGGAGGGACATATAAGGTCAAACTGCTCAAAGCCTTCCAAGGTATGCTATAATTGTGAAAAGAAGGACATATCGCCGAGATCAGACGATATCGAAACCCAAACCAGCGTGAATGGTGACTCAAAAAGGATGTCCCGTAAAAGTCAAAGTCAACGGTTCTTCGAAGAGCGTTTGTCGTGGACTCAATCAAAATGCGAGGAACCCGAACGGTTAGTTAGCAAGTTAGTTAATTATAAATTTTGCTAAGTTTATACCTTACTAGATACCGGTTCTACCCATTCTTTTATCTCTCTTGCTTGCGCCAACGCTTGAACTCGACTACACGAGAAATTAGACTTTGACCTATTTATGGAGAATCCGCTAGAGAAACTTTCATTACATCCGTTGTTTAGAAATCTTGTTTGATTCAGTTGGCACTATCACATTACCGTTAACCTTATTTCTATAGAGATATTTGCTTTTGATGTGATTTTAAGGTTAACTACTCATCACGCCAAATTGATTGCTTTTGTAAGGTTGTTAGTTTTCATATTCCTAAGCAACCTCGTTATTCAATTCAAGCAATCAAACCATTGTAATCAAACATTTTCATATCAAGCCATGAAGTCATTCGCTTATTACGGATGTCAAGTTTTCTTAGTCCATGTTATGGATTTGAATAAAGACACGCCGATTTGAATAATATTCTGTTGTTATTGATTTTTCCCGATGTATTTCCTCAAGAATTTTTCGCTTACTCCCAAAGCTCGATATTAAATTTTGTATCGACTTTCAACCCCAGACAAAACTCATTTCTAAAATCTCATATCGAATGGCTCCTATTGAACTTCGTGAGTTAAAATTCAACTATAGAATTTGGTACCGAGCCTTTATCTTGTGACTTCCTTTGTGGAATTCACCCAAGCCGCACTCTATAGGGGACGCCATATTCGCAAGCGATAGTAAATCGATAGGTGTCATTGTGACGCATATCCAAGATTGGGATATGAGTCACAGCTTGAGAGCAACCTAAGTCAAGAATCTAAATACGTAGCTTTCAGGCTTAGTTGGTTATTATCGAGATTCGTGAAGGATATTCTCTAATCGCTATTCCATTATCGCAAATTGACTCAGAGATACAAAATTCGAATGGAGCAAGGAATGTGGGAAGAGCTTCAAGAACTCAAGAGGAGACTCATTTCAAAGACATGTTCACCATGCCATCCCGAAAAGTTTAACGTGGTAGCCGACGTGTTGAGTAGAAGATCGATACAAGTACGAAGTACGATATTGTCAAAGACTAATTTCAGATAATTTACAAATAATAGAGATGGAGATGAAAACTCTAGGTACCCAATTGATGATATACGAGTATAATCGACTTTTAGTTAAAGTTAAAGTCGCTTTCAAGCCACCCAATCTTGAAATGATGCGTATGAAGAAGAAAGTACAAGAAGGAGCTATTCCTAAGCGAGAATTGATGAAGAAGGAATACTTTGAGTCCACTCTAGACTTTGTGTTCCTAACGACTCGATTTGAAGTACAAGATTATGATGGAGGCACACAATACACCATTTGCAATCCATCCTCGAAGTACTAAAATGTATCGTGATCTTCTACATACATTTTGGTGGAATAATATGAAAAGAGAGATTGCAAAGTTTATCTCGATGTGTTTAACTTGCTAACGTAAAGGCGAGCATCTAGTACCTAAGGGTCCGCTGCAACCACTTGAGATTCCGGAATGGAAGTGGGAACACATTACCATGGATTTCGTTACGGGTCTTCCTACGGCTTTCAAGGCATCAATGCTATTTGGGTTATTGTTGATAGATTAACCAAATCATTTCATTTTTGCCGATACACGGAGACTTATTCCTTGAACGCCTTGCTAGTATGTGACGTGAATGAGATTGTGAGGTTGCATGGCATGCCCAGATCCATAGTTTTGGATCGTGACCCAAGATTCACTTCATGATTTTGGGTTAGGGTTAGAAAGCTATGGGCACTAATTTATTTATTGGTTTGGCATACCATCCTCAAACGGATGGGCAATCGTAAAGGACTACTCAAACTCTTCAAGATATATTAAAACTCAGGTCCTAGATTTCAAAGGAAGTTGGGATAAGTACTTGCCATCGTGGAATTTCTATACAACAATAGTTATTAAACAAATATAGGCATGGTTCCATTCAAGCATTATATGGACAAAAATGTCGCTCTCCAATATGTTGGGATGAGGTGGGTGAAGAAACATTGTTGGGACCGAAAGTTAACGTATGACTAACGATGATCTAATGATTCGACAACGATACAAACCAAGACAAGATCGATAAAAAGAGTTATGCGGATCTTCATCGAAAGGACGTGGAATTTAATGTGGGGATCATGATTGTCATGAAGTTGCTTCCATGGAAGGGAGTTACAAGATTTGGGAAGAGAGGAAAGCTCAATCCACGCATTTATCGGGTCCATTTCAAATTCTCGACCGAGTAGGAAATGTAGCCTATAGACTGCTGCATATCTCCAAGTATGTCTCGTGTTCATAATGTGTTTCACATATCCGTATTTCAGTAAATATGTGAAAGACCCGAACCACGTTATCGAAAGTTAGAACCCGGACGAGATAGCCAAGACTTAACGTATGAGGAGGTACCACAAGATCTTTGGATAGAAGGAGCATGTCCTACGCCAAGAAAGGTCATACCACAAGTTAAAGTTTTGTGGAGGAATCATGCTATAGAGGAAATGACCCGAATTGAAACGAAATGAAAGCGAGGTATCCTCACCTTTTCAAACACTGTGTACGTGACGCCAATTTCGAGGACTTAAATTTCATAAGGAGGGAGGTCAGAAGACCTCAAATTTTTTTAAATAAAAAGGAATTTCCTTTATTTATTATTTTGAAATAGTAAGGGTTGATTTGATTAATGTGGATAGTTAAGGGTTAAATACGCAAATATTTCAAAATAAGCAAGTGGTTATAAAATATTCATTTTGTTTGGGAATATTCGTTTGGTCGTGGAATATTCAGATCGTTTGGGAATATTCGTACGACGATATTCGCCGCGCAGCCCATGTGTGGCCCCATAACGGAAAGTTTATTGGATGAGGAAAACGACAAAGTTAAGGTGGTTATAAATAACTCACAGAGTTGTTACCGCTAAGATCGTTTGAATACCCTATGGTTAAAATACAAGAATACGCGTGGTCGCACAAAAATATACCAGATTGCACAAAGATTGTTGAATTATTGATCCTTACGTAAGATGGCACTACTCAATAATTTTCACAAAGAGTTATCGCTCAATATTTTATTTTATTGATTCAATAATTGTCGCGTTGATATTTTATATTATTGTTGTTCAATAATTGTCATCGCACAAGATTTCCCATTATCGATCAATAATTCATATTATTTGAATAATATTATTAGATAACATTATTGGCAATGTCTAGAAAGTTCTCGCTCTAAGGAGAGGTTTGGTCACCTAATCATGCGCCAAGAATGAGAGATCCTTATCGAAAGCCCCTCTTTCCGGGAACTACCGTTGGTCATATATAAATGTGATTTCGTAATATTATTTGTGAATAATTAATTATTGATTCATATGATAAAGAAATATTTATTTTATGTGGATATAAATGATGGATTTATTTATGTGGTTATAAATGAAGAAATTAATGTTGAGGTGTTTTATCAAGATTTTATCTGATCGAGGTATTAAAAATCAAATCGTGGGTTTCAGATATATCATGGGGTTATAATTTTTAATCCCGACCGCTGATTGTGGTAATTTTTGGGTATGTTATACATACATAAGTTGAGTATATGTCCACAAATTTTGAACCGTTAAAATGAACTAATGATTTGTTATGAATTTTAAGAGGTGTCTGATTCTAAATTAGGGTTATAATTGATTTTGGTGGAAAATTTAGAATTGAGTGGGCCCCACTTGTGGTTGGTGAAAAAATGTGCTGAATTTTATTTCAAATGTGGTGGGTGGCAATAGTAGCAGTGTAAAGCCATCGTAGTAGCAGTCAAGTCCGCTTTACGGGCTAACATTTTCCTATAAATAGAGGGCTAAGTTAGAATTGAAAATCACACCGTAAACAAAGTTTTCTCTTTCTCTCTATATTATCGAGCGATTTTGTGAGTATTTAGATACTTTGAGAGTTGTTGTTCAAGACAAGTTTCATTCAAAGATCACTTCCCACCTTTCCTTCCAAGTAATCGATTCTTTCGAGGTAAGGGATATTATTTTTTTTCAGAATGATATTATTTCTTCAATATCATTACGTCAAATGTCGATCTGAAGTTTTTATCAAATTTGGAACTTTTTCATGCTCGGGTTACTTATTATTCATGAGTTACTATTCACGAGTTACTATTCATGAGTTACTATTCACGAAGTTACTATTCATTTAGTACTATTCATGTAAGCGTGAAAATGTTTTTTTTTGTGGAATTTCTATCTTTTGGTGTTCTGAGTTACTATTCACGATATCAAGACTATTCACGATACTCAAGACTATTCACGATATACAAGACTATTCATCGAAAAATAAAATTTCTTCTTTTCGTCTCAAAATATCTATTCGGATACTAGCTTTGATCAGATCCATGTTTTGATCATTCTTGAATTTTACACCACTATGATTATTTTTGAGGTATTGTTGGACATGGATAAAACAAAGTACTAATCCTTAATCCTTAATCCTTGTCATTTTGTTTCAATCGATTCGTTTCTTTAAAAATATTTTTCATCATCCTCGCCTTAAATGATGATATTATTGAATATCTTTGGCCCAGTAGTGCAAAAAGATGAATGATTTTCAAGAATATCTTTGGCCTCAGAAGTGCAAAGATGAATGATTTCGACCGATCGAAGAAGTGTTAGTGCAAAGATGAGCAGTGTGTTTAAATGAACACGACCGATCGATGAATATCTTTGGCCTTTAGTGCAAAGATGAACAGTGTTGAGATGAATATGACCGATTGATGAATATCTTTGGCTCAGAAGTAAAAAGATGAATATTTGATTTGAGATGAATATCGATTGATGTTGTTGTGGATAAAATATTGATGATGGATCGTTAAATTCATAGATTATAGTAGATTTCATTCTCTACGTAACTCTTCTATGAATTATTATTTTTCGCGTAATATTGATCTCAAACTTGTTGTCTATTGTATTCTATCGATTTTTCCTCGTTGGAGACTAACGATAATTTGTTGTATATTATCTTAGTCATAATATTCTTTATCGGGCTAGTTGAGCTCACCCTTTTCCTTGTTGTTCCATTTTTCTTCTCGAGGAGGCTAGAATGTAGCGAGTACTAGCTCTGGGGTATGGAATGAAGGTTCTAGAGAGAGTTGTTTAGTAGTCCTCACCATTTTGTAAAATAATGTATCAATAAATGTGATGGGGATTTATTTGAGTATAGATATTGTCTAAAAGATAATATTTGTATTTAAACTCACGCTTTCATTGTTGTAATAATAAAGTTGTAGTTGTTTCGTACCATGTATTTGGCGACTCGAGAATGGGTGTGGTGTATACCTATTTTGGGACATCCATTCTAGATACTACAGGAAGTTCATTTCCAACCTGGAACACAAACTTAGAACATCATCTCAAACCGGAACACACACCGAATGTTATTTCCAATCTAGGAGATAACCCCGAGATATGCAGATCAAAAGACCCAACAACAACAGGAGAGGCGATTATTGTCTCGGCGATAACACCGTAACGCTTCGGTTCGATCCTAGAGAAACATCGAGAAGAACCCCATCCTTGGTGATAGCCCCAAGAGATGTCATTGTAGTTCCCATGATAACCCCGTAAATGCTTTTTTCAAACATATGCAATCACTTCAACCTCGGACATCCCTGCCGAGGCACACACACCTCGCACCGGAGATAACAACGGGTGAGACAGAACACCCAAAGATGACAAAGTGAGACATACAAACAAGCGGCAGTCCAATCTCGAGATGTAACCACGAGCAACGTCGCTTTTAAACTTAAGCAAAGCAATAACCTCGGTGAGGAGTCACAATGTCATCTTACCATCTCAACAAGATGATATCGCGGCATACCAATAAGTAGTCCAATCTCAGCTGTAACCCTGAGCAACGTCTACTTTTAACTCAAACCAACGATAACCTCGGTGAGGAGTCAAACGTCATCTTGTTCCTTCGACAATGTCACGTCATCTCAACACTTCATACATATATACATACAACAATGTCCCATAAAAACCGAGGAGTAACAATCCCGAGTGACTATTACGTGTGACAGTACTTTGGATAGAATTTGAAGCTTGAAGACCAAGCATGTAACCCTCTTCCACGACTTTTCAGACAACCTCTAATCTATGTCATTGCATAACTCTCAACACAAGCAAATCAAGAAGAAGGTCGTCGGATATACCTCGCTCGGATGCTCGGATTGAAGTTACGCAAGTTCGAACAGACATTATAGTGCATGAGTGCACGTGTCTACACGAGACGACGAGACCATGCGAGGCTCGGATGCACCGACCGATCAGTAGGTACAATCATGGCTACTGGCGCAGTGTACTGCGGCTATCCAAATCTATATATACAAGCCATGGGGTTAGCCATTTGAGAAGAAGAGGGATGGGAAAAGGCGAGGAAGCCCTGTCTATTTTACTCTACATACACATCTTTTGAGTTTTTCCTCACTTCTAAACACTAGTTAGCTCACATATAGATATCTTTTATCCGGCAGGATCTGAGTGTTTATCCATTTAAAGTCATAGAAGTCTACTTTGGCAACCCACTGTAAGCCTTCTTATATTCTATAAAACCTTCTTCTCATATTAGCACACCTTTGTTGTGTACACGTTGAGAGTCGTGTGAGTGTGTTTGCCTGCACTTCAAATTCGCGTGGTTTTCATTTCGTATGTATTGTTGGGTTTTGTGAAAATCAAAGTAGCAATCTAATTGCAAAATTTAGCTAAGCGAGATAAAATCGATTTTAAAATTTTTCACAAACCAATTATCCGGATCATCCTTTATGCATATTATTAATTAAACGAAGAATAAGAAATTATTTAAATCATACCTTGTAGAAACGAGCTTCCCTCAGTGCGAAGTTCACCTCCTACTTCTCATGATCTCCTTGAATCTCGGGTAGATTCCTTCCTTTGATTAATGTAAGCCACCCAAGTGTATGGCCTCTATAGGTGATCCACCAAGGAAGAGGAATTTTCAAGAAGAAGAAGGAATTGGCTCAAACCCTAGTTTTTCCTATCTTAATAAGAAAAGGGTGTACTCTCAAAAAAAATAGAATTATTATATCGATATGTAATATAAGACTCATCTTATAAAGATATCATGTAGCTTTATTTTAATTAAAATAAGGTATTATTTATTTAATTAAACTCTTTTAATTAAATGGGCCCCTAATCCTATTAGGGTTAATTAATTAAACTCCTTTAACTAATTTTCTTTCCTAATCCAATTAGGAATAAATGATAGTACTTATATTAAATTAATTCCTAAACCTTTTAGAAATTAAAATAATAATAATTATAATAATATTAATAAGACTCCTCTTATTAATTTATATTTAATATTTCTAAAATAGTAAATAATAATATTAAGCTATTTAATTTATTCTATCACCATAGATTAAATTAAATATACTTAACATATTATTACAATTATGCCATTAACTTCTTAAATAATTATTCTTCCTTTTATGGTGTGACCCTTTAGGTTCTCCATATTAAACCGGTTGTGAATAAATCAATTAGAACAATTCTAATCTCATTTAAATAAATAAATTAAACAAATAATTTATTTAAATAAATAATATTTATTCTACAATAGGGATAAGCCTCCCTAGCGATCAACGACTTTCCGGATAATATAGATTTCAACATTAATCATAAAAGAACCTTTGAGTAAATAGTTACCGTGATAATTCAATCCTTCCACCATACAATGTCCCAATTAAATATAAGACATGGAATTCTTGTCAAGTCTTATTTTATTTAATTATATGTATTTTCGATTCCTAAATGAACAACTCTAATGAATGCAAATTAGAAACTACTTTCTAATTTCATTCCACCTCGCCAAGGATTCACGGGTTGTCATTTATCGAATCACATAGACATCTCTCCTTTTTACTAGAAGTGGTAGATTCTTTATTGATCATTCATTATCTTCATATATAACTTATTACACCCAAGCATACCCTTTGATATACTCTAAGAGTCTTAAGGAATAAGTCAAAGTGTAATTCATTATATATAAGATACTATGATGATCTCAAGTCTAAGGATCATTTGTATTACTATCACTACAGAATTTCTATTGACGATGTAAGTAAAACTCCATTAGGTATTCCTTAGCGAGTCACGTTCAATTGAACTTATTCTCTAATAAGCACCTACATACTTGCTTTAGTGTCTCCACACAAATGATCATGAGATCAATCATCCTCATCCAATGAGCAAGCAACGTATGTACCAATCTATCCGGATTCACTAATCCCCAATTTAGTAATCCAATGATTGGGAACTATTTTAGTTTTAAGCTTTCTAAGAATTTAGATCTCATTAGAATGATCATCATCATTATTCTAAAAGCGTTGCTTAAAACTATGGGTTTATCACATATTATTAAAACAACACCATGTAGATAATAAATGCCTTTAATAAATAATTCTTTTATTAATAAATAAATAAGATTGATTACACAAGATATGCTTTATCATCATACATGATTGGCTTCAGATGCATAATACTTTCAATCTCCCACTTGCACTAAAGCCAATCGTCGTGGTATCTCATACCCATCTTCTCTAAGTGACGATCAAAGCTCTTTGTTGTGTTAACGCTTTAGTAAATGGATCTCGCAATATTGTCTTGAGAGTCCACACGCCTGTGGTGACGTCTCTCTTTCAATGATCTCTCCGATCAAATGAAATCGACGCAACACGTGTTTGGATTTACGATGAGACTGGGTTCTTAGCTCAGCAAGAATGACTCGAGTGTTGTCACATAATAAAGGCATTGGTCCTTTAATTCCAGGAACCATACCAAGTTCT
The DNA here is from genome assembly GCA_020205615.1 of Panax quinquefolius. NCBI lineage: Eukaryota > Viridiplantae > Streptophyta > Magnoliopsida > Apiales > Araliaceae > Panax > Panax quinquefolius. The sequence goes on along the minus strand of CM035158.1, from coordinate 97,231,384 downwards.
AGAATGAACTTCTTCATCCAAACGACTTCCTTTGCAGCCTTCACTTGCAGCCTATGTACTCGCTTCGTCACCGAATCAAGAATCGCTTGTCGCTTTTGGAACTTTTCCAACTCACTCGCGCCACCGTTTAAGGTAAACACATACCCAAACGGATTTATTGTCATCTTGGTCTGTTTGAAAACTTGAGTCCGTGAATCCTCTAGTTTTAATTCGGATCCACCGTAGACAAGAAATACATCCTTAGTTCTTCTTAAGTACTTTTAGGATATTTTTCAACGCCTTCCGTTGTTCTTCTCTCCGGGTTCGTGATATCTCGCTTGTTACACTAAGTGCATGAGTGACATCCGGTCTAGTACATATCATACCGTACATGATAGATCCTATCTTTCAAGCATAAGGAATCTTACTCATACGGTTTCTCTCCTCGTGTCTTTGGGGCTTGTTTCTTGGAGAGATGTATTCCATGGCTCATCGGCATGAGACCTCTTTTGGAATCTTCCATGCTAAACCTTTTAGCATCATGTCAATGTATCGTTCCTTGGGATAAGCCAAGCATCCTATTAGATCTATCTCTATAGATCTTTATCCCCAAATTATAGGATGCTTCTCCCAAGTCCTTCATGGAGAAGTGTTTAGATAACGTGATTTTAATTGTTTCATAAAGATAGGAATATCATTCCCTATCGGTAATATATCATCAACATATAATACAAGGAATGAAATAGCGCTCCCACTAACCTTCTTGTACACACATGGTTCATCCTCATTTTGATAAAATCAAACTTTTTGATTGTCTCATCAAAACGGATGTTCCACCTACTGTAGAAGAAGCTTGCTTTAATCCATAAATGGATCGTCAGAAGCTTCTGAGACTTGATTTGTTCCAACCTTTGAAACCAATCCCTCCGGTTGTGTCATATACACATCCTCCTCAAGTTTTCCATTGAGGAAGGCCGTTTTCACGTCCATCCGCCAGATTTTAGTAGTCGTGGTAAGTTTAATCATAAGCAAAATCCGAATGGACTTGAGCATTGCTCATGGTGAGAAGGTTTCGCCATAGTCAACTCCTTGTCTTTGTTTGAAACCTTTTGCAACCAGTCCGGGCTTTATAGGTCTCTACCTTGCCGTCGCTTCCGATCTTTCTTTTAAAGACCCATTTACACCCAATAAGCTTAATGCCTTCGTGTGGTGAGACCAAAGTCCATACTTGGTTCTCATACATGGAGTCCATCTCGGATTTCATGGCTTCTTTCCACTTCTCCGAGTCTTTATTTACTCATAGCTTTGCTCAGTAATTCAATGGATCATCATCATCTATGATCGTACCTCATCATCATCTTCTATGACAAGTCCATACTGTCTGGTATCTTTGGTACTCTTCAGATTTACTGAATAGGGTGTGGTATGAATGAATCTCTACTTGGTTAGGTACCTCACTTTGATCTCGTAGTATTTTGTGGTTCTTGAACTTCTTCAAGATATATCTTACTCCCAATCGACCCTTCAAGGATAAACTCCCTTTTCCAAGAAAGCATGTTTCGCAACAAATACCTTTTGATCGGTTGGATGATAGAAATAATACCCCGATGTTTCTTTAGAGTATCCCGTAAATCTACATTTTGTCGATCTAGTCTGCGACTTTATCGTTTTCAAACTTTTTGATATAATTTGGACAACCCCAAGTCTTAACATGCTTAAGATTTGGTTTCCTCCCTGTCCATAACTCATATGGGGTCTTGGGGATGGATTTTGTAGGTACCTTATTAAGTAGGTATGCAGCCGATTCTAGGGCATATCCCCGGTAAGAAACCGAAGGTCGGTAAAGCTCATCATAGATCGAACCATGTCCAACAATGTTCGATTTCTCCTTTCAGATACACCATTCATCCGTATGCGTTCTGGTGGAGTCCATTGTGAGATTATACCATTTTCTTTGAGACTATTGAGAAACTCACCACTTAAGTATTCTCCTCCTCGATCGGATCAAGAATCTTAATACTCTTACCGGCTTGCTTCTCAACTTCACTTCGAACTCTTTGAACTTTTCAAATGATTTGATTTGTATTTCATTAAATACACATATCCAAATCTTGAGTGGTCGTCGGTGAATGTAATAAAATAAGAATACCCTCCTCGTAAGGTCGTTGTCATAGGTCTACATACATCCGCGTGTGTACCAACCCTAACAACTCAGAACTCTTTCTCCTTTTCCACTAAAAGGAGATTTAGTCATTTTACCCATGAGACAAGATTCACAGTTGGATATGATTCATAATCGAGATAGCTCTAGGAGCCCATCTTTATGCAACTTGGATAATCTTGTTTCATTAATACGACCGAAGTCTGATTGCCACATGAAGGTATAATTAACATCATCTTTTTTCCTTTTCTTAGTTTGTTCAATTTGAAATATATTTTCATGCAAGTCAAGTATATAAAGTCCATTTCAGTAAATTACCAACACCATATAAAACATTATCATTATAAATGGAACAACCTGTTGTTCTTTATTATAATATTAAAACCATCCATATCCAATACAGAGATAGAAATAATGTTTCTAATGATATTTGGAACAAAATAACAATTATTTAAATTAATGAACTTGCCTCAGTAGGCGGTGTTGCTAAACAATAAGTCCCTACAACTAATGCAAAGAACCTTTGCTCCATTTCCCACTGTAGGACGACCTCATCCTTGCTCTTTTCTACTTTCTACTACTACCCCGGTCCTGCGATATTATTACATATGTGAGAACCACATCCAGGTATCCAATACCCAAGTAGAAGATTGACTTTCGAAAAAATTAATTTCAATCATAAACAAACCTTGATTAGGATTCAAGCTTCTCCAAGCTTCTTCCGCTTTATTCTGCATGAGATAATCCTTGCAGTTCCTCTTCCAAATGACCGGCTTATTGCAATGGAAGCAAATTCCTTTGCTAAATGGATCAGTTTCTTTTGATCCTTCACTTTTGCCTTTTCCTTAGCCTTCTTGGATTTCTTCCTTTCGGAAGATACCTTGGGCCTCTTCCTTTCCGGGAAGAATCATCCACCAAGAAGACATGGTTCTTCTTGGATGGGAAGTGACCTTCAGCATTTTCAACATGTTAAGTAATTCAGCAAGTCGACATCCAACTTGTTCATGTGAAAATTCACAACAAATTGTGAGAAGGTGTCCTGGGAGTGACCGCAAGACTAAATCTTGACTCAACTCCCCATCCATGACGAACCCAAGTCGCCCAAGACGCTCAATTAGATTGATCATCTTTAGGACATGAGTCTCAATCTAAGAAGCGTTGCCCTCGGCCATCCGAGATCGAGAAGAGCTCCTTAGATATTTCATATCTAGCAATTCTACTTTGCTCACCATACAACTCTCAAGGTGTAGTAGCATAAAGAGAGCATCCATCATTTTTCATCTTGTGACAAGCTCGTTACTCATGGATGCGAGCATGATGCATCGAGCCACGATGCATCATCTTGCCCTTTATTTAAAAGTAGCAATCTCTTCCTCGAGAGGTGTCTCTCGCAACTTTTTGCAGCACGGTAATTTAGGACATAAGAAATCTTTTCAAAGAAGGAGAACAATTCTCAGATTCTCAACCGGTCCAGGTGTAGTTCGATCCTGGGGGTTTGTTAAGATCAAGTATGCTTCGCGGTGAAATTAGTGAATGTGACATTTTCAAAATTTCGCATGTAAAAAGACAATATTTTAGCAAACATTCATTTAATTAATTACCAAAATAAATTAGGTCTTATTTTATATTGGTAGCTCCCACTATTTTCTTCAAACTATATTACCCTCATTTATATAGTTTAAGCAAAATCTAATTAAAGTTTTGCTAGTGAGAATAAGGATCCCATTTCAAATATATATAGCCTTGTGGTGACACAACAAACTATATATAAATAAATAGGTAGACAACTCCTTGTCAATTACATCAACATGTAACTCCTTATGTTTTGCCTCTTGGATTATTTTGATCAAGTGGTGGCACATCCGAATCAAAATTATCTAAGTTAAGTCCAACCTAGCACTTCCATATATTCAAAAAAAAAAATATCGCCTTGTGGTGACACAACAAAACAATATTGTTCAATTTTCTTTATAAGCATCAAATGTGATAAATTAACATCTTAAATACTTAATACTTGCCTTGTGGTGACACAACAAACTCATATTAAATATTTAATACTCTATTAATTTTATCATGCTGTAGAAGGCGACGTTCGATATTCTAAATATCTTTGAACGCTTAAGACTTAATAAAAAACTTTGAGGATTTATTATTATTTGTCTCATCTTGTTTAAGCAGGCATGCAAATATATATATAAAATACGCGTCATATTATTAAACATGCAAGCATGTTTGCATAATATATAATATATATATAATACTAGCATGCACATATAGAATACTATATTCTACCCGGATTGATTATGGATTTTATTCTAGTTTGGTTCACTAGAGCCACCAAGTGAACCAAAAGGTCAAACCCTAGGGTGCAAAGAATAAACATTTAAATATAACTATTACATTTAAACCGGGCTCCATTACAAACGGGTCTTCAAGCTCCTTGATCTCCGGTTCTTCAAAAAATTCTAACTAATCCTATTACATTAAACTATTTAATTTAAATAGAAACCTTGATCGTGATCAAGGGAAGTACATAGAGAGAGATAGAATTTACATCAAGAAGAAAACCGTAAAAGACGAGGTACGCAGTAACCCCATTTAATAAAACCCATTCATTCAAACATCCAACTAAAATAAATCCAATCATATTGGTCAATTGTCCATAATCAATCCCATTTATTATCATACATATCATCATATGTATCAATAAATTAAATCATTCCATATATATATGAGTATCATTTAATGGGCAATTTTATGTTGCATGAAATCCAATTTCAAGATTAAAATAAACCCTTTTATTTTAATTATAAAATTATTAAGATTAATATATATATAACAATTATATATATATATATATAATAAAAGTCATGCTCTCCCAACTCTTTATTACTAAATGGCCGGACTATGCTATGGAAATCCTGGACAATTCACTGCCACGTGGACAACAATTTTTTTTTTTAATTGCGCATACACCACGACCTTTATTGTAACAGGACAACTTTTGACAAAAAAAAAAATGTAACCATGCATGTATATATTATTTATATATATATATATAACCGTCCAGCAGAATATATAACCGTCCAGCAGATAGCAACAAGTTATAATTCTAACGCCACACGGATTCCAACAACAAGTTGCATGGACTGCATAATCAAAAAAAAAAATGATTCCGAAAACCCCTTTTTTTTTCTTTTTTTTTCGGCAATTTTTTTTTCTCATAAAATAATAATTTTATACAACAAATTATGCCCAATAAATTATTCAAAATACATACCCATACATATATGGAATCAAAATAATTAATAATTAGCATAAAGTTTGGCTTTGATACCACTGTTGGGTTTTGTGAAAATCAAAGTAGCAATCTAATTGCAAAATTTAGCGGAAGCGAGATAAAATCAGATTTTAAAATTTTTCACAAACCAATTACCCGGATCATCCTTTATGCATATTATTAATTAAACGAAGAATAAGAAATTACGAAATCATACCCTTGTAGAAACGAGCTTCCTCAGTACGAGTTCACCTCCTACTTCTCATGATCTCCTTGAATCTCTAGGGTAGATTCCTTCCTTTGATTAATGTAAGCCACCCAAGTGTATGGCCTCTATAGGTGATCCACCAAGGAAGAGGAATTTTTCAAGAAGAAGGAATTGGCTCAAACCCTAGTTTTTCCTATCTTAATAAGAAAAGGGTGTACTCTCGAAAAAAAAAAAATAGAATTACATTATATCGGATATCTAATATAAGACTCATCTTATAAAGATATCATGTAAGCCTCATTTTAATTAAAATAAGGTATTATTTATTTAATTAAACTCTTTTAATTAAATGGGCTCCCAATCCTATTAGGGTTAATTAATTAAACTCCTTTAACTAATTTTCTTTCCTAATCCAATTAGGAATAAATGAGAGTACTTATATTAAATTAATTTCTAAACCTTTTAGAAATTAAAATAATAATAATTATAATAATATTAATAAGACTCTCTTATTAATTTATATTTAATATTTCTAAAATATTAAATAATAATATTAAGCTATTTAATTTATTCTATCACCATAGATTAAATTAAATATACTTAATATATTATTACAATTATGCCATTAACTTCTTAAATAATTATTCTTCCTTTTATGGTGTGACCCTTTAGGTTCTCCATATTAAACCGGTTGTGAATAAATCAATTAGAACAATTTAATCTCATTTAAATAAATAAATTAAACAAATAATTTATTTAAATAAATAATATTTATTCTACAATAGGATAAGCCTCCCTAGCGATCAACGACTTTCCGGATAATATAGATTTCAACATTAATCATAAAAGAACCTTTGAGTAAATAGATATATACTTTTATTATATATATGATTATATATATATCATTACATGATATGGACATAACATTATCTTATATATAGTATATATCATATATGGACTAACATTATCGAAGTTATGCCTCGATGAGCCTGCATTTTGGCCCCGAGCGTTTTATGCTATATATATATATATATATATATATATATATATATATATATATATATATATATAAATCGTGGTGGGTCTATCATCGATGAGCCCGGATTTTATATCCTATATGTTTAATTGCTTATATATATATATATATATATATATATATATATAATTATGTCGATATATCCGATGAGCCCGGATTCACATCCGTATATTTTATTTATTTTATATATATATTTATATATATATATATATATATATATATTTACATTCTTTCCTAGCCCGGAGTTTACTACTGTGGCCTTTTTACGCCTTTTATTTACATTTCATTTCCCTCGCCCGAGTTTATTTACTTGTATGCTTGATCGCTTTTTACTTACTTTTATTTACATTTCATCCCCACCCGGAGTTTACTTCGTGGTGGTGGTTGATCATATCCATATATATATATATATATATATATATATATATTTACCGCTATTTATATATTTACATTTTCGATCCCCCATGGAGTTGCTTTGGTGGTTGATCATGTCATATATATATATATATATATATATATATATATATATATATTTATATATTTTTATATATATATAATCGCTTATCGCTTTCCATACAAATTCAGTAGTATCATGTGAGCCTAGGAATCATGTGATCATGTGTTCGGGCCATCAATCTAGATTCGTTCCTATGATGGACATTTTTCATTGTAAGAAATTTGTATATTATTTTACGTTGTTCAATTTCTCGATGGTCACATGCCCATGAGGAGTTCTAAGATCATCAGATATATTTTTTTCTAGAATGCTTCAGATCTCTAAAATAAAAGCAAACAAGTTCTAACATTTAATAATAAAATGGAAGTATGAAAAGGTCTCAATTCCTATTGAGCATGTGGTTTGAAAACCTCTTTACAAAACTTCATCATATATCTCGTTAAACCGAATTTTTCTATAAAATTCAAACCTGTGTATATAGGTGCTAACGAGGCCTCACACTACTTTCAAATAATTGCACATCGATCCACACACACACACACACACACATTCATATAACAATTTCTTTTGAAAAGTGTGGCCACCGTGGTAACACGGATGTCTGGGGTGCCTAACACCTTCCCTCCGCATAATCAAGCCCCTGACCCAAAATGAATCTCTCGATTTCATAGCATTCGCCTAGCAAAGTTGTCAAAACATCGGGTCAATGTGCAAACCTTTTCGGTCATATTGGTGCAACCAAGTTAAATACACCAACCGGCTTACTTTTAAAGTCAAATCGTCGACATTATACATGTTTGACCTTTTTCACTTGTTTTTTCAAACAAATCTCACATTAACATGAGAACACCAAAGAACAAGTAACTAAAAAGGACACTCAAAAATCCCGACGTCGATGTGTGGCGACTCACTGGGACTCCAAAGAAGAGGGCTTAAGCCGCCATTACAAGCTTTTCAAAATTGTTATATGCTTGTGTGTGAATGTTGCATTTACATTTACGATGAATGTGTACGAACGCATCTTAATTATCGTGACCGCTAAATATCTATCTCGTGATATTAGTGTTTCAGACATGTCATCATTTTGCATAAACGATGAGACACGTTGTATGTGAATGTATGTTGTGTGGTCCTCCACCAGAGGCTATCCCGCTTGTTTGATTATCGGACTTGTGGGAAGAATGATTCCCCGGGGCTCGTGAAAGGCACCACCAGATTCGCTTCCATTGAACGACCGGATTAACTTCCCGCCAAGTAGATCATATGATCGGGAACCTTCATGCCAAAAAAGTCCGCGAGAGTAACCCTAAGATAGGTCACCGATAAACCAAACGCGAGGGAAGTCTCTTCATACTTTCCATTTTAAATTACTTGTAAAAACATTTACTTGTAATTTTATTCCATGTTCATTCATATGTAATGGAAAATATAAAGAATATATATGTAGATGCATTACATGTTATCAATTAACAACCGTTTTTGCAGACAAAATTCCTAAATGGACATGTTATGATAACATTTATATTACCCTAAGACTAAACTACGTAAGTCTTTTTTTGTAGGGAAGCAATCGGGCCTCTATACCGCTCAAAGTCCAAAAGGCCACAGCTCACAACCAATCATGTCTTCTTCCGATCGCCTAATGTCGCTTCCTCGAGAAGAATTTGATTGATTGAGTAAACAAATCATGCACTGGCTGTTCTACTAAAAAGAATTACACCAGCCTACACTGTGGTACGTAAGATACCTACACATACGTAATCCTCTACACAAGGAGGAGTTCAAGGTCCGGAAAAATAGTTCCGTAACATCGCTTGATACAACCAACAAAGACCCCGAAAACACCCATCTCAAAGGAGATCCAGACACACGGTGATATCGTGAAGAAGGTCCTTCAAATGGAGGAAACTATCCCGTTCTCAAAGGGATTGGAACACACGGCAAGTTGTTTCATATATGCATCTTTGCATATTTCCGTGTTCAATATCCAGAGAAATTCAAGACCCTCGATTTTGAGAAATATGATGGATTAGGGGATCCTTATACACATTTAAAGGTGTTCATAGGAGAACTTGGTCTTACGCAGAAAATGAAAAGCTCTAATGCAAATTGCTTTCAAAAAAAGTCCTGATCGAGAAGCCTGCTCATGGTATCCACCAGATTAGACAACTCTAAGATCCATAGTCGGGAAGAGTCGGGCTCACGCCTTCCTTACTCAATATAGCTTTTTTAATCTCAGATGGCTCTCGACCCAGCATCAAATTACCAAGGTCAAGAAAACAATCTAACGAGTCATTTAGAGAGTACGCTCAAAGGTGGAGGCGCCTTTGTCGCGTCAAGTTATTCCTTCCATGATGTAATCGTAAATGGTCATGACCTTCATAGATGTACAGAAGCTCCTTTCTATGAAAGAGTTCTAGCCGGTATTGGCAAACCATTTTCTAAAATGATCAAACATGGAGAGATGGTCGAGATGGGATCAAGTCCCAGAAAATTCAAGACCTAGCCGCTTAAAGTCGTCATTCGAGCACATCCAAATCGGATCTTATGGAAAAACAACCCTGAGGGTCCATAAAAAGAAAGAGGAGGATGTTTCCTCGATACTACAAGGACAAAAGGCAATCCAAGCACGCTATATGCAGAGAGAAACTACTCCCCTTTTCCAAAGACAATCTTCAAAACCTCCATTGCCTAAAAGTGGAGAAGTAAAAAGACCTCGAACGCTCACACCCTTGGGGGACTCGCCGAGAATATTCTTGCTCTTCCGATCGCTTCGTAAGAAAATTACACATCTTCTTCCACCACCAACCCTAATGGGAGGGGTTTTAATGCTACTCGAAGTGTGTGCTTATCATGCCGGGCACCGGACATGATACTCAAGATTGTTGGGCCTCAAACATAAGATTCAAGATCTAATAGACAACGTGAGATCGTGGTCACTAAACCAGATCAACCTCATGTGCAAGACAACCTCTTCCTCAACACACAGAAGAAGAAGAGGTCAATACGATCATTGGAGCACTATACAAGGTTCCAATTTAACGGCGAATCATCCCAACCCATCAAAGATGGTGTCGATAAATGGGATTATGCAAAGTTCCAGTTTTTACCATGGAACGAAAAGATGAAAGCTCTTTTCCAAACAAATTGAATAATCGCGTAATCGGTGACCCACCAAAGATCAAGTCACACGCCAATTAATCAGCAGAGCATGCCTATCTCCTTCCTTTTGTTATGAATGCCTCCTCACCACCTTCGTAAAGCGAAGCTATGGAGGATAAGGTGTGAAAGAGAGCAAATGCTAAAGCCCGCGGGATTTTGCCAATCGAGGGAATTCACCTATTTGGGCCAATCTATGGAGGAGATATTACAGATGTCGATCAACGAAGGAAGAATTACCTTCCTTCCCTCCCATCAATCCCTCGCCGTATGGTTCAACTCGATGAAATGTGTCAATATCATTCACATTCTCGTGGTCACAAAGACGTAAGAATGTTGGGCACTCCGCCATCTTATTCGTAATCTTATCGATAATGGTGTCCCGCAAATAAAGCAGATGATTACACCGCACAACTCAAGGGTGGGAATGCATGTCCTACCAAATGGAAGGGATCAAGAGTGCTTATATCCAAAGTGGATGATGAGATCACAAAGTATTTCCCATACAACCAATTCAACTCAAAGGAGTCGATAATCCTTTGAAAGTGGCCGCACTCAGAGCCAATTTCTTTATCTTTCGCATCACAATATCCCGTTGTCGTACTTACACAACGTTCCATGGAATTATGGAGAAGTCAAGGATCCACGCCTCATACTATCGCTATAAGTGTCAAGGAAAATCCATCGTATCTTCCTCAACGGATTATTAAACCTACTACAAGCAAAGGGAAGTCGTTTCGTGGAGAAGATTGAAAATTCCTCCGCACTACGGGCCACAATGAAGCCAAAGTGGTTTTAAGTCAGAAGCTCCACACCGATTTCAACATCGATTTGGTTTTTCTTCCGAGGATCATCTAAGATCTTCATCAAGGTTTTAGAAGAAGTTTATTTGCCAAAATCATGGACGTGAAAAATTTCAACATTGGTTGATCACATTTTCAACAACAATGTGATATCCTTCATCGATGATTTACATACCTCCCAAAGGGACCGGCCATCCAAGCCTTTTCAGATATGTAGTTTTGTCTTCCCGTATATGCTAGCAGGAGTATTGATAGATGGAGGCTCATCTCTAAATATCCGTCCTTATGCCACCTGGTAAAGATGAATATCAATCTCAAGCGGATCCAAAGTACCATACATGGCCATCGAGCTTTTGATGGATCCCAACGAAATTCGCTGAAAGATTGAATCGCCAATCGAGATTGGTCCAAATACATTCAATGTATCCTTCCACGCCCTCAAGATAGACTCAGATAACCTCGCTATCGGGGAGACCATGGATACACATGGTCGGAGCCGTTCCTCCACGCTACATCAACAACTCAAATACATTATCAACAATAGCCTAGTCATCGCAACGCCGAGCCGGATTGTCCCTAACAAGGAACTCTACCAATTATCGCCTTCAATTCAAGTTGAACCGCCAGCCCATACTCGAAGTGAGTAACACGCAATACCATTCTATTGGAGCGCCACTTCCCGCACTCCAAGATTTTCGCCGAGGTTACGTTTACCACTCAAGAAATGATGTCATTGGGTCATCAACCCGACAAGGGCTTGGTAAAGATAAGTAAGGTATTAAGCACCCTATTCAAATGTCCAACAAATCGAACAATTTGACTAGGCTATTCGCCAGCCCAAGCACACAGAATCCTCATAAGCACAAGAAGTTCCTCAAGCTTCCGCCAAGACGACGATTTTCTATACCTTTACCTCACGAGTTAATGCAATCTCCAAGAAAGGTTCCAAAGACATGTCAGAAGCTATGTTATTTCAAAACCAAAGGCCAATCAAAGCAAAAGAGGTGCCGATTCCTCGATCCCAAGTGGAAGAAAAGGAACGGAAACGTAAAATATGACTCGCTTTCGATGATGGCAGTATTCGCGCCATTGTTCATGATGAACATATAAATAGATACACCCTGCACGATGATTGCCCAGATGTCATGGTTATCATTCGGGAGAAGGAGGACAATGACGATCCTTCCATCATCATATAATCCATCAGACTTTTCCTCGACAATTGGAGCAAGACTCCATTCATCGGGTCGACGAGGGTAAAATGGGCAAAAAATCCCTCCGCCCTCAGTAGATAACTTTAATTGCTTGCTTTCCTTTACAAAGACTAGCAGTTATTTTATCAAGTACATGCTAACACTTTTGTATGATCGAAACAGCTTGCATATATTAAGTGAAAGCATCTTTTGTTTCAGACTCAATTTAGATGTGTCATCCTTGTCGATGACATGCCTTCTCTCCACAAGGGTCAGAACTTTGATGCAAAGTTGACTCTGCACTTGATGGACATCCAAGAGGACATCGAGAGACACCTCAGAGATTAAGGAACGGGTCGCAGCATAAACCCAAACCCAATCTTGATCAAACCACTCCTTTCAATCTTGGAACCTTAGACAACCCTAAGCTAATCCAGATTGGTTCGCACTCTTTACCACAAATCAACGGAATGACATGGTCGCACTATTAACCCAATTCCGTGATGTGTTTGCATGGTCTCATGAAGACATGGTGGGTTTGTCCATCGACATTGTTCTTCATCGCCTTCCCATCAAAGAAGGATTCAAGCCGCTTAGCAAAAAGCTCAAAGCGATCAAAACCGAATGGAGTTTAAAAGTCAAAGAAGAAATTGTGAAACAATTTCAAGTCGGCATCATCATGGTGTCTACATATCCTGAGTGGATATCCAACATTGTTCCCGTGCCTAAACCAGGGGAAAGGTGCGAGTTTCATGGATTATCGGATTTGAACAAAGCTTTGCTTTAAAGATAGCTTTCCTGCGCCCTTTATCCACATTCTTATCGATAATATCGCTTCAATACGCATGTATCTTTTGTCGATTGCTTTTCATGGGTACCATCAAATTATGGTCGCCGAGGAAGATCGTGAGAAAACCGCTTTCATCACGCCTGGGGAACCTTTCACACAGACATTTCATTGTCATTTCGCCTCATCAACGCCGGGGCAACCTATCAATGAAGCTATATGATGTCTTTTCCATGATTTAATGCACAAAGAGATAGAGATCTACGTGGATGACATCATTGTCAAATCCCAAAGGAGGATGACCACTTAGACCATCTCAAAAACTTTTCAACAAAGTCATGTAAGTACAACTTGAAGTTGAATCCCGCCAAGTGCGCGCTTTGGTGTTAAGTCGCAAGTTGCTAGGTTTCCTAGTCACCACAAAGGGATTGAATCGATCCTACCAAAATCCAGCCATCAAGGAAATGCCCATTCCTCTATGCAGAGAAGGAAATACGGGATTTTTGGGAAGAATCAATTTCATTAGCAGATTCATTTTCAACTCACAAAGAACTCGTGAGCCTATCTTCAAGTCATAAGGAAGAACTCCTCCATGAAATGGAACGATGAGTGTCGAAAGCCTTCCTTACCATTAAAGAGCAACCGATTAACGCCCTATTTTGGTACCTCCTGTGGATGATGTTCCCTGCTCATGTACCTCATCCATAAATGACAATGCCCACGGGTCATGCAAAAAAAAAAGACAATAGAGGCCAAGAACGAGCTATCTATTACCTCAAAGAAAAGATTCAAAGATCGCTGAACACAAGTACACTCGATTGAGAAAACTTGTTGTGCTTTTTAGCATGGGCTTCCATGAGGTTACAACATTACCTCCATGGTCACACAACCCATCTCATATCCCGAATGGATCCTCTCAAGTATGTGTTCAAGAAGCCCATATCAATTGTCGATCGTCTGTGATGGCGCTTGATCCTACAAGCAATTTGACATCGCTTCACGTGACGCAAAAAAAGTCGTCAAAGGTCAAGGAATTCATGGATCAATCCGTCCGCCGCACCGTAGGGATTACAAACCCTTAGAAACATACTTTTTCCGATGAAGGGTAATGATAATTCAGCCATACAACATCAAGACAATACACGCAGACGTGGAGAATGTATTTTGATGGAGTCATTAATACGTAAGGCTCGAGTCGAGCAGCTTTTAATATCCCAGACGGGGAGCAGATCCCGTCGCCACAAATTGTAGTTTGTCACACCAACAACACAAATGAAAGTATGAAGGTCAGATCATGGGGCTAAAACTTGCCCGCTCAACGGGCATCAAAGTGTTAATCGCCTTTGGGGATTCCAATTGGTAATCAAGCAATCCACGTGAATCTATCAAACCAAAGAATTACATTTGTCGCCTTTACCATCTCTAAAGTTTTACAGATGGCTTTTGAGTTCAAGAAATCTCTTTCTACACATTCCTCGTAATAGAATGATTTTGCAGATGCATTAGCAACGCTGGCCTCCTCGTTTACATACCGACAAGGAAAACATGCCAAACATCACGTTTACTCGCAAAAAGCCCCAATTTATGGGAATTACGTTGAGAGAAGTATCGATGAGCTACCTCCCATCCACAACCCTTGGTATCAATGCATCAAGGAGTATCTATTTAGATGGATCTACACCACCGAGGCGAGCCTAATCGAGAAGAGGCGATTCATCGACTTGCTATGAAATTTACACCGATGAGATGCACTCTACAAAAGAGATGCAGGATTAGGTCTCCTCAGATGTCTCAGACAAAGACCAAGCTCGAGACTCATGGATGAGATCCATGGAGGAGTATGTGGCCCACACATGAGCGCCCCCCTACTTGTCAAGAAAATTCTCGTAACGGGACATTATCGGGCTTACACTCAAAGTCGATCGTGATGATCACGCCAAGAGGTGCTATCAATGCCGATTCATGGGAATGCTATCCACGCCTCCAAGGAACTCCACAATACGAAGTTTTGCCCACGGCCCTTCTCAATGTGGGGAATGGACGTGATCGGGCCCATCGAGCCCAAAGCCAAGAATGGACATCGATTCATATTCACCATGATCGACTACTTCACCAAATGGGTAGAAGCAAAGATCCTTCCCCAAGGTCACTAAAGAAGTTATCATTGCTTTCATCAAAAACAATGTCATCATCGTCGATATGGACAACCAGAGGTCATCAGGTCGATAATGCTAAAGAACCTCAACAACAAAATGATGGAGGAGTTATGCAGAAAATTCCACATCAAACATCTCAACTCCGCCATCTACCATCCAAAGATGAATGGTGTGTTGAAGCGGCTAATAAAAACATCAAGAAGATCATGCGTAAAAATGTCCGCCAATCATAAAGGATGGCCTCACCTCTTCTCTCGACTTTTTATTAGCCTACGTAACTTCCATGCGAACTTCCACCGGGCAACCCCTCACTCATTAGTCTATGGATGGAAGGAAAAGGTTCCCCATAGAAGGTGGAAATGGAATCCCTCGTAGTATCGATGGATGCTCATTGATGAAGACCAATGGGTACAAGACATGTATCACCAATTGTCTCTCGATAGAAAAAGGAGGAGAACGACAATCTTCCATGGTCATTATATCAAGAAAGGATCGCACGATCCTACAAATGTAAAAGTCCGACTACGGCAATTCAAACAATACGACTTGGTTTTGAAGAAGATCATCGACAACCAAGATCAATCTAAGGAAAATTCGCCCTAACTCGGGAAGGCCCATTTGTTGTCAAGGAAGTATTATTGACAGAGGTGCTCTCAGATCACAGTGAAATGGATGGCGATGAATTTCCACAACTTATCAACTCTGACACCGTGAAATGGTAGATTTACGTCTCGGGTTACCATCAAACAAACATCCCGGTTTTGATCATCAAATCACCACCATTCCGCTTTTGAACCCTTTCCTTTTACATACTCTTCCGCCTCGTGGAAACATACACTTCAAACCAAAAACTGTTTTACTTCATTTCAAACTTTCATACAATCTCTTGTTATCCTCAAGACGGATTTAACCTTTCACAATTTTGTTATCCCAAGACGGATGGATTTAAATCCAAGACATTAAACCTTTTCACTTTATTATCAAGACGGATTAAACTTTTCTACGCTCCGCAGCTTTGTCCCGAGGACGGATCAAACTTTTTACACACTTGCAGCTTTATCCCCATTATGGGATCAAACTTTTTCTCCCCGCAAAGATAGCCTCGCATATGGGATTCACACTTTTCTTCGCCTTCAATTCGTCCCAGGGGGTAACCACGCCGACCGATCTCCCCGACACCGGGGTACGAGGCAACCATATTCTCTACGGCCCTGGGCCGCAATAAAAAAAACAACAAAAACATTTCTACCTTTTTTCTACAAAAAACAACAAAACAACAAAAATACTTCTACACCCATCCGCCTTCCGTGATTCAAATATTGAACCTCCTACACTAGGTTCGAACTACGCAGACTTGATCTCCTCTTCTTCAGAGAGTACGTAGTACCATTCATGGTGCGCCTAACCCCTACCGTAACAACATACTTGTCACACAGCATCGGGATCAATCTTCAATTTGCCCCATTTCATCTGGCTTTCAGATCAAAAGGATGGAATTACCCAACCTCTTCTCACAAATAGAAGATTCTGGTGACCATCTAAGTCGCGATCGTGCCTCAAAGAGCAATACCAACCCATAAGAGATGGAATTAACTAGCTTCTCACAAATAGAAGTATCAAGCACCATCCGTGGAAAAGCATTCAATCTCAGAGAGGAAGAAACCACCCTCCTCTCCACTTTTCCATAGAGATACCAAATTCCCAAGACACCAAAGATGGTAGGATTTACGTAAATCAATGATCCGTTTCGAGAGATCTCATGACGCCTCAATGTCCATCTATCAAGGATAAGTTCGTAATGCATCAAGATCACAAGGCCCCGAGAGAAACAGCAAACATCAAGCAAGTATCAAGGCATAACTAAAAGGGAAGTGAATCAAAATATATTTCCCGCATATATATAATATCGTTTGATATATACATATCGTGTTGTATATGACAAAATGGCTGTTTAGTCAGGCAGAAAATACAAAGCTATCTACAGATCTGTGTGTATGCGACTATCGATCTAACATAGCATCCCTCTCTCAAGACGGAGGAAGAAGCACCGCAAGCTCCCCGCCCAAGGGTATCTACACGAGCTAGCAGATCGAGGCTAATCGCATGGTGGCATAATGCTCATCAATGTAAGCACTCATGTCAAGCAAGACCGATACCATCGGGATCTCATCAAGTGTCTATCGCAATGGCCACATCCCTAGCAGAGATAAGGCAAGCATCCCGCCCCCCACTATCAATACATCCTCGGTCGATCTAGCCTCATCCTCTCTAACAGAAAAAAAGATCTCTC
This sequence comes from Panax quinquefolius, assembly GCA_020205615.1. Taxonomy (NCBI): domain Eukaryota; kingdom Viridiplantae; phylum Streptophyta; class Magnoliopsida; order Apiales; family Araliaceae; genus Panax; species Panax quinquefolius. Next base: position 97,213,875 of record CM035158.1, on the reverse strand, counting down.
TCTCATCAAGAGTCACAACATCGCGGCCCTAGCCCGATCTCTCTCATATAGTCATCGATGTAAGCTCGCTTCCAAATGTCATGTGTCAATATCGAGTAAGTAAAAAGGGCACTGGGTGGGAGAATCCATCACAAATGCCGGCAAATTCAAATAGCCAAATCATCGATGGGAATAATAGCCTCTATATAGCTCCTCATCGTCGTAATCAATCCTCTCAGACCGTGGATACCGCCGCCACCGATGCGCTCTCGCTCCATCCATGCGAATACTCGCAGTAACAACTCGACGATCGACAGAAAACTCACCAACTCTCGCCGATCCCCAACAGTATACAACCCGGATCTGCCCTCCGCCGATAAACGGTGTGTGACGCGAAGTTACCGACTCATCGCCTCATACGGATGAAAAATCTCGAATCGGTCAAACCGACACATCACTACCAATGGGTGGTAAGTAATCATGCCCCTCAATCCACCAGAGGGAGATAATCCATGCCCGAGTATGAGTAATGAAGTCAGTAGGGTGAACTAAGCCTCAACACTAATAATATGGCAAACGGATCCCTAATCCCCGCAGTAAAAGTCGACCACGATGCAAAGATTCGTGCACACTCGCAGTCGAAAAGGAGTACGATATGGCTATCTCCGGTGAAACAAACCCCCCGCCTAAATGTGCTAATCTGCCTCAAGTGTGACATAAACCACACATACAAAGATGATCGAACTACTCAGTAAACACTCCTCACGGATAAGTGCAAGAAGATGTAGTCGACCTCGTAGTCTCTCAAGAATGATCATCCAGACAATGGTACGACCTCCCCGAGAGCTCTCATCGCCATAATGACGCCGATATCCATTTCATCCATGTATCGCAGACATGAAGACGTATGACAACACGCATAAAGCAAAGACATCTACTCGGGTCGAACGCCAATGGTCCTCCGGTGTGGTGAAATCCCCTAATGCCGCGCATAGCTATCCTCAGAGCCAAACCTCACAAACAGAAACGCTGGATATCACGCGGTCGGATGTAATCTCGCCCCGACCACTCTACGCCTCAATCCGGTGAGGGTCATGAATCGCTCGCTCATGTCTCCAATAGCCATACGCACGCAAGGTCTGGTCCAAAAGCAAAGATCGCCAACCGTGTATACTCCTCCAAAGTAGAGTCAACCGGGTCCCAAATCTAAAACCCGCTCTCCGATACCCAAAGGTTTCTAAAGATGCCCTCTACAAATCTCGTGGGAACTCAAACATCATCAGGTCATAAGATGTCAGCAAAGAATCATCTACGATCACCACGTTCGATGGTGATATACTATCATACCATGAGCAAGATACCACCTACCACCACAAATGGTGGGTATGATCAATACGGCTAATCGTCAAGAAGACATCTCAGACGGGCCGTGGTCATAAGACCATCCAGGTCAATGTCAATATCTCTCGACATACATACATATGCATAATAATAATAATACGCATGATACAATAGATGGCAATATGATATAGGAATGGAAAACTGTACATACATTCCTAAGTATATCATCATCTAATACATCTCTCAGACAACTAAAATATATGTGGAAATGGGGGAAGCTACCCAACATACAACAGAGGCCTATCAAAAGAGATAGCGAGAAACATCGAAAAAAAAGTCAAGAGTGTCGATGTTCACATCATCGATCCCGCCCACCGATGTAAACTCCTCCCCGAGTCATCGGATCTCTATCTCCTGAGTGGATGTCTGTGCCGATATACAAGGAGGATCTCGCACGCAAAACCATACGGGTCACCGAGGGACCAAAGCCAGAGCCGGAAGGATCAAAAGTATCTACTCTACCGCAGGATCTCTCGCCCCAAATGCCGAATGAAAAGATGTGACCGGCCCAACCGCCGAGTCAATCATCAACTCAGGTCACATGAAGTCTGATCTCCGACACAAAGCTAGCCAATCCATCATCATCACGGATCCTCGAACCATATCCCCCATAAACCGTGGTGTGGCGGGTCCGAGCTCCAATCGCACGAGGGATCCACCAATGCCGAACATCTCCCCGAGAACAGGGGCCCTCCGACAATGTAAAACCGCCAATCCCCATCAATGGGATGTCAATGACGGTGATCAAAAAAAAATAATAACGCCGCCGGCAGAGGCAAGATCTCAGAGATACTAATCTCTCCTCAGAAGTGCTCCTAATAAAGACGCTTCTCCTAAATAGAGCTCCCATCCTCCATCTCAGAAGAGAGGAATCTCGGGTGGAAATGACGACTCTACCCAAATGGGTACCCATCCTCAAAACCAACTCCCAAATGCTCTCCAGAGTAGGGAATCCATGATGATGACATCTACCGTCAATAACTCCAATCAGAAGTACAATGAGTGAAACCTCTCAAGAATGTGGACCTCCGCCAAGATGGAATGATGCCATCTCCGCCCTCGTGGATAGGTGTCTAAACCTAACACGCCACAGACGCAAACAAGGAAGCCTCTCATAGCCCAAAATCGCCAACACAAAGGCAAAACATCCGCCGTCACCAACACTCTTAACCCATACATGGAAAAGACAAGAGAAACACTCACCAAAGCAGAAATGGGTAGAATCCTAACCACGCCTGGCCAAGCCCTCGCGATCGCACGCGATTCCCCGAGGAAGTAGGCAAAGGTGTAGAACCCCAATCATACTCTCCTATACGGGTCCACGGTCGAGTGGCGCCGATCAAAGCGAAGGACACCGTAGAAGAGTTATCTCGCCATGGCGCCTCTAATGATCATCAGAACAATCGCCGAGAATGCGATCCCCGACTCACATCATCTGCATGGGCTCACCAAATAGCCCGCCATAAGATCTACGCCAAAGGACTCAGATTTAATAGCCCCGCCTCGAGCGCCTCCGCCGAACTCCCAACAAGGATCCGACAAGAAGAGGGTGATATCCGCCGCAAGGCACCGGCCCTCCAAACTCCATACCGTGATAAACCGCCAATCCATCATCGCATCATCATCATCACCTCGCAGCCCAAAGAAATGGAGTGATCGAGTCCGTGAAACCACCGCCGCATAATGCCCCGAGGTAACCCCTGTGGACAAATGACGGGTAGAATGGAGAAGAACCTCCCGAATCCCCCCCACCACGGACGATCGCTCATAGTCATCATGCAAGGCCCGATACATAGAGTGGATGCTAAACCAGCTTCCTCGAGGTCAGGTGTGAAGTCGGAACCTACATCAAATGCAGATCAACATCGACTCCTCGACTCCTCATCAATAGAAATAAGGAAGATTAAAGATCTAACTTCATACCTCATTTCAGTGCAGTGTGTATATCAAGGATGCCTACTCAAGTCACCCGTAAGATCCGGGTTCGCCACTGAATACCGCAATCCTCACGGGGAACACGACATAACAGAGCAGAACCTCGACGGCAGCATCCTCCTCCTCGCCCTCGACATTCGCACTTCAACCCTAATAGACGATCACCGCCTCCGCCAAAACGACGAGGTCGTCTAATGTAACTGCTACCGAGGCTCTTCAAAAGCCCTCCTCCGCATACACCGTAAGTGGTCCCATGAACTACTCTACCGATCCGGATCCATGATATCGGACAACAAGTCTCCAAATCACCTCGTAAAGGGTGTGGTAATTTCTTACCCGAGTCTTTTCAAAATGCATTCTATGATTACATGCATGCATGCATTGCTTTTAACATACATCTACAAGAGAGTAAAAATGCATGACTACCCAATACCTACATTTTGGGAAAATTTTTGCCATAGCCCCTTTGTAAATGGGACTATCCACACGCACATAGGCATGACTAGGTGGCCATTCAAAGAAGACACCTATACACAAATATATACATCCCAGATGATGATCAATACATTGCAAAAAAAATCTGTAAGTGTAGTCTAATTACTGTGATTATTTTTTTTTGTCTACCTTTACTCATTTGTCCTCATATAGATAAGAAATGACAAGAAAAGGTGCCAATTTGATCGCTTCAAAAGTCAAAATTTTTTCACATCATTATGTTCAAAGATGGTTTAATACTAACATTTGCTATGTTGAATATTTTTATCAAGTCATATCGCATGCATATTCACTACTATGTGTCTAAATGCATTTCATGCGATAAGTCATTTTCCAATGGATGTAAATTGGAAAAAAAAATACATGCACGTGTTGTTGTGATGATGTTGAAGAACGCTTGTACTATGGGCGTAATATGCGTAAAGTTGCCCTAACTCTCAGCAGATCCTCAAGAAGAGCTCTTTGATTTCTTCTTCACGTTAACTTGAAAATGACTTATGAAAGCAACCATTGCCTATATATATATAGCACGGCTGGGTCGCAGCTAACTCTGGGCCTCGCAGTAGTACACCGCACTCTTCTACATGGGTCCCACACCTCCCGGCCGCTCCAGCTTAGAGTTGCAAAGGAGGTCTCATGTTAAAAAGGCCAAATCAGAATAAAAGTGCTACGCGATCGAGCTTTAATAGCCTCAAACTCGTTTTTCGCTTCTGCCACGAGTTAAACTCCCGTCGCCTCAAAGGTATTCACCAAATGCAGGTATACTATACCAATGAGCTCAAATTTTCACAGATCATGCTCTAATAATACCCCACAAAGGTCCGATGTCATCAATGAGTGTCAGCAACCCCGACGATCCCTCACGGGTTACAACGCAAAACCACGAAATATCATCAAACCTCCTCAACGGGGTTACAACGCCAAGTTATCAAACACTACGTATATCCCACGGGGTGGGGTCACAACGCACATCTTTCAAGCATCTACGTATCCCCACGGGGTTATAACGTAATGCAACCATTGATAACACACATCAATGAAGGTCAAGCAACTCGACATCATGTCACCCATGGCAAGTAAACCCATCAAGCAAACCTCAAGCAACCCTCTCGGGGGCTACAACGCAATGCTACCATCGACACATACATCAATGAAGGTCAAGCAAATTTCGATAATGCATCCAAAGCAGGATTTATCCGTGACACACATCACATCGTCAATCGTGCAACCCCGATAACAACAAACCGTCTGGCAAGAATCTCGGATGTAACGAGGGAATATGTTATACACATCCTCAAACAGACAAAGCTTTATCCCCACAGATCTCTTACACACAAGAGGTACCTCTATGGAATATAAGCTAGTTGTTCAGGATTCAAGACTTTGGTGATAGCCCCAACGCCAACATCCTGGAAACTTGGATCGCATGTCCAAGTTTCATCACCGATTGTCATCCCAACAGATTACCCGACAATCATTCATGCATTCTTCATACATGCATTTGCATCATGTGTCAGATATAAGCATCATGTTTATCTTGCTTGCATTTCAAGTGTCTAGTATTCTTTATCCTATCCATGCCTCAGATTGCATGAATATGATAAAGAGGGCATCTCAGTAGACACTCAAAATTTTCTCGCACTCCTATTACTAACATCAGCAGGAGGGTAGATTCATCTTTTGGAGATAACCCCGAAAGACAACTTACATCCATTCCGGATACTACCTAAGTTCGGGCCCAACCCTAAACACAAACCGAACATCATCTCAAACCCTAACACACACCGAATGTTATTTCCAATCTTTGAGATAACCCCGAGATATGCAGATCAAAAGACCCAACAACAACACCGAGAGAGGATAGTTCTGTCTCTAACGATAACACCGCTGACGTTTTCGCCCCAATCCCAGAGAAACATCGGGAGAAGAACCCATCCTTGGTGATAGCCCCAAGAGATGCCATCATTGCGCTCCTATGATAACCCCCAAAAATGCTTGTTTCAAACATATGCAATCGCTTCAACCTCGTACATCCCGTCGAGGCACACACACACCTCGTAATCTTGAGATAATAACAACGGCAGACAGAACATCCATGTATGATGACAAGTGAGACATACAAACAAGCAAGCAATCCAATCTCGATGTAACCCCGAGCAACGCTCGCTTTCGCTTAAACCCATGATAACCCCTGTGAGGAGTCACAACGCCATCTTACCATCTCAACAAGATGATATCACAAGATACCAACAAGTAGTCCAATCTCAACTGTAACCTCGAAGCAACGCTCTACTTTCAACTCAAACCCATGATAAACCCCATGAGGAGTCAAACGTCATCTTGTTCCTTCGACAATGGCACGTCATCTCAACACTTCATACATACATACATCCAACAATGTCCCACAAGAGCCGAGGATCGACAATCCCGAGTGACTATTACGCGCGGCAAGATTTTTTGATAGAATTTGAAGCTTGAAGACCATGGGCATGTAATCTCTCTTCCCGACTTCGCACAACCTCTAATCCATGTCATCACAGAATAACTCTCACACAAGCTATCCAAGAAGGTCGATATACCTCGCTCGGATGCTCTGATTGAAAGTTCGCAAGTTCGAAAGGACATTACAAAGGCATGAGTGCACGATTTTACGAGACGACGGGACCATGAGGCTTGATGATGCACCACACCACCAGCAGTCATAGTATAATCAATGGCCGCCGCAGCAGTGTACCCGCGCCATCCGCCTATATATACAAGCCTTGGGGTCACCCATTTGAGAAGAAGAGGAGGGAAAAGGCGAGGAAGCCTCGCCCATTTTACTCGCATACACATCTTTTCGAAAGTGTTTCTCACTTCTAAACACTAGTTAGCTCACATATAGCTATCTTTTATCCCATGAGCCGAGTGTTTATCCATTTAAAGTCATAGAAGTCTACTTTGGCAAGCCCACCGTAAGCCTTCTTATATTCTATAAAGCCTTCTCTTCTCATATTAGCACACACACTGTTATACACGCTGAGAGTCGCAAGTGAGTGTGTTTTTTTGATTTCTATCCGTGGTTTTCATTTCATTCTCATATATATATATATATATATATATATATTTCATATATGGACTAACATTATCGAAGTTATGCCTCGATTGAGCCTGCATTTTTAAATGCTTTTATATATATATTTATATTATATATATATATATATATATATATATATATATATATATATATATATATATATATATATGAGCCCGGATTATATATATATGAGCCCGGATTTATATATATATATATATATATATATATATATATATATATATATATATATATATATATATATATATATATATATCCGATGAGCCCGGATTCACATCCTGGATTCACATCTATATATATATATATATATATATATATATATATATATATATATATATATATATATATATATATATTTACATTCTCGTCTCTGAGTTCGGAGTTTACTTGTGGCCTTTACACTTTTTATTTACATTTCGTCTCCGCTCGAGTTTACTTTCTGTGGCGCTTGATCGCTTTTATGCCTTTTATTTACATTTCGTCCCCTGAGTTTACTTTGTGGGTTGATTTGGTCCATATATATATATATATATATATATATATATATATATATATATATATTTACTTTTATATATTTTATATTTTCGATCCCCCATGGAGTTGCTTGTGGTGGTGGTTGATCATGTCTCATATATATATATTTATTTTTATATATATATAATCGCCATCGCTTTCCATACAAATTGCAAAGATTACGTGAGCCTAGGAATCATGTGATCATGTGTTCGGGCCATCAATCTAGATTCGATTCCTATGATGGACATTTTTTCATGTGAAGTAGTACTCGTATATTATTTTACGTTGTTCAATTTCCTCGATGGTCATCATGCCCATGAGGAGTTCTAAGATCGTCAGATATTATTTTTTCTAGAATGCTTCAGATCTCTCAAAAAATAAAAGCAAACAAGTTTAACATTTAATAATAAAATGGAAGTATGAAAAGGTCTCAATTCCTATTGAGCATGTGGGTTGAAAAACCTCTTTACAAAACTTCATTGATATATCTCGTTAAAACCGAATTTTTCTATAAAATTCAAACTTGTGTATATAGGTGTAACGAGGCCTCGCACTACTTTCAAATAAATTGCACATCGATCCACACACACACACACACATTCATATAACAATTTCTTTTGAAAAGTGGCTGGCCACCGTGGTAACACGGATGTCTGGGGTGCCTAACACCTTCCCCTCCAGATAATCAAGCCCCTGACCCAAAATGAAT